>OY982583.1:12275250-12969541 GCA_963859945.1 Euplagia quadripunctaria
ATAATGACCTAACGTCACTATTCCTGATTGACAATGGACAAAATTAGGTAAAGGACTAAGGACCAACCGAGAAGTCGTGACCGACGTCAATCCTTCCCGATGTTGTCCACTCTACTCGATCGTCAATATCCTCATGAATTATGAAACCAAGTCTCAGTATCAAAAATTAATAATAAAATATATTAAGAATACACATGACATACAAAATTAAATTGTTCAAAATCAATCATAGCCGAGCTAAATACTAATAATTTTATTCATGCGGGCCTAAAAATTATGAATACAACGCTCGAAAATAAATATTTCTAAGCCTTGTGCTATATTATGTCGTGTTACTAAGCGCGAGAGTTCATTTTGCTTTGATCGCGGCCTATTCTTGCGAATTAAGGTTGCCATTTGAACCATAGGCAACTTAGGGTAATGAGAATTACCTGTACTGCAATATATATAGCCCCTACTATAAGTCTAGAAAACACATATTAACACTTTAAACTTGCTTATAAATGATATACACAAAATGGAATAAGGAAGTGACCACAACAAACAAGGCAATTTTTTTATAACGTGACTACTTTGTAAAAAGTGCAATCGTTTCACAGTTATGATAACTCGTACTAAAAGTATATGTTTGAAAGAATAGATAAATATACACCAATATATGTTATGTGTATATGAATTGTATTAATAATGTTTACACGCTGCAAAACTTTCAAACAAATGTATGAATTATGTTTTATTTTAAAAAAAGACGGTGTTTTTCTATTATCTTTTTACAAACATAGATTTAAATTATTTATAGCTTTCTAATGCCCTTATTTGCCCTTATTTTCACGCAGGAAGAGTTCTTTAAAATATTTATTTATATTTCGACGGCTTAGTTATTAAAATTCGTATCTCCATTCGATCAATTTTTACAGTAGGAAATAAAAACTATTTAATTAAATAACTATCAATAAAAAAGGCTTTATTTACGTTTAAATATTAATTGTGCTCATGTTTGTTGTAATTATGATTTATTATCTGAAAACATTTTAATATTATTACCGAATTGAATTTTATTTTTTATTTGAAATATGAAATCATTGCCTTAGTGGAAAAATTGAAATTGAAATTTAGTACATATTAAAATAGAAAAAAGATATATAAACACTTAATAATAACAATATTTAATAATCAAGCATGTCGCTTCGAAACTAACATTGTAAAAAAAATATTTGTAAATGCATGGAATGAAAGGCTTTTTTATTTTATTTATTTATTTTATTATCTGAAAACATGATTAAATAAATAGGCTTATAAATATAAAAAAATATAATATATATATATAAACTTCTCAAAGATGTGTAATGGACTCACGAAGTACGTAGTTTATTTTTTTTTTTGTAAATAGCAAAAAAACTAAAAACAAGTAGGAAATACGAGTAATTCCATGTTGTTACAGTATTTTACGCTAGATGACATCAAATTATCAGTATCAATATTATTTACTACATTGTTGTATTGGAGTAAATCTATATGTAGCTTTGTAAAAAAAAAAAACAAAATTTTTAGAGTTACGAAATTTCATAATTAAGCCATCGATTTCTTAAATGAGTGAAATGATATAATTACCATGAAAGACCAGCTTTTATTTAACTTTGATAGGAGACTTTATTACAAAGTCATATAAAACTATGCCTATGCTTTGCCTACCGAGCGAGTTTGAAGTCGCCTTGTACCTCAACTTAAACATAATATTATCACACTTCGAAGTGAGGTAAGAAATATAAGGTGAACGTACATTTTTATGATTTTCTGTTAAGGTTGATGTTTTTATAGTATAAATTATTAGTCAATTAAATTATAGAAAATAGCATAGCATTAATAACATAGGCATACACGCTTTAACAGAAAACTAGAAAAAAGTTTATTAATACTATACTTAATTAATTTTTTACGAAAATCACACCGACTTCGCCGAAATTGATTGTGAAAAAAACATTACTAATAAATACCTAATGTATTATATACTGAAACCTTCCTGAAAATATGTAGAATACGTTAGTGAAACAATTATAAAAAATGGTCCATTACTTTTTAAGAAAACCGCGGTCTGACAAACATACAAGTTCGGTTCGGTATTCGATCCGTATGTATGTATGTTACGTAAATCGGTAGGATCGAAGAGATCGAATACCAAACCTCATGTTTTGAAGTCGGTTAGCAATACCCTTCCGACTTAAAACCAGGTTAAGAAAAAAAAAAATTGAATTTTCTCGCTGCCAAAGTCTTGATTCTACTGATTGTAGTATAGAATTTAAAAAAAAAAAACATTAAATGGTACGTAAGCTAGGTGACCGCTTACCATAAAGCGGTTCGTATATTTATATGCCGCCTTAGTGGTGTAGAATAGATATTCATTATGTTATGGTAAACAGCATGTAATTGTCAAACGGCCTTATTTTGTACTGCGTTGAGTTACGACTCATAACGGCTTGTACATAATATCTCATGTATAATAATGTATTTAAAACAATAAAATGTATAATATATTTAATACATCTATGTTATTTTTGATGTAATGTTTTATTCCCTAATTTATGTGAATTTTTTAGTGCGTAGCAGCTGTTTTAATGACTATATAGAGTTATTAAAAACTCGTAACCCCTGCCATTGTTCACAATTGCCGCTTGTCATCAAACCTCTTACTAGCTAAGGAAGACTGACTCTATATATGTATATATTTCTTATATAAAATATAGATTAAACAAGTAAAAAGTGATAACGAAAATATTAAAAAAGACAAAAAGTTGATATTTGCAATCGGAGTCATTCATTGCATATGCTCAGCTAAGACCATTGTTATTATTTTATTTTATTATTATTCATGATGATTGGTTGAGAAGTTAAGATGTGAAAGTGTAAAAAAGAAACAAACTCACTTTCGCATTTATAATATTATACAGCGTCTCGTCGTTCACCTCTTCCCCCCCCCCCCCCCCCTCTTCTCGTACTCCCACCTTAAAAGGCGGCAACGCGTGTAAGTTTGAGCTACGCGAAAAACTGATAAAAACCTCTTTCTGTTTATACTTATCACAATATAAAAGTCAGTTCATCATAAAAATGCGAGGCGAGGCGCTACGCAATGTACGCGGTATTCTTTTTGTGCGGTACGGTGAATGACCTTCAACGGTGGGCGCCGTCGAAGCAGCTGATTGCATAAATATTGTTTCATTGATTACATTGCAGTTTTTGACCGTATGAGGTATTTAATTAAAAAAAAAAACATTAAAATGTTCTGTTTACTCATTGTGATATCACATTTAAGCAAACAAAAAAAAAAAAAAAAAATACCGGCGACTCCAAATGATGGTCTGAATACACTATTTCAATGTTCGGTACGGTGTTTCTTACACCCTGTAAATATATTATTATAGTTATTAAAATATTAAAACCCACAAGGTTGTCGTAAAAGCTTAACGATCACCTTCAGTTAAGTATCCATATTTCATTCGGCCCTGTGTAAAAACCCGTGCTAAGCTGACTTCTACTTATAAACTACGCGTTTGCTAAATATCACTTTAAATTAAAAAAAAAAGCACAAGAATCCCCGAAAGAACCATACCATTTTGACCAGCTTAAGCCGTCCCTGTGAAGCAAAACTTACAACCCTATTTATTTATTTTACATTGTAAATCAGAATAACACAACCTTATGTCTCTAGTAGCAAAAACCAAGAACTTTCACATAAAGTCGCGAAAGCTCTTGGACTCCCTGAATTCGGCCCTGTCGTAATATCCGTGCTTAGGTGATGTGCCCCACCAATAAACTACCTTCTTGCCAATCTGACCCTGTTGCAAAATCCATTTTTAGCTGACGGGTCCTACCTATAAACTACCTCCCTGACATATTTCAGGTCTCTAGTACAAAAAACCAAGGACTTTTATGTATAAATTTGCGAGAGCCCTTTGATCTCCTTAATCCGGTCCTGTCGCAAAATCCGTTCTTACTGACGTCTCCTACTCATTAACTACCTCCTTGCCAATTTTATCTTTATAGGGCAAGTACTTTCCAAGAGTTCGTGATTAGTCAGCCAGTGAGTGTGTGAGTGAGTATGCTTTATCTTTTTAATTTTTTTTTTTTAGTTTTTTTCTTTTATTTGTTTATTAGGTATTTATAGATAAGTGATTACGCCTTGTATGATCGCAATATATTTCACTCGAACATACAGAAAGAAGTAGGTGAAGAAACTTCGTAGTCCCAAATAGTGCCTTCAGTTATTTCGAAGGATCTAGGTTTAAAGGAAAAAATATTCTTAGTACTTCCTTAAAAAGCAATTAATAAAAAAACTACTGAGAAAAAACCTAGTGCATCTTTTCTTTTCAGCAGTTCTTTTGTTTTGATTATATACTTGTCTAGATAACATACAGAACGGCGCTAATAAAGTCGACTATATTTAGTAGATTTGCGTGTGACGTCGTTTGAATATCTAGGCGGCGACGTGCTTGCGAAAATCAATTAATCATGCCGGTTTGTGCTATTAAATTGTGTCGAAACTATGTTAGAAAACCTTAGAAACACTAAGATTACTTTTCATCGGTAAGTTTTGTTGTAATTTACAGT
Organism: Euplagia quadripunctaria; assembly: GCA_963859945.1. Classification (NCBI taxonomy): domain Eukaryota; kingdom Metazoa; phylum Arthropoda; class Insecta; order Lepidoptera; family Erebidae; genus Euplagia; species Euplagia quadripunctaria. Next base: position 12,279,853 of record OY982583.1, read on the forward strand.
ATTTACTGAAAAAATACAAAACTTTATTTCAAAATTTGTAGTTATGACAGATTAGCCGGTGTTGTCAGTTTATTACGGGGTAATCATAAACCATGACGCTGAAGAAAATGATACCTAATGAAATTGATGATTTTGACTCGAAACTATTTTAATTATTCATGTTAGATAATACGTCTGTATCATCTAAACATCAATAGTTAAAATAACTTAAAGAATAATAATAAAAGTCTTACAATTATTCTTCTTTTATTAAAAATACAGCTCATCAATTGAAATTAATCACTTATTTTCACTAATACACATTGGTACCCTTTGTAATTTGAATTAGACTGATCATTTTTCGTTTCTAACACATTCAATCAGTTACACCTCTATTTAAAAACGTTATATTTTTCATTGTTTCTTTTTTGTTTATTAATACGTTTTGTAAAAAAATCACTTTCTTTTAAATCATTATTTTATTTATCCTTCATCTCCTTATGACGTAATACAAGAAGGGAAGCAAATATTTTAGAGCAGGCATCCCTAAACACGCACACAGTGACAATTTGTTGACAATAACTACACACTCGTACTCACATAATTCGTAATTGGAGCCCGTTTTATGCGCATCATTTGTTTCTCTATCTAGACATGTATATAATCAAAGTCTTTTTCTATCCACCGCCATCTTATGGTACCTATGCTATCGTCCATGGTCACCACGATCGTGTAAAGGGCATAATCGCCTAGAATTAATTGCCCATGATCGGTGATAACCGAGCGTAATGGCCGCCGAGTCGGTTTTACAGACAAACATACACGATTGCCGATCACTCAGTTCTTACACTTTCTTCTTCATTACTTTCTTTTGTTCTTGCTACTATTTCAACGTCCATCTCGGACAGGTGACAATATAAATACATTATGTAGGAGGCACGATTGTGTGGGCAGCCGCGCAATGATAGTAACAAGCGTGCTCCATTCCGTGGTGGTCAGTCATGGCCGATGGTGTATAGGCCGCATTATACTTTATGGTCGCCATTTTGGCCGGCATGAGACACGTGTGTCATTCATAGTTTAGTTTTTATTATATACTAAATTTAATGTTTTATAGTTACTAGTGGTCGTTTAGAGGTTGAAATTCACTGTAATTCGTTAGATTATTGATAAACATAAAACTACCAATTTTTAGTTTTTTTTTTATTTGTAACACTTAAGCTTGTCAATAGCTACTAAACAAAACAAGAAAAAAACTGTTGAGAAAAAGGTACTGGACCGTTTTGCTCTTGCTTACTTATAGATACGAATACATACAATATTTAATGTGGCAATATGCTGTATTTAGGTTATTTGATATTTCGTAACTGGCAATACTGTAAGTCTGTAGTATCTTATATTTATACTACGACACCATATTCTTGATACATCAACGCCAGTCGTTGTTATTTGTTGAGCTGTTGTTAATACAATGTTAAAGCGATAGTGTAGTGACATTGTTTGTAATACTTATTTTGTTTTTGTATTTTAATGTATTAAGTTGTTTATTGTATTTTATTATTGTGTTAAAATATAATGAATAAAGATAATTTTAGACTGGAATATTGGCTTTCTTTGAATGCGAAAAGTACTTTAAGACTTATTTTTTTTTTTGCTTTTATTCTGTGGAAAAATGTTAATATCTCGAGCACACGAGGAAGTGATCATGTCAGAGTCGAAACGACGACAGCCAGGGGACGATTTCGAAAACGGATCTTTAGCAATAAGAGAGGCTTTTATCTCGGTCTTAAACCAACGGACCCTTGTTGTCTGTAGGAACTGGAACTGGAACTAAATTAATGTTCCAAAGGAAAAAACCGGGCAAGTGCGAGTCTGACTCCGTTTGACTAAGTTCCGTACAGACTTGTATGTAGGTACGTCCATCTTGAGAATCGATTCTCGAAGATTTTTGCCCACAAAATTATTCAAAACACAAACAATATTGATATTTTACATGTCCGATTGAAAGACACGTTGCCATTCTAAAAATAGTCCCCCATACATCCACATATACGTCATAGTCAATTTTTCAAGCACAAATGTAAGTTTATAATTAAAAAAATAGTTTTTTATGTGATATAACAAATTCACAACTTTTGAGAGTTTTTCTTTACTAGTAGTGCGAGATCTTGCTTTTCGCAAAATTTCATGAATCTAGATCAAAGTTTGTGTTAGTAGTTTTGATTTACCTGCGAAGCGCTAAAATTGGTTTAAATACAGGACTTAAATGACCCTATCTTTTGATTGAAACCAATTTTAGCACTTCGCAGCCCAGGTAGGGTGACGACCCGTGGGGGTTTCCACAAGTTAAAAAAAAAGTTAGGTTAGCTAGATTCATGAAATTTAGCAAAAAAAAAAAATGTACAGTTGGTTGTCTGACTGAATATCCCAATATTGGGTTCTGTTCAGTTTGTCTCTTATTGAATTATTGCATTAGAACATAGTTAACTCTGTTTCGGGTAAGTAGGTATGTCTACGACACACATGCGCGTCTATCCACCTAACGCTCACATACAATATTTCAAGGACCAGGCGGGCGCGGCGCGACATTGTGCAAAGCGTACGTGCACCTCTCACTTCCCGACGGACCGCCACTCTGTACGCACGCCCTTTAATAACTGTAATAATTGTAACAATTTAGCTTCTTTCAATATAGTTTATGAACCATATACAGTCCACTTATTCACCTGCTCGACCATATAAGTATAGCTACTTGACAGGCATATAAAAAAAACGAAAATGTTAAAAATAATATATTTGTAGTTTTGCGAACTATAAATTATTACTTAGTCTATTTTAATAGGTATTTCTGACAAACTAAGTAGGTACATTATATATTGGTGCCGATTCTATTGTCAGACTCACTAAACTAAAACCTAACTTAATTTCTTCATATGAAATCAACCTTGTCTTCTTCGCAACAAGGTCTATTTGTTACTGGCATCTATTTCTCAGCGCCACTAAATTTCACTAAAACCTGTCAACTTATACTCAACTTTATTTCCACGCAGCGAGAGTCCCCATTTATTCAAATGCCGTATAATTGCCGTATAAAAACTTGTTCAAAACGAACTAAGATAACGTTATTTTAATCGACACCTGCGAAGATGCTTACTAAAAACGCAGAGCAAAAGAGATGGCATTCAACGGATAGCAGTTCTCGCTACGTGGTATTAAAGTTTATTTAAGCGTGTCAGACTTTAGTCAACAAATAAATTGCTTATTTCGATAGGACGTATGTTACCTACTTGTTTATATTTGAAATAAGACCTTGTATCGAAGGGTACAAGGTTTACATCTTGTATGAAGAAAATTTAGTCAATTATAGTTAAGAGAGAAATACAACAAAAATGACACCATTATATTGCATATTTCTTTCTTTGTACACTTTTGTAAATTAAACATGTAAGTCCTTGCTATACATCTTTAAAATTTATAATCTATAAAATCTTGCATGCTTAAATTTGAGTTGACAAATAAATTACCTTTAATACATCAAAGTGATGGTAAAGAGTAGACAATAAGTAAAAGGAATAATAGGTAAATTTAAAATAAGAAAAGTTATTTTATTGTTATTCTCTTTATTAACATCTATAAAACATATAAATTACATTTTTAAATACATTATTATAAAAAAAAATATATTTAAAAATATAAAAAATAGTGTCCCACCGGTATCGAGTACAGGGACCAAGCTATCGGTGGTTAGGGTTCCAGAGATAGAAACCTCCTCACAATACGTGCCGTGTCAAGAATGACTGCCTTCTGCATTAGGCCCTTAATCCAGCTGCCTAACGTGAGCCTCTGAAGGTGTTGATCGAGGCTCTTTGCAATCAACCCATGGGCTGATATGACTATCGGCACAATGATTGCCGAATCCACATCCCACATGTCGACCACCTCATGGGCCAAATCCAAATACTTCATTTGTTTTTCTTTTTCAGCCCTTAAGAGATTGTCGTCATGGGGAATGGTGATATCTACAATCATTGCTCGGCGCTCTAATCGGTCTATTACCACTATATCAGGTTTATTGGCAACAATAGTCCTGTCAGTGATAATAGACCGATCCCAGTACAATGTTACACGACCATTTTCAAGAACTGGGTCGGGCACATATCTGTAGTACGGTAATTCCATAGTCACAAGGTTATATTTAAGAGCAAGTTGCTGATGGACTATCCTGGCCACTTGGTTATGTCTGTGCAAGTACTCGCCGTTGGCAAGACGAGAACAACCGGAAATTATATGCCTGAGGCTTTCTCCGGGACGATGACATGCCCGACAAATGTCAATCGTGCCATCCTTCAGGATATGTTTCCGATAGTTGTTCGTCATAACAACTTCATCAGTAATTGCACAGATAAAACCTTCAGTTTCTCCAAAGAGGTCACCGAAACGTAGCCAGGACACAGATGATAATAGATCTACTTCGGGCCCATTTAAGGCCCGATAAAAACGTCCATGCAGCTCTTTGCTCTTCCATACTTCCCTGCGATCTGTAATATTGAGTACTGCAGGTTTGCGCCAGTTCTCTCTACCTAAAGCAAGCGGGGTGAGTCCGTTGTCAACTGCCACAACATTCCGATGCACCTCCACGTTAACAGAGAGGAAGTAATCTCTGAGATTGCATACCTCGCGGTTATGTAGTGTCTTGGCATTTAAAAAACCACGACCCCCACATTTCCGCGGGATATACAATCTCATTACCGATGAACGTGGATGGTGCATTCGGTACGCGGTTAGCAATGTACGGACTCTTCTATCCAGGGCATCAAGTTCCGTCTGAGTCCATCTAAGTATGCCAAAGGAGTAGGTTAGGACTGGTATGACCCAATCATTATAGGCCCGCACCTTATTACCGCCTGACAAAAGACTTTTTAATACTTTTTTCAGGCGGCCAAAGAAGCGTTCCTGTAACGATTGCTTCATAGTCAATTCCTTTAAACCTAACGCCTGTGACATTCCTAGATACTTGTAAGTTTCGTTTGCGGAAAGACGTCTAAGGTGTGTAGAATCTGAGAGTTCCATGCCTTCAGATTCCACAATCTTGCCTCTTTTTACATGCATGACTGCACATTTATCCACACCAAATTCCATCCTGATACATTTACTAAAGTTTTCAGTTACCTCTAGTAATTTTATCAGTTGGAAATTGCTGCAGGCAAAGAGTTTCAAATCATCCATGAAAAGGAGGTGGGATATAACCTGACCTCCTCTCCGCAAACGATAGCCTAGTCCTGAACCCTCCAACATAGTGCTGAGAGGATTCAAAGCCAGGCAGAACCACAAGGGACTCAAACTGTCACCCTGAAATATACCCCGCTTGATCTTTATATACTCGCCGTCACCCTGAGATTGTCGACATCCTGGATAGCAAAGAACTGTTCTCCATTGCTGCATACATGCCTCCAAGAAAGTGCATAGAGTTGTATCAATCTTATACAACTCCATCACCTTCAGGAGCCACGTATGCGGCACAGAGTCATAGGCTTTCTTATAGTCTATCCAACATGTCGCCAGATCTTTTCGGTTACGGCGAACTTGTTGGTTAATGGTCGTGTCAATAATAAGGAGCTCTTTAGTGCCACGTGCCCCACTTCTACATCCATTCTGAGAGTAAGACATAACAGAGTTGTTGGTAACATGAGATGCTATCTTCACTCTCAGAATGGACGTCAGTAATTTATATACTGTTGGTAGACAGGTGATGGGTCTGTAGTTTTTGGGATCCGTGGCACAACCAGATTTATAGAGCAGGTGAGTCACGCCTGTGGTCATAAAAGTTGGGAGCGAACCCGATTCCAAGCATGATTGAAATTGAGATGCCAAACAAACATGTGAGCTACGGAGCCACTTTAACCAAAAGTTATGCAGTCCGTCCGGTCCCGCTGATTTCCAATTCGGCAACGAACGAACTGCATAAGCTATATCGATGTTTGAAATCAATACTGGCTCCATTCTATTAATTGACTCACATGATCGTTCGACATCTCGCATCCATTCACCCTCAGTGTGAGCGACAGGCATCGACCAGATGTTACGCCAAAATGAATTCGTGATTTCAGCATCTGGTAAATGAATGTCACTCACTAAATCAGGCTGCTCCCACCTTCTATAAACCCACCTCTCATCCCTTTGGAATGTGCGATTCTGAGTATATCGGTCCACCCTTTTTTTGTACCTTCGTATGCGATTTGCCCATGCATAAACCTTCTGTTTCAGAAAGTCAATGCGCTCTGTGACTCGCGCTGTATAATCACAGGAACTGATATCAGTTCCCGAAAAAGCCCGATTCACAAAACGCATTACTCTCGGGCGTGTGTTACCCGATCTGAAACAGATAAGCTTGCCAATGAGTACCCTCGACTCAGCGATACGACGCTCAATCCTGCATTGCCACGCCGGAACAACAGGTTTGGACCGAGTAGTGGTGTCATTTCCTGGGAATTTAACACCAGCTACTCGGCATGCTGCAACAGCCGTACAATACAAAATTGAGTGTGTATCGCTGATATCTATGCTTTTTTCAAAATAAACAGGTAACATCGAATCAAGGGTACATACTAGCGCTTTGTTTCGTTTATGCATTGGCAAACGCGGTAAACGTGGTCTACTTTCAAAACTCATGGACCGATATTCCAGAATAGCGCCTTCCAAAGTATTCCTTATTATATCAGAGTACTGAGTACTTACAGATGAAGCATCATTTACCTCCCCTCCTTCAGCTGGATTAGGTTGCAACAACATAGAGTCTGCATTTGTCACAACTTGTGAAGGAGGAGAAGTAGTAAGGCTAACCTGCAAGTCCGAGCGTAGCCTTTCAAGTACGGAGTTATCCAGCAAATTACATCGCTGAATGGCCCGCACTTGATCCGATAGTCTTTGCACCGAAACGTTAACAGCTGGCTCAAGTTCCTGAAACAGAGGCATCATACGATCACGATACGCAGTGAGGTTGGTTCCTCCCTCTGTAGCCACAAAATATGCTCGCATGACGTTCTCATTCATTGAACTCGTCCATTTCATGCGACGCACATTACCACCGGTAGCGGGGGCCCTACTCGAAGCCGATGGGCCTCGGGGTCCCAAGCAGGACGGTGGCCGGCCTCCCCCCGGTCGACGTACAGGTGTTGGCGACGTCGGCGGGGAGAAAAACTCGTCGCTCGAAGTCGAGCTCGACGCCTCTGCAATGGCCGGACCTCTTACTGTGGATTCCGGGGGCTGCGAGGCGGAGCTGAGCGATGAGTCCGGGGATGGTATAAGTGCTTTACTTCTGGCTCTTGTTAGCATTGTCTTGGTCTTCGGTTATTTAATTAATTTATAAATTATTTTGACATGACATGACATTAAATGTCATGTCTTAGTATATATACCTTTTTATGGTCAATTATATGATTTCTGCCGTGTTTTCATTTTAAATTTGTATCTAGTAATCATTTTTGTGTATACATTTATAAAATGTGCTGTTTTATTGTTAAATTATGATTAAAAATATAAATATTACATATACTGTTGGTGAACCAAGACTGCTTCTTAGTGTTGCCAGTTATTGTTTATTGTTATTATTATTATTTTTTTTTTTATATTATAGGGGGCAAACGAGCAGGCGGGTCACCTGATGGCAAGTGACTACCGTCGCCCATGGACACCTGCAACTCAACAGTCACAAGTCCGTTGCCGGCCTTTGAGATAGGAGTACGCTCTTTTCTTGAAGGTTTGAAGGTCGTATCGGTTCGGAAATACCGCAGGCGACAATTTGTTCCAGAGATTGGTTGTGCAAAAACAATCCCGCAGAAATGAGTTTACCAACATTTAAACAACGGACACAAAGAACACCCAGACTCGGGACAACTATTTGTTGATCACACAAATTTTTGTCCCGTGTGCGATTTGAACCTATAACACTCGGCGCTGCTTAGTGGCAAGGCGAACAGTTTAACCGTCGTACCATGCGTGCAGTCAAAATGTAGGCTCACTTATCTAGTGACTAATAATAAAAAATCGAATGAGGAGTTTAGGAACTTAAGCCGAAAAATAGTTGATTCAGCTCGAAAAAAAATGGATTTGAAAAAAAAATGTTTTCAATTTTTTTTCGGGAAATGCTTCTCCTGGTGTAGGTGCACATTTCTAAATAAAATATAAATTTTCATGTCAATTTCAACGGTTTCAATATCTCTGGTATTAAAAACCCATAGCTTCATTCATGTCAGCTCTCTCTCTCTCTTGCGAAATATTTGCTTTATCGGTCAATTTTCAACCGGAGGCCCTAACCCTTCCCCCCCCCCCCCTCTTCCACGCTTCCCCTACTTAAAGGCCGGCAACGTTTGCCCCCTGTACAATAAAAAAAAAAGAAATCTGTTTGATAGTTCCAGAGATTAGCGCGTTTAACAAAACAAACAAATCCATTACTTCTTCAAGCTAATTCAATAACTTGCAGCTTAACAAACCACTCGTAAAATATAACACACCTAGTGGTTGCAGGTTCGAACCCTTCCCAGTACTCTGCCGACGTGTACCCACTCCTAACACAAGCATATTTAGCTTAGCTGGAGGAGTTAATAAAAATATTAATAATGTGTGACTCACGTTGCTACTTAGAATCCTTTAAAAAAAAAGTAGAAAAAAAAAAAAAAAATGTTTTTTTTAAGTGATTATATTATTATAGAAATATTCAAAATACGTTAGACCAATATTCAAATAATCATTAGTAAACAGTAAAACAATTATTTATCAAGCTCTAATATTTAGTTCTAATAGACACTGTTTTGACTGTTTGAAGTCGAACTTATGATTCAAATACTCATTTAAAATAATAAAATATCTATATATTAATACGTGAAGCGAAAACTTTGGATCCCTTTTTACGAAAATTGGGCGGACGGAGGAGTATGAAATTTCGCACACTTATAGTTTATACAGAGAAGTGACGAATGCTAACATTTTTGAACAATATTTGCTACAAAGTTAAAAAAAAAAAATGCAAAAACGGGTACATACAGCTATGAGTGTCCAGTATATATTTTGACCTGTCATGGTACAAAAGTCTATACAATGACAGGTCAAGTAATATTGGCCAATGAAATAAACCATGGTCGACATTCGACCACCACGCCATCTCTAGTTCAAATAATTGTGTAAATGTGCTAAATAAAGTCTATTAGCGTTAATATAATTATTCTGTATCAAATTTTATTATTTTATGCATTAAATAAAACTTAATTTCTATTGAATCCTGATTGCAGCGCCATCTGCTGACGATCTTTATAAAAATAATAATTGTTTGTATTAAATAAATGTAATTTCTGTAAAACAAATCATTTTAAGTTGTATAAAATTGATTTTGAAAATTCAATAATTATTAATGACTAAATCTTTTTATTTATTTGTTGTAGTCGCTTATCCGTTTAAAAATCTATTGTAAGGTTATTTAAAAACATTTGAATTGTGAAAAAGAGATTATTACTGTGCTGGCGGTTGTGTGAAAATAAACCAAGTAATATTTATTGCTTGTTTTCATTCTGATGGACCCTGAACATGGAAATCCTGGCATATCGCCGATATATACCTTGGTAGTCATCACTATGTTCCTTCCATTTTCCCAATTTTATGCGCAATATGTAAATTGCAATAGATTTCAGCTGGTTTATTTTATAATAGGCCGCCTACCTGATGCCAAACCTCCTTGAGGAATGTAAAAATTTTGAGACGGGACAAAGGAAGAAGACAAATTGGAGTGAGGATAACGGACAGGGCGAGGGAGCTAGTAGGGTAAGGGATGCCTTAAGTAGAGACTTAGGATTTATTAATCAGAGGATGGGGCAACGAGACTGAGACTGCCGTAGCTCGAAGAGGCCGGGGTTCGTACCCGTATGTGGATGGACATACGGTACGTACCCGTATGTGATTGGAGAGTCCATACAATAAAATAAATTATGTTTCGCAGCGAAGTTTAGGCACTCTTGATTTAACATCATCACTTCTATTTAGGTGGAAATACTTATTGCCTTTACAGCAAATAATTGATTCGAATTATATTTATTGTTAACACTCTTGATATTTTTTTTTTACATTGATACTTTTTATCGGTATTCATAACTAGTAACATTCATTCCACTGAGTCCCATAGAAAATGAGAATCCAAAGGGAAACCAATCGGAGCTAAATGTTATTGTGACATTGAACCCACCAACTCCGTCTACCTTGGGTTTGAGTTCTCGACTCGGGAGAGTCAAACGGCAACACATTATTCTGCACTCATAACTAGAATACACCTGTAAATAAAATAAATGTATATTCATATGTGTTATGCTAATATATATGTACCTACAATGGCAGAATTATTGCCAAATGGTGAAGGGGGAATGATGCAGGAATGAATCACATATCAATTTCACTTCCATTCGATGGCACAGCTAAGATTCCACGAACTTCTTATCGAATGGGTACTCAAAGTAGTAATACTTGAATCACGCATAAAGATCAACTAAAACATCAAAATTTTGTTTATTTAACACTTTTTAGTTTCTTAGCTAATAAGAATAAGAAATTAGCTGTGAGAAAATGTTGTTCTTGTCAAATTTTTAGTATAAAAAGTATTTTTTTTGCCCTATATAAAACCTTATATTTAAATAATTAACCCTTTCCGAAAAAATCAGACGATTCTAATGACACCTGAATATTAACAGGATATAAACCTAATATTCTGCAAACATCTGTAGAGCGTGTCTCAGAATAAAACATAAATACATACATAGATACATGGGTTAATAAAATAATCATGAATCAATCAAACATAGCTAATATTTTTAATAATTATTTAATTAAATCCAGATACAGAAGATACAAGATATAGAAATTCTCAAAACCATCAACTCACTTAAAAATACGGAGTCTGTAGGTTACGATGATTTTTCTACCTAATAAATATGACCTTAACCGAAAGGATGAAAATATCTGTTGTTAAACCGGTCTACAAAAAAGGAGACGAAGAAAGTGTCGACAATTATAGCTCATGCCTATTACGCTCATACCAATACTCTCAAAGGTATTTGAGAAAATCATACATGTTAGGCTTACAGCTTTCCTTAATAAATTTAATGTTATAAAACCAGAATAACACTGCTTTCAAAAAGGTAAATCTACCGCCGCTGTTAGCCTTATTAGAAAAATAAATGAAAATGTTGACAAAAAGGTAGCCACAGTTCTTTGATATAAGTAAAGTGTTTGATTTCGTCTCATGATAATTACTGGGAAAATGTGATAGGTATGGCATACGAGGTGTAGCAAAGGAATGGCTACGTAGTTACCTAGCCAATAGACAGCAATACATAGAAATTAGAGGATTCAATGATAAAGCTGAACAAATAGCTTGTAGGTCAACAATGCTTGAAAACAGAGTAGGTGTCCCACAAGGGTGCATTCTAGGACCTTTACTCTTTATTGTTTATATAAATGACCTTCCGGACAATATTGATTTCCGCTGCAGTCTATTTGCTGACGATATATCGGTGGTAATCAAGCAAGAAAACAAAATTTTAATTAGCTTATAAATGAGACTGAACAAAGTAATCGATTGGATAGAGTAAAATAATTTAAAGGTTAATATTGACAAAACTAAATATACATAGTTTTATAATGGACATAAACCGAATATTGTTAATTTGTATCTGATTCATTATAACATATCTATAAAAGCAGTTAACGAAGTTACTTTTCTGGGACTGAACGTGGACAATCCAGTGCTCATGGGATTCATACATTGATAGAGTTAGTAGTAAAATTTATAGGTTTTGGTATGCACTGTGGCGTCTATCAAAACTACGCAGTCTAAAGACAGCATTGCAGGCATATCATGGATATATTGCTTAAAATATAAGGTATTGTATTCCTCTTTGGGGGAACGCTATAAATATAGGCATGGTATTCATTTCACAAAAACAATGTACACGAATCTTACTTAATGCTAAACCTACAACATCATGTAAACCTCTATTTCGCAATTTGAAATTTTTAACTGGACGATCCATGTACATATTTGAATGTTGTATATTTGTCAAGAAGCATCCACATTTGGATAAAGCTTATAAAGATCATTGTCAATTTAACACGAGATACCCGGGCAGACTGCTACTGCCAAATAGGACAAATACTATAATACCAATTGTATCCATGAATCTGTAATAGAATACCGGCGGTGATAAGAAATGATACTTTAGGTACATTTAAGATCAAATTTTACTTATGGCTTACGGAAAAAATGTTTGTACACAATAAAATAATTCCTCAGTTATAATCATGGTTAATTTTGCCGTTTAAATTACGACTACAATACTATTACATACCTATGTTTTTATTGTTTTCTATATTAAATGGATTTTATTGTTATGGTTTCGAGTTTGGTAATAATTATTAATTGCATGCTTAATCTATTTGCATTCTTATATGTCTTATTATAATCATTTCATTTATATCAGTTAATTTATATCTTATTAATTTTCCTTAAAATAAATTTAAATCAATATAATATGTTGCAAAACATTCGCATATCCTATTCAAAACAAAATGTAATGCTGCTGACTTTTACTCATGTAACATCTTTGTAAACCACATTTCCAGCGAATAAATTTCATTTCATTTCATTTCAATAATTTATTTTTCTTTTAAATGGATATTCGTTCTGCGTCCTAAAACTTGGCTATCAGTTAACGTCAAGCACGTGACAAAATTACTAGATTTTAGGACATATTTTCAGTAAAAGATTAGTAAAATTTCTGAAGATTTTTGTGTTGATAACAATGACCCGAAAGGAAAAGGAACGTAGAATATTTCACATATGCTCGAAAAATATTACCCACCTTCGGCGGTTGGGTAAAATATTTACACGACTGTCTAAAAGGGTATATTTTATTACCTTAAAAATATAAAAAACTTCCACTTACGTTTAGCACTACGTGGACCTGCGCAGCCGTTCCGGCGATCATGTCAAATCTTTCTGCATAGAAGAAAGCTGCTTTCCTTTGTGCTTTCCGACTAGCAAAACATAAATTCCCAGTCGCAAAAGTGCGACCTTTCCAATCCGACATTTGTAAATACTTTCTCGATCTTAATCCCTTTTTAATGCCTATACCTGAAATAAAATGAAATGATCTGTAGTTAGGTACTATTAAAATAAAGCTGAAGAGTTTGTTTGAATGCGCTAATCTTTGGAATTAATTAAAATCACGCAGCAGTGACCATAAGCGCAGGTGAAACTGCGAGGAACTGCTAGTAAAAACTATGTACATTCTGTCAAAAAAGTATTATTGGGAATTGATATTTTAATTCAAATTCCAAATTCAATTCAAATAATTCTTTATTTTTTTTGGTTAAGTTGGCACAACTTTTTTCTATATTGGCGCGAAGTTAGAGGAATATCTGTCATTTAGTTTGTTTTCAGTACTCGATTTTGTAAGCTCATCTCAAGAGTGTTTTGCGATTTTTATAATAGATAAAAACATCGAACAAATAGTTTGTCTCAAATTTTGCATTGCAAATGGAATTTCATGTTTAGAGTCACTGAAAATGTTACAGAAAGCCAGAAAAGCTCAAGCCTCCACAACGGTCAAGATTTGTTGGCTGATTTGCGACGCTCTGGTCGGTCATCAACGTCTTCAACTGATGTTAACATCGCTAAAGTGAAGGAAATCGTGACTGAAAATCCTTATTCAAGTTTGAGAGAGATAGCCGCTGAACTTTCTGTGTCTCACAAATCGATTTGTACCATTGTAAACGACCGCTTGGGCATGAAACACGTTGCCGCTCGACTAGTCCCGAAAGATCTGTATTTTCTTCAAAAAACCACGACAAAGTCGATCAAAAGTCAAGGTCATGTTGACCGTATTCTTTGACTATCGAAATGTTGTGCATTCGAAATTCTTGCCAGAAGGTCAGACTGTAAATAAAGAATATTATTATCGTTTGAGAGAGCAAATTCGTGGAAAAAGGCCAAAATTTTTGGAAAGAAAATTCTATTCTTCTTCTGAATATTACACCACCAAAACGCGCCATCACACAAGGCCATCATTGAACGAATTTTTGACCAATAACTCAACAAATACCATAGAACAACCACCGTATTCACCGGATATGGCTCGAGCCGACTTTTTTCTCTTTCCAAAACTCAAATTACCACTTTGAGGTACCCGTTTTCCGTCGATAGAAGATGTCAAAGAGAATTCGCGTTGAGAACTGAAGTCAATTCCGGAAAATGCATTTAAAAAATGTTGTGACAACTGGATTATTCGTTGGCGTAAGTGCATTATTTCTGAAGGGGCCTACTTTGAAGGCGATACAATAAATTTGGAAGAATAGTTAACATTTTGTGTTTTATTGACCTTTTCCCGGTACATTCTTAACAGAGTAGTATTAAAGTGTTCTTGACAGTATATACCTATATATATAGTATATATAGTATATATCTATAGATTAAAATAAGCCAAGCCAAAATGAACGCTATGATTACCGCTTTAGGAATTATGATAAAAACTTACGGGATCCTCCATCTGTCAGTTGAAAAGTTTCCGGATATGCTTTAGGTATCTTATGAGCACTAATGACGTTGGTAATCCATGAAGCGTAAGGATACACGTCTATGTAAAGAGGTGGTTCAACATTAAAGCGCCGCCGCATAGAGCGATGGGAACAGGGTGCCCCTCCTGCTGCCAGCCCCATCAGCTCGAAGCGCCCTTCCATTGTATGAGTGATAATAGGGGCCCCTGGGCGCACACCGCAACCTGAGCTACATAACACATGTGTTACTCCCTCGCTGCCTAATTTCTGAAAACACAAACATAAAAACTTATAAATGTTATTTTAATACTTTCTCATATTTTGTCATCCATTGTCGTATTATAGAAATAACTAAAATAACCATAATATTAAGCATAAAAGCGAATGCGAGATTGATCACCGATTATCACGAAATCTTGCATACACGTTTTCAGGGTTACAATTTTCTATAACCTTGAAAACGTGTTTGCAAAATTGATTAGTCGTTTTTTTTCAGGATGAAAGATACCCTATGTTCAAAAGTACAGAGTGAATTGGTTGACAAATGCTACACTAAGGCCAGCGAAGCCGCGGGCAGAAGCTTGTGAAAATATATTTTGAATACGTTACCGATCTCATACGATGTCGTTTACAATCTCTATGGGTATACAATTTCACCGTTTTCTTTCCCATTCTTTCAAAATCGAAGTCTCTTGGTACAGCTGTGGAAGAAACATTATGGAGATTAGGCATACGTAATCTTGTGAGCGCCACATGAATGATGCGTCATCGTTTCTCCATGTTCGTCTAGATATCGCCCAGTAAGTCGACGAAGCCCGTGTGGCGCTGAGTGGAACGTTGAAGCCATATTCTCGCAGCACCGATTTCCCTCATCTATACATATAAAATGCTTTGTCCTGAATGACTGACTGACGAATCATCGCACAGCCTAAACCGTAGGTCGTAGAAACGTGAAATTTGGAGGAGGTGTTCCTTATACGACGTAGGCATCCGATAAGAAAGGATTTTTGAAAATTCCACCCCCAATGGGTTGAAAAGGGATGGCCAAGTTAGTATGGGAACACGTGTTTGCTTGGTTCAAGTTGACAATAAAAGTCAAGACGTCAATCATGCTACAACTGAGGTACATAGCGTTGAAATATAAGACTTTCCTAATAGATGGCGTTATAAGAAACAATACTACTATATACTTACACATATATAATTTCATGACTCTGTACATTTCACGATTATTTGAAAAAATATTTCAAGATAGTAAAGTTAATGACTATACCCATTGTGTTTACAGCAAAAACAAACAATTTAATATTTTAAAAAACAATGAAGGAAATAAAAAAAAAAATTGTCAAAACTGCAAAGGTCATAAATTATAAATACAGGTAAGATACAATGCCATAATAGATGGCGCTTTAATAAATAAAATAAAAGTTTGAGATTTTTATATTATTTGATTGTCTTCAGTTTTTCGTAAAAATAAATAAGTATTATTTACGTATACAGGTACTATAAGAAAGGAATTTGAAACTTCAGCCCTTAAAGGGTCAAAATAAGGGATGAAAGTTATCATGAAACTTTGCCATTTTTGAAGTTAGAAATGTAAAAAATACTAGCTAATGGTTAGAAACAAGAGTTTACTGTGTCACGTTTTTTCAGAAATTTATCCCTTAATCCTTAAAGTTTGTAAGAAACTTACAGTTTGATTGCATCACGCATCGGTTTTCACCGAACTTAAAAAAGGAATTTTGACGCTCATGTAGGTATTTCTGGAAAGAAACACCTTCACGGACACTAGCCTCAACGAATTGCCATAGACAGGGAATCCAAACCCAACACCCTCTATAGTGAGATATACTTACCAGGCGTTGCAAATACCTCCAAAGCCTTAAGCTTTAAATTGCAATCTTACGCTTGCATGTAATAATAGTTCGACCAGTGTTTCGCCTCTAAACAGGGCCGCGGGGCATCCTCGGGAATATTCGGCAGCAATGTAAAATGTCTATGGCAATTCGTTGAGGTTTATTCTCGGATGTGGTCATCGTTTTTGTCTACAAACTGAAAGTGACAGGTGGGTTTTCCCTCCTCAATTACTATCTAACCCCCACGGATCATCACCTCAGTGGGGTCAAACAACAAGGTTGGACTCGATCCAACCAAAACCACATAGTGTTCCGTCACCGAGTCTTATGGCCGGAGCCTCTGGGGTACCCTAAATTAGATTACCTACACTCTACGATGTCTGATGTCCGCTACCACGCGGACGAAGTCGCGGGCAAAAGCTAGTTTTAAGCTAAGTATGACCATGTCTTTTAGTCGGTTCAGGTGAGGTATTACCCATAAAGGTTTCTACAGGTAAAAAAGGACAAAAAAGCAGTGACTTCTGGTTTCTACTTGCAAGTGTTTACCGGGCGCCCGCCGGCGCTATTATCTGGCGGGTTGAGTGCTTTTTTCTCAACTTAGATTATGATGAAATACCGAGAAACTAGTGGACTTATTTTATTGAACTTCAAACATTTAGTTTAAGTTTTTTTTACATGTTTCAACTATTGTTTGGAACATAATACACGGTGTGCTTAAAGCATGCTGCAAAAGCTATGTTGTTTGGACATCAAAAATCAGTTGAATTTAAATTCGTAGCTGCTACCTTTCGTGAGTTATGCGCATTCTTAGATGTTTACATAACAATCTATACTAAAAAGCTTAAATAGTCGTGTATTATAGTCTACGACGTATATTCAATCGGACTTTTAATGTAAAGCTGCAAAACTTGCTGCGAAAAATTAGATTTGACTAAAAATATTGGTTTAACGTTTTTCGAAAGAACCGCTATCTCAAATTTACAATTTTATTAAATTGAATAAATGCTAAAATATATAATACAAAATTAACGGTAAAATTTAGTGAGTTTTACTACCACAAAATACATAGATGCAAGAAAAAACATACCCACTAGAACTTTGAAAATAAAAAAATCACAATTGAGCGAATAATTAATTAAAAGTTTTTTTAGATCCATTTAAGTCAAAGTTTTGCAGCCTTCAAGCACACCGTGAATATTACCTTATAAACAATAATTGAAAGAAATTACTTAAGGACCACTTTTCTTGTACAATTCGGTGAAAATATGTAAGTACTTACAGCTTATATAGTCTATTAGATAAACGTATTTTTGAACTTTCTTTCTCATGCGTTCTGATAAACTTGGAAGGCAGATTGGCACCATGTAATCTAGAAGAAAAATATTAACTCTTATCTATCTATATATTATTACGTGTATATAATACTACTTAATCAAATTCGACGGGTTAACGAGATTACTAATAATCGCACTGCAGTTTGTGAAATTTGGAATATTAAAAGTCTAAATGTAGATAAGCCGGAAAGCTGAAAGTTAAAAGAATGTGTCATTAAATTATTTCTAAGCAATATGTGTAATAAATTTAAAAAACTGCGTGAGGTTCCTTCGGACACCCGGTTGGAACGAAGTTCCTTTCGCTATAAAATATATTTAATGAATTGAATAAAATGTATCAAAATATAGTAAATATTGCTCGAACTAATATATGGATAATTAGTGTACAACAGTAGTATCGCGCGGAATCCACAGATGGTGTAAATAAAATAAATTAACTCGCAGTCAGCATTTTTCGTTGCGCTAACACTTTTTTCCTCATACGATATATTCCTCACACACATCCTCACACACATCCTCACACATCCTCCCACATATTCTCCCACACATCCTCACACACATCCTAACACACATCCTCATACACATCCTCATACACATCCTCACACACGCAAATTCATAATAACAGTCATCACGTATACTATACATTAGACACTGTATAGCCATCATACATAGACTATACATAAAAATCTTACGATTTTTTTTAACGTTGCGGACGTTTTTTGCCGGCTAGGGTACCCTTCCGCAACGCCCCATAAGGAACTTCGTCCCAAAAATTACGTGAAAATGGCAACAAAAATCCTTTTGAAAAGATTTGACCTGTCACGGTGTGAAAGGTCTATATTTTTATTTGAAACAAAAATTTCAAAATTAAAAAAAAAGTAAGGTCGAACTTCGATTGGCATTATTTAGGTTATTTGTAGTCGGTTTCTTTAACGGCATCCACAAGATACAATTTACTACCTGATCAGATTTGTGATTGAATTGGCTTACAAACAGATTTCGCGTCCACTAGTAACAACTATATTGCCAATTTTAATTTGATTTTATTATCTGTGCTCGGCGGACGTTTGTGAGAAAGGTTACCGGAAACGTAATATTTTTTTTTGAAGCAATACTATCTGTATTGATCTTATAATATAAATCATCTTGTAAATATAACTATCGAACTGAAAACACGCGTTAATAATCACATTCATTTAAAAAATGTCAGAACACATATCCGCTCAGCATGCCGCCGTTTTAGAACGTTTTTTTTTTATAAAGTTGTATATTTTTACTTACTTGATTTAACAGGTCGTAGTAGTTTGACCAAAGCCAGACTGTTACCCACACCAAATCTAAAACAAGTTTAAAGATTATGCCAGTTGTAACATGAGTTTACATAAGCCATTTATGAAACACATCGTGAAAAGTTTTAGCCCCTGTCAGACGGCTTCTGACATGACAACGTCGCCGAGAGAAACAGTTAAAAAAATACAGATTTCCAGAAACCCTTCCCGTCTAGGGTCTTCCAACAATCGCTACCTAAGAGCCGACTTCGATTTAGTGGATTTTAAGATATTTGTAGTACATGAAGAAAAAAATATAAGCCGCCTAAAATTCATTAGAAACATTCCTTTACATTTCATTCCCTAAAAAGATCCGGTGATATTCATTTTTCCCTAAATTAGGTGAAAAGGTCCTAAACTTTGCACCACTAGCAATTGAACATTGGCAACATACTTACATAATACGTATATATTATCCGTCCCTAGTGCTACACGGACTCCAAATAAATTCTAGCGTTTCAAATAGATATTAAATACCTACGCTGTTATATACAACTTCCGAGGAAAATTTCGTGTTTGTAGAGAAACGTAGATTTAAATTATATAGAGGTATCCCGTAAGTAAATAGTATGTTTAGGGAACGTACCCATACTACGTGACCCGTTCTGGAGGGGCGGGGGGGGGGGGTTTCGTCACGTAGTCTATATCCTCTAGGGAAATTTCGTGCTGTTTCGAGCTAATTTCAAATATCGCGCCCAGCGTTTAGCGCTTTTTAAACTCACAGGTATCTAACAGGCAACAAGCAAGCGTTTAGCACTTTCTAACTTTCTGTCGGCAAAAACTAGACATAGGATTATCATCTATAAACACCGTGTTTCTTAGAATCAATTTAGTTCCAAGCGGAACAGAGGAGAGTCTAAAACGGGAATGAACAGTGTCGTAACTAGCATGTTATGCACCGGTGCAAGCTTCTGTAAGTGCGCCCTCCGGGATCTTGACAACAGAATGTACCACAAATAAATATAAAAAAGTATCATCCAAAAATTACATTTTTGTTAAGGTATAATAGTACCTACTTCACCGAATTCTGAACATTTATAAATAAAAAAAAGTTCATTCGAAATATTTGCTTAAAAGAAGAAAGTAGCTGTTACATCAGATGCGTGTACAACACCCGTATTAGGCAGCGTTTTCACCAGAGATGCGCGAGGATGCGTAAAGACTCACATCGTTTCACAGCTTCGTTACGCATCCTCGCACCCCTCAGCTACCTCGCACATCTCTAGTGGAAACGCAGCCTTATGCTGATCTCTGCGCCCTGTGCCTCGCACGGCACTGAGTAAACAAGTAGTACCTGGAAAACTCGGGATGCGGGGTTATATCCATGGGCGGCACTTCAAGGTACGCCCGGGGACACTTCTTGCCGTCTCTAATATCCTTACGGGTCAATCCACACTCTATCTCGTCGCGTTCATAATCACCAAACACCACATTACCCCTGGAATAATATATTATAATTAAGTACATTGCTGGTTGCTCATAGCGAAACACAATTTGTCCATCGAAGAAAACAGACTCGCCTCGACTAACACTCGCCCTAACCAAAGTCCTTAGGCATGCTGGAATACAGACAAGTTGGCTATACAAAATATAGTACAGAGTAAATTTTGTAATTTGTTTGTTGTCTCTTCGGGTTGGGTTGCCATATTAAAAATGTGAATTATTACAATAATTTAAGTAAATTTATTAGTCTAATTCTCTCTTCTCTCTTTCTCTTTAAAAAGGACAAGTCTCGCATTAGGAATTACTCCTGTGTCGCGGGGGACTTTACTCACATACAAACAACGGACACAAAGAACACCCAGACTCGGGTGGGAATCGAACCCACGACCTATGGCATAGCAATCAGGGTCACTAACCACTAGACCAACAGGTCAGTCATGTTAACAAAAAAAAACTTTGTCTGTGACACCTACCTGTGTTTTTTGTGTTGCCAAAATAAACATTTTTTTTTCTTTCTTCTTTCTTTCACTTTTATGATTAACATTATTGGTAAGCAACTATGCAGCAAACAACTTCAAAGACTTACATTTTGTAGTTTTTGGGCAGATGCATCAGGTCCGTGGCGGTACCAACGGCGAATTGTTTTTGGACTAGGATGACCCGCGGGGCCTTGCTGTGATGTGGAAGTCCCGTAGTTACTGCAAATAAATTACAAGTGTCAAAGAGGACCATCCTATAAAACGGTACGGTAAAATTCATTACACGACTATTGGTCTGTAATGAATTTTCTTTGAGGGAGAGCCATGCTTCGGCACGTATGGGCCGGTTCGACCGGAGTGATACCACGGTCTTACAGCAATGCTTTTCCGTTGTTTCGCTGAGTGAGGGAGGTTACCGGAGGCCCAAACTCCCCTCCTTCCCCCTCTTCTTCCCTCTCCCCTCCTAACCCCCACCCCTTCTTTCCTTCTTCCCCTACTCTCACCCTTCCCCTACTCCCACCTTAAAGGCCGGCAACGCTGTTGCGATGCTTGAGTTGCAAGTGTTCATGGGCGGCGGTAGTCACTTACCATCAGGTGCCCCGTCTGCTCGTTAGTAATCCTGACTGCTGAGCCAGAGGTCATGGGTTCTGTTCCCACTCAGGACAAATAATAGTGTGATGAGCATGATCATTTGTTCTGTATCTGGGTGTAATTTATCTATAATAATATGGATTTAGTAATAAATAAGTACTGAGTGAACGGATTTTCATGCGGTTTTCACTAATAGACAGAGTGATTCATGAGGAAGGTTTAGGTGTATAATTTGTACCCGTGCGAAGTCGCGCAGTGTCGTGGGCAGGTTGCTAGTAGAAGTATAATAAAGAAATTATCAAAATTACTGGATACATCTGCTTTATAACAATTTGTGCAGAAACTAATGTATGTATCAAACCGTGTATGTACTGCACGAAGCCCAGCCACGGAAATGTATGCTCCTTGACCACTCCATCTGCAGGCTTCAGGGTGAAATCATCGTGGCATATGTAGAAGTCTCGAGTTTCGCTCTTCGTTGGACGAATACATACTAAATACAAAGAATAGTCATATTATTAACATTGGAACTTTCGCGTTTCTGGATGCGTTATTATTATTTTAGAACTTATATATACTACATACTTAAATGTAAAACATTATTATTAAAGTAAATAATTTATTAAAAAAAAACTGGGCAAGAGCGAGTCCGACTCCCGCATCGAGGGTTCCGTTCAAACTTGTATGTATATACGATTAAAACACAAACTTAACTTGACAATTTTAAAAAACTGCCCCGTATATCGATAATACATCACAGTAAATTGCCAAATTTTCACTTTTCTTCACTTTTCACATTGCGATTACAAAATAATATAAATTTGTAATCGCAATTTTTTTAAATGTGCACTATAAATGAACGACTTTCGGATTTTTTCCTTTACTTATGCTGTAACACCTTGCTTCTTGCCAAATTTAATTGGTCTTGGTCAGGTCAGATCCACCTGCGAAGTGTTAAAATTGCTTACAATTTTAGGCTTAAATGACCGTATCTTTTGATTGAGTTGACTTAGAAGCTTGATTTTTTACAGTTTCAAGGAACCGCAGGAATGAGTATTTGAGGTTAATTTCAACTTGATGCCTCTATGGGTTCCTGGGAATAAAGGTCTTGACAGACAGACAGACGGACAACAAAGTGATCCTACAAGGGTTCCTTTTTTTACTTTTGAGGAATGGAACCCTAAAAATAATACAGGAAAAATTCAAACAAAGCGCTCCGCGGTTTCACCCGCGTAAGTCCCGATCCCGTGGGAATATCGGGATAAAAAGTAGCCTATGGGTTAATCCAGGTCTCCAGCTATCTATATACCAAGTTTCATCGCAATCGGTTCAGTGATTTTTGCGTGAAAGAGTAACAAACATCCATCCATCCATACAAACTTTAGCATTTATAATATTAGTGGGATAATGTATAAAAAATGTTAAAAGAAATTATATAACCCTATAACTATTACTGAAATAAATTATAACGACTTTGTCCGCATTGACTTTACCTTAATTCAGATGAAGAATACTTTCTTATCCCGAAATAATGTTCATCTATATCAAGCAAGTGGATACGTCGCGTATTTCGTGTTGTGATAATCCCACAGAAACCTATTATTTTTCCGGGATAAAAGTACTCATCCCATGTGTGTGCGCCAAATTTCATCCAAATCCATTCAGCCGTTTATGCGTGATTGAGAAACAAACATGTAAACATACAAACTTTTACATTTATAATATTAGTAGGATGTAACTTTCTAGTGGTGAAAAAATAATAAAATCGGTTCAGTAGTTTTAGAGACGCGTACTTACAAGCAAACAAATCTTTTCACTTTAAAATATTAGTATTAATATATGTGTAACATAAAATGAGGGCCTATTTCTCTCCCTTAATGCACTATGATGTGCTCTAATGGTTCCATAAATGTTCAGAACCGTAAGAAATGTTCAATAGAGTTTAAGGGTTTCTCGGGTTATATCTCATCTACCGTAATAAGTAGACAGTTGAAATTGTTGTATTTCTGTTGCCGCTATAACAACAAATAATAAAAATTATTGAAAATTAAAGAGCGTTTTTGTTAAATCTTGTATGACGGTACGGAACCCTTCGTATGCGAGATGGAATCGCACTTAGCCAGTTTTTTACACCCCTGTTATTATAAGGTACTCGTAGCTGCTGATCCTAACCTCTGATTGATTGATTGCCACCAATAGGTTGAAATTAAACTGTCAGTCGCAGGAATGCACGTCAGAAGTAAAAACATAACTTACATATACACACACACACATCTGTACATATGTATCTGAGCGTGACAGTCACGCGAGTTCAATGCTTTTTCTCCATACCAAAAGTGCCTGTAAGCATTATTACTGGTCTCAATAGCATACTAGTTCACTTGAATAACAGCGACCCCAAAATAGTTTCCGTATGCATTATGTACTCGTAATGTGTTTCCTACTTGGTCATCGAAATGTCTGTTCCATGTGTGTGTAAATGTTAGCTCACACACGTTTAATATTATGGTATAAATACTAACACAATTTACTAACAAGACAAGTATTAAGAGAGTATTAAATAGATACTGAACACGTCACCACAGTAGTTTTACTACAGTGCCCAATGTGCCTAAAGAAGTTATCACTTCAAAAAATCTTTTTAACATAAAATTAAACCGACGAAATAACTAAAAAGCAATAAATAAATAAACTTCTTAAGTCTTGAGCTTATTTACATAAACTATCAAATTTTATATAAGACGTTAAGAGAAGAGTTAAGAGGTTTATTTATTTATTGCTTTGTAGTTATTTCGTCGTTTTAATTTTTAGTTAAAAAGATTTTTATTTGATGATTTTTTTCATCATCAGCTCAGCTACATGATATGATGATTTCTGAACGCAAATACCTGATAAAGTAATGAAAAGTAAACAGAAACACTATTCGTTCCTCCAATTTTCGAGGGTTTCACTCAATTTTATCAGGATCCCATCATCAGATCTTGACTTCCTTCACAGGGGACCACCCTGGAGATATACCCTATCTAACAAAAAAAGAATAATCAAAATCGGTTCATAAACAACGGAGAGAGGGCTGAACAAACTTAAAAAAAAAATATATATATATATATATATATACGGTCGAATTGAGAACCTCCTTTTTTTTCGTCGGTTAAAAAGGTATGGATACTTACAAGTACAAGTGGTGTATACCGCAACTATGGTTCTCACGTACATTTTCCAGCCTCTCAATCGAACTTACAAAGCCAAACTGTTCATCTCGTACTCATTGTACTCACTACTTTGTTGACAGAAATGGAATGTCATAATATTCTTTGTTTGATAATAGTATTACATCAGTCTGTGGCGCCTTGACATAGTTTTAGGCTGCGTTTCCACCAGAGATGTACGAGGATGCGTAGTGAGGAATGTGTTTGTTAAGAACCAATAGAATCACTTCATTTACCTAGCCTCGTTCAGCGCAGCGCCTGTGGAAACGGCTTAGCGGAGCGAGGTTTTTGTAAGTGCAAAACAAGCGAGGAATGGGTGAGAGGAAAGTTTGCGAGGGATGTGTGCTAGACGGTGCTTGTTAGAGGTCGATGTGTATTGTACACATCCTCGCACCGCTCATTTGCGCACCGTTTCAAATCGTCGCTACGCATCCTCGCACCGCTCAGGGGCCTAGCACATCTCTGGTGGAAACGCTCACATCGTTTCATAGCTTCGTTACGCATCCTCGCACCGCTCAGCTACCACGCACATCCCTGGTGGAAACACAGCCTAAAAATGTTGTGTAACAGATACGATATTCGTGCGTCACAACTGCAATGCCTACATTCTAATAAAAAAAATTGTTTGACATTAGCGGTTAGTGTTTTTTGAAGACTAAATAGCATACGGTAGCGAGCCCATATGACGCCTGCTAAGGTTTCCTATTTATTGGAACGAATTTCCCTATTGCACGGTACACTTCAGACGCTCGGCCGACGGCGGGTTAGACGGAAAAAAGTATTAGCGCAACGAAAAATGCTGACCGCGAGTTTATTTATTTTATTTACGCCATCTGTAAATTCTGCGCGATACTTCCGTGGGAGACCCATACTTCGGCACTTATGAGCCGGCTCGATCGGAGTGTTACCACGCCCTCACAGAAAACCGGCGTGAAGCAATAATTGCATTGTGTTTTGCCGAGCGTGTGAGGTTACCGGACGCCCTAACCCCACACCATCCCCTACTCCCACCCTTCCCCTACTCCCGCCTTAAAGGCCGGCAACGCACCTGTGACTCTTGAGCTGCAGGAGTCTATGGGTGACTGTAGTCGCTTACCATCAGGTGACCCATCTGCTCGTTCGCCATTTATACCTTAAAAATGCTACTGTACTTTGATGTAGTTGTATACTAATAAAATTATCCATATTATTATATTAGTTCGGTTAACTTTCACAGATGGCGCAAATTTAATTTCGAGTTTTACTATATGTACTATATTTTGATACAATTCATCCAATTCAATAAATAAATTAATAGGAACTTCCCTTCCGGCGTTTTGTCCCGCAGGGGTCCGTGGACTCCAGGTTGAGAAACAATGCTCTAGCACGTGTTGTACGTGTTGGATTTTCGCAACAGCAACGGTTGTATTTACGCCACCCCATGAACGTTCTGCTAGGATATACGAGGCAGGTCACACTGTTTAATGTGGGCGGAGGTTCTAACCGCAAAGAAAAGGGCGCGTCTCTGGCGTCCCGCAAAGTGTCATGCCGGTTAGAGCTATATGTGGATACCGCACCGTATTGACGGAGGCGGCGTGCATGTTGGCCGAACTTCCCTGTGAGATTTGGAGGCGGAAGTATTCGCAGAAGTTTATCGGTGGATGACTGAGTTTCGGGCGGGTAGCGGCAGTCGGCCCTACCCGAAGAGATACGCGAGTGGCGTGAGGCCGCTCAAGCTATTATATTATAGGAAAATTTGATTGACGATAGCAATGGATGACTTCATAATTTATATTTCATACAAGTTTCTACAGACCCTATTGTTTTGACGTTTATTAAACAGAAGCGTATTTGAATTTTAACACTCAACAACTGTATTAAACAAAATGTTTTTGAAAGTATTCATAACTAGCCGTTCCCGCAGTATCACCTGCGTGTTGTTATATAGCCTATAGCCTTCCTCGATAAATGAGCTATCCATCACTAAAAGAATTTCTCAGGAGGCATAATGAGCAGAAATTAGTCATGATCCTCACTACAGATTGACACCCAGTGAGCCTGAAGCGCACCGATCTGATATCATTTTCAGAATGCTATTGTTGCTACCACGAACTCGCTGTAACAGTGAGGCTACTTTCTTTCGTATTAAGGCATGAAAAAATCAAAATCAAAACCATTTATTTTAATTAAACCAATAATAGGAATTTTTGAATTGTCTAGAGTAGGAGTCAGTCAGACTAAGTCAGTCGTGAAGCTAGTTGCCTGTTCCAATACGCAGATCCTGTGGAGAAGAACAGGCAAAAAACTCCAAGGACACTCTTTTTCAAAATGTTTTTCACAAATTTCTGGTTACATTGCTTATAAGCGTAAATGAAATGCGAGGATAATGTAACATAGCTTTTATTCTAAAATATAAATAGATACGCTAACCACTACCATACATATTTAAGTAATAGCAGTCCGGAGATGACCAGCCCTGATCAACGGCACCCGTTCACGAGTATGACGCACACGCCAGCCATCGTACAGATCAACCACAGCCATCAGTATGTGAGTTGGTGAACATATGTGTCGCACTGCTATAGCACGTAACTGCTATAGCATCCTGAAAGCATTATTGTATTGTATTCGCAGTGCGTTGTATGTCCGCTTAGTATGCCGAAACCACAAGCTACTCGAGTAAAGGGATTGGCAATATGCTTTAATCAGAGTTAATTTTAGTTCCGCATTACTACGAGCAAACCGGCGCCACCAACATATTGCACCTCACCGACAACGCTCTGCGCTCCCTCTCGATATTCAGGTCATCGCTAAGGTCCTCCGTATATGACTTAGATATTTAAATTTTGATAGTACGTGTAGAGTAGTGCCATCAAGTACAACTGGGTTTAACGGAATGGTTTTCTGTTTTTTCGCTTTAAATATTAGCATCTCACTCTTTTTAGAGTTGTACCTAAGGCCATGCTCCACATACAGCCAACAGTTTAGGTAGACCTCCGATCGAGGGGCTGAGCAGCACCATGTCGTCTGCGTAGCTGATATTATTAACACCACTGATATTACTCATGTGGGAGAGCCATGCTTCGGCACGTATGGGCCGGCTCGACTCCGCTCGTTACCACGACCTCACAGAAAACCGGCCGTGAAGCAATACTTGCATTGCATTTCGCCGCGTGAGTGAGGTTACCGGAGGCCCTAACCCTTCCCTCTCCCTTATTCCCGTCCTTCCCCTCTCCCCCTCTTCCCCCCTCTCCCTCTTCACCTACTCCCACCTTAAAGGGCGGCAACGCACTTGTGACTCTCGAGTTGCAGGTGCCCATGGGCGGCAGTAGTCATTCATGCTACATGCATGCTGCTCAGCCTCTCGATCAGTTCATTAATGTACACATTAAAAAGCGTAGATAAAGTTATCACCCCTGCCTAACCCCACAATTGATTTTGTTTTACCTGGTTTCTGTACCTAACTTCAAAAGATGTACACACTCAGCCGGTTTTCTCCATAGGTTATCGTAAATAACGCAATCGAAGGCTTTTGACAGGTGGAGGAAACAAGCATACACTGGTGTCTTTTTGTCAGTGTAGTACCTGGCAGTATGCTAAAGGGCAAAAATGGCACTCTCAGTAGACAACTTAGCCCTGAAACCAAACTGGGCATCGTGCAGGTACATGTGCCCAACGATGTACCCGTTAAGCACACTGTCATATACTTTCGCAGCAATGGTTGCCAGTGAGATAGGTAGGTAGTTCGATGCATCTGACATATTGCCAGTCCTGTTTTTAACAATAGTTTACATAATCGGTCCCGGTAAGTATGAATGACCCAAACAGAGTGTAGACCATTGCCAACACACGGGGTAAGTGCACTTTTGCATACTTAAATTGCTCAATGCTGAGAGTGTCATGACCAGGGGTTTTTCCTCCCTGGATATTGTTAATTACGGCCGAGGCTTGTTTTGCTGTAAAGCCCACAGTTCGCCTAGTCCTAACAGCATTAGCACCCCCACCGTTAACTACATCGATTCTAGGCTGCACTGTAAACAATTGCCTTAAATGGTTGGCAATACTTTCTCCTTCACTAATGCTCACAGGTATGCTCGGCCTCGGATTCATTTTATTTGTATTTTTCCAGAATGCTTTAAAGTCCCATGCATATCCTGGTGGCTAACCATGCGGGTTAGCCGCCAGTATATGCATCTATATACCATTTGTCTGTCCCTATTCCACCTCAGCTTTGACTTTAAGACTTTTCAACTATCAAACATGTCTTTATACGTTTTCCCGCCTCATGGCTTACCAGCCCACTTCCATATCTCATACTTAAACCTTGCATCCCTACGAGCATCTTCAACATACCTATTCAATCAAGTAATGTAACCCCCTCTACGTGGGCACTTCCTTTCATAGGACATTATTTAATGTTTCAGTCAAAATACTGATTATTTGTTTTAAGAATTTTTCTATTGTCAAAAGCAACCTATTGTTGCGGTATCATTGTGTTGTTTTATAATTTTTAGTTTAAAAAAAGATTACTTCAAGGATTAAAAAAAAGAAATTGATTAGAGAAAGATTGAATGTGACTTATTTGACATTTATCATTAAATTTTGGCCAAATTACTCATATGCCTATATTTAATTATAAACTCATATGCCTGTCTTATTTTAATGTATAAGCTATATTACCTGCTATAGTTTCATCAAAATCCCTTCAGTAGTTTTTGCTTGAAAGAGTAAACGTCAGTCCATCTTCACAAACTTTCACGTTAACAAAATTAGTAGGATTCATAGCGTATAAAAAATACTTCAATACGAGATAAAACATGTTATTATTATTGATAATGTATACAGATCTATGTCTACTCTGCTGAACCGTAAAAATCTAGCATATCATCTTCTTCTGAGGAAGAAGTAGAGTTGTATCCCCAAGCTTCAACCTGGAATCTGTACTGATACTTTAGCAGAAGCACCGGGATAATAACCTGTAACAACCAAACATTTAACATTCAATTTTCTTTTACAATAGCTTTTGCCCGTGGCATCGCTCACTTGAAGTTATTTTTGGAGTTTACTCCACAAGAATCCATTTTCATAAAAGGCGCCCGGAAAAAATATGAAGAGTAACATTTTGTGATCGGAGGGCAGCGTAACGCTTTACTTTTTATCCTCGACGCATGTGAGTAGATATGTGTATATACCTTTATGTTATATATAGAATATGTCCCTCTAGAACAGAATATAAATATAATAATAACTACTAGCACTAGGATACCCTGTCACACAGATTACCAAGCCCCCATAGAACAGTGTTTGTATTACTGAAGTTACTTTGGCAAGCGAATCATAGTATAAAATTAAATAAAATAAAATAAACGTATGTGTGTGTGTGTGTGTGTGTGTATGTGTGGGTACACACCCACACATACAGTTAGTGTGTGGGTGGGTGTGGGTGTGCGTGTGTAAATACAATGTATTGTACACCAAGTACAATAAAACTACACGAAAATTACAGAACGTCCATTGCACACATTGTACAATTTTATTGGCGGCCATATCGCTTCTTTTTTCTGGATAAAAAGTACCCTATTTCCTTTTTGCACCCCTAACAACGTGTATTGTGTCAGACAGACAGACATGCAGACAGACGCGGCGGGGGACTTTGTTTTATAATATGTAGTGATTAAGTTGGGATTAATTATAATGATAAGTTTGGATTGATCATCGACCCAAGTACAGAAGGTACGATTAGAATTTTTGTTTTCCAATCTGAAATGTGTGGATTTGAATTTAGTGTTTTAGATTCGAAAATTGTTTTAAGCGTGTTCCAATAAACAAGAAACGATTCGTTTTGCTTACGGAAGGTAAAATTTCTTGAATTTTCAATGAAAATTTTACCGTCCGTAAGCAAAACGAATCGTTTTTTGTTTATTGGAACGCGGCATTAAGCGTGTAAATAAACAAGAACAAGAAACGCTAAACCAATAAACAAGAAACGATTCGTTTTGCTACGGACGATAAAATTTCGTTGAATTTTCAATGAAAATTTTACCGTTCGTAAGCAAAACGAATCGTTTCTTGTTTATTGGAACGCGGCATTAAGCGTGTTCCTGTAGTACGGTAAACGATAACTATTTGCTATTTAAATTTATGGTATTATTTGTTATTATATTTTTACTTATAACTAGAGATCGCGTGGTGGTCGAATTTCAACCATGGCTTATTTCATTGGCCAATATTACTTGACCTGTCATTGTATAGACTTTTGTACCATGACAGGCCAAAATATGTACTGAACACTTATAGCTTATGTACCCGTTTTTGCATTTTTTTAAACTTTATAGCAAATATTCTATATTCTATAACTTTAAAAAAGGCGATTTAAGATTATTTTTTAGGAATTTGGTGAAATGAAAATATTTGACTTTGACAGGAAAACGCTTCAATAGTGCGACTCTTAAGCTAAATCACAAGTGATTTTTGAGAAACTAACATTTATGTAATTCTGCGTAAAGTGACATGTTTGCTGTAATGTATAAATAAAAAAAGAGAAGAATTAAACAATCTTTATATACAAAACTAGCAGCGCCTCGCGGTTTCACCCGCATACGTCCTGATCCCGTCGGAATATCGGGATAAAAAGTAGCCTATGCGTTAATCCAGGTCTCCAGCTATCTACATACCAAATTTCATGGCAATCGATTCAGTGGTTTTGCGTGAAAGAGTAACAAACATCCATCCATCCATCCATACATCTAAACTTTCACATTTATAATATTAGTGGGATAGTGGGATATTAGTGGGATTTCGTGTCACATTGTTTGTCCGCGATGAACTCCTAAAAGACCTAATGAAAAATTTGCGCGCTGTGCGCAGTTTGGTTCAACTTGAGAGATAGGATAGTTTTTGGTTGCTAGTGTAATATAATTTCTCGCACAAAAACGCCAAGAAAAAAAAATTATATTAGACACATTCCAATGGTACCGATACTTAAAATTCAAATTTACATATTTTTTTTTTATTAAGGCTACGATATTTTGGCCTGCTAAAAATAAAGATATATAGGTAAGAGAAGAGTAAGAGATAAAGATAAAAATATAAATATGTGCAAACGAAAACAGAATCATTAAAGTTCATACCCTGGATGAAGGTCTGTTGAGGTCCAACACACTTGGACTGGTAAATCGGTACGGCATGCCCACCTTAACGCAGACAATAGAAGTTAACGGTTCCGCATGTATCTGTGAAAAAAACGTGTTTAAAAATGATTTACTGTTCGTGGGAGAGCCATGCCTCGGCCGGAGTGATACCACGGTTTCACAGAAAACCGGCAGTGAAGCAACGTGCGTTGCTTTTCGTCAAGCGAGTGAGGTTACCGGAGGCCCTAACAATTTAATGAAAAATCGTGATTTTTAATAAGAAAGAAAGAAAGAAAGAAGAAAGATAACATATATTATTTTTAATACAGAAATCTTATTTTGAAACTGAAAAATTAAACTTGAAAATTGATCGATAAAGCTAATATTTCGTACTAGCAGCGTCCCGCGGTTTCACCCGCGTAAATCCCGATCCCGTGGGAATATCGGGATAAAATGTAGCCTATGCGTTAACCCAGGCCTCCAGCTACTTACATACCGAGTTTCATCGCAATCGGTTCAGTGTTATTTGCGTGAAAGAGTAACATACATCCATCCATCCATCCATCCATCCAAACTTTCACATTTATAATAGATATTAGTGGTATTAGTTGGATGTGAGAGGGCTGACATGAATGAAACTATAGGTATTTAATACCAAGGTCGTTGATGGAAGATCCAGATTATTCTGAAAATGTCTGCATAAAAATATGTGTATAAATGTTGTGTATGGGGCGGGGCACTCTTCACTATATACTACGTGCCCCTTGCACCCACCCCCTTGCAGAGGGGAGGGAGAGTGTGCAGGGGAGAGATGATACTGGAGGTCACCAAAAATATAATTTATTCTTACTGAGGAATTACAAGGTACAAGACAAGTATCGATAACGAGGTTCTAACATCGACTAAAGACTGTGTGGGGAGTTTACATAGGTACATCGCTTGTTGTACAATACTCAGAATTACAAATAACGTTATCTGGAGCCGGAGGATACAGAAAAACCAAATTTACTTAAATTAATTAAATTAAAAGAGATAAAATTATACGCCGAAGCACATGAACAAAGGCTTCTTCAACATGTGAACGTTGAGGCTATCCAGCTCCTTGACACCACGGACATAGTTAGAAGACTGAAAAGAACTAAGCCCTTTGAGTTAGTTTAGTGAAGTTAGTGTTAAGTAGTGCAGTGAGTGTTACTCTTAAAGAACACAAGAACTGTCTTTCCATGATAATAGAGACCATAAGAAAAGTGCCAATGGACACATTCTTAACTTTGTAAGTTTTTAGTAAATTAAGTTAAATTTAAATTACTTATTAGCATTAAAGTCTAGATTGTATCGGTTATGAGTAACCGTTTAATGACGAGTACATCATAACGAAAAAAAAAGAACTTAGGTGATAAGTGGTCGATGTTTGTACCAAGAATACTCTTACAGTCTATATAATAAAAATGAATCACCAAATGTGTTGCTAAGCGCAAAACTCGAGAATGGCTCGACCAATTCGGCTAGGCTTCGGAGAGAAAAATTGTAAAAATTGTGAGGAAAATAGTAAAAACCACACTTCTTTTCCTATACAAACCAAATTGTCGCTGCTGTCAACCAAGCTGTCAAACATTTGACGTCAATTAATAACTTTTGACAGAACGAAGTCTGTCGGGGCAGCTAGTTCTTAATATTAAAAATGAAACCTACGGAAGTGACGTCACGTATTATAGAATCAGCACCTCATTTCTTTAACTACTGTAATTAGGGTCGAACAGCGTCAGCGGTTACTACGCCTAGCGTTTATCACACCAACATGTAGCAAGCGCCTATTACACCGATGTGTAACATATATGTCAGCATTAACCACCACAATGTGTTGTTTACAAATGTGCACCTACTATACATGGAAAAGCATTTTCTGAAGAAAAAATTCTTTTTCCAATTCCGTTTTTTAGGGTTCCGTACCTCGAAAGGAAAAAACGGAACTCTTATAGGATCACTTTGTTGTCCGTTTGTCTGTCTGTCTGTCAAGACTCTTTTTCTCAGGAACGCGTGGAGGTATAAAGCTGGAATTTATATCAAATACTCAGGTCTACTGTCCCTTGGAACTGTGAATAAATCACACTTCTAAACCAACGCAATCAAAAGATACAGCCGTTTATGCCGCAAATTTCCGCACATTTTCGATACCCGCAAGGGAATCAACCTACAGGGTACTTTCCTCCTAAACTCAGAATCTTGATATTTGGTACGAAGCAACGTCTTATAGCACAGATAAAGGAAAAATTACGAAAACCGTAAATTTTTAGTTACATTACATTATATTATCTATGTGGGAGAGCCATGCTTCGGCACGTATGGGCCGGCTCGACTCCGCTCGATACTACGGCCTCACAGAAAACCGGCAGTGAAACAATGCTTTCATTGCTTTTCGCCGTGTGAGTGAGGTTACCGGAGGCCCTAACCCTTTCCTCTCCCCTATTCCCGTCCTTACCCTCTCCTCCCCTCTAATCTCCCTCTCCCGTCTTCTCGTTTTTCCTCGCTCTTCCCCCCTCTTCCCCTATTCCCACCTTAATAAAATATAATAAAAATATTTTACGGAACCCTCGGTGCGCGAGTCCGACTCGCACTGGGCCGGTTTTTTCAAGCTAAATCAACTATTTGTCGCTCTTAAAATGTAACCACATCTTTCAGCAACACCCTGTAGCCGCTTCCAACAGTTCCAGTTGCGTTTATGGTCACTGCTCCCCTCCTAAAGGTCGTAGCGTGATGTTACATAGCTTATAACCTTCCTCAATGAATACTCTATCCAATACAAAATTTAATTTTTTGAATCCAAGTAATAGTTCCAGAGATTAGCGCGTTCAACCAAACAAACAAACTCTTCAGCTTTATAATACTAGTATACTCGTAGATGTGTAAATACTTGTCTATATTTTCAACTAGCTACCCGCCCCGGCTTCGCACGGGTACAAATTATACATCTAAACCTTCCTCATAAATCACTCTGTCTATTAGTGAAAATCGCATGAAAATCCGTTCAGTAGTTTTTCAGTTTATCGCAAACAGACAGACAGACGCGGCGGGGGACTTTGTTTTATAATATGTACTGATAGTACGCCATCAACTAGTATGTTTTTATTTAATACTTCTGTTATTATCTCCATCTAAAAGTTGTTTGGTAGAGATGGCTATTAGCGATAAGACAGCCTATTGTAAGTACAATTTTTTTTAATATGAGATCTGTGATAGTGCAGACTCAAAGTAAGTTAACAGGTGGTTAAATTATTTCAGTGTTAGATAGCCCATTTATCGAGGAAGGCTATAGGCTATATAACATCAAGACCAATCGGAGCATCAATAAAAAATGTTGCAACATCTCGGAAAATTTACAAACGCAGGCCAAATTGCTCAGGTTAGCCAGTATAGATATATATATACTAGCCGTTCCCGCAGTTTCACCGGCGTTTATGGTCAATGCTCTCCTTCTATTGGTCGTAGCGTGGTTATATAGCCTTCCTCGATAAATGGGGTATCTAACACTGAAATAATTTTTCAAATCGGACCAGTAGTTCCTGAGATTAGCGCGTTTAAGCAAACACACAAAAACTCTTCAGCTTTATATATTAAATATAGTATAGGGTGTTGATTCGATATAAATACACTATTCCACGCGGACGAAGTCGCGGGCACAGCTAGTATCATATAAACATATAAGTAAATACATTACAACGTTGTGGCTCTTCCGCTAATTCATTGTGGAGGAGTTCTAGTACTTTCTTTTCAAAACGTGAATTGTGGACACCCTGACTTCGAGAGGGAGCGCATTCCAGAGAAGGACTGATTGTACATAGAAAGAAGAGTTGATGTACTTACTATACTATTATACGTACCTCTAAATAATATGACGTATAAGCTACATTATTATCGTTAGGTTTCAAGGAAAAGATCTCGTGGTAGAACTTGAACATGTCTTCTGCCTTAACTCCTCTGTCGAAGCACCGGACCCCGCCCATATACCAATGGCCTAGCCAGTGATGTCCAAAGCCTCTAAAACCGCCGTAGTCATGGTCAGTACGCGGCATCACGTATCCTGTTGATTTTTTTTTAAATCTTTACGTCTTTGGTAACTTATTCTAATAAGGACATGCCAGCATGGCTTCGGCATAGTCATACATAGTTAAGACCTATTTAACTTGAGGTACTTTCAAGGATCACTTCTGTTTGGTAACCAGAACTTCATATTCAAAAGAAAAAAAGGCCTTGGAGCGGTGTAGTACCTAATATTAATAATATAAATTATTAAAAAGTAATAAAAATAGACGTACCGAAGGGATCATCTTTGGCGAAGGCACCAACAGGCTTGCCAGTAATGGCGGCAGTAATCCATGGCACGTAGGGATAGATCACAATGTGCTTTGGAGGAGTAGGAGGGCGGTGAGTTCGGAGAGGGTCGGGGCATAGAGAGCCTCCTAGATGACAGAAATGAAATAAATATATTATATCATAACATTTTACACGATAAGCATGCATCATATGATGTCATTTGACGCACGTATTTATTGTCACTCATTAGAGTGTCAACGTGATCCCACTTGTATGACGAGCATTTGGCGCTTGTCATAGAAGATGGTCTCTTGGGTGCTTCACCAATGGTGTGGCTCCAATACAAATAGAAATTCGCTCTGCCTTCTTCTTCTTCCATTCTTCTTCTGTGTTGTAAATCATACAACTAATTGTGGGGCTACATTTTCAATAATAATAATAACTTCACACATCTTACACATGGCCGTCTGATCCTAAACTAGGCAGAGCCTGTACTATGGTAACCAAACTGCTGATAAACATACTTATATGTTTCTAAATACATACCATAGATAAATTACACCCAGGCACAGAACAAATTATCATGCTCATCACACAATCATTTGTCCTGGGTGGGAATCGAACCCACGACCTCTGGCTCAGCAGTCAGGGTCACTAACCACTAGACCAACAGACCAGTCAAACAAACAAACAAATAAACTTAACACTTTCTAGAAACCATTCCACCAAGAACACGACGACCGTGTTACTGCTTAGATGAACCAATTGAAACTACCTGATGACTCTGATTTCAAACCTATTGCTGAGAGAGGTAAGGCAGAGCCATAAACCCAAGGCAGATGACACCTATCATTTCTAGTAACTCTGTCTACTTTGAAGGAGAGTATTTCGCCCGGCAAAATACTAGTTCGTCATCTTATTAGGCCTGGTCATTGGATGACAGGCTGCGCTTCCCAAGGATTCCCATCACCAGGATGTTCAAATTATATATAATAATAATAAAAACTCCACACATCTCACACACGGCTGTCTGATCCCAAATTAGGCAGAGCCTGTACTATGGTAACCAGACTGCTGATAAACATACTTATATATTTCTAAATACATACATATTATAGATAAATTACACCCAGACACAGAACAAATGATCATGCTCATCACACAATTATTTGTCCTGGGTGGGAATCGCACCCACGACCTCTGGCTTAGCAGTCAGGGTCACTAACCACTAGACCAACAGGCCAGTCAAAAACCTTTATAATTTAAATATAATTGTTTTAACAGGGGATGTTTTCCACCCAAAAACACCATTTCTCCCAGCGGTCCCAAACCAGGTTTACGAGTTAACCGAACGGAGTTAAGTAAAAAAAAAAATGTTTGTAATCTATTTTTAGTGCATATAAATATGTACCTAATTACCTTTAAAAAAAAGTATCACCGACTTCAATGCGCCTCAAAATACCCAAATCGCTTCAAGTGTGCCTAGAAAATATGAAGAGTAATCTATTTCTCCAGGATCCCATCATCAGATCTTAACCTGATGACCATGGGACCACCTGAGAAGTATACCCTTTCAAACAAAAGAAGAATTTTACAAATCGGTCCAGGCGTCTTTGAGTAATCCGTGAACATACATAAAAAATATATATATATACAGTGGAACATAGAACCTCCTCCTTTTTTGAAGTCAGTTAATAATAGTAATTACTTACCTGTGGCAAGTGACACTATTGACCAATGCCCTGTATGCTCATGGACGAGGGTCGGTGCACCGGAATGGAATCCGCATCCTGTGGTGCACATTATCCGGTTCCGAGTTACTAACGTTGCATTCTAAGGAGAAAAGAGTGGAAAATAAATTAGTTTGAACTCCCGCACTAAAAACTTGTCACGGTGTCCAAGAGCCTGACACCGACGGAAGCGTTAGGTCGCCTGTCACGCGGTAGAAGTTATCTAATGGCCCTACTTGCCATTGGATGACAAAAAAACATTAAATGAAACAAAACCGACTGCATTAAAATATTAACCAATAAACAGGATTTTGTAAACATCTTTAAAACATACATATCCTAGGACACTTGCGCCTCTCTACACTGGAAGGGGGGCAAGGCCCTCCGCACTCAAGAGCGTGGCTGCCTTTTGTTTAAGAGGAGGCCAAGGCCTGTCGGGGTTCTCGGGGACTTCCTTCCTAGGGTATATACCCTTTGCAATAGACACATTTATGAAGGAATACCGAGTGGTTTTAGTCGGTTCGACGGTTCCGACATAACACTTCACTAGCAGCCCCGGTGGAGTGATGACATGAGGAGGTTTCCACACGATAAAAAAGAAAAAAAGTACACTTGGGTTGTCAAGACGAATTTAACGATACCTTATTTATCAAAATCCATCCAGTCGTTTATATGATACGAGGTAATAAGGAATATCTTATAAATAAAAATTTCGTTAGTCTTGCTATAACTGAAATATGGCTTTTTTTATGGTATAGGGGGCAAACGAGTAGACAAGTCACCTGATAGTAAGTGACTACCGCCGCCCATGGGCACCTGCAACTCAAGAGTTACAAGTGCGTTACCGGCCTTTACGGTGGGAGTAGGGGAAGAGGGGGAGAGGGAAGGGTTAGGGCCACTCGGGGAAAAGCAATGCAACATTGCTTTACTTCCAGTTTTCTGTGAGGCCGTGGTATCACTCCGGTCGAACCGGCTATATGGATTTGAATTAATGTTATAAATAAAAAAAAAAATTGGAAAAGAGTGTCCTTGGAGTTTCTTGCCTGTTCTTCTCCATAGGATCTAGGTATTGGGACAGGCAACTAGCTTCACGACCTACTTATACTGACTGACTCCTAACAATTCAAAAATACCTACAATGGGTTAACTTGAAATAAATAATTTTGATTTGATTTGATTTGAATTATTTTGTTTTGTTCGCTTTACTACAGGGGTGGAATAAAAACAAAAAAATATAGAGAAACCCCAAAAGAACAGATAAAATAAAAAATAAAATAAAAATTGGTAATTTTGTATGGAAATCGTCATTTCGGATTACCTACTTTTAATAGATGACGATCATGACAGACCTATCGTCTAAACTGACCTGATATACAAAACTGTCATTTCTACCATCGCCACTTACTTTTCAGCCGACTTCAAAAAAGGAGGAGGTTCTCAATTCGACTGTATTTTTTTTTAAATATTTGTTCCCTCAAAACTTTCGACTGGGTGAACCGATTTTAATGATTGATTTTTATTTGAAAGCTGGTGCTTCCCACTTCAATTTGGTCCAGTTCTGACAATATCATCCATGAGGAAACCATATAAGTCTTTTATGGAATAGTTTTTTTTGAAGTCAGTTTTTTTGTTTAAAGAATTATAATAGATGGCGTTAGCAGTTATTTCTTCCGTGTGGTTGTGTAAAATCCTACTAATATTATAAACGTGAAAGTTTGTGAGGATGTATGGATGTATGTATGTATGGATGTTTGTTACTCTTTCACATCAAAACTACTGAACCGACTGCGATGAAACTTGAAATGTCGATAGCTGGAGACCTGGATTAACATATAGGCTACTTTTTATCCCGATATTTCCACGGGATCGGGGCGCTGCTAGTATTTTATATGCCTTATTCGTTAATAAGACCTGGATTAGGTCTCCAGATATCTACATACCAAGATTCAGTGGTTTTTGCGTGAAAGAGTAACAAACATCCATCCAACCATCTAACCATACATCTAAACTTTCACATTTATAATATTAGTGGGATACATAAGACCAATTAGGATTGTTTTATTAATGGACGAAACATAATGGTGCATAGGTAATTGGGGCAATGTGGAATGTAACTTAATATAAAAATCTTTTTAACAAAAAATTAAACCGTCGAAAAGAACTAAAAAGCAAAAAATAAATAACTATAAATAAATAACCCAAAATTAGATTATAAAAATGTTATACTTGTTTATTTTTTTGCTTTTTAGTTCTTTTCGTATTTTTATTTGGTGATTTTTTTTCATCATCAGCTCAGCTACATGACCTGATAAAGTAATGAAAAGTAAACAGAAACACTATTCGTTCCTACAATTTTCGAAGGTTTCTCTCAATTTTATCAGGATCCCATCATTAGATCCTAACTTCCTTGACATGGGACCATCCTTGAGGTATACCCTATCTAACAAAAAAAGAATAATCAAAATCGGTTCATAAATAACGGAGAGAGGGCTGAACAAACCTAAAAAAAAAAATATATATATATACGGTCGAATTGAGAACCTCCTTTTTTTTCGTCGGTTAACAATGTCACCTAAAATCTCTTATTCAGACACAAATATATCAAGAGGGTAGTGTAGGATAGTAAAAGCAAAATAGGGTTAGCGGTAATAGGAGCAGCAGTATTTAAAGAAATAAGTCATATCAAAAAATGTCTTGGAATGGAGAAATGAATTTAACCCAAACATATTTACCTCTGGAGTTTTAGGATCAAACAAGTAACAAAGTTCTTTAGGCAGAAGACTTATTCTCTTAATCTCTTTCTCTTCTTCTGAAAAATCTCGTGGTACATCTGAAAGTGGCATTTTTAATAAGTATAATGTTAATAAATTTATTGATCGAACCAGCTTGTGATTCTTGAGTTGCAGGTGCCCATGGGCGGCGGTAGTCGTTTACCATTAGGTGACCCGTCTGCTCGTTTGTCCCCTATAACATAAAAAGAAGAAAAAAAGGATGTCTGTAGAACTGAGTAATTTCATGCGTAACTGCCTACCCTCTAAACACAACATTTACCAACAGCGATTCCGATAAAAAGAATATCATAATATTACCATTAATATACAATTCTTAAATTAAAAAAAGAAACATTATCAAAAATATGTGCCTACATAAAATATAATTAAATCTCTAACAACAAATAAAATGAACTGTCAACAACAACTAACTTTTCTACGAGTACATTTTTCTTACCTGAAACAGGTAAAGTACGGCATGGACGCCATCGTTTTGAACACATTTTTACAATGTACGTTTAACGTTCAACTTCAACTTTTGGTTTGTGGCTTTGTGGATACGTTTAACGTTACTCTTAATGGAGAAATCAAAACATATGTGCCCTCCCACTAGTGCTGCCTCTGGCGGATCTTTTTTAAATCTTCAGAGGAAACAGGCTATACATATTTTGTTTTAGGCTTTGATTATATACTTGTCTAGGTGACATAATCGGCCGTACAAAACGGCGCTAATAAAGTCGACCATTCTATTCTATTTTTCCTTATGGCAAATGATACCGAGATGTCGACAATTCCGCCAATGTCAGTCGTGCGCTAAAGTGTGTGTAATGAGAAAATAAAGTCGACTATATTTCGTCGGCTCGCGTGTGACAGACGTCATTGTCATTTGAATATCTAAGTGGCGAAGGCGAAATGCTTGCGAAAAACAATTTGTGCTATTAAATTGTTTCGAAACTATGCTTGAAACCCTTATAAAAACACTAAGATTACTTGTCATCGGTAAGTTTTGTTTTATTTACACTATTTTCTAAGAAAATACGATACTTTATTTCAAAATTTTAAGCTAGGACAGATTAGCCGGTGTTGTCAGTTTATTTCGGGGTAATTTTACAAAAACTATGGGTAATTATAAACCATGACGCTATTCCTGTTTTATATTATTAAAAAAGTTTATTGCTGAACAAAATGATGTCCTATGATGTTGGTGATTTTGACTCAAAGTATTTTAATTACTCATGTTAGATGATACGTCTGTATCATCTAACATCAATAGTTAAAATACTTTAAAGAATAATAATAATAGTATTATAACTATTCTTTTTTTATTAAAAAATACATCTCATCAATTGAAATTAATTACTTATTTTCACTAATTCACATTGGTACCTTTGCAATTTGAATTAGACTGATCATTTTTCGTTTCTAACAGATTCAATCACTTACACCTCTATTTAAAAACAAATTATATTTTTCATTGTTTTTTTTTGTTGATTAATATGTTTTGTAATAAATTCATTTTCTTTTAAATCATTATTATATTTACCCTTCATCTCCTTATGACGTAATACAAGAAGGTAAGTAAATAATTTAGAGCAGGCATCCCTAAACACGCACACAGTGACAATTTGTTGACAATAACTACACGCTCGTACTCACACATAATTCGTTATTAGATCCCGTTCTATGTCCATCATTTGTTAGAGTTACTCTATTTAAACATGTATATAATCAAAGGTTTTAAGAGAAGGCTTGCGAGAACACAACGCGGTCATATAAATGCTACTATTCTTTACCAGTGATGAAATCGATATGAATTATCTTTTCCTTCGTCTGCTTTCCTTGTTTATCAATCAAATAGTTCTTAAACGGCAAGCAGGCCGGTAACATGTACGCTGAAAATAAAAAGTTTAGATATAATATAGACATACAAGATGGCAAAGACTATGCAGGCTAAATTCTAGGTACTTATATATATTTCTCTTGCACCAGGCTTTTTCTTTGATTTTTTTTTTTAAAAAGACTACAAGAATTACTCCTGTGTCGCGGGGGACTTTATAAACGTACAAACAACGGACACAAAGAACACCCAGACTCGGGTGGGAATCGAACCCACGACCTATGGCATAGCAGTCAGGCTTTGATGTACATAAGCAGGGAAGACTGCAATATTACATGGATAGCTTAAGAGTATTTATTTATCCAATGGGAATAGCGAACACAAATTAATTGAGAACAAAATATG
This sequence comes from Euplagia quadripunctaria, assembly GCA_963859945.1. Taxonomy (NCBI): domain Eukaryota; kingdom Metazoa; phylum Arthropoda; class Insecta; order Lepidoptera; family Erebidae; genus Euplagia; species Euplagia quadripunctaria. The sequence goes on from OY982583.1 coordinate 12,322,824, forward strand.
AACATCTTCATTTTTTTTTTTTTGGTATAGGGGGCAAACGAGCAGACGGGTCACCTTATAGTAAATGACTACCCTCGCCCATGGGCACCTGGAACTCAAGAGCCACAAGTGCGTTGCCACCGTTTAAGGTGGGAGTAGGGGGAGAGGGGGGAAGAGCGGGAAGACGGGAGAGGGGGATTAGAGAGGAGGAGAGGGGGATTAGAGGGGAGGAGAGGGGGGAGAGGGGAAGGAAGTTCTATTGAAACCCTATATTGAATTAGGATATTATTTTGTGTGATCTTGTCAGTCACTTGTTGCAAACAGATCACGCGTCCCATCGTTTTACTGTCCGACCTCAATCAAGGTCGGGAATAGGTATGGCATTCAAAGCAAAAGAAGTTCTCGTTAAATAGGTATAAGGTATATTATAGAGTGTACAATTTTATAAGATTCTACGAAGCTTTGATTTGTGAGACATCCGGTGTTATTTTATTGTATAATTTTACAAATTATAATAAGGGAACGTACCCATACCATGTGACCCATTTTATACAATATTTTATACCCTTCCCCCCCACAGTGACCACCCATAGAATATGCCAAGACCCGCTCCCCCCCCCCATCTAGTTTTCACGTAGTAATTTATAAAAATGGTTTTAAATAATTTTTTTGGCGACAGAAAGATAAAAAGCGCTAAACGCTTGCTTGTTGACCCCTGTGAGTGTGAAAAGCGCTAAAGGCTGTGCACCATATTTGAATATAGCTCGAAAAGCACGAGATTTCCCTAGAGGATATTGATTACGTGACGAAAACCTAAGGTATTTTGAAGACCCCCCAGAACGGGTCACGCAGTGTGGGTACGTTCCTTAAGACAACATCATTCTTATTGTAAATGAGTTGCTAAGGGTTATGTTTAAGATTCTTAATGGTAACTGTTTTATTCTGGTTGTTGTTTAAAATTTACTTTAAAATAAATTTGTTTCATCGTCCAAAAGAACTTGAATCTTAACAGATTATTCATTGAATAAACTTACTCGATCTCATTGGTTTAATTAACTTCAGCAGTGCCACGCTGTTTTTCGCCTTAAAATGCTTGTACTCAGGATGAATCAATACGTCTGCTATTGGTATTACCAAGATGGCGGAGTCGCATTCCTGACCTTCTGTAGCTTGTTCAGGGGTGATACCACACTCAATTTCATCTCGTTCATAGTCTGCAAAAGCTGCGTTGCCTCTGTAAATATATATATTTTTTTATGTGATAGTAAACTAGCAGATGGGTCACCTGATGGCAAGTGACTATCGCCGCCCATGGGCACAACTCAAGAGTCACAAGTGCGTTGCCGGCCTTTAAGGTGCTAGTAGAGGAAGGGGGGGAAGAGGGAGAGTACAGGGAGGGGGAGAAGAGGTGAAGAGGAGGAGAGGAAGAGGTTAGGGCCTCCGGTAACCTAACTCACTCGGCGAAAAGCAATGCCAGCATTGCTTCACTGCCGGTTTTTTGTGAGGCCGTGGTATCATCCCGATCGAGCTGGCCCATACGTGCCGAAGCATGGCTCTCCCACAGTAAGTAGTATGTCGGCGAGTACGACAATTTAGCGATAATAAGACCGTCAATTGATTTTATTGTACGGATAAAAAGTCACGTGAGTGGAATCATTTGGAAGGGCGACGATGGTTACGTTTTGAGTTAAGACCCCACTCTTTTGGAAGCTATCGAGTAAATGACGCTAGTTCCCACTACTCAGATAGTATTGAATATACCTAAGTCTGTAATTACAGTCAATAACTCCGCTGTAAGGTGTACTCGTGTCTGTAAGTGATTGTGCGAAGTGTGTGGTTTTAAATCTATGCCATGTACCCTCTACCAGAGAACCTTACTTATGACCGCTGAGCAACTAACTTATCGCATTTGTCCTTATATATAAGCGTATAAAGTGCGTTTTTCCGATTGCCTACCTAAACCAGGACAGATATTTAGATTTATTTTTTGCGTATGCTGGATATCCTATTTAACATTATAAATGTGATTGTTTGTACGTTTAGAAATCACGCAAAAACGGCTGAACGGCTTTGGATAAAGATGGCACGACGTAATATAATGTATAAACACATATTGATTAAAAAATATATTTTCTCCACTTCTTCTACATAAAAACTTTAAGTATTTCATATTTTACACTCCTCCGTGCCCGAAATTTGCTTAAAAAGGGGGTTCGATACAAAGAACTCTCTTCGCATATCAATGTACAAAAAATATTTTTTATTAACTCATTGATTAAAAATATTAGCTTTCTGTACTTTTTTCTATTCAAATTTACACTCCTCCGTGCCCGAAATTTGCTTACAAAGTGTTTGATAATAGTAACAAGTCAGTCATTACTGACTTGTTACTATTATTAGCGCGCTATGAAAATAAATTCTAATATTTTGGGTGACATTTTATTTGGGTGTCATCTAATATTTCTATTTTGTAGTAATAAAACGGGTACCAACAGTGCATAGTTCACAGGTACCTCTGCTGCGTCTACTGCAGTGCATATAACGAATTGTCGACTGATCAGGACCACTCGTGGTACCCTGAAGTAGTGTGGGGTGCCGGTTTTAACTGAAACAAAATAAAGATTAACGGTTAGTGTGCTTATCTCTTAACACACACACACAAACGCATGCGCACGCGCACGCACGCACACGCACACGCACGCACACGCACACGCACGCACGCACAAGCACACGCACACACACACACACACACACACACACACACATGTGTGTTTGATGGACGTTTCAATGCTCCTTGCATTCAAACGTCTATCAAATACAATTTCTTCCACTAAGCTAGCATTCCCAACCTCCGAGATTTTCAGGTATCCTGGATTTGGATCTCTATGTGACCCGAATTACTGCTCTCGAGTGTATTTAATGTTCGGTTTAACAATTAAAAATAATAAGAAACTTGAAAACAGTAACAAATATAGTTATTTAAAGTCTTATGTCATACGTAATTTCATGAGAAGTGTAAAACAATTTATTTAACCAAAGACCCTAGTACTTGGCTCGTTTATAATAGTACTTCCTCGCAGTTTCACCCACGTTGATGGTCACTGCACCTTTCCGTATGGTCGCAGCGTGATGTTACATAGCCTATAACTTACCTCACTTAATAGTCCGTCCAATACGAAAGAAATATTTTTTTTTTTAACTCTGACTGGTTTCAGAGATTAACGCGTTTAAACAAACAAACAAACTCAACAACAACTCTTCAGCTTTATTATATTTCTATGACTTTAGTTAAGTTTTTTTTTTTTTACGGTATAGGGGGGCAAAAGATCAGACGGGTCACCTGATTGGTAAGTGACTGCCGCCGCCCATGGGCACCTCTAACTCGAGAGTCACAAGTGCGTTGCCAGCCTTTAAGGTGGGAGTAGGGTAAGGGAGGGAAGTGTTAGGGCCTCCGGTAACCTCACTCACTAGGCGAAAAACAATGTAAGCATTACTTCACTGCCGGTTTTTGTAAGGCCTTGGAATCACTCCAGTCGAGCGAGCTCACATGTGTCGAAGCATGGCTTCCCCACTTGAAGTTACTCGCTCATCTCAAAATATTCAGTTTTCTTCTTAGACTAAATACAGATGGAGTCACTGGCTCAAAATACTGTAAAAACTACATGTTGCACGTACCATGTATGTACTGTAGGGCTCCCAACCATGAGAACTTGGGTTCATCAATCGTTCCACTCTCAGGAGTATCCTCTGGGTCATCGTGGCATTCATGAAACTGACATTTTACTCTTATACCTAGAAATAATACAAATTAAAGATATAACAAAAGCCAAATTAAATCAAAATCGGTCTATCCGTTTAGAGCTATTATGCTGCAGACACGTTAAACAACATGAGGTGTTAAAAACCTACTAATAACAACATTACTCTTAATTAATAATTCTTTCAAAAAAAAACCGACTTCAAAATAATTCTTTCAAAAAAAACCGACTTCAACAAAAAAAAACTATTCCATAAAAGACTTATATATGGTTTTCTCATGGATGCCATTGTCAGAACTGGACCAAATTGGGACCAAACTGGACAAAATGGGACCACACGGGAAGCACCAGCTTTCAAATAAAAAAAGAATCATCAAAATCGGTTCACCCAGTCGAAAGTTCTGAGGTGACAAACATAAAAAAAACACAGTCGAATTGAGAAACTCCTCCTTCTTTGAAGTCGGTTAAAAATTCTTATTCTTATGAGCTAAACTATTCTTTCGCTCGCCTTGAGTATATGAGAGTATATGAAAATAACAATTTTTAACTAAGAGTAATATTATTAGTATCTAGGTTTTTAACACCGTCTGATACCAAACAGGTTCTGTACCACAGATTACTACGTAACGAGTAGATCACTCCCTACAAAAATATTGATACCTACTGTTTTAATTGCCTACTCTTTCCGGGCTAGAAAATGTGTGTAGGGTTACCTCTCCAATATATTTTTTTTATTAAAAAAATAATTGTTATTGAAATTAAGCACTTAACGCACTTTATATTTCATTTCCAAGGTTTTAGTGTACAAAAATCCTACATGTGTTTAATTTTTATATAAAGACTAGCAGCGCCCCGCGGTTTCACCCGCGTAAGTCCCGATCCCGTGGGAATATCGGGTTAAAAAGTAGCCTATACGTTAATCCAGGTCTCCAGCTATCTACATACCAAGTTTCACCGCAATCGGTTTTTGCGTGAAAGAGTAACAAACATCCATCCATCCATCCATACATCCATCCATCCATACTTTCACATTTATAATATTAGTGGGATTAGTGGGATTAATAAACCTCTTTCCTTTCCTAAATTCTCGATTATTAAACTGTTTGGTCTAAAATGTTCTAAATCTTACAAAAAGTTCAATATTTGAGGGTCACTTCTTAACCTTCCTTCTTTGTTCTTCTTAACCCCTCCAGCTAAGTTAAATGCTTGTTTTAAAAGTGGACTTAAGTCGGTAGTGTATTGGGTTGGGTTCAAACCCAAAACCACTTGATATTAAGTTCGACGTCTGAGCCAAACATAATTTTATATACACCACGAATTGAGTCTTATCCGTTGAAAGGTGCATTTAAAAGTACAATATATTATAAACAGATTACTCACAAAAACTGAAAATAGCTATAATTGCCAAACCCCTCATTTGCTCTTTCGTGAAGTTTATCAAGCACCATTAGATTTAAATATGGCGCTGTAACAAAATATGCTTTTATTAGAATATTTTATTGACTAGAACATTTATATATCAATATGTCGGACTGTCTATTGTCTATAGTATTAACATGATAGATATATTTTGTAAGTTGTTTGTCTATCAATCTGTTTAATCACTTTCTCTATGTAAAAATTCCAATGCCACTTAATTATAAATCGCCGTTGAGTGTCCTGTTGTTACACATTCAACTTAATTTGTGTTAGTAGAACAAGTATTAACGACGTCTTCTACTTGAGTAGCGTTTAAGTATTCGGCAGTAAGCCGCGAAACGAACTGCAATGTTTGACAAAGAACAATATAGGCTACGAGTACGTATCATCTTCAACATTTTATGAAAAAGAATATAGAAAATATTGGGTGAACAAAGTCTCGGTTGTATCATTATCACAGTTTCATATAATTATCGTTCTAAGATCATGCAATAGAGAAGCACTAGTCGGGCCAACGCAGGGAGTAGTTGAATGAAAACAGAGTACAAACTGTTCGTAGTGCAAGTCTTAATAAATTCCTATTTTCAGCAGTGGACGAGCATTGGATTAAATGATAGCGATGATGATGAAAGGGCACAAGTAACCAATAAATGTTAAGCAAAAAACACTTTTACATAATACCACTATGAGCTTTTTCTCCTGTGAATGCTTTAAATGGGTGGATAGAAATTACATCAGAAAACAAAAGACTGAAGTAGGTTTTGTTAATAGTTAGTACCTATTTCAAAATATTCTTTCTACAGTACCTTTGAACGTTTGCTCAAAACGACGACCACACTTTTTGAAACTCAATGTAAAATGAACTCAAGGTTGAACCTGATTGAATGAGAGGTCTGATTGAATGGTAAAAAAATGTTCTGTTTACCGTTAAGATGTTGACACAGACACGAATTGTGACCTAAGTATTTCTAAACATGCTTAAGATTGAACATTGTTGCATATTCAGAAAATTGTTTGTAAATAAACATGTTTACAAATCTTTAGGTCAAATTGTCTTACATAATGTTGTCTGTCTCTTTGATTGTGTCGTATAAGTGGCTGTTTATGCGGACGGATTGGCTCTTAGAGGGGCGGTCCTGTATCAGGCAAGTTTTTATATCATTCTGATATAAATTTCCAGTTATCATTGGCCACTACATCTTGACAAATGATTGTTGCAGTAGTTGTTGTTGTTGAAATGGTGAGACGAAGCCTTTTTTTCTTCAAATTGTCAAGCCAGGCTTCTTCATGCCTTGTCACTTCAAGTTTTATGTACTTTGCACCATTCCGAACGCATTCTTACACGTGGCTCCCAGCAGTCTGGAAACGTACCAGGTAGAGGGCAAATTGGCTCAAGAAAAAAAGAGAACTGCAAAAATTTGGATGTGTTATACAAAGGTGTACCGTTACGCGCTCGAGAACTTTGTCAGTCGTCAATGGCAGGTGCCCAAAGAGCCGAGTTGTGTCCATGTCATCGCTATCAGACCTAGGCAGGAGTAGATGCGGGTGTAGCCGACGTAGTCCACGTGGACCTACACCACCACCACCACAGACAACAACAGATTACCTGTCGGGCGTACAAACATGCACCGGCATCTCAAGACTCAATCTCAAGACCCTGCGTTCGAGCGTGTATAGAGCATGAGCGCCAATATTTGAGTGAATTTTCTTGATGTTACAACATACTTGTGTGGACGTCGCGAACAACCTTTTTTCTTAATTTCCATGCAATCAAAAGATATGGCCATTTAACCCTTATATTTTAACTAATTTTAACTCTTCGCAAGTAAATCACAACCTTCATGGTACTGTCCATTGACGTGGAATCATGAAAATTGGTGAAAAAAATCAGAAAATCGTAAATTTGTTGTTAAATTACATTTTTTTTGCGATTATAAATATATTTTGGGTTTGGAAATTTTACTGCGACGTACGAACGGCACAATTAAGTTTGTCTTTCGGGAAAAACGGGCTTGAAATGATTACCGAGATGGACGAGCTTACAAGACAAAACTAATAGCAACAAATCATTTTACATGCATTCTTTTTATTGCCAAATTTAACTATTATACATCCTAATTCAATGTACCTTACCGTGACGTGTTTAAGATCTTAAAACACCCGGGTAAGAAATTGTGTACAGCGCCATCTAGTGTCGAGTAGAAATATTACAAAAAACAATTAGACAGCTGCTTGAGCAATTCGATTTTCGTTTGGTAGATGTCACTAAAAGACATTATTTTTTACGAGGAAATACATAAATTATATCTTGAAGTATATTTATAACAGTACCCGTAGTATATGAGTTTTAACTTTACCTATACCTCACTATTAAATGTTACTAAATTTTATAAAGCTTTGCTGACAGCGCTCTTGTCGAAAATAGCGGCAAACTACAATAATGCACGAGTTCATATCCGTATCCTCCAAAAACTCACCTGTACCCTTACAGTACCTGCGGTACACCTTTTCTAATCATAGTTTGTTACTAATTTTTTTATATATTATAGGGGGCAAACGAGCAGACGGGTCATCTGATGGTAAGTGACTACCTGGCCCATGGACACCTGCAACTCGAGAATGCAGAGTGTAGTATTATTTTATATAAAAAAAAAAAAACAGTCAGTCGTAGGACTGCACGTCAGAAGAGAAAACATAACTTCACAATGTATTTGCATATACATACATACACACACATCTGTATATATATAATTAGGTTAAAAATAAAAAGTAGGTAATAACATATCTAAATGTATACATAGGGTACACTGGAAGTTCTGCGCTCCTAGCCGTTCATAAATGTTTGAATTTCAAATGTTATATTTTTTTAAATATAAGAAATTCGGTTCCGTCTTACGAATTTTCGGTTCAGTTTCAGTTTACATGAACTGACGCGAGTTTAACATTTTTTACCCATCCCAAAATGTGCACAACGCCGCTAAAGAAGTTTTCACTTCAAAAAACTTCAAAAAAACGTAACAAATTAAACAGAAGTCAGTAGGTATGCCTTATATGAGATCTTACCGTGTTTACATATATGTACTAGCAATAACGTCTATCCCTCCATACATTTGCCATTCTGCTTTCGAAACCGGTGGCAAAATAAAGTAATGTATGATTTAAATGATTATATTTTTGCAAACAGACCTTTACAGACACACTAACATGTCGATTTGTTCTTTAGATGCTAGATGGAGCCGGCATTTCCTATAAATAGCCTTCAGAAGAAACGCTTGAGAAAAGTCCACATAATTCGAACTGTGCAAGTGTCATTTAGGCGTCTCAACTTAAGGAGCTCCAGGACTCTAACCTGTCACCGGCAAACCAAATTTTAGAAGAGTAAGATGTTGACGTCACAATATAAAAACTAACTTGCATTTAAAATAATGATTTAAAAAAAAACCGACTTCAACAAAAAAAACTATTCCATAAAAGACTTATACATGGTTTTCTCATGGATGCCATTGTCAGAACTGGACCAAATTGAAATGGGACCACACGGGAAGCACCAGCTTTCAAATAAAAAAAGAATCATCAAAATCGGTTCACCCAGTCGAAAGTTCTGAGGTAACAAACATAAAAAAAAAACACAGTCGAATTGAGAACCTCCTCCTTTTTTGAAGTCGGTTAATAAGGAAGATAAGTTGATTAATCAAACATAAGATAACTTGTATGTGAAAACTAGCTAAGTCAAATCTTGAGCTTCAAATTATCGTAAGTTATCTGATTTGTGTAAAAAATCGAATATTCAAATTTAAGAAGTTATATTTTTAAATAGCAAACATTGTTGTAGCAGAGAATAACAGTAATTTGTGTTCAAAATTTATTTTAGAATGTTGTCTATTTTTGTAAATAAATTTCAGGATTATCTACAGAACTTGGCACCCATTTCGATCTCAATTCTTTTGTCGGCGAAGTCGACAACCATGCATATTCTTAATATTGAACTTGGCTCCCATTTTCACATTTCTGTTTTTGATGGGATTATGTATTTCCATGAGAATTAACGCGATTACGAAAAGGTATTACATACCTCTGAATTGCCTGACGTTTCGACCAGGTTGCACTGGCCGTGGTCACAGGCTGATTAGCTCAGCGGTACACGCCCTCCGTCGTCGAGATCGTGAGTTAGAAGGTTCTTCATCCACCCGCACATTTTCGATATTGTTGATGTTTTTGTTTCACCATGTACCGTCACATACTATACTAACAGTTTCCCTTTCTGTAAGCAAACCAATGTGTCCCTATTCTGGTGTTCACCCGGCTGCGCATATAAAGTAGTATAAATAAGGTTTTCACGTACGTATATATTTATATTGAAATGTCATGTCTCCTCGTCATGATACCGATTTCTCTCATATTTTCCTCCTTAAGTTATAGAATGCTCAAGTAGCTCTTTTCGGTAAAACAAAAATAGTTTGTATTAGCACCCCGCGGTGTCACGATCCCGTGGGAATATCAGGATAAAAAGTAGCCTATATATTAATCCAGGTCTCCAGCTATCTACATACCAAGTTTCATCGCAATCGGTTCAGTAGTTTTGGCGTGAAAGAGTAACAAACATCCATACATACATACATCCATACATCCTCACAAACTTTCACGTTTATAATATTAGTAGGATGTCGGCAGCATTTCTTCACAACAAAATACCGTACGACATAACACTATGGAAATAATTAACATATACTAAACGGGCAGTTTCAATGTCCGCTAACAGATGAATTGAGATCGTGGGAGAGCTATGCTTCGGCACGTATGGGCCGGCTCGACCGAAGTGATACCACGGCCTCACAGAAAACCAGCAGTGAAGCAATACTTTACCATCAGGTGACCCGTCTGCTCGTTTGCCCTGTATACCATAAAAAAAAAACAAAATGCGTATGAAGAGAATGGACGGTCTAGATCTAAGAGCAATAATTACCATTGCTCTTAGGTCTAGATCGTACACGTAATATCTATATCCTGATTACACTTCAAAGGAGAATGCCCATTTCAGTATGAAAATCAGTTTCACACTCGTCAAATATGTATAAACTGCATTATTAAGCCTGCATTGAGTATTATCTGAAATATAAACGTACATTGTAACATAACTTGGAGTTATTGAGAAATTAAATGCCAATATTAGGTTAAAAATAATATACATATATATATATCATTTTATTATGGACTCTATCCCGCGCAAGAATCAGCGCAGGAATTCCGCCAATGTCAAGTGTTTTATAATTATACAAGTGAATAACAAAAACGTAATATAATAAGTATAATTAAATAATGTTTGTGGCATCATGTTTTTGACAGGGATACCATGTATAAAGTAAGGTAAAACTAACACTCAAGTATACATTAACTACATAAACTACAACTTCATACACGAAATAATAAGATTACTAAACTGCAATATATTTTAATGTAACATTTAACTATTATCACGTATATTGTTATTTAACCATTTTATTTTAAAACGATGTTTATTTGCATTCAACCATTAATGGTTTATTTTATATAATGGCAACATTTCACTTAAAATGGAAGCTGTCATTTATTCAAGTTTTAGTCTTTGTAAGATTTAATTTCAAACCCCAAGTTCTATAGAAGAGATTTGTGGTCGAAAAGTCACATTAAAATCAATATATTATTTTAACATTTGAAATAATGACGCGAACGGCTAAATGCTAAACCATGAATGGGCATTCGCTTTTACATTGTAACGAATCTGAGATCTGATCAGATTGTTAATTAATTTAAAAACTCCTCATAAATACTTATAGTGAAATCTGCAATATATTATTATCCTCATGGTTCGTGATGTATGACACAATGTTTCAAGATGCAAAGGACTTATGAGGTTCAAATATAAAGTGCGTTACACACTCCGAATAAATCTCCATAACGAACCTCGGACGATTTGTCTATTTGTACTATTACAATACGTACATAATTTTATTGTTTTATAACCTTTTACCCAGAAATTAAGAGGCAATTCTCTAATGAAAAGCCCTTCTGTGAAACATGAGCGCTACAGAAGGGTCGGAAGAGAAGCGTTGAGTAGGCAGTATTTAGTTTAGTGATGGTAGTTCTATGAAACTAATTTTGAGTAGTCAGCAATTTGAATTTTTTTTTATTCCTTCATTTATGTATAAGTACACATAAGTTGTCATTCAATCAAATTCAATCAAGTGTTTTCTTTGTAAATTAACTAATTGAATACGTGTTACATTGTGGTTATCAGCAAATCTCTATCTTCTAATCTTCCACTTGCGTGAAGTGATACTTTGAAATATGGTTTTCCGTCTTTGGAACTTGGTGAGATTTTTTTTAATTGAAAGATAAATATTTATTTCAAATCGTATTCCTATCCGTAAACCACAGAACTGAGAATACGTATTTAGAAATGCCATCGTCTGTATTCGTATAAGGTCAGATCAGTATAAGGTAGCGTTACGTATACATACTTGCCAGCCGTTACGTCCGAGACAGCGGTATGTCAATAGAGACCTAAGAAGTGTGCATCTTAACATTTACCAAATATTTTCGTGTAAAATGTATAGCAATATTCCTGTAAGCAATGTAGTTCATTGCGTGCCCTCATAGTTCCAATATTGTTAGTACTCAAATATGATGCGCAATGTTTAAGTGTTTAATAGATTATGTCACAACGGGTTTGCCTCTTACTTAAAAACAAAAGTTTTTAGACTTATCGATGTAATGATGTTCTTAATTTGGACACACCGCAGTCCTGAATTCTATTTCGTCATAGAATTATCGCGACTTGGCATACTTATTACGAAATGTTTTACGTGATTATGACATTTTACGTGTTTGCCGAAACTATGAGCAAAACGCTCATAGCTTCGGCGCGCGTGCCCCGCCCACACCGCACTTCTTACTTTTCTCAGTTCTGTGCCGTAAACTAATTATTGCGTAATGCCAGCACCTTCTTAGGTACTAATCGTACGCAGGTTTTATTCGCTTAGCTGTTTACTAAAAAGCTAAATTATACCTACGTACACTAAATCGCCGCTAAGTGGTGGATCACTTAGGTTGCATGTGACAGACCAAGTTCGTCGCGAGGACAACCGTTCGATGGCAATCATCGCGCTCTCGCGTACAGTACATAAGATAATGGAACTTTGCGAGGGTACTATTAATATGTTTAAAGGTCTCAAAGGTTTAAAGTAAACCATCCATTTTTGTAAATGAAACTATCGATTTATTAATCTGTGCCATTACGAGAAACGGCACGTATGGGCCGGCTCGAGCGGAGTGATACCACGGCCTCACAAAAACCGGCAGTGAAGCAATGCTTGTATTGCTTTTCGCCGAGTGAGTGAGGTAACCAGAGCCCCTAACCCTTCTTTCTCCCCCTCTTCCCCCCCCCCTCTTCCCCCCCCCCTCTTCCCCCCCCCCCCTCTTCCCCTACTTCCAAATTAAAGGCCAGCAACGCATTTGTGACTCTTGAGTTGCAGGTGCCCATGGGCGGCGGTAGTCATTTATCATCAGGTGACCCGTCTGCTGGTTTGCCCCCTATAATATAAAAAAACATATATAATGAGACAATATGGTAGATTTAAGAAGTGTGTAGTACGCCTAATAATTTAATTTTAATATTAAACGATATTGCACAACACCACTTGGTAGGTACAGTAGGTACGTGACGAAGAAACGGCATTTCATTAAGTAGGTGTCAGATTAGGTGTGAGAAACAGTCACCAATATAATGTAAATATATTTTATATACAATATGTCATCTGTGCCTTATTTTTACTTTGTCCGTTGGCATTAGTTTTGTGTGCAGGGTGGGTAGGTGTCGGTAGGAAATAAAGTGAACACGAAAATAAAGTCTGTCTGTCTGTCAAGACCCTTTTTCACAGGAACCCCTGGACGCTACAAGTTGAAATTAATACCAAATACTTATGTCTGCGGTCCCTTGAAGCTGTAAAAATATCAAGCATCATTTCGCAGGTAAATAAAAACCTATAGTGTACTTCCCAATGGCCAAGAATCATGAAATTTGATAAAAAGCAAGGTGTCACAGCACAAGTGAAGGAGAAAATCCGAAAGTTGTTTATTTATTGTTACATCTGTCTGTCTGTCCGTGTGTCTGTCAAGACCCTTTTCTTCAGTAACCTGTGGAGGCATCAAGTTGAAATTATCAAATACTTATGTCAGCGCGGCAGCGGTCCCTTGCAGTTTTAAAAAATAAACTGTCAGTCGTAGGACTGCACGTCAAAAGTGAAAACACATTTTTTAAAGATTAATAAATAAGGAGCTGACAAAACTCAATGCTTAGATTAGCGCCCTCTAGTGGATCTATACCATATAATACATATATGTTTATGTATGCAAAAGTGCACAAACGTGCCTTAAGAAGTTTTCACTTCAAAAAGCGTGAGGTATCCTTCGGACACCCGGTTTTAACGAAGTTCATATTTAACGGATTGAATAAATTGTACCAAAATAAATACTTATAGTAAATATTGTAAAAAGTCGAAATTAAAATTGCGCCATCTGTGAAATTTGCCTTAACTAATATATGGATAATTAGTATATTTCAAACTTTTAATAATTAAGTAATTTTTAAATACAAGAAACTCGGCTTCGTCTTACGAATCGGGTCACGTGTCCTAACGCTAGTTTAACATTTTTTACCCATCCCAAAAAGTGCACAACGAAGTAAAGAAGTTTTCACTTCAAAAATCAAGGTCTGATGGCACAAATAAAGGATAATGGATGGATGTTATAAGGATGTAACATCCCATAAAAAATAGTTTTTGTGATTACTTAGCTTATTTTTTTTTTGTTTTTTAAAAAGATAACTCCCGCATTAGGAATTACTCCTATGTCGCGGGGGACTTTACTAACATAGAAACAACGGACACAAAGAACACCCAGACTCAGGTGGGAATCGAACCCACGACCTATAAGCATAGTGTGGTCAGTAACCACTAGACCAACAGGCCAGACTCGGTGCGCGAGTCAGACTTGCACCGGTTTTTTTTTATAACTAATTGAAAATCAAACTAAAAATCTTACCACCTTATCTCAATAAAGTATCGGGCTTATTAACTAAAGTTAATATAAACAAACAAACTGCAGTGCGGTAATTTACATTACAGTAAGTAATGTTCTAAATACCGTATCTACTCAGTGCGCACATCTTTAGGCACATCTTAAACTAAAAATAGAAAAATAACTTAATTGAAAAGACTGCATACATGTGACACGTTTAAAATAATAGGTAACATTATAAAAGAACCAGGTACCTACTAACTGGTCTGTTTGAAGTCGGTGCCAAACTCGAAACGTAATAAGTAATACTTAGGGAAATAAACAGCTTAATTAACGGAGTATAATTCTAATGAAATATCAGAATATTTTGTTAATTATATACATACGAGTATGTGCCGCCACGGTGCACCTAGCCTATCTCTCAAGTACCCATTTAGCTTGGCACCGACTTCAAACAGACCAGTAGATACTTAGTGCCTGTATAATGTTACCTATTATTTTAAAAGTGTCACATGTACCTATGTAGTATTTTCAATTTAGTTTGAAATCGATTAAATTTCACTTTTTTTTTCTAAGTGCATTTTGAAGTCGGTTTAACTTTGATCGTGTGATTATTTTAACATTTGGAATTTACTTTATTCAAAATGAACTTAATTACAGACAGCCATTTGACCTGGGCAAAGGCGGGCCTAAGCTGGCTTTGAAATATCATTATAAAAAACATAAGAATATGTCAGCAATAAAACTAGTACCTAAATTATGAGTATTGACTGATCATTGCTTACATCGAACAGTGGTGGATACTACAAGGTATTGAGTGGTTAATGGCTTGATCCATTATCGCGACCCGCGCACTTCACTCGGTTTCCACCTACGGTACACAGAAATAATAGTGCTTATACACTGGGAGGCAAAACTTCAAAATTGTAACACCAAACATAAGCTAAATATTATTATTAATAACTAAATTAAATTGTACTTACATTTATTAATAAATATAACAAATTTGAAAGTTAGTTTTTTTTTGTTATTTCAAAGGTTTTTTTTTCGTTTTTGGAACCAAAATTTCAAAATAAAAATGGCTATATTCTTTAAGGATGCAAAATAGTTTATGATTTATTAAGTGACATGTTTAATATATTATTACAGCTATGATGATACAGATAATGATAAAGCAATTAATTTAAAAATATATGAAGTTTTGAAGTGAAAACTTCTTTAGGCACGTTTGTGCACTTTTGCTATAGGTAAAAAGCACTGAACTCGTGACCGTCACGCTAATAATACATATATAGATCCACTAGAGGGCGCTAATCTAAACATTGAGTTGTGTCAGCTCCTTATTAATTAATGTAATCAACCTGCTAATGTGACGTTTTAAGTTCATCGTTTCGTTCATCACTTCTGTCGGCAGTCCCATGACTGCCTATTTGTTTTTTCTATTTTCCACATCCTCAAACTAAAATCATCATCATTGTACACTCACGTTCTACCACTACACATCGTGCATCTCACGAGAATACATTAGCAGCGCAGTGAATAGTACCTACTTAATTTCACGCACAGTGACCTCACCACACCGACTATCCTGTTCTTAACCAAGTCTGAAAGCACCGTAAGAACACACCAGAATTCCATAAATGTCCGCATGTGTTGTGCACAGTGTTTATTGTGTACAAAGAACAGAGCCAAGCATTCTGTCGCGTGTGTCGCCGCCATTCACCACGAAGAGCTACCGGAATTGGAATGGTTTAATGCAAAGCACTTAGTACAAAACATTCGAAGAGGTATAACTCTCTCTTAAGCATAGATTTTAAACAATGAACACAATGGGTCCATTAATGCTGTATTACGGAATGACGATTTTAAACGCCTTGAGTATACCGTACTTGAGTATCGAGTATTATGTTCTTTATTCGGTTTTGTTCGATTATTGTTAGTTTTTTATCGATACGTAGTAAAGTTGTTCGTTAGAATATCTAATTTTAGCGCATTAAAATCATAATCATAATTATTTATTTATTTGTGAATATGGGGTAAATCAGGTACTTTAAATAAAGTTCAAATGTTTATACATACATTACAGATTTATATCTAAATGCAATTATAAGCAGCCAAATTCTACGGAAAGGAATCCAAATATCACTAAATTTTAAGTCAAATCTTCAGGATTGTCTACAGAACTTGGCAATCATTTGGATCTCAATTCTTTTGTCGGCGTAGTCGATAACACGTATATTCATAATATTGAACTTGGCTCCCATTTTCAGATTTATGTTTTTTATAGGATAGTATTACTTTTTGTAAAGAAATAATTATTATTCATCATTCAAAAGAGTTCTTTTTGTGCTATTTTGTACATTGTAAAGCCTTCCTTATGTAACCTACATTTTTGGTAGTGATTCTGCACATTTTCAAAGTGTCTGTTTAAAGTTAAATTAAGAAAAAATCACTGTTTTCTGTATATATATTACCCTACCTGGTGAAGTGGTATGTCGGAATCGAACCGACTAAAACCACACGGTGTGTCGTCACAAATTGCAAGGGACTCGGGTATACCCTAGAAAGGAAGTCCCCGAGAACCCCGACAGACCTTAGCCGCCTCTTAAACAGAAGGCAGTCACACTCTAACGTACGGAGGGCTTTGCTCGCCTTCTGGTTTAGATTTCAATGTCAATTTCCTTGGTCTCTGAAAAAAAATTACGAAAGTACTAACACCAGAAGTTATTCCAAAATAATTAATTTTTACTAATATCGCTAAGGAACTCTAGTAAATTAAAGACCATCCATCCAACCAATATCATTCAAAGCCGTATATCACAATTACATCAAGTGAATTCTTTGCAGTGAATTAAGGCAATTTCGCGAACGCCGGAAAATAAAATAATAGCTCTTCCCATTACGCTTGGAGCTCAAAGACGTCACTTCTAATCGTCGGAAATAAATTTCTCCGTTCCTCCCGAGTAACCACTTTGAGAGCGTTCCGTTCCATTTAACGCGGCGAACGTTGGATATCAAACTCGTTAGATAATCTGTGTGTTGCTCTGAAATGAGTCACATTCGGCCTTGTCGGGGTGCTGGAATTTATGTGTACCGTGTTTGGAATGTTTTATCAGTTATGTAGATGACCAGACCAGGAGATTGAATGGGCGCTGCCATGGGCGAACCCAACTTTTAACGGGGAGCTAAATTTGTTTTTGTGGATCCAGGGGGGGCAAATCAAAAATTTGACTCAAAATTTCCTTAGTACTACTTAAGTTTGCTAAAGCCAGGAGGGGGCAGCTGCCCCCCCCACCCCCTTCGATACGCCCATGGGCGCTACTATGGTGTCTGGTTATTGTCTGAATTTGGCAATGTTTCATTGGTGAATGTTGTAGTTGATTACGTTTCACATAGTTAATGACATTTAATGATTATTTGAGAGTTAACTACTTACATTTCAGGCCTGTTTATGATTTTGCGTAAATATTTCCTTAAATTTAGAATGTCACACTTGATTTAAATTTAGAATTTTCCTTGAACAGTTTCCCTGGGTACTTATCGATTAATTGTGTTAGATGTTTAACTCGGGACTTAATTGCGATAATATATGTAAGTTACCGACATAGCTCGCAGTGTAAGCATGCTGAAGCGGCAATGGCACGTATGCCGAAGGACCGATGGCCGTTGGAGCAGACGGAAGGTAGGACGCCCCCCAGCCAGATGGACCGACGACCTGAAGAAGGTATGGACTGGTGGAGGACCGGGTTTTTACGTACATTTCCCATGTAAATACATAATTGCATTAACCTTATGAAAAAAGAGTGTGTGTACTTATGTACGCACGTAAGAAGTTATACTTCTTTGGCGTAACCAGAAAAATCTTTCTAAAAATTTTATCCAATTCAATGCAATTTAATTTATTTTATAATTTTTTTTATATTTTATTCGGACTGATACAAAACACTTGTTATAGAATATCTTGAAGATGGTAACTTTTTTTGAAAAACTAAAATGTTGACTACCTAAATTCAGGGTGTCGATTTTTCGTGACGTCGTGCGCGCGCATCGTACAAATTTACTCTCGGAATTTTTCCCTAACGCGCCAAAAGAAGTATAACTTCAAAAATAATCATGTAAAAGATCCGTTCAATATCCGCCAAAAAGTAACGGATACAGAGCTTTTGTTTCCCTCGGATATCCACGGATACGGATATCCAGCACATCACTACATTCCAATGGTGTTTGTGGACATACTAAACTCTACCACAAACCCGCTATCATCTTCAGGTGATAAGAACAACAGAACAGATTTCTTTTTAGATGAGTGCAGTTGTTGAATCTCTACATACATTATTTTAGTTATTCACTGTAAAGAGTTATAGGTTAGGAAAACTGATATTAAGTACTTGATAACTTGACTTCATAAAGTTGAAGTGTCTTTTTTATGCTATAGGGGGCAAACCAGCAGACGGGTTACCTGATGGTAAATGACTACCGCCGCCCATGGGCACCTGCAACTCAAGAGTCACAAGTGCGTTGCCGGCCTTTAAGGTGAGAGTAGAAGGGAAAGGTAAAAGAGGGGGTGAGGGGGGAGAACGGGTTAGGGCCTCCGGTAACCTCACTCACTCGGCGAAAAGCAATGCAAGAATTGCTTCAATGCCGTGGTATCACACCGGTCGAGCCGGCCCATACGTGCCGAAGCATGGCTCTTCTTCGATGAAAATCTCTTTATAATGTCAAAATAACATCATTTGTAATTAACCGACGAAAAAAAGGAGGAGATTCTCAATTCGACCTTATATATATATATATATATATTTTTTTTTTTAATGTATGTTCAGCCCTCACTGTGTTATTTATGAACAGATTTTGATGATTCTTTTTTTTTAGATAGGGTATACCTCAAGGATGGTCCCATGTCAAGAAAGTCAGGATCTGATTATGGGATCCTGATAAAGTTGAGAGATACCCTCGAAAATTGTGGGCACATGTAGTGTTTTTCTTTACTTTTCATAACTTAATCAGGTATTTGCGTTTAGGAATCATCACATCATGAAGCTGAGCTGATGATGGGAACCATACCTTTCCTACACAATTAGAAGTTAGATATTAAAACTGTGGTTTTAGTGACAGAAACCACTTAATATGCTTAGAAAAGAAAATACATTTGATAGAGTTTTAAAGTATTTAGTGTTAAATGTATTAAAATATAGTAGTTGTCAGAGTATTAAAAGATGACGCGAGCCACAAAATATCATAAAATAAAAACTTTTTAACAAAAATTTTACAGACGAAAAGAACTAAAAAGCAAAAATTAAATAAACCTTTTAAGTCTCGAGTATTGAACTTATTTATATAAACTATCAAATTTGTATAAACTTATTTTGAGTCGGCGCAAAATAATAAAATGATTAATTACCTACGCAGAGCTTTCACCATTTCCACGTAGGTACATATAACATTTTTGTTTGTTGTTTGTCGCCGATTCAAAATTAGTTCATATCAAATTTGATAAAAGGTAAAAGGTTTATTTATTTATTGCTTTTTAGTTCTTTTTCGTCGGTTTAATTTTTTGTTAAAAGTTTTTATGCTAAATGCTTACGAATGTTTACACGGTACATATACCAAAAAATCAATTTGTAAAAATTTTCTGTCTGTCTTGTTTGTTCCGAAATCTCCGGAACGGGTGGCCCGATTTCCACGAGACTTTCACTGGCAGATAGCTGGTGTTATAAAAAATAACTTAGGCTACCTACTTTTATTTTGGAAAAAGTTTTAGGGTTCCGAGCAAAATATATAAATATTAACACGTGCGCGATACCGCGCGCTATACAGCTAGTTGCTTTATAAATCAATAAATTTCTATATAATACTAGAATTAAGTGGTAGGTTTTTAGCAGATTTTCCTAACAACGCTAAGCGAACGAATCCGGGAGTCAAGCTCGTGTATCTAAATTACAAGATATGACGTTACACAAGAGGGAGCGGAACACGGCGATTAAATCACTGACGGTGGCGCCCTCTACCGCCGGAAGGAAGCACCCGCCAAATTAGAGTCGCAGTTCTGATCCGACTGCGGGCGGAGGCAGACGTCTGACGTCATTGTTTGCCCCCATTACGAGCTGCTTTGAACTCCAAGTTAATGTGGCTGTTAAGTAAGTCCAGTATTTCGAATACAGATTGAAACGCATCATTTTTATATTCAAGGCACTCCCTCCTTCAATCTTTTCTTTGAAAGAAAACAGGAAGAGATGAAGAGATATATACAAATCAATATTTAGCCATTATAGAGGGGCTCGTGGCTAAGTGGTACCAGGTCAGTCTTAGGATGGATGACCATTCTTAAAACATTGACCCCTCCGTGTCTCGGACAGCACGTTAGGCTGTCAGTCGCGGTTACCATACGAACATCTGTGGCATTCGTTACGGGTAGTTGGAGCCCTAAAAAGTCCGACAACCTGGTCTAACTACAGAACTTCGATATCGCCTAAAGGCCGGCACCGCACTTGTGACTCTTAAGTTGCAGGTGCCCTAAAAAACATCAATCCATCCAAACGTTCGCATTTATATCAGCACTAGCTGTCAACGCAGTTTCACCTGCGTTAATGGTCACTGCTCCTTTCCTAATGGCCGTAGCGTGATGTAATATACACTTTAGCCTTCTTCGATAAATGGACTATCCAACACTAAAATAATTTTTCAATTCGAACCAGTAGTTCCTGAGATTAGCGAGTTCAACCAAACAAACAAACAAACTCTTCAGCTTTATAATATTATTATAGATAAGAGTAAAATTTTTTTTTTTTTATGGTGTAGGGGGCAAACGAGCAGACGGGTCACCGGATGGTAAATGACTACCGCCGCCCATGGGCACCTGCAACTGGAGAGTCACAAGTGCGTTGCCACCCTTTAAGGTAGGAGTAGGAGAAGATGGGGAGGGGGGGAAGAGTGGGAAGAGAGGGGAGAGGGGAAGGACGGGAATAAGAAGGAAGGAAGGGTTAGGGCCACCGGTAACTTCACTCACGCGGCGAAATGCAATGCAAA
This sequence comes from Euplagia quadripunctaria, assembly GCA_963859945.1. Classification (NCBI taxonomy): domain Eukaryota; kingdom Metazoa; phylum Arthropoda; class Insecta; order Lepidoptera; family Erebidae; genus Euplagia; species Euplagia quadripunctaria. The sequence goes on from OY982583.1 coordinate 12,344,060, forward strand.
CATTGCTTCACGGCCGGTTTTCTGTGAGGCCGTGGTAACGAGCGGAGTCGAGCCGGCCACAAGCATGGCTCTCCGACATAAAAGTAGTAGTAAGATAAGGTTACCGCTATTAAATTAAAACGATTACAAGTCCTTTCAACAGATGGCGTTACTGAATACAGTTTCGTTAGGTTTCGTTCAAAAGTGAAGTGTCATTTTATATTGTGTCACTGTTAAATAAAATTATATTTGTAGCATGAACTTACTGTAGGTACTTGCGTAAGTATATAGTAACGAATTTTTTTGAAAGGCTGATCAAAGCAAAAATAACTAATCGTTTGTCAAGTATTATTGAGTTACTAAAAGCAAGATTAGGCACTTTGATTTGATCATCAGATTAGTTAACCGAGTTTTGAAATAGTGCAAAATCTTATGTCAAATGTCATTCGAATGTTCAATGAAATTAATTATAAGTAGATTAAGTAGGTACCTAGTAAATTTTTCTGTGATCAAAGTTCTCAAAGAAACTCGAACTGATTTGACACCACTGTTAATTTTAACGATTTTTTGATCGGCCTTTCGGAAACCGAGTGTTAGTTTATAATATGTAGTAGGTAATGGAACAGGGTAGGTGACTGTCAAATCAAATTAGTATTTTTTTACTAAATGTCAGCTTTTTTTTTTTTTTTTTTTTTTTTTTTTTTTTTTTTTTAATAAAGACAACTCCCGCATTAGGAATTACTCCTGTGTCGCGGGGGACTTTACAAACATAGAAACAACGGACACAAAGAACACCCAGACTCAGGCGGGAATCGAACCCACGACCTATAAGCATAGCGGTCAGGGTCACTAACCACTAGACCAACAGGCCAGTCTTTGCACGTGTAGCAGAGCATATATTGATTTTTTTCCGACATCATCAACATTCATCTTCATATTTCAGCTATTTTACCCATAACTTTAATGAAATAGGTATACACCTAAACCTTCCTCATGAATCACTCCGTCTATTGATGAACCGTATGAAAATTCGTTAGGTAGTTATTCTGTTTATCGCGTTCAGACAGACAGATGCGATAATAAGGATATATCATAATAATGTGATAATAAGCCAGGTTGTCACACCTTCCTGTTGTGGAGTCAAATCATTGGCTCTTACTATTTTGAACTTAGGAATATTATAAAATGCGACCTAAAAGATGCTAGGTTAAAGTAGCAAATGGTGCCGATTCTATTGTACACTCACTAAACTAAAACCTGACCTAATTTCTTCATATGAAATCAACTTTGTCTTCTTCGTAACAAGGTCTATTCGTTACTGGCATGTTTCTCAGCGTTACTAAATTTCACTAAAACCTGTCAATGTATACTCAACTTTGTTTCCACGTAGTGAGAGTCCCCAATTATTCAAATGCCGTATAAAAGCTTGTGCTAAACGAACTAAGATGACGTTATTTTAATCGACACCTACGAAGACGCTTATTAAAAACACAGAGCAAAAGGGATGGCATTCAACGAATAGCGGCTCTCGCTACGTGGTATTAAAGTTTATTTAAGCGTGTCAGACTTTAGTCAACAAATAAATTACTTATTTCGATAGCGACATAAGTTACCTATTTGTTTAAATTTGAAATAAGATCTTGTTTCGAAGTGTACAAGGTTTACATCTTTTACGAAGAAAATTTAGTCAATTATAGTTTAGAGAGTGATGTAACAGAACCGGCACCAATATCAATGTTCTGACCTGTAAATCCGTAAGCTTATCATTTTGATGAGTTTCTCCAGTTCTTCTCTTACAATAACTTAACTACTTTTAGATAACAATACTTTTGAAGGCCTACCTGTTATTAATACACACTTCTCCGAAGAATCAACACGTTAACTTAGGATAAAACCCTTGCAAACTAAAGGGTTTCTTCTCAAAGGATTTGTACAACTTTGTAAGCGGATTATATTGTTACACGCCAGTGTTAGGAGGGTTAATTTATTTACTTGCATTTTCTATGTAAGTGTTTGTGTGGTAAGTAGTACAATGCTTTGACGATACTGATAAGATAAAAATTAATGAGTAGGATTAGTGTATTGTGCTTATTGTAGGTAGTTATTGAGGGGATAAGTTACAGTAGATTTTTGTACGAATTGGAGCTGCCTGGCTGGGGGTATTTCCACCTTATAAAAAACGTTGTGAGGATGCCAGTTTTTGAAGAAGCTAAAAGTAATCTTGCAGAACTTCGATGTTTCATTGAGAGACTCCATTTTATTTTTTTCTTTAGAGCTTTAAATATTGGGTTGCGAACACAAATTTAACTTTGTTATTTAAATGATTTTTTATACTATTAGTCGTATTAAAAAGCTTTTAAGTACGTAACGTAGGTTGGCAAACAAGCATACGGCGGCCCCTGATAGTAAGTGGTTACTTATTATCAGGTAGACGAAGTAGAATATGTTTTATAAATTTGTAACAAAAATACGTTGGGGCTTCTGAAACATTTTTCAAAGCTCATACACACAGTAACATTTTCAGATTTCATTAACAAAAACAGCCGTTTTCCAAATATGACGTAAATCATCATTTGAAAACTTTATAGTGCTCTCTTGTAAAGTTAATAAAAATCAAATCCGTCGTTTTGCTACGACAACGACGACGTATTGTAATGTTCAAACCTCTTTTGAACTTGGTAGAAGCTGGCTGGTAACATAATATTTGAATCGCTAGTTTGTAATATACATATACGAGTACTTGAATTATATAATTGTTAGAAGGAAGAACAGAAGAAGCCGCTGCGTCTGGCAGACAGGGTGAACGTCTGTCAAGTAGCCGCACCGATGACTCAAGAAGTTTAACTATTCTGATGTGAAAGTATCTAGTTTGGATTCCAAATAGCCCACTAATATTATAAATGTGAAAGTTTGGATGGATGGATGTTTGTTACTCTTCCACGCAAAAACCACTGAACCAATTGCGGTGAAACTTGGTATGTAGATAGTTGGAGACCTGGATTAACGCTTAGGATACTTTTTATCCCCATATTCCCACGAGATCGGGACCTACGCGGGTGAAACCGCGGGGCGCTGTTAGTTTGTATCTAAATGCCAAAATGGCATTTTGACAATGTCATACTGGCATTAAGTACCAAGGGCGATCTTTTGGACTTTAATAATTAATTAGAGAATAATAATTAAATACTTTCTTAAATTAACGAGGACTTTAAAAGAAGAGGTATCTATGTGTATCTATAGACAATTTTTGACAACTTTAAAGTTTTATGTGACCAAGAACTTATTTACTTAGGGTGGCCGAGAACTGAGAGGAGTGGAAGCGTAGGGGGGAGGCCTTTGCCCAGCAGTGGGACACGTGCGAGGCTAATAAAAAAATAAAAAGTACTTATTTACACTGCATGGGTGGCGCAATGGTTTAAGTGGTCGCCTCGCCACTACGCCGCGCCGATTGTTGTGGGTTCGATTTCCACACGGGACAAACATTTTTACGATCCTCAAATAGTTGTCTCGAGTCTAGGGGTTCTTTTGTGTCCGTCTGTCGGTCTGTTCGCGATTTTCAGCAATAGATAGAGCGATTGATGAGGAAGGTGTAGGTATATAATTTGTTAAGGTTTTATGTAAATTGGTTAAAATATGATGATGATTGCTGAAGATGTCTCTGCTACCCGTGCGAAGCCTGGGCGGGTTGCTAGTCTAGTAATAAATGATATCTGTGGTCTCGTTTGGTAAGTATGTTTGTCCTATATGTATTTCTAAACCGTTGATCAGATTTTGATGAAACTTTGAAAGCGTCTTCTGAGAACACCCGCGAGTTCTGGCCAAAAAAAATCTATAGGTACAGCCACCTAGTTTTTTTATAATTATAAAAATTTTGTTAGAATTGGCTATTATCAACCATACCTACTTATTCCTCTGGTTCTACTAATTGCCTACAATTATAAGTAGGTAATTAATAGACGAAACATTCTTCAAAAAGTAGGTATGATGTTAGTTAAGATATACGATTTTACTCACGTGACGAGACTCCTCTCAGGTCTGGCACCTGCAACCGGCGCGGCAGGACGCCTCACCCCTTGATAAAGGGCCCCCGTCGGGTCCGAAGCTAGTCAGGCATCCCCGAAATATACACGTGAGTAAAACCCTACATCTTAACTAATATGAATACCACACACGAAAGTTTGTTAACCGACTTAAAAAAAGGAGGAGGTTCTCAATTCGACTGTTTTTTTTTTTATATGTTTGTTACCTCAGAACTTTCGACTGGGTGAACCGATTTTGATGATTCTTTTTTTATTTGAAAGGTGGTGCTTCCTGTGTGGTCCTATTTCAATTTGGTCCAGTTCTGACAATGGCATCCATGAGAAAACCATATATAAGTCTTTTATGGAATAGTTTTTTTCGTGAAGTCGGTTTTTTTTTAAAGAATGATATTCGAGGTATGATGTTGTATTTCATAGCGAGTTTAATAACTTATGTAGTGGCTTATTAGGTGACTAAAGAATCATATTCGTTGGTTGTCTGTTGGTCTAGCTGTTAGAGATCCTAACTGCTGAGCCAGAGGTCGTGGGTTCAATTCCCACCCAGGACAAATAATTGTGTGATGAGCATGTTCATTTGTTCTGTGTCTGGGTGTAATTTATCTATAATATGTATGTATATATATATATATAAGTATGTTTATCAGTAGTCTGGTTACCATAGTACAGGCTCTGCCTAGTTTGGGATCAGACGGCCGTGTGTGAGATGTGTCAAGTTGTTATTTTTTGGTTTAGTTTACAACCGGCGAAGATGTCGTGTGTTACGTAGGTAAAATCATTTCTGTCACTAAATCCATCCAAAGGTTGTCTGGTAGAGATCGCTTTTAGCGATAAGACCGCGCATTGTACCTAACTTTAGTAATACATTTAAGATCCAATGTTATTTTTATATGGTGTACAATAAAGAATATTCTATTCTATTTTATAACACAAAAAAACGTATTTTTAAAGCCGTTAAAAATATAAAAACGGCCAAGTGTGAGTTGGACTCGCGCATGAAGGCTTCCGCACCATCGTACAACATTTAATACTATAAGCCAAAAAAATACGTCTCTAGTAGGGGAGCCCCTTTTAATTTTTTATTTATTTTTATTATTTGTTGTTATAGCGACAACAGATGTACACATTCTGTGAAAATTTCAACTGTCTACCTATTACGGATCATGAGACAGCCTGGTGACAGATAGACAGGCAGACGGACGGACAGAGGAGTCTTAGTAATAGTGTTCCGTTTTTACCATTTGGGTACGGAATCCTAAAAAACGTGTACCTACCACACTTTACTTGGCTAATTGCTATATATATATATCTACTAACGAATGGTTTCTCAAAAGCTGATCGATGCAAAAATGAACTAATACAAATCAAATCTCTTGTCAAGTATTATTGAGTTGCTGAAAGCATGATGAGGCACTTTGATTTGATCATCGAATCAATTGACAGAGTTTTTAAATAGTGCAAAATCTTATATCAAATGATATTCGAATGTTCAATTAACTTATTACAATTTTGTGATCAAAGTTTCACAAACTCGAACTGATTTGACACCACTGTTAATTTGACAGCTGTTTATATAAAAACAATTGGTAAGAAAAAGTAAGCAATAATTGTTAGTCAATCGATTGACTCTAGTTTATTATAGCTACTTTTACAATATGCTCTAATTTCCTACTGACATTAAAAAAAAAGTGCGTGTGTACTTATGTACGAACGTAACAAGTTATACTTCTTTGGCGTAACAAGATAAAAATCTTTCTAAAAGTTTTATTCAATTCAATAAAAAAAAAATATATATATATTTTATTCGGACTGATACAACACACGTGTTGTAGGTTCAGAAACACTTGAATAAATATCGTGAAGTTGGTAACTATTTTTTGAAAAACTAAAATGTTTACTAGCTAATTTCAGGGTGTCGGTTTTTCGTGACGGTTGGCGCGCATCGTAAAAATTTATTCTCATTATTTTTCTTTATCGCGCCAAAAGAAGTATTACTTCAAAAAAAATTAACAGGGCTATGTACCAGTGTGTGGGTATCAATTTGACCATAGACAGTCTGACTAAAAGTTATATTTAAAATGCTTCTAAATTTAATTTGAACTTTTTTTTTATATTCGCTAGACATTATTGAATTTAGAACGAGAACGATGACAGCGAACACAGACTAAAGAACCATACAATTTGAACAACCGCGTGACACTCACAAACCTAATCCATTCATAGCCCTTAACTTAACTCGCCAACCAATCCGGGGAACAAGGCGGGGCGAGTAACGAAGAGGAACATACACAAAATACAATAAGAGTGAGAGAGATAAATGTTCAAATAAAGGTACGTCCACAACCGGGCGGTAATAGGGACTCGCTTTTCACCAAGCCTTCAAATCGTCAGTCAAAGTTTGCAATTTGAGTAACAGGGTCGTAGCCGCGTAGGGTTTAACTATTTACGCGAATAAAATCGAATTGATTAATTTAATAAAAAAATAAATATTAAAGTGATTTAGTGGACATAGGTGTTTAAGTATTTATTTTATTTTTTTTTTGATGGCGGATTTTTTCTTATTTTAAAAAAGAACAATTATTTTTTGTACTGAAGTGCATGTGTTGTGTTTTTGCGTTACAATGTCGGAAGCGGGACGTCGAGGTGCTGCCTACACTATTGATAATATTTTGGGACATACAGACCGACAACCTGGTAGGTACTAAACTATGTATATTAGTATTAGGAATTGCAAGCTTCATAATCATCACTTCAGCCATGGGGAACCCGCTTGTTTTAAGGGGCAATTTACAAAAATCACATTTATTTTCATAAATCTTCTTGTTCTTAAAGTACTAATTATTTCTAACAGTAAGCACATTTTTTTTCCATACAATTTAGCATATACTACTCAGCGATATTGTCGTTTCCTACTTATTAGTGAAAAAAATATTCATAATCGGATCAACAGTTTCAGAGATTACCCCTTATAGCCAATCTTACAAACTTCCCTCTATAATCATATCTTTCTATTTATTTATTTCTTTTTTAATCTCCACAGATTATAAGTTAAACATATTTTCCTAGAAACGCATAAATAACCTTGTATTGTGTTTACGAGTCTAAAGAGTACTTACTTTTATTAAGAGTGCTTGTTCGGTGTCCGATTCCTAGGTACCTAACCTACCTCTTTACTTAGGCGAGTTATATGTTGTATGTTCTCGTGTAGTCATTTACCACCAGGGGAACAAAAGGCCCATAGGGATTTACAGGTTGAGTGGCTAAGCTTGAGTAACCATTTAAGAAATACCTACGAATTTTTGTTAGTTAATTAATAAAAATCGTTTTTACGACGATGACAATGATAAAGTTTGTAGTTTCTTTTATCTTATAACCGAAAAGGCAGGAGTAGGAAGACAAACGCCTATGCCATTTCTCAATAAAAAAAAACATTCAGTTGTAGGACTGCACGTCAGAAGTAAAAACATATCTTCACAATGTATTTGCGTATACATACACATACACACACACCTGTATATATATAATTAGGTTAAAAATAAAAAGTAGGTAATAACATATCTAAATGTATACATAGCGTGCACTGGAAGTTCTGCGCTCCTGGCCGCTCATAAATGTTTGAATTTCGAATGTTATATATTTTTTAATATAATAAACTCGGCTCCGTCTTACGAATTTTCGATCAGGTCACGTGTCTTGACGCGAGTTTAACATTTTTACCCATCCCAAAAAAAAAACTTTATTTTGGTTATAAAATTCTTTTTTAAAACTTATTTGGAATGAAAGTACACAGTTTGAAAGGATGTGATATTCTAAAGGTACAAAATTTTACGATGATCAGTTAACTCACACAAACATTTATAATATTCCACACGCGTTTATGGGTTAATTTTTTTTTGTTACTAATTCAGTCTGTTACTTAACTTTAAGTGATGGCGGTGTCAGATAATTCATAAATTTTAAATTACAAATAATATTTTTTCAAATAAATATTGATAACTAGCAGTTCCCGTGCGGCTTCACTCGCGTGACACATGAATATATTTGTGCGGAATCCTAATTCTTTTTCCAAAATAAAAGTAGCCTAAGTTGCTCCTTATAACACCAGCTATCTGCCAGTGAAAGTCCCGTGGATATCGGTTCAATATCATATATATATCAAAAATCGTTTTTACTAATGTCATTACTGGCACACTTTTTTAAGTTTGTTAAATAATTTATAGGTTGAACTTTACTATAATGTAGTAATTTTTAATAAATAACATTAATTTTTTTTTAATACCACAAAGTTTATCGTTCTTAGGAATTCCCAATTCAGGTCTAATGGATTTAATACATTCAAATTAATTTCATGTAAAATTTCATGGGAATATATATAAAGTATTATATATTTCTAAAAAGCTCATTGTATGTAGATTTTAAAACAACCTTAAGGTTGTAAGTTTCGTGTCTATTTTTATGTAAAAAAAATAACAATAAAATAAGGAAAAAAGGTAGTTTTTTAACTTCACCGAGACTTGACAATTACCGAAGTCTCCCGGTGAACAAAATATTATCAATAGTGTGACATTTGATGTTGTTTGGTATATATTTATAAATAATATTTATAAAAATCAGCTGCGGATATGTGCGGTTTCCAAAGTTATAGCGAAAAATGTGATAAAAGTCAGGAAACGGAAAACCTTTATCTGTTGCGGTTTCTAATGTAGACTATTTACTTGACTAGTTTGCGGTATGTTTTAATATTAAATATTTATTATAATTGAAAATGGGGCGTTTTATCTTTATTGCACTCATTTTGTGGTAAAACTTTAATCAACAAAACGCACACTACCCATATTTTTCGAATTCTTACTAATATTATAAATGCGAAAGTCACTCTGTCTGTCTGTCACCTTTTCACGCCAAAACTACTGAACCGATTGAAATGAAATTTGGTACACAGATAGTCTAAAGCCTGAGAAAGGACATGGGCTACTTTTTAATGCAAAAAAAAGGGGTGTAAGGGGTTGAAAGGTGGGGATGAAAAGTTGTATGAAAGTATCGTCATATTTAGAGCTAGAAGCTTGAAACTTATTTTTTAGGCTGTTGATTCGATGTAAATACACTATTCCACGCGGACGAAGTCGCGGGCACAGCTGGTAGTATATAAAGAGTTGATATATTTATGTTGTTATAATAAATTCGTAGTTGTAACTAAACAGACGTTTAGTAACAATAATTAATTTTTAATTAATAAACATATTTTCTTTCTTTCTTTCTTTCTAATTATTACGTATATTTTACATTTTTTTTCATAATTACTACTATTTTCAAGTTTTGTAAGCGTGAATTATTACTTTCATACATTGAAGGCGGAAAAACACATTGAAGCGCTACCAACAGTTTTAAAAGAAAATTATTATGTTTCTGAAGACAACGTGTGTTTCATTATCAGTGATATTCAAAGGAATATTATTCGATCCTTTAATAAATCATGGGCCGAAGCATCAAGGAAAAAGAATTCATTTTTGAATAAGAACACTTATTGGTTGGATTTAGAATTGTTAGTAACTTCAACAAACTCGGAAGACGTAACAACTGACTCCACGCGGAAAACGTGGAAGACCGTGTGTCTCTTATAGGGACTCGTCAGAATCAAGCAAGAAAAGAAAAAATACCATGCTACTTAGTGAATATGGATTTGAGCACATCTACAATGCCTATCTTCAATAAGAGTTCAATAAGAGAAGGAACAGAAGCAAGACTTGTGGAAGCACTAAGGCTTGCTGATAGTGATGAAAAGACCTTATATTTGAATCTCACGGATAACGTTAGCCAGAGAAAAATGCAAATGGATCAAGACGCCTTGAATGTTTTAATTGATTTAGATTTAACGAAAGCACAACATTTGTATTTAAGGAATTTAACTAACGAACAAAACTGTTTTGTATTTCCACCATATTATAAAATACAAAAAATCAAACAGACTTGCTATCCACCATCTTTAGCAATGGAAATTACAATTACACGTGCAAAAATATTGAATCTTCAAGATTTATTGGACCACACTGCAGCTAGGATTTTTTTTTAAACGCTTCTAGTAACGTGGCTCACACATTACTAGTATTCTTGTTAACTCCTCCAGCTAAGCTAAAAAGCTTGTGTTAAGAGTGGGTTCACGTCGGTAGTGCACTGGGTGGGGTTCGAACCCGCAACCACTCGATCGCAAGTCCGACGAAGCCATAAGGGATTGAGAAATTTACTTTTATACAGCATATGGGGCTGTAATGGTTCATCTGGTCAAGCAAAAACTTCCAGAGGAGTCTGAACTTATTTCTGATGCAAATTTCTTTATTAATTCTTTGGTGCCTATCAAATTAATCGATGAGCTAACGGGCGCTATTGTCTGGCAAAATCCAGTACCTTCGTCTGTCCGTTTCTGTCGGCCTATATTAATAGAATTTTGCAAAGAAACTCCTGAAAAAACTAAAGCTGTTTTGGACGAAATAAATAACCAATTCATTTCTTTGGGCCCATCATTGATTAATAAATTAATAAAAAGTTGAAGGAGTGAAATGTAAAGCATGATCTTTTTTTGACAATAATAGATGGCAAAATAGCTCAAGTATTAACATATACTTACAGATACATCTACATGTACAATTTGCGGAGTTACTCCACGGCAAATGAACGATTTAACTAAAGTGACTGCTAGACCTGAAAATGAAAATCCATATCAATACGGACTTTCTACATTACATGCATCGATCCATTGTATGGAAATGATATTACATATTTCCTACAACCTTTCTTTTCAAACATGGGCAGCCACAAGTGAAGAAATGAAGAGACAAAAGCAAGAAAGAAAAACTCTAGTACTAAAACGTTTTCGTGAGGAGCTAGGGTTGATCATCGACAAACCACAGCAAGTAAGTGGTAATACCAATGATGGCAATACTGACAGAAGATTTTTTTACAATGCAGATTGTTCTGCTGAAATCACAGGAGTTGATGTAAATTTAATTATATGATTTTACATAATTCTGCAAGCTCTTTCTCATCAGGTAAAATGATAAATGCTAAAAAATTTAGCAACTATGCCGCTGAAACTGCGAAAATCTATGTGAGTAGTTATGAATACATGCCATCTTCAGTTTACAATTAGCATAGATAATAGATACATATTTTTTCTCCTATTCATTTTAATTATAAATTAGTATTTAAAAGTTTTAAAATTTCTTTAAGCAATTATATTTAGTTAAACGTTTTAATTGCTTAATTATGTATTTATACGGGAATTGACGCAATCACGAAAAGGTATTACATACCTCTGAATTGCCAGTTTACGGCTGACTGGTCAGCCTAAGTTAAAAAAAATATTTATACTCAAATTTCGACCGGGCGACCTCTAGAATACATAAATAAGCATCTGGCGAGTCTAAAGCTTTCGTGGTCTGTGGTTACTTTAGATTTCGTCGTTAGATATTTGTTAGAGAAGGCGGTGTCGCTACAATATGATAGTATTTTGTACTTAGTATTTTATTTAGCATATTAGACTTTAATATTACAGAATTAGGGAACGGGTAATATGGAACAGATAAGTTAAATGCCAATTGTAGTTTCGTTAATTTTATTTATACATAAACATAAACGTAGAAATAAATACATATTTAATAAATAGACTTTAAGGAAAAAGAAAAGTGTTTTCTGAACTGAGTACATGAAGACAGGTTATTATTTATGGTGTGTGCCCTTAATAATTGATTATTTTTAACGCATTCCACAAGCTTACCTCCTGTACTGTAAATGTTGTGTCAGCTTAATGGGTGGAATGCGCCGATATTTTGGTTGACCAACGGTCAACGGACGGAAGCTATTAAAAAACCGGAATTGAAAAGACGTTTGAGACAAGTGAGAGTAGTGTGATTGAAAAATACCTACATTATATAAAAATTTTAGATTTGAGGTTTTTGCGAACGGAATCGGCAGCCACCTGAGTTATCAAAGTCTGACAACCGATCATATTTGTGTAAACCAAATAAATATCTTATACAAGCTTATCAAGTTGCTCTTCGGTGAGATCCAAACAGATGATACGTGCGAAATATGTAGAATAGGACGAAAAGGGGATTAGACAAGCTTAATTTTAGTAGTAATTGAAATGAAGTTCTGTAGAAGTATTTTGTCGATCGAAGTTCATCACTGGTAAATGGCAAATCCTGTGAACCCGTACATCCATCAAGTTGAAATTAATACCGAATACATAAATCTGCGGTCCCTTGAAGCTGTAAAAAAATTAAGCTTCTAAGTCAACGCAGTCATAAGATATGACCATTTAAGCCATAGATTTGACTAAATTTGTACACTTCGCAGGTGAATCAAAACCTATAAGGTACTTCCCATTAACCTGGAATCATGAAATTTGGTAAGAAGCAAGGTCTCTCAGCACAAATATAGGAAAAAAATCTAAAGTCGTTAATTTGTTGTTTTATCTGTCTGTCTGTCTGTGTGTCTGTCAAGACCCTTTCCTCAGCAACCCGTGAAGGAATTAAGTTGAAATTAACATCAAATACTTATGTCAGCAGTCCCTTGAAGCTGTAAAAAAATCAAGCTTCTAAGTCTAAGACAACATTTGACCAAATTTGAACATTTCGCAGGTAAATAAAAACCTATAAGGGTACTTTCCATTGACCTAGAATCGTGAATTTGGTAAGAAGTAAGGTCTGACAGCACTAAGGTCTAAGTAAAGGAAAATCTAAATGTGTTAAATTGTTGTCATAAAAAAATAGTTTTTGTGATTACAAACTTATATTTTGCAGTAGGATTGTTGATTTTGTCATACATCGCAACCGCAAAGTTAGGTTTGTCTTTCTAAAAAGACCGGCAAAAGTCTTAAAGAATTTATTCCCGAGATGAAAGTACTATCTACTATATACAAGTTGCTTGTTTATGGAACCCTCGGTGGGCGAGTCAGACTCGCACTTGTCCGGTTTTATTTACTTTAAATACTATTAATACTTAAAAAAAAGCAATAGATAAAAGTTTGGGATCGAGTCGTTAGGGTCATGGGGACCGGGCATTCGTAACTTCTCAAAAGGTAACCAGAACAGAACGTAGCTATATTCTTCACAAAAGGACAAGTATTGGCTTTCAACGTTGCAATTCTGTCAGTATTTCGAAAATGTTTGTGTTCCTTTTGTATTTTTTTTAATATCTGTCAAAGTAAAGAAGGTATATCTTATTCTTCTTTTACCTTTTATTTTTAATGTTATCTACACTTTGTTTAGTATTGGAACTAATTGCTATTTATTTCTTAAATAGTACAACCACATCACACATATTAATACATTTCCAAATTATATTATATACCTTGTATTGCGTCTGATATGCATGACACACAATTATATATTTACATGAGAATTAACACGATTACGAAATAGGTATTACATACCTCTGAACTGCCTGACGTTTCGACCAGGTTGCGCTAGCCGTGGTCACAGGCTGATTCCGTCGATTCACGTCAAGCGTCAGTCATCAGCCAGCAGTACTATTCGATATCAAAATCTGACAGTCAAGAATGAGAATAAAATGTATCCAGAGCCAGATACATCAAGCTCCAATTGCACAAGTAATATTATAAAGAGGCAAAATAAAATGTATAAGAATTTTGAAACTCAGTCTCAGTCTTAAATAGTTAACCTGAACTGACGAGGTTCCCAATACACATTTACAGAATGTGGTAATAGAAAAGAGGTTTTAATAAAAGGAACATTTAATTTTCTTATCCATCTCATTTACGCAATTTTACGTTACACTAATTATAGTAAAGCGTTTGATAAAGCAGACCACATAGGACCACAATACTATACTATATTTTTTAATATCTATTGCTGTCTATTGCTTTTCATCTGCAAAAGTAATAGTTCAATATATTACGTTAATATGGAAAACAGATATGTATTTTATAACAAGGAAGATAATTTGTATAATTATGTATTAATCACCCGGAGTGCCTCAAGGTACCACTTTGGCATTCAAGTAGATTTCTAAGCTTTGAGATTTATTTTGAGAACCTAACAAGGTATTGGTTGGTATTGTATTTATTAAAGATTTTACTCACGTGTATATTTTGGGGATGTCCGCTTAATTTCGGATCCGACGGGGGCTCTATATCAAGGTGTGAAACGATCTTCCGTGTCAGTGTCAGGCGCCACACTGGGATATTATCAATAGATATTTAAATTTACTGTAAATTGCCTTAACATACATATACTCACTCCTGTTAGACAGAGGCGTGTTAAACCCCCACATTTTGACAACTATAATTTGGGCAAGCTTATTCCCGCCAACCGGGCACTTAGGGAAAATTGTGAACTGCCCGATGTTTCTGTCAGCCTCTGACCAAGCCTGTTAAAAATAAATACATAGTTTGTTACTCGGTATATTGGATTAAAAAACTCAATATCAAAAAATAGTGTAGGTAATTTGGTGATTGGAAAACTTAAAATACGTTTTTATTGTCCATCTCATTCCTCACATGCTTTGCCTACTGCATCACAAAATCAAATGTTAAATATACCCTTCATATGTGTTACTTTTGCAACCCACATCATTAAAATAGTAATTTCATTTCATTAAATTTAAGTCTGTGTTGGCGATTATAACAACGTTTAGAGAAAAGTCACCGCCATCTTAGAATGCTTGTACTTGATCATCATTTTTCACACACGTCATAACAATTTTGAAGCCATATGTACCATTATCAAGTACTAATAATTACACTGTTACAATAGCATCATCGTAATCCTCAAAGAGTCACCCAAGTGTGATAATAACTACATACAAAGCAGCACACTATGTGGGCATTGTGTAAAATATTATATTGCGTTATAATTTTTTCTCTCTGTTGTTGTATTGAGAAGCCTCAACGGGGGGCAGTAATAATATTGGTTACTTAGGTTAGGGATTGTATCAATTGAATTGGTTATGTGGCTTCGGATGTTACTGTTGATGGAGTATGGGTGGATTAAAAAAGTGGGCTAAGTTTTTGAAGTGAAAACGTTAAACTCGCGCCAGGACACGTGACCTGATCGAAAATTCGTAAGACGGAGCCGAGTTTCTTATATTTAAAAAAATATAAAATTCGAAATTCAAACATTTATGAGCGGCCAGGAGCGCAGAACTTCCTGTGTACCCTATGTATATATACATTTAGATATGTTATTACCTACTTTTTATTTTTAACCCAATTACATATATATATACAGATATGTGTGTGTATGTATATGCAAATACATTGTGAAGATATGTTTTCACTTCTGACGTGCAGTCCTACGACTGACTGTTTTGTTTAACTTGGATAATTGTATGAAGATAAATGTTATGTGTAATTGTATACTAATATCTAGAACCGTAGTTTTTAAGTCAGATTACGCTCAGACCCCTTCGCATTAGTTTACTGGTCACCGAGTCTCAACATTGGTCACCCGGTTTCACACCTACGATTTTTTGAAGTTAAATTAATTTGAATATAAGATTTAAATTATTGACATATTAGAAATTTCCCAGGATTTTTTTGAAAGTGATAATTACCACAGGGTGGGTAATTATCACTTCGAAATATATTCAAAAAGATCCTATTAGGTACACATCTACCTTCATAGGTTCAACATTTTCTAAAGACTGTCAACCCGTATTGCACAGTGTGGACATCAGCTTACCCAGTTTTTGGCCATAGGGGGCAAAAATTTGAGCGTGGACTTGGCATGGCTTAACAATTCTCACACTGAGAGGATTCAAGCGCCAAGCAGTGGAACAGTTTTTAAACAGGACAGGAAAGTGCATTGACGGATTGATTATTATTAAATTATTGGTAGAATCATGGCTACGACTCAAGGAAATATTAAAAAAACTGTGTGGTGTCATGGGACACCAGATAGGAACGAAGTTCCTTTTTATAAAAATATTAAAATCAAGTTCTATTCGAGGTATAAAGAAAATAATCATTCAGGTATACATTTTTTATTGTGATTTTTTATCGATAAAAATCAAGAAAACTACTTTATAAAATTATCTTAACATCTTTATTTTATTTACAATGATTTATAAAAATATATAATAATAATAAAAACAGTCATCATGTAGACTATACATTAGACACTGTATAGCCATCATACCTACATAGAATATACATAAAAATCTTACGTTACGGAAGTTTTTTGCCGGCTAGGGTACCCCTCCGCAACCATAAGGAACTTCGTTCCAAAAATTTAGCTTACGTAATTGTATTTGTTAGATATACCTACTAACCTATCTACTAGTAGGGGCTGATGCTCATAGTCTATCATTATAAATTATTCAGAACTTTATTAATAATCCAGTACAACGAATTTATGTAGTCAAACCAGTAACTTATGTGATTGAAACTACCTACCTATGTACATTTTATTCCGGTGTATATAAATGTAAATAGGTAAAGGCCGAAAAGTGTTTGTACTTTGTAGTTGTAAAAATAATCTATTTTTCCACTTCTCTATTTACGGCATTTTAATCGAAAATATGTAAAACTTTAACAATAACTACGAAGACGTAGTTAGTCCTATGTGGTCTGCTTTATCAAACGCTTTACTATAATTAGTGTAACGTAAAATTGCGTAAATAAGATTAATAAGAAAGTTATATGTTAAGTTGATAAGAAAATTACATGTTCCTTTTTTAAAAACTTCTTTTCTATACCACATTCTGTAAATGCGCATTGGGAACCTCGTCAGTTCAGGTTAACTATTTAAGACATAGTCTATGAGTTTCGAAATTCTTATACATTTTATTTTGCCTTTTTTAAGATTACTTTGTAGTTGTAAAAATAATCTATTTTTCCACTTCTCTATTCAATGCATTTTAATCAAAAATATGTAAAATTTTAACAATAACTACGACGTAGTTATTGTTAAAGTTTTACATATTTTAATTAATTACATACCAGGTTTCATCGCAATCGGTTCAGTGGTTTTTGCGTGAAAGAGTAACAAACATCCATCCATCCATCCAAACTTGCACATTTATAATATTAGTGGAATTAAATGTTTTTTTGTTCAAAATCGCAAATCGCCTAAAGTTCTTTACCGATCGTTTTGAAATTTTTACTTCTAATATGCATCGTATTTTGTTCAATGAAGTAAATTGGATTTTAATTGGGTTGAATGATTATTATAATACACAATAAAACAGTTTGCCGGGGATTGTTTACTTATTAAAATATTCGTTTGCATTATTTCGACCTACAGCAGTAGGTATGCCCTGGCCTTACTTACTATACTAATAATACTTAAAAAAAAAGGATTTTATATATAGTCAATGGGTGAACAATAATTTATCCCCTATTTTGTCAACCTTAGAGTTAAAATGTTAATTTGAAGTTTAAATGGAACCAACTTCAAAGTGTGCCCTATCCAATAAAAAAAGATTTATCGAAATCGGACTACCCTGTAAAAAGTTATGCGTGGTTATACATAAAAAGAAATATCCGGGTCGACTTGAGAACTTCCTTCGTTTTTTCGTCGGTTAAAAATATAATTGTGTCTTTGAATGGCTGCATTAGAGCAGTTCTGGTTTTGTAACCATTGTATTTGCATGCCAATTTTGGTGAATTCTGAGAAGCAACATTTTTTTAACCGACTTCAAAAAAGGTTCTCAATTCGACTGTGTGTACTTTTTTTTTTGTTTGTTACCTCAGAACTTTCGACTGGGTGAACCGATTTTGATGATTATTTTTTTATTTGTAAGCTGGTGCTTCCCGTGTGGTCCCATTTCAATTTGGTCCAGTTCTGACAATGGCATCCATGAGAAAACCGTATAAGTCTTTTATGGAATAGTTTTTTTTTGTTGAAGTCGGTTTTTTTAAACAATTATAACTTGTTTTGTATCGTCATATCTGTACCACTTTTCCCACAAATACAAAGATTTGATTTGATCACTTAAATCTTAATAACTGTATAGTTATTATATACGAATTAGTCAAACTATAACAAATTATCTGATAAGTGTTCCAATGTTACTCAGAATTATTGTAGTTTACAAAGCATTTTGTATAAATATCTTTTTACTTATTTGCTCTTATTACCGCCTTATCTCATACTCGCATAAACACATAGTACCTGGGAGACCGAGCCTTGCTCACTAACTTTTTGTAAAATCGTATTTTTTTTTGTAAAATTGCATTTTTACAGGAAATACAAGTATGCAGTTGAACTTAAAATGCAAAACTGTATCTGTATTCAAAATTTCATCACAATTGTAGGAGCAGTTTCCGAGATTCAGATTATATATATACATATATACAAGAATTGCTCGTTTAAAGGTATTAGATAGATAGATAAATAGATAAAACATGTTGACTTTTAACCAGACTAAATAATGCCGCTATAGTACCTAATTAATGAATAATTTGTATTTAAAACATACAATTTTAATACGGTTTAATATTTGGTATTTTATCAACTATACATATATAATAGCATTATAATCCTACGCGCCTTTACCCAAGTAAGTTGGGATCGGCTTTCAATCTAACTACGATACGGCTGACCTTCGATATTTTACGTGAAGCGACTGCCATCAGACATCCACAACCCAAGTACTATGCGATATCAAAGTTCTGTAATTAAACCAGGTTGTCAGACTTTTTTATTTAGGGCTCCAACTACCCCTAACGCTTAACGTGTTCTCCAAGACGGGGCGGGTCTCAACTTGTTACGAATGGTCATACATCCTAAGACTGACCTGGCTAGCTACTTAACCTTGCGTAACGTGCTACGTGCTAACCTACTCGGTTCCCACTTAGCCACGAGCCCATATGTATATTATAATATTACAATCCGTATTCGTTATAAAATTTGGGTTGTTTTTATTTTGTACTAGCAGCCCGCCCCGGCTTCCCACGGGTATAAATTATACACCTAAACCTTCATCATGATTCACTCGTTCTATTACTGAAAACCGCATGAAAATCCGTTCTGTAGTTTTTCAGTTTATTGCGAACAGACAGATAGATGCGGCGGGGGACTTTGTTTTATAATATGTAGTGATTTGGATAAACAGTAACCATTAGCCTATGAACATTTTCCCTTTGCCAACCGTTTGCAGCCTAAGTAAGCTAATAATGGTTTTCGTGGGAGAGCTATGCTTCGGCATGTATGGGCCGGCTCGACCGGAGTAATACCACGGCTTCACAGAAAACCGGCAGTGAAGCAATGCTTGCATTGCTTTTCACCGGGTGAGTGAGGTTACCAGAGGCCCCAACCCTCCCCCCTCTCCCGCTCCCCTCCTCTACCCCTCTTCTATCCTTCCCCTACTCCCACCTTAAAGGCTGGCAACGCACTTGTGACTCTTGAGTTGCAGGTACCCATGGGCGGCGGTAGTCATTTACCATCAGGTGACCCGTCTGCTCGTTTGCCCCCTATATCATAAAAAAAAGAAAGAAAATGTTGTTAAGCCTTTTTAGTCTGTCGAGTAAAAATACTTATACTATCAGATATCTCCGACTTGAGTTGAAATTGGAGCTGCTGTTAAATTACCAGTTGCCAAAAAACAAAATGGCGGCAGTTATTCGTGTAAGAATGAAATGAGTCGACGTGGTACATATATAATATCGCTCCTTTCGTTAAAATTTCTGAACTAAATTCCTTCAAGTATGAATTTACGAATGCAAATACCTGTCTAGCCAAGTTTAGTGCAAACGTAAGTGGTTTAATTATTCTAGATTTATGGATACTCTTTCGAAAGAGACACAAACAAAATGCCATGGATGCGCAATGCACGTTCACTGATCCCCTCAGACGAATAGCAATCAAGTTTATATTTTATTGCTATGTAGTTAAAGTTCAAAATACGTAGAAACTTTATGCCGTATGTTAGGAAAGGGAAGTGAAGTGGCAATTTGACAGGATTACTTTGAATATTAGTGATCAGAGCGATTGGAGGTGCATTTACGAATAACCTTATGTATTTAGTTTCATATATCTTTGCAAAGCAATGTTTGAACTGGAATTGGCATTCAGGCAGATAAGCCTATTTTACGCTTTATTAAGAACAAGTGACGAGTAGTGTATACATGGCTTGTTTTGTACCGATTATCTAAATACAAATGTTAAAAGTCACGAACAGAATGAGCAATGTAAGCGCTACTTATCATTTGCACTTTTTTATGAGGAAACCTTCAAGTACCACGTCGAGAGCTGACGAAGCGATTATGTATTAGTCGATCTGATTACAACGACTACACTCACAACTTGCCGGTTAATCATTTAACCCCTACGAGGTCCTAACAACGATTTCTTTGGTCTACTTCACGAAGACGCGATCAGTTCTCCCCTTTCGGGAATCAGGTTCCGCGATGTCTGTACCGCCGCTATTCTTACTAATCTTACTAATATTATTGAAATTTTGGATGGATGGATGGATGTTTGTTCCTCTTTTACGCAAAAACCACTGAACCGATTGCGATGAAACTTGGTATGTGGATAGTCTTTGCCTATCCCATAAAAAAAAGTTAAAAAGTTTTGTGAACACCAGTTCCCTACACATCAGTCAACACAAAAATATTAATAACATTTACTGCATTTAAATCTAACAAAAAGTACTTACAGTAAAATTAAAGTCCAATAACGCACTTTCCCACCGCTCAACATTTGATTGACATGACATCGATCTGTTAATCCGGCTCCCGTTCCGGACCAGTTGTATAATACCTTTACTACCCCAATAGAACTAACATAAAATAAAAAGCAAAAAATCAACCTTAGGCTTTCACAATAAGTTTTATTTCAGCTTACAATAAACTTTGACCCTCGTTTGAATTTCGCAGTTTAACAAAACAGGAGCACTTAACATCGGATGGTACACTATTTATTTATACTAATTCTATTTTTATACGAACTTTGATACAATTGTTTGGTACAATGCGATGAACAAATAGAGCGAGAAAGAGAATTAAAAGAGAGATTATAAAGATGTTCATTATGTCCTTTGCAATGTTTATAATGGTAATCGCAGTTTTAATGGAGGGGTGTGTGTTAACGGATTTTAAAAAAGCATAGATGATTTAATTTACTTTTAAGTTTACGAGATGGCCGTGCTTAAACAGTAGCCGAACATTTTGCCGCATTACATTTAGCCAGAATATTTATTTCATTTAACAACAGCTATCCCTAAAAACACCTAGAACGACTCTCTGTTTTAGGACTCCTAGGTAAGGTTGAACTGTCTTGGAAGAGATCAATCCAATTCAATCCGTAGCCCATCGAGAGATAAAGAGAAATAATAAGTGAAATAGCCTGATAAGATACTTTCAAGAATAGACTTAACACTAAAAACATATTTCTCCATTAACAAATAGGTATTAAAAATTTATTAATTCAAGCACCAAAAGCCATATTACTTGGTCAATGTTATATTTAAAATATCTTACTATATACCTACTCCTTTACGCAAAAATGGCTGAATTGATCTGGATGAAATTTAGCACAGAGATAGATTATAGTCTGGAATAGCACATAGGCTTCGGATTCCGGAAAATGTACGGTTTCCGTGGAAGAGACCACGCGAACGAAGTCGCGGGTAACAGTTCGTAAAATATAACATTACATCAGTCGTTCAAAACCTAACTTATTTAATTAGCTACGCAACATCATAACGTACATCAGTTAACAAAAAAAAATAAAAACTAACCCTTTATTACACGCTTTATATTAGCTTCACTTGTATGTTTGTAACCGACTCCTTTGGGCGCGATTTTGACCCACTTTAAACGGCCAGATTTCATTCAAATTTTGCACACGTGTCAAAGACCGATGACAATGCAATAATTTAATGCATTAAATTTTTTACTTTTTTTAGTTGAATTTTCTATAAAAGCGTGTTTTTTAGTTTTTTAAACTATTTTTTTTTTCCATCAGATCGAATAGAACTGAAAAGCGAGAGCGTGGTGCATTCAGACTCTGATCATGAGCAGGAACACGAACATGAGCACGCCGAGCACAGTGAGCACGGTCATGAGCACACTGATCACGGAGAACATCTGGAAGCGTTAGATGCAGGAAGACCACGCAAGGTAACTTGTTTGAATTGATGGATACTTATTATCTATGGAAGTTAGTGAAGGATGAAATTGACAACAAAAAAATTCTTGTAAGTCTTTTAATGTCGTTCGGAAAACAGATTATAAATTGAAGATCAAATCATTAATTATTAATATTATAAATGTGAAAGTTTGAATGGATGGATAGATGGATGAATGGATGGATTTTTGTTACTCTTTCACGCAAAAACCACTGAACCGATTGCGATGAAACTTGGTTTGTAGATAGCTGGAGACCTGGATTAACGCATAGGATACTTTTTATCCCGATATTCCCACGGGATCGGGACTTACGCGAGTGAAACCGCGGGGTGCTGCTAGCAACAAGATATGTTTAACCCAAAGATCGTAAATACGTGATATAGTTGTGTAAACGTGAAAAGAAAATGTTTCAGTTTATTAAGACACGGTTGGTTATCTTTGAGTTATAGCAGTCTGCAGCATTTGCTTGTAGTATCTTATTCAGAGTTATTATTCTATCTGCATATATTTTTATTTTTTGTATTAACTTCTGACGGTTATAAGTGTTACAATAATGTGTTACGTGACGATCTATGTGGTGCTCTACTTCTATTCGCCTTGATCTAAAAATTATCTAAGCAGGTATATTTAAAATCTATCCGTGTTCTGGAAGCCATAGTACAAGCTAGGTTCAATTTGGATCTATCTCTTTGTAAAGTTGTAACTGTAGCTTAGAAATAAATCTGCTTGATTTTACGACCAAACTCCTTTAAGTGTAAGCGGTATAACTGCAGCTTATTATAGACTTTACTTACTCTGAGCGTCTTTGTCCATTCCAAGAACTCTCAAATCGAAGTGTATCTTTCGTGCAAGCAGGTGCGTCGCAGCCGGACAACGTTCACTACGTACCAACTCCACGAGCTGGAAAGAGCCTTCGACAAGACGCAGTACCCTGATGTGTTCACTAGAGAAGAGCTAGCGATGAGGCTGGACCTCAGTGAGGCTAGAGTGCAGGTGAGCATAGTATTAATATTCTGTTTCTAAACTATTAGAAACATACATACATATGTTCACGACCTATTCTCGTCCAGGGTAGGCAGAGACAATGGAGTGCCATTTACCACGACCTGGTACCTGGCATACAGCTTAAGCCTCTTTAACGACGTTTCTCAACTATTCATGGTGATTCATGTATCAGTATTATGATGTTATGAATGAAGGTAAATTTAAATTTATCTGCAAGAGACAATTATTTAATGTTGCTTAAAATAATATGTACAAATAAGATCACTGTTTAAACGGCAATCAGTCACTACAAATAAGTATCTGTTCACGAAAATGACGCAACAACGAAACATCGCACACTAGAAATATTTCAAAGCGAAAGCCCGAAACAGGGCCACATATCCCCTACCATCGCCATATTCTAGCTCACAGGCTCATCTTTGGAGACTTCTTTCTTTTTTTGAGTACTTTCTAGAAATATTCTCCCATTATACCAGATTATAATTTAATTGCTTGTCAATGTAGCACAATTTTCGTATAAAGATAGCGTCATAACGATAACTTATTATATTAATTATACTTAATTATTAATTAATATTCTCGTTACTGCCAAAGGAATCACTTCGCTATAAATTATTCCAAATTAAATCGTGTGTTCGTGCGGTTTCGTTAGGTATTTAATTAATATTAGTAGTATACTTACTTAATTAATTAAGTCATTTAATGTAATTAATTATAACTATCTTATGTTTTATTTTTTATTACATAAGGGTCTTTTTAAAACAATAAATGATAATAAATTAATAATTAATTATTATCATAATATAAACAAGACAAAATTGTGAGCATTAATGGAACACTTTGCTTATGCGGTTTTTAATCAATGCTCAGTTTACGTCGCTAAATATACAGTATTCAGTGTTAATTAAGATTTTTGTAACAAGAAAGATTTCAGTTTGTATCTCACATTATGGGCACAGTATATACATATACTGTGTTATGGGGCTTAACATCTTCTACAGTGCGTGATTTCGGCGGTACTGCGTTAATAAGTCGAGAAACTAGGTAAGCGGTCGTTTGTTCGCCGAAGGTATTGTCACAGGCTTAGATTATATATAGGTCCAGATGCCTAATCCGTGCCTCAAAACTGAAGCCAAAAAATACAAGCGTCTAATATAAATATAAGCGTCTCACTCGTCACACGCGAGCGAACGTTCGCCGCTGAAGTACGTCTCGAGTCGCTACTTATAATATTTAAAAATGCCTGCTTGTGCTGTCACATTCTGTAAA
This sequence comes from Euplagia quadripunctaria, assembly GCA_963859945.1. Taxonomy (NCBI): domain Eukaryota; kingdom Metazoa; phylum Arthropoda; class Insecta; order Lepidoptera; family Erebidae; genus Euplagia; species Euplagia quadripunctaria. Next base: position 12,368,444 of record OY982583.1, read on the forward strand.
AATTATACAAAAAAAAATCTTAAGTGTCCGAACATCACATTTCATATGTAAGTATTCTATTTCCTAATGTATTTATAAACAATAGAACAAAATTTCAAATTAATAAAATTACGACGCCATTACTAGAGATGTTGCCAGGACGTGAATTTCATTTACCCATAACGCATTCTAGCAGTATATATATATTTTTCTTTGCCAAACTTGTTATTTATAGAAAGACGAGAAATATGCTTAACGTTAATGTTCGCGAAACTGGAATCCTTCAAATATTCTTAATTTCTAAACTCTAGCACCCGGAGTTCAATGTGTCCGTCAAACGATACTTTAGCTGTGGGATTGTACTCGTATTATAACTTATTATTACTACTCCTAACGAACACAGCTATAGAGCACTTAGGACTTGTAAAATTTGCTAGTTTCTTGATACTTTATAAAAATATATATATATATATATATATATATATATATATATATATATATCCAAGTCCTACAAAACAAGGCAAAACATTTACTTTATTTTACCAAAATACCTTTTGTTACTCTGTTCCTGTGAATAAAGTTGCATTTAATTTTATTACTCAAAAGAACTTTTATGTTACATTTACCATAAAAAAAAAATTACTCTTATTCTCATATTTTTTTCATACGGCCTTATATGAAAATCGATCCTTAAGGAGGAAACTCTAAAAAAAAATGTCTTGAAAACAAACCAAAAAATATTGTGATAAATAAATAGTTCCTACTAAGTAGTTTTATTTTACATTTGTCTTTTTAACTAAACGAATTAAATGAAAAAAACGAAAAAATGAAATAAACGAATATTTGTAACTGATTTAAATACATTCAAAATGTATTTATTTAATATTACTTACATAAAAAAAAAATATGTTTAATAAAAAAGTCCCTGAATTTTGGGGTAACCTCTATGCACTGGTAGTAAAACCGTCAATGCACACAAACATAAACATTGTACGTAGACACTCGCGTTGGGCGGGGTTCACTCACACAGCACCAAAAAGTGGCTTCAACGTAAACGGTGACTTTTGTACTAGTCACGGTATCTGGACCTATATATAATCTAAGGTCACAGGTATTGTTCGCGGTGGTTCGTTTCGAGACACTGCCCGCTTGTATGTAGAATAATTTATAATATAAGTAAGTAGAATATATTTAACCAGGGTTTCTACTGGCAAGAGTTTACAATAGTTGCACAGGTCATTGTCATTATCATTACACGGCTGTTTGATATTTTCGGAAACAATACTTCGTAGTTTTGTGAAATTTGGGGTCAGCTTTCAACTACGATATGGCCGAACTTCGATATTTTACGTGAAGCGACTGCCATCAGACCTCCACAACCCAAGTACTAGGCGATATCGAAGTTCTGTAGTTAGACCAGGTTGTCGAACTTTTTAGGACTCCAAGGCTCCAATTACTTGTAACGAATGTTACAGATGTTCGTATGGCAATCGGGACCGACGGTTTAACGTGCTCTCCGAGGCACGGAGGGGTCTCAATGTGTTAAGAATGGTCCACCCATCTTAAGACTGACCTGACTAGTATTGGTTAACCTTGTAATGTGCTAACCTACTCGGTTACCACTTTAACCACTTAGCCACGAGCCTCTTTTGAAACTTTGCCATAGAGGTAATACAATAATGAACCATATTCATGAATTTTAGGTGCTTTACATGTAGCATCTATTTAACATATACACGGACTAGGGGTGAGCGTCGGACACTAAAGGTGCGATTGTAATTAAAATTAGTTCCATTCTGATCGCGACACAATGCGCGTCAAATTGTCGCTCTAGCCCCTCCCTTTTGCCGCATACCGCAATAATCCTTTTGAAATCTAGTTGTGTTATAAAGTAATACACATTAGATGTAATGTAAGTGATGATATTTATTGGTTTCTTTTCGATTCGGAGCCGCCTGTAAGAGATAAAAGTGTGTGTGTTTACCGGTACTGGTAAATACCGAGTCATTGTTTCCCACGATAGGTCTTCTAATACGATCGCACATTATATGACGTAATACAGAAAGGTATAGTAATTTTTGACAGATATTATATAGAGCCCCATCCTGTGAATGGTTTAAAGTGCTAACAATTTTGAAAATATTTGTGTTTGAAAAAGTAACTCTGTTTTGAAACTGCAATAATAAGTTATAGTTTAGTAAAAATAAAACAGTGGCATTAATGGCCAAGCAAATAAAAAATTAAAAAAAAAAAAACATTTCACCTCCTGGCTTCATCTTCAGATCATCTTTACTTAGCCAAATCTGTTGGACTGTTTTTCATCGTGGGAGAGCCATGCTTCGGCACGTATGGGCGCGGAAGAGCGGAAGAGGGTGGAGAGGGAAGGGTTAGAGCCTCTGGGACCCTCACTCACGCGGCGAAAAGCAATGCGACATTGCTAAATTGCTTCACTGCCGGTTTTCTGTGAGGCCGTGGTATCACTCCGGTCGAGCCGGACCATACGTGCCGAAGTATGGCTCTCCCATAAAAAAATATTTTGAAAGTTTTGTGATAAAGGTGATATTTCAAATAAGAAAAACTTAATAAGAACGTTAATAAGAGGTACATGGAAAATGGGTAGAAGATAAAATATTATTAGACACCACTCATGGCTTTATCATGAGTTCAGTTGTTCCTTCACCTAGCTTAGATTACAATATTGGCAACCTTCAAGTACCCATCGATGTCTTTTTTTTTGTGTATGTGGAAGGGTTTCCACATGCACAAAAAACCCCGGTGGGGTGGTGTGTTGGAATCAAACCGACTAAAACCACACGGTGTGCCGTACTGCGCCTTAAGTAGGAGGGATCCGGGAACAGCTTTTATTAAGACATCCGGAACTACCCATCGATGCCTACATTAACCATTTATAAACTGTCTAATGAGGAACGAAAATCCCTTATAAATTATAAGACTGGCCTGTTGGTCTACTGGTTAGCGATCGTGACTGCTGAGCCAGAGGTCCTGGGTTTGATTCCCACCTAGGACAAATAATTGTGTCATGAGCATGATCATTTGTTCAGTGTCTTGGTGTATTTTATTTAGGTATCTATAATATGTATGTGAGATGCCAGGGCCGGCCGTAGCCGTGAGTGAGATGGGTACAGTTATTCTTACTATTAATACTTCAATCTATCAATCATCAGCTTGTTTAATGTTCCTAGAACTCCACTTCTTAAATATTCCAAGCCATCTATTCTAAAAGACAAGCTCAAAACCAGTGCTCAGTTAATCGCATTATTGTATTCGCGTCATTTTGTAGCACAATGCGCGCTAATTCTTCCGTCATTATGTTCTCGTGGCAAGTGCGCTAATGTTTGCAGCGTCGCCACGTGCATTACCGTCCGACTAGCCACTAATTGTCGCAGATATTGTAATCAAGGTTCTTATTGCGACTCGCTTTTGCCGTTGTATAATGAAACTATCATTTCAACCAAAAAATGTTTGTACTTTTATTTAAAGGCTGTAATGTTCACAGGCTAATAAAGCTTTTTCTTTAATTTTGTATAGCCCCTTTTTGGGCACTTCCTTTTTAAGGATTGGGTGCCTTGCAATAGATCCACTTGTGACGTCACACTGACTTGTTTTAGTCTGTTCAATTCGACTTAATGACCCATGAGAGTTTCCATACTTTAAAAAACTTTAGTTTTATCCAGTGTTTTTATGTATCGATTTATATATAGATAACAACAGAGGGCTATTCGATGTAGTCATTCATCGAGTCAATCGTACCCATGCGCGTGCGGATGAGACTTGGCATACCTAGTTAAACATTATATGCTGAAATGTATATGTATATAATGTTTACGACATATTTATTTATTTATTTATTTAAAAAAGACAAATCCCGCATTAGGAATTACTCCTGTGTCGCGGGGGACTTTACAAACATATAAACAATGGACACAAAGAACACCCATACTCTGGTGGGACGATTCCTACCACCTATGGCATAGCAGTCAGGGTCACTAACCACTAGGACAACAGGCCAGTCTATATGTATAACAAAATAAAAAAAATGTGTATAAATGAGAGCACAATTTAACAAAAGGTCCAACTAAAGAAGTTAATAAATTAAAGTATTTTTACTTGGGTCTCCACTAATGAAAATAAAACACTGAATAAAAAAAAAATACAGATGTTGGCAACGTGTGAATGACACTGCTGGTATTTTGATACAATACAATATTGTTATCTACAGCATTTGTAAAGGTTTTTGAGTGGGTATAATTTAACTGATGGTTTTATAATGAATACATTCGGACCTTTGATTTTAGGTACCTACTCTTAACGGCACTGCGAATTTCCAAAATGCGAATTTTTGAACAATGGTAACCGATTGATAGATCTGAAATTTTGGTCCATTAATACATACCTATTATTTAAAGGAATCATAAAAATAAGCAGTTAAACTTTAACTTCCCAATAACTGAAGATACAGCTATAAATGACATCAAATACTGCAAAATTAACAATATTTTGTGGTGGAAACAAAGGCAGTAATGTTAATCACATACCGCGGACGAATGAATAGGTCTAACGAGGTACTGCAGGTGCAGCTTAACGCCACAAGCGCACTCAGCAACTGACGAGCAATTATTTGTCTGTGTCAGTGACAAATGAAATTTCGGCCATCTTAAATAGGACTGAAATGTCTGCACTTTACGGATATTAGTTGGCTATTTTTACTTAGGGTTTTAAGCTGCAATTGACAAATTGCTTTAAACGATAATTTTTAGACTTAATCGACGACCTGATTGCCCCGAACTCATCACTGTGCATGCTACTAAAACGTATTCTACATCTACATGCATATTGCAGCAAAATTAAAGCCTAACAAGATCAAAAATTGGTCTTTATTTGTTAAAAATAAAATTACTTAAATTCTGGAATAAAGAAATTGAATATACACTGGTGTATCGTCATATGTTTAGACCTGAGATTGCGTTTGTGAATTACTTACATCTGATGTTCCATTATAATCAGTGTTGAAATACGGACTTTATGAGCTTATAACTTTCAAACCAGTTCTTTTTGTTACTTTAAAAATTAAATTAAAAATCATTCTTAATTTTCAAAGAAGACATGTCAAGCGGAGAAGTCTTAAAGAAGCTCCTAAAGTTTTTACAAAATAATAAAAAAGCATTAAATAACTCCGACTCAAAAACCCGAGTTGATGATCTTCAAGCTGGTGAACAGATTTTCTTGAACCACTCGATCAAGTCACCTCTCAAACAAGAAAAAACTAAATCAAAATCTGTCCATCCGTTTACATGCCACAGACAGATACACACGTTAAACTTATAACACCTCTCCTTTTTGCTTCGAGAGTTGGGGGTTAAAACCATTTTTGCTTCGGGGGTTGGGGGTTAAAATCACCTAAAACCCAAGAAGTAATATAAAATCCTTATTTTAGTATAGATATTAACAAACGTCTTATTTACGATGTTAGGATAAAGATATCCTAACATCATAAATAAGACGTTTCACATTTCCATGTAATTCCGGTTATAAAACGTACTATTGGCTACAAAGCTTTTAATTCCTTGAATACGACTGCTACATTAAGTTTAGCTTATTACATCACAGTTGTGTTTCGTGTCTGTTGTTATCTCATTTGTTGCTTACAGCTTGAAGATAGATTTGTTAACGTTATACGCAAAGACAAACTGAAATATGAAAAAAAAGATTTTGTTGAATTCCAGAGATTGACAACAAACTCCTCTGGCTTTTAATATTAGTATAGTGTCAAATCTTATTCAATAATGTAAAAACGATGTCCTAAACGAATTTAAACTAAAAAAGGTGAAGTGCAATGCAATTACAGTTTGACTGGAAACTTTGAATGTGCCAAGAGCTAACTTCAATGGTACAGAACTAATTGATCAAATTTAATTGCATCTACAGAACCTATTACACACAATCGAAGTAGACATCTAAACTTAAACAATATCGCCATTTACGTAATAACAGAAAATATACATAAATTACGTGTATCGCGACAGAACAACCCATCACATACACATCGAACAAGTACATCCAAAAACAAGAACCAACTTAATCAAATTACTACAATTAATCAGAATCACAAATACAAATGCTTTAATTAAGGATGATTTGTGCTAAGTGGTCCTGCTTCGGTTAAAGCGAGCACCGCGCAATTTGGTAATTACAGACTCGACTTGCGGCCGACGGGAGTTTGGGGGAGGGAGGTGAAGTTGAGAGCGGGAGGGTAATATCTGCCACTAGACAACACACTTGAGGAATCAGCGACATTCTTTAGGATTTAGATGGTGAAATGCAGTCATTGAAGAAGATTAAAGAGTTAAACTTCCTTCAGACGTGTTGGGCTTCTTTATAATGAATGTTGAGGACCTGATGGCATTTTTCAAAATAAAGATAGAAAAGATTAGGCATCAGTACCCTTAACTGTAGTCCTGACCCTGAGGTTAGAAGTACTGATGGCAATTGTCTCCGGACTTTGGGCACAATGCGTAAATGATATGAAGATAATGATGGTGACATTGAGAGGAAAATAAAAAAAGAACTACTTGAACACAAAGCAAACAGAGAATGTATGCTTATTTTACCAATTACCAATTTTATATATTATGTACTTTTAGCTATGTTAGACGGCAGTCTGAAAATATATAAAGATTATTCATTTCAGTTCTGGACAGTTTTGCACAAGATAAATTGTGATATTGCGTTATTTGACCCAAATGAATTCTAAAATAGTAATTAAGAAGAAACCCAGTCATCTAAGTTTTGTCATCCCCAAAAGCCGCATCAGCAACCTTAAAGAATTTCAATAGACAGTCAAGGGAAAAACCGAACTCCATCAACATCGAGCCTGCTTACCAGATGTGGCATATACCTCCAAAATCTTAATGAGCAATCTTCTGCTTTCATTCAATACGTGTTCCGGATTCTCTTTTCATTTTTAAGAATTCTTCGTACAAAAATATCTTAAAGAACGCTTTGCTTTATCTGTATCTACTAAAACGCTTTACTAGTTAATTTATACTAACTTTTAAACTTTCGCGTTCCATGATATAATTATGTATTTATACGGGCATTAACGCGATGACGAAAAGGTATTACATACCTCTGAATTGCCTTACGTTTCGACCAGGTTGCACTGGCCGTGGTCACAGGCTGACTGGCTCAGCGGTGCACGCCCTCCGTCGTCGAGATCGTGAGGTAGAAGGTTCTTCATCCACCCGCACATTTTCGATATTTTTAATATTTTGATTTCGCCATGTACGGTCACATACTATACTAACAGTGTCCCTATTCCCTAAGCAAACTGATGTGCCCCTATTCAATTGCAATTTAAAACCAGTGCAATTCAGAGGTATGTAATACCTTTTCGTGATCGCGTTAATTCCAGTATAAATACATAATTATAGTTAATTTATGTTAGTAGTCATCAATTTGTATCTTCAGTGTATCCCTCATCTCCTGTTGTATATCGAATATATACAGTAGGGGTTACTTTATTACTGCACCAAGTCAAGTCTTTCTTTTCTGAGATGTTACAACCAATTTTTGTTTACTTTTATTTAATGTGGCATTTTAATGTGTCTTTAATATAGCGATAATAAAGATTCTCTAAAGCTTATTAAAAAGTGTAAAACGAATTGAAAAACTATTAGATAATTTACATTAATTTATGTCAATCTAGAATAATTTACCTTTGCAATTGTGACAAAATTTTCGGAATAGGTGCAGTTGGTTAGATTACGACCCTCCACATTCCGGAAAATTCACCTACACATTCAAAAGCTGTTCCAGGATCCCTCCTATTTTAGGTGCAGTGTGGCACACCGTGTGGTTTTAGTCGGTTCGATTCCGGCACACCGCCCCACCGAAAACCCCGGTGGGATGACGACCCGAGGGGGTTTCTACACGCACAAAAAAAGGACCCTCCACATTTACACACTACCAAACTTCGCACTCTTTCTTCATAACATTAAAATAGAGCCCTTTCCAAAGAAAAGAGCGTATTCCCATCTCAAAGGCCGGCAACGCACTTGTGACTCTTGAGTTGCAGTCCATGGGCGATGGTAGTCACTTACCATCAGGTGAACCATCTGCTCGTTTGCCCCCTATAATTCAAAAAAATTAATAAATATAATTACGTCTTTCTTTATACAGAAATTAAATCCCAGGATTGTCATATTAGATATTATCTGTTGCCTACGACTTCGTTTGCGTGGAAATTTTGGTACAGGAACCGTAAAATTTTCCGTTATAAACTAGTCTATGTGCTATTCCAGACTTTAATCTATCTCTGAACCAAATTTCATCCAGATCCGTTCAGCCGTTCTGGCGTGATTGAGTATTAAAAATCCATCCATCCAAACTTTTGCATTTATAGCAGTAAGTAAAATTGTGTTCCGTGGATGAATTTTCCAGCCAACGACTGTTAGACTTAGCTTCTCACAGCAGTACTGAAACATATTTCTGGCGTCTAACTTGTTCTACACGTCATACTCGCAAACCTGTCAAGTGGATCTATTGGTTTCCAAAGTACTGGCACGTAGGGGCCGCCACCCGCGCTTCTTAAATCACACTCAACGGCTGCAAATTGCTTTTAATCCACTTCATAGATGGCATTCGCCGACAAACGACCTCTTTTCACTCTTTGACATGTTCAAATCTATTTCTCATTTCATAAGGTTCAATATTGATTGTAAATGTGGAATCATAGAATGCAATTCAGACGGTCTCAATGAAATATGGAGTGATTGCTCTCTGTAATCGACACGCGGTCTTCTATTCATTGGAAGTGCTCTTGAGAGGCAGTCGTGGAATTAAATCTATGTTTAATTGATGAATTTTATATGACAAGTGGTTTGGATTCATACGAGGCATTGCAAGATGAATGAAAATGAAAAAAGTGTTTATTCTCAGCAAATACACATTTAAAGATAGAGTTTTTACTTCTGCCAAACTACAGAGCAGTTTGTTGGCAGATGTAGCTCCCATAGAATAATATCAATTAATTTCACTTGTTAATTACTTACACTTTCTCATATATTAATACGTGAAGCGAAAACTTTGGATCCCTTATAGTTTATACAGAGAAGAAATGACGAATGCTAAAATTTTTGAACAATATTTGCTACAAAGTTAAAAAAAATGCAAAAACGGGTACATACAGCTATGAGTGTCCAGTATATATTTTGACCTGTCATGGTAACTACAAAAGTCTATACAATGACAGGTCAAGTAATATTGGCCAATGAAATAAACCATGGTCGAAATTTGACCACCACGCGATCTCTAGTATTTATTAAATTACAATTCAAAGTTAAAATTTTTAAATGACAGTAAAAATAAATAACAAAATATTAGTAACAGCAATTAAATAATAATATTTTTTTTTTTTAGCAAAATATTTACGTGAATAGGCAACATTATTAATAAATTATGTTTTATATTACATTATAATATTTAAAGACCAGAACCCTGGAGGATGCACCTATGGATATTATAGAAACAAAAACACGGAAAGCGCGGGAAACACAAAGCCATGAAGACGTGCTTTTGAATCTTTTATTTTATAATTATTTTTTTTATTTTTAACATAAATTTGGATCAGAGGTGGCGATACGAACCGTGAGCCATAAGAGAAAAAATAAAAAATAAATAGAAACACTTGTTAGTGGCGATATGAACTGTGAGCCATGAGAGAAAAAAAAATGGATAATATATATATGTGTGTTTCTTAATCACAAATTATAGATGGGGTCAGGGAGTAAAATACAAGGGCATTACAAGAATTGTTGGATTTACAGAAATTTACAAAATTATGTTTAATACAGAAGTATTTACTTTTAAACTTTCGCGTTCCATGATATAAAGAAAAAAGAGTCAGCCTGTGACCACGGTCAGTGCAATCTGGTCGAAACGTCAGGCAATTCAGAGGTATGTAATACCTTTTCTTGTTTATAAAATAAATAATATTATACAGAAGTATTATTCCGCGGTCTATGATGATTAATGAAAGATGTTAGATTATGTACTACACTGTACACTATGTATGTAACAAATACTGTAGTTGACAAATCAGTTTCTCTTTGTTAAACGTCAACACGTTAGGTTTTGAAGTATGAGTAACAAATTGTGACGTCACAAATTGCTATGGTCAAATTGTTTTTTTATTTATTTATTATTAGGATCTCCAACAAAAGATTTTTTTTTTTATGGTATAGGGGGCAAACGAGCAGACGGGTCACCTGATGGTAAATGACTACCGACGCCCATGGGCACCTGTAACTCAAGAGTCACAAGTGCGTTGCCGGCCATTAAGGTGGGAATAGGGGAAGAGTGGGAAGACGGGAGCGGGTGATTGGAGGGGAGGAGAGGGGGGAGAGGGGAAGGACAGGAATAGGGGAGAGGGCATGGTTAGGGCCTCCGGTAACCTCACTCACGCGGCGAAAAGCAATGCAAGCATTGTTTCACGGCCGGTTCAAAGATATACACAATTAATGACATTAACTGACAACAAGGGGTTTTGCAAGCAAAGCAAGCACAATGTTGACTTAGCTATTAATCTTCGGTTTGACAATTCAAAAATTTCACAAATTGACATTGTCTGTTGCCTTCTTCGAGAAATAATAGACTTACTTGCGGGTTTTTTTATGAGGTTTAATGATAATAGACGAAGCTCGTGAGGGATGTCAGAATAGAAGAAAGTGGTGGGCTGTTGTTGTCTCTGTCAACAATAGAGATAATATCAATAGAGTAGGAAAGCTGGCTGTTGAAGCGTAACAGCGTTAGAGAGAGAAAAAAGATTGAGCAGGTCTTGCATCTCTCTGAAGATAGGAGCACTTCACTGATTCACTGTCACAGTCCCCTACAGTCGTGCTTCCCAACAAGTATGTATGTGACATTAAAAAATAATAACAAATTAAATGTTCAATCTTATAACACTTATTTTCATAAAGATTGTTAAATTATTTTACTAGCAGAACCCCGCGGTTTCACCCGAGTAAGTCCCGATCCCGTTGGAATACCGGGATAAAAGAATAGCCTATATGTTAATCCAGGTCTTCAGCATTTACATACCAAGTTTCATCGCAATCGGCTCAGTATTTTTGGCGTGAAAGAGTAACAAACATCCATACATACATACATCCATACATCCTCACAAACTTTCACGTTTATAATATTAGGATTTATTTAGGCCATAGGAAAGTACCCTGTCGGCGAGGGAAGGCACAGCAGATTGAGAGCCAGCCTCTATTTTTTTTTATTGTCCAGTACCTTCCACTCTATTAATCTAATTTAACTGCAATTCAGTGCTTACTTGCAATTGTTCTGTTTCGCATGAGCACTTAATAATTGAAATAAAATAATTTCCCTACTGCATGAGATGTTCATCAATAATATAAAGAAAGTTATACCTATTTTAATAGTTCACACAATTAACTCTTTACTCGCTTCCCAGTTAAGTAATAAGATTAGAGCAATTTGCGAAAACGCTGAGCAATTTAGACGCCATAATTGTCGTCATTCCCAGCGAGCGGAGCCATTGTACGAATGCAGCGAATCAGTAAAATGGTCTCATTTGAAAATTATGAAATTACACCAATTTTTTCGTTCTCCTACAATGTCTTTTTATTAGCGCAATGCGGCTCGACTAGCTCAATTTGTTTCTATTCTCAACTGAACACTGAATAGAAAATTGAACTTTATCACAATGTGTCAGAGACGGTGTTAGCGCTTTGGTGTATAGGAATGGAGACCACGTATGCGTAATTGCTTTTCATTACTGTTCCATTGTAGTCGAGAGGTGCGGACAAGTGGGGGGTGAGAGCGACCGGAGAAAGGGAGGGGGGGGGGGGGTGCAAATTGCTAACAATTACACAATAAAAAAAATTAAAGTTGGCCACAACTCACAGTCATTGGTTGGCGCCAATTATTGGACAGAAGTCTACCGCATTCTTTTATTGTAGCTAGCTTTTGGACGTCATAGTAAACAGACTAGTTTTCGTTTTAAGGTTTCCAAAAACTAATGACTAATGTAAAATTTTGTTGCCCGTTTCTTTCATACCTTTTTGTCCCAAGAACGAAGAGGCATCAGGTTGTTTTTTTTTTAATTAAAACCAATTGAAAAAGCAAACATTGACTCATTCATGGAAATCTAACTCTCTTCTATCTTACTAGAGAACTTTAATTAATTTTATAATAAAGATAAAGTTAAAAAAGTATGCTATTCACAGACCACTTTTTTTATATCATAGGGGGCAAACAAACAGACGGGTCACCTGATAGTAAGTGACTACCGTCGCCCAAGGGCACCTACAACTCAAGAGTCACAAGTGCGTTGCCGGCCTTTGAGATAGGAGTACACAATAGGTCCGTAAATACCGCAGGCGACAATTTGTTCTAGAGATTGGTTGTGCGAGGCAAAAAATTTCTGGAGAACCGCACAGTGGTGGACTGCCAATTATCCAGGTGATGGGGATGAAAGTTTTGTCGCGTTCAGCGATGGCGAAACGTTGCGGCTGGTAATCAAAACTATAGTTTCCAGCCAACTTAGAATCACGTTTAGAAAGAAGCAAGGTCTCACAATAGAAAATCAGGAAAAGACTGGCCGGTTGGCCTAGTGGTTAGTGACCCTGACTGCTATGCCATAGGACGTGGGTTCCATTCCCACCCGAGTCTGGGTATTCTTTGTGTCCGTTGTTTGTATGTTTGTAAAGTCCCCCGCGATACAAAAATAATACCTAATGCGGGAGTTGTCTTTTTTTCACTACATATCACAAAACAAAGTCCCCCGCCGCGTCTGTCTGTCTGTTCGCGATAAACTGAAAAACTACTGAATGGATTTTCATTCGGTTTTCACCAATAGACACAGTGATTCATGAGGAACGTTTAGGTCACCTAAACCTTCCTCATTTGTACCCGTGCGAAGCCGGGGCGTGTTGCTAGTAAATAATAAATAATAATTTTCAAAGTCCAGAATGATTCGTAGACATAGTCAACACATACAAACAAACGGATTTTAACTTCCAATTTAATTTTAAGTAGGCATACGAATTTTGTAAGAGTTACTGACAAATTTTTTTTTTAACAGGTGTGGTTCCAAAATCGTCGTGCTAAATGGCGCAAAAGGGAAAAGGCACTGGGCAGAGATCACGCTCCGTTTATGCATCACGACCATGGTGAGTAGTTCCTCATTACTTCATATTGAGAAGACAGATACCTTTATGAGTGGGTCGAAATTAAACCTAGTTGGCAATGGTATCTGGTATTTTAGCCTTATCGGCCTACCCCAGGTAGGTAGGCAGAGCCGTATTAAATACCCACATACACTCTGCCCTGCTAATTGTACTTGCAGTAATCGACATTTTTGTGATTTTCACTTTTTTGCAAAAATGACATCTTAAGGGGTTAATCTATGCATAAAAAAAATATTCTCATGATTTTTTTTATTATAAACATGTTTTTTATTTAACGAGAAACGCAGCACTTGCACAAAAACATTGCTTTTGTTAACAAGATCTGCAGCATTCAGCATGTGCTAGAAGGTTGTGCAGTACTTGATACGTTTACTGTAGCTTAGTTTAGTATATAACTTCTTTTGAAACGAATACTAACTAAAGCCAAACGCAGTATTCTACAATAATGGGTTTAAGTGTAGCGAGCATAACAAAGAGCCACTCGATGCTAAAACTAAATGCAGCATTGGTATACAGTGCCGCGTTTCGTGCTAGCAAATCAGTGCGTCGATGTCATTAACTACACTAACTAAAAACGCAGTATTAAACACGTGTTAGGTGATTTTGCAGTAATAAACAGAAATAAAAGCTCTAAAGCTCACAAGCCCAGATGGGAAATGAAAATGCAGTACTGTGCATTTTATTCAAATGAGACATTAAAGTAAAGAATTAAATATGTCAATAGAAAGCTTGATTTTTTCTAATTTTTTAAGTACACTTCAAAAGTTATATAACATAGCTTTGTTGCTAAGATTTCAAAAAATACGTTTACCGCGTTTATCTCCAAACCACCATTTTGCAAGTACTGCGTTTGCAATAAGGAGGGCAGCACTGTGTCACAGAAAGGTGAAGACATGTTTTTACCTTCCTCCAAATTGACTTTTTGAAGTGAAACTTTTTTAGAATCGTTGTGATTTGAAATTCGATGAAACGGAAAAGCGCCAGGATAAAGTTCCTATAATCTTTGTCTTTGCGCCTGATACCAAGCCTTCAGAAAATATGTCAATGTCAACGTGGTGTAATTTTTGTGCATTTGCGTATTAAATTTATTTTAGTTGTTTTTTCTCCGTATTTCACTTAGACTTTCAATAAAAGAATCAGTTAAGTAATTGATTCTTTACAAATTTATATTTAAATCCAACCTTAACCTATATTGAAAACGAAGTATTGTTTGTTTTGAAAGTTGTGTACAGTTGTAACTGGACTTCAGGTTTGCTTACTGTTTATTATTAAAGCTATTCTTTGTATATCTTGATCTGTCTGTATCTGTACCTATTGAATAAAATAAAAATATAATAATTAAATTTATTAACATAAGTAAATTATTTGTGTTGATTTTACATATTTTCATATTCTCTCGTAGGCTACTTTCCTGAAGTTTCACTTCTACCGTGTGTGAATTGCACACACACACACACACATTTTTTTTATGTGTGCTTCACGATAACCTTACCGTTGACAGATTTTTATGATTTTATTGGCTTGGTTATATATCCAGAGTGGTCGTATAAGATATTACTTTACTTTATTTTTCAAAATTGGTCGTGAAAAAATCTACATGTGTGTATTACGTATATGAAGCCATGGCACGGACTAATTAACGGAATTGTATGGTATTTTGTACAAAACCCATTCTATCAGAATAAGGCAAAAAATTTAAGGCGTATATTAAAATTTAAACGTAAAAATGTTTCAAGTCTGAGGTTATAAGAGATCGCAGATTGCGATAAGACCGCCTATTGAAATGTTAGTTAATATTATATTTCTATATTGTTTACCTAACACTTTTTGATGTGCAATAAAATGTATCTATCTATCTATTTACAATGATAATTCCCGCTCAGGGTCGTTCCTGGTGCAGAGATTGGCCATAGCCATTCAGCGTGGGAACGCAGCAAGCCTTATAGGCACCTTTGCGCCGGGAGCGACCAGGGGTGGGTTATTTGTTTATGACACCAAATGACAATTATTTTTATGGATATATTGTAATTAATTTTAATGGATTTTCAATAATATATTATACATAAACTACAATATTTTGTATGTTGATCACAGTGTTACCGAAGTGTTAATTTATTTCCAACGAGAATCGATCGCAGCTGATCAATTGCGATTACATAGGTAAGATGCATTCGCATTCTCAATTCTTACGAACACCTGATGCGTGTTTTCAGACGAATTCTTCTATATTCATTGGGTTTTCCTGTTAAAGTGATGAAAATGAGATGCGAGAATAACATTTCAATAGATATTTTTTAACAGACTTCATAAGAATACTAGTAACGTGGGTCACATATTATCAGTAATCTTGTTAACCCCTCCAAGTTAGTTAAATTATGTTAAATAGCATTTGAGTTATGAAGGTGTCAAAAGTGGCTCCAAATGGTTCGTGTAATATAACACACGGCAAATTTTAGGCGTGGGTTCACTTCGATAATGGGTAAGATTCGAACACACAATAGTATAATCACAAGTCCGACGTCTTAGCCATTAGTTTTAACTTAAATCATTTAGAATAAGAAAACAATTCTATAGTTTTTTGGTAGATACAATAGAAAACCCATTATGCTTGAGGTACAGTCATTAACAACTAATAAATCATATATTTCATGTAATCGGTGCTCGTTTACCGGCAGCAACGCACCGGTAATGAAATACGAACATGATTGCGCCGATGTTTACCGATCATTACCGATCATTTACTGATTGTTATCACCGGTATGAGTAGCAATACGGACATAAAATAGGGCTAGTGTGCTCATTTTTATAAGCCTTGTATATTGAAAACATTGGAAATGGGTTAATTTTGGGATTGATATTATATCCGTATTTATTGAGCTTCAATTTTTTAATGCAATGTTTGGAAATCTTTTGCGTGGTGTTATGTATTGCGACTACAGATTAATTAATCTATTTTTATTTTTTAAGAAAGCCAAAAATGATGCCTTGGTTAAGGCATAAGGCTTATCGTCAAGGAATTAAGACGTTTTAAGAAGAACTCCGATAATAAATCAGCTCTCAGCAGCATCTGATGTTTAACCACTAATTTTTTAAACATTTATAAAAAATCATTAATTAATAAGTAGTTAGGGAGTTCCACTTACATTATGCTCATGTTAAAATTAGTAATGTATAAAGTTTCTATTTTAAATTTCAGATTTTTTTATACCTTACCTTTTTTAGTTTAAATTACCGAAATATTTAGTGTGTGAGAACCCTACCAATAAAACACTCCGGGTATCAGTCACACAAAAATCGACGACAATTAGTAGCAATTGCGATGTAATCACTCGTCACCCTTTCAAACCGCCCCGTGATTTAAAATACTTGGACGGTTGGACCCTTTTTAACGTGCATCATTAGATCACTACTAATTACCATGTATTTTGGAAATGATTACTGAATGTTTTTTCAGAGCTATTACAAAACTATAACTTAAAATATCGTTAATGGCGAATGTGTATTTAATTCGAAGTTTACATAAAGACAGAGTTGCTTAATTAGGGGACAAAACTGACGGCTTTTAAGCTTTTATAGATGTACTAGCTTATGCCAGTGGTTACGTTTGCGTTAATATATATTTTGATTATTATTTCAGGTGTCCATCGGGACCTGTATTTTTATCTGGATGAATGTCACCGTGTATCGGTTGAGCACTGGTCGGTGTGAAAGCGTAACAAACAAACTTATGTGTGTGTGTATAACTGTGTTAGTGGGAGAGCCATGTTTCGGCACGTATGGGCCGGCTCGGCCTCGGCCTCACAGAAAATCGGCAGTGAAGCCATGCTTGCATTGTTTTTCGCCTAGTGAGTGAGGTTACCGGACGCCCTAAAGCTTCCCTTTCCCCACCTTTCCCTTCTACCTCCCTCACTTCCTCTCCCCCTCTTCCCCTACTCCCGCCTTAAAGGCCGGCAACGCACTTGTGACTCTTGAGTAGCAGGTGCCCATGGGCGGCTGTAGTCACTTACCATCAGGTTACCCATCTGCTCGTTTGCCCCCTGTTCCATAAAAAAAGACTTATATTCGCATTTATAATATTTTTTAGTATTAACGTTCACAGTTTAAGATCTTGCTGTGACGGTGTGCCATTATGCGTTCACCAAATTTATTCATCAAAGGAATACAGGTCCTTAGACTTGAGACGCATTATTAATTATATTACATAAAGATTCATTTCAGTGGTCAATGTTTAAATTTAAAGATATAAGATGAAATAAATGATTAATTGATAACAATAAGAATTCAATTGGAAATTGTATTCTTGTATATCCCCGGAACACTGTAACCAACCCTTATCCTAATGCGTGGTATTTCTCTTTAAGAGCAGTTATTCCGCCAAAGAAAGTACATCCCGACTTCATTCTTTTTTATTTGTAATATTTTTTACTAAAATTCCAAAAAAGGACATTTTTACTCACATAATTACACAAAATAATTCTCCCTCAATAAATGTCAAATCGACACCTTTAATTTTAATTGCATCGGAAATATTTGGTTATTCATGTGGGGAGGTATCATTAGCCCACTAATGCCCTAATAATGACTGCCAACGAGATCCTTTGATAACGACAATTATTGTGAATTTGTTTACCGAATGATATATTGGGTATTACTGAGTGAGAACTTGTGTGCACGATTGTACTCTTCTTTTATTATAAGTGATGGTGTGTGTGTGTGTGATAGAATATCTTTTACTAAGTAATATGTTTTAATGTTTATGTGTGTGTGGGTGTATTGTGGGTGTGTGTGCATGTGTGTTTGAAGATCGTTATGGACTCAGCACGCGACAAACGCGATAATTGCTTATGATTTGTATTGATACGGTTACTTTACATATTTCTTTGTGATTTTAATATTTATTGATATTTGTGAGTTTCTATTTGATATTTGTGGCGCTTTGTAAAGATGAGTGCTTCGTTTTTCGTGGTGATAACAGCTTGTAGAGCGAGAAGTTTTATATTTTTTGTGTCTGGATGTAATTTATCTATAATATTTATGTATTTAGAAATATATAAGTATGTTTATCAGCAGTCTGGTTACCATAGTACAGGCTCTGCCTGGTTTGAGATCAGATGGCCGTGTGTGAGATGTGTGAAGTTATTATTATTATTATTATATTGGAAGGGGGCAATCAAGCTTTGTGGTGAGCAGTTACCGATGTTGTTAAACACTTATGTCATTATATTTGAATATTCTATGTATCGTATATATTACAACTCTCCTTAAATGTTTTAACTATAATACAATTTTAATGTTTGATATTATATCATTGAATACTTTGGGATCTAGATTAATAGTATGCAGTTCAGATAATTCAAATCGGTTAAGGCACTATGAAAATAATTTGTGACCATAAATAAAAAAAAACTAGACAAGCATAAAACCTCTTCTTCTTTAATCGGGTAATACAATAAAGAAAGAAAGAGAAAGAAAGAAATATGTACTTAGCTTGCACTCGTACATAGCCACAAGAGATTCAAGAAAAAGCGTAACTTTAACAAATATCAATAAATACCTTTGCATAGAAGCCTCCTGGGGCGTTCACAGGGTTCTAGGAGCAACCTCGCATCCGCGAGGATATTTGCCCGTTGTGTAGCCACTCCCTCGCATTCTAGGATAACGTCCTCTGCATAGAGGGCTGTCTGTCGCATTAATGGTGACTATCAGCATTGTGCTACTTCGTAAGATGCAGCATCGGTATTATGCTAACACCTAAAGCACAGATAAGATAGTAGTTACTTTGTAACAGATACATCACTCCTATACAAAAGTGAATATACCTACGCCATAATAGCCTACAAAATTTAAATAATAATACCTGGCGTTAGCTGCGACCAGAAATATATCTTATTTACGCTCTTCGTATATTCGTATATACTTTATTGTACACAAAAATAACAATCTTATAAGTACAGGAAAGAAAATAGCATGTACAAAGGCGAGCTTAACCCATAGTTGAGTTTTCTTCCAGCAAACCTTGGGAGTGAAGAGAGGATAGTAAAGAATAAATAGAAGCAAAGTGTGTACGTTAAAGGGAATTGAATAAACATAAAATTAAAAACCTAAACTATAAATACATAATGTTTACCTACAGAATAACAAGTACCTATATGTTCGCAATATAAATTTACATATATTAGAACATATATACTAAGTAATATATACATACATATATAAATACATAATAATTAACAGTCTGATTATTGCTGAGACAGAAAAAAGTCCTTGATTCTTTTCTTAAAAACAGCTCTTCCAAAGTTGAGAACGCCTTGCCCACCCTAAAATGAAAGCATTTAAAGAATTGGTTATTTATCCTCTTTTGTTGCATATACTTAGACTCTCGGTAACGAAAAGAGATGTTTGTTTGGTAACTAAGGTCGGTAGCCGGCTAAGAATTATATAAAAAAACCGATTACATTATCTCATTTTGCTTAGGAGATATCATATTTTATTACTTTTCACTTTAATAATGCATAGAACCATCATAGTTTTAGTAACTCAAAAGTATAGACGAACATAACCCAAACACGTTTCAGTATATTCATTTTTATATTAGTCTACGTCTAACTACAGAACTTCGATATCGTCTAGTACTTGGATTGTGGAGGTCTGATGGCAGTCGTTTCACGTAAAATATCAAATCTCGGCTGTATCGTAGTTAGACTGAAAGCCGACCCTAACTTGGTTGGGAAAAAGCGCGGAGGATGATAAGTCTACGTTACACGATGACGTCTCAAAATCTGTACAAATATAAACCTGAAAATTTTGTTTGTTATTTTTGTACTGAAAACTTCTTTAGCTGCGTTAAGCGATTTTTGGTAGGGACTTATGGATTTGCATCACCGGCATGCTAATGTGACGCATACGTCATAACGTCAGACTAGCGATACGCAGTTTTAAGTTTTCACTTCTGTCGGCAGTCCCCATGAGTGCTTAAGGTCTTTTTGAAGTTATACTTCTTTAAAAAAAAAAGAAAAATTACGAGAGTAAATTTTTACGATGCGCGCGCACACCGTCACGAAAAACCGACACCCTGGAGTAAGCTAGTCAACATTTTTGTTTTTCAAAAATAGTTACCAACTTCACGATAGTGACAAAAATGGTTTTTACATATTACTTTGAGTACGTTTGTAGAATTTGAGGTTAGTTGACGGTATGTATTATTTATTATGATATTTAAATAAACTTTGTTTAACTAGATAAAAGTATAACTTCTTACGTGCGTACATAAATACACACACACTTTTTTTTTCTGCGAGGAACAGTTAGTATGTACAAATATAATCGACCAATCACAAATTCTCGTGCATTAACACTTCAAACGCTTTCTTACTACAATGTAACAATGCAGGGGTTGTAATATTCCAAATTCGAATAATGTTTACGTTCCATATTTTAATATTATGACCGTTATTTATTGAGACTAAAGGTGTGTCCACACTTTCAGCAGGTGTCGATTTACAAGGGCGTATTGTCATCACTATCACTTACCGATCACCTGCATTCGGTAATGTTTGTACAAACATTTGATTAAACGCGTTCTGATTTTCAAAAATATTGTTTGTGATAATTTATAATTGAATAATAGTATTATCATTGCTTTTTTACCGAACTTTATAAACGCTCATTTTTTTTCGTGATTTTTATAAAACTTAAGTCGTTATCAACGTATTTTGGAAAACTGTTTTATTCAAATTAAATTTACCGATAATTGTGTTGTGTTTTCTGAATTACATTTAATTATAATTCTATAATTATAATTATGAATATATCAATAATATGATTTACATCGCTGACTTATTGTGATTCCATTTATGAATAGACCTGCTTTTAATATTTATTTTTTATTAATGGTCTTTCGTATAGCTATGGGCTTCCATTTTACCAAAGTAAAAAGTTTCTTAATCTCTGAAATAAAGAATACAAACTTAACTGAATCCAAATTTCTAAACGACTACGCTGAAAATATAACTTCATGCCAAATTATGGCCGAGTGTAAGTGGATTTTACACAGGGTTGTCACTTTTATGTCCACTGACAAAAATACCTACTCAAACTGTTTTTTTAACAACCTTGAATATACTATTTTCTTCAGTTGCACATATGGATGGCATAAATAAATAATTATTCTTTGTTGCAGTGGTTGGTGAATGGGGCGGCGGCGGTCCCCCTGGTGGGGAATGGTGGGCTCTTGGCCTCGGCGCTGGCCTGGGAGCACTTGGAGTACCGGCACCATTATGGCACGATGCTGAACCCGCTGCGGCATTCAGAGCTTTATTGCATAGGTAAACTGCTTTATATTTTTACGGAGAATTTCACGAATAGAATATATTATGATATCAAACGAGATATGGCTAAAAAAAAGTCTGATGGAGAAAGACAACCGTTGGTTATCTAGCTCTTGTTGTTGATGACATTTCTAAACTTTGTTTACTATTTTCATATTTATTTTGTTATTATTTGAGTTAGTGCTGTTACTACACCTATAAATAATTAAAAATAGTATATTTCTACTTTAAAAAAAGGATAAGATGAAAAAAATGTAGTGTGTTCTATTTAGACTGAACTTGGGTTCAATAGAAACGACATATGTGGTGAATAGAAAAAAAATCTAGGGCTGGCACTATTCTATTCACCCCATTTTAGGTACTTACTTAAGTGGTTTTACCGCACCAAGATAGACACTGCCTACATTGTGGTAGTGCCCTTACCCACTTATCCTTTGACAAAATGACTACCTCAATGAACTCAGTGGAAAATTGGCTTGGATACTCCATATAACATTCGTTGTTTGACTTGCGATTTGACTTTTAATTTCAACAATAATTGTCAAACAGGTACGTCCTAGCGCTGCCACCTCCGGCCTTGCGCCCTCCAGAACCTGAACCCTCGCCGTCATCACCACCCTCCCCGCCTTCCCCTTCCGCGTCCCTCGCTCGCCTGGCAAGCGCCGAAGCTCTTCGTCTACGAGCACATGATGCGTTACTTCAAGACCGAGTGGTGTTACAACATAACAATAAAGTTCACACGTAACCTGAAGTGGAAGGGGCAATGGAACAATCTCTGTACCCATATGTACGTCACCTTGGACATTTGTGAAGAAAAGTGTTCGTTCGGTTCATTTGTACGGAGAGATACATTCGTGAACAAAAGTGTTGACAGTTGTTTACTTTGACATTCCTAAAATAATTTTGTTTATTTATTATAAATGATTTATATAGAAGATGACGTGGGCTCGTTTACGTCGAAATCTAGTTAATGTTCATTACTTAGAATATTATGTACGATTTTCGTAACTGAGTATTTTGATGTTAATCAAGTACGAATTAAGTGTAAATTGGATAATTTTAACAAGCAATCGCTGTATTAATAAGTTGATATACATCATTTTTGTAAACTGCTAAAAACAGTAAGGACTTGCATTGTTTTTTTAATTTTACAAAAGTCAGCCTTGAGCTTGGATTTGAACTCCGAACGACAGGCGTTCACTTCGGAACTCTGCCTACTAAATCTAAGTCAAAAGTAAGTTAATCGAAAATTTCATGCGCGTCTTATGACAGCAAAATACTTTGTATTTTTTTACATTTTGAGCCACTAACACCAAATTTTTCGAATTTCGAATAACTAATGTTAAACTGGTCATGTGAAAAAACACATGCAACTATGTTAGGACGTCATAAATTTCAAAATTAGAAAAAAAATGTACTGTCATGATGAAAAGTGTTAACTAGCTTTTATATATTGTTGTTTTGCATCACATTTTGTTCTTAATTTAGTATATAAATATATTAGTATACCATAGTGACGACATTCTTGTGGTATTAAACTTGTACGTCAACGTCGTCAGAAAACTTGGAAAATAATAATATATAATGAACTTTTCGATGAATTTTGTGCTCGTCTTTGTCAACGTCTTTTCCGATAGTAATTTCTAGAACTTGAATATCCAATCAATGAGTTATTAAGATGTGTGCCTTAACGTTCGTTGTAACAACATACTGTATACTGTCAATGCTTTCAATACTATTCGATTCAAATATCTCTGTAACTTTAATATTAGAAATACACTCCGTATAACTGTATATATAATATAATGTATATTATACATTTCTAGTCATCGACTGACAGTATAAAGAAGATTTCTTTACTACAATAAGTAGTGAATCGGTAGAAAATATAAATCATCATGATTGCCATCGGTTGAATTAGGAAATATGTCTTTTTCTACCGATAGAGATCTGGTTGCCAGTTCTACCAATAGGAATCTGGTTGTCTATTGATTTAATATTACATATACTATAAATACTGTTCTATTTAATTTACTATCCTATCAATTTATTAAAGAAGGTCACACAGTTTCGCTTTATTTATTAAATTGTCTTTCATATCCAAATAAAAGTAATCTGAAAGACATAGATATACTATACAATCTTTTATTTTGGCTTCTAAAAGATGTACTAATAAATATTAATAAGCAACATCTAGAGTTAATATTATTAAGGTTTTTATGATTTTCTTGATTTTTAGGATTTCATTGATTTAACAATAAAAGTTATATTTCATACGGAAATGAGCTATATTTATAAATTTCTGACAGCATACTTCTAAAACACTGTTAACAATTATTACAAGCAGTTTTTATATTCTATGTAAATATTTTTTATTTCAGTTTCAGATAATTTTTTGTTGAAATTGTTGTCAAAGATTGTATTTTGTTTGTTCAAACATGGAACTGAGAATATTGAGATCGTCATGTTCTTAGTATAATTTATGCTGGCAACATTAATTATTATACTTCAAATATTTTTACATTTTTATAAGTCGTAAAATTAAGCTTATGTATAATTACTTCAGTTCTACATTTACAGCCAAATTCATTTTGCAATGCATTTAACACTAAAAAGAGAATTTTTAACCGACTTCAAAAAAGGAGGAGGTTCTCAATACGACTGTTTTTTTTTTATGTTTGTTACCTCAGAAATTTCGACTGGGTGAACCGATTTTGATGATTCTTTTTTTATTTGAAAGCTGGTGCTTCCCGTGTGATCCCATTTTAATTTGGTCCAGTTTTGACAATGGCATCCATGAGAAAACCATATATAAGTCTTTTATGGAATACTTTTTTTTTATTGAAGTCTGTTTTTTTTAAAGAATTAATACAATAATACAAAGAAAACTTACAATAATTATAAATAAATAAAATTGAAGTGTCTGTTTGTCATGTCAAAATAATAGCTTTTTAAGTTCATGCAGTTATTTGCACAATACCTATACCTAAAAATCAGTTTTTTAAATTTTTGTCTGTCTGTCTGTTTGTTCCGGCTAATCTCCGGAATGGGTGGACCGATTTCCACGGGACTTTCACTGGCAGATAGCTGGTGTTATTAGGAGTACCTTATGCTACCTTTATTTTGGAAAAAGGATTAGGGTTCCGCGCAAAATATATAAATTTTTACACGCGAGCGAATCCACGCGGGGACTACTACTATTATTATAATAGCAGTTCCCGCGCGGCTTCCTACATTTCTTAATCACGCCTGTATGCCCGAAGGGGTACTCAGAAGTGTATTAAACACCCACATTTTGTCAACTATAATTTTGTCTCAGTCAAGCCTATTGCCGAAACTCGAATTCAATTGACACTACTGTTAACTTGACCAGCTTTTCAGAAACCAATCAATTTCATGAGATTATTTTAACCATAGGCAACTAACTACACTTTGTGTAACATTACTTTGTCCGTTGTTAATGTACCGAAACGTGTATCCGGAAGTAAATGGAGATATATAAACACATGGTACAGTAAGTTTGTGTAACATCGGCCCTAGGGTTTTATTTGGGCTTAAATAAACAATGATTTTTTTGTTGATTATTTTTTACAGCATGCAGGTGATATGCAGCTATTAGGAAAAGATAGGAATATAGTCCTGTCGGTAAACGTTGCCGATGGTTCTCGGTTTCATGGATCAATTATGTAGAAAAAAAGTTAAAGTATGTATTGTAACAGTTTGAGCCAAAGTAACACTCCAGGGCCAATGTAACCCGAACTCACGATGCTGATTCATAAGCGTTTAGTTATTACTGGTTAAACTAAAAAAAAGGTCGAATGTAAATATTTACTTTTTCTAATGTATATAGTGTAAATTATTATAGATTATATTGTGTTTGTTAGTGAACCTACAATAGAAATGCACTCATGACAGAAGTCTTGTACCGAATAACTCCAATGTCATAATAATAGTGAAATAATAATAATATTTATTGGAACGATTAGATTGTAGAGAGTTTGCAATAATGTGTCAGTGTAGTCGTGTTCATTAAATACTTGACAACTTATTTTGGTATTATCATTATTAATGTATTCACCTTTTATCTGGTAGAAGATAGAAGAAGAAGAAAGAAAATGCATTTATTTCGGTGCAAAGACACAAGAAAAGAGTTGTTTTTCTAAATAATATATTATTAGGGAATTTATTTATTTTTTACAATTTTGTATACCCCTCCCCCCCTCGGTGACTACCCTTAGTATATGCCAAGACCCCTCTAGTTTTCACGTAGTAATTTATAAATATGGTTTCAAATCATTTTTTGCCGACAGAAAGTTAAAAAGCACTACACGCTTGCTTTTAGCCACCTGTGAGTTTAAAAAGCGTTAAACGCTGCGCGCCATATTTGAATATAGCTCGAAAAAGCACGAGATTTCCCTAGATGTTGACTACGTGACAAAAACCTAAGCCACCCCCCTCTACCCCTGTGACCAAGCGTAATATCTTGAAGACCCGCTCCCCTCCCAGAACGGGTCACGTAGTATGGGTACATTCCTTTATATCTATAAAAAAAAAATGAAACAAAGAAATCGACATACAGAAAATATATTAAGTATCTACATTAAAGGAAATAGTGGAAGAAGAATAACGTTATTACGTTTTTAAAGAAAATTAGGAGTACCTTCTTAAATTCTTTAAATAGGTATGTGTTTTATTATTGAAATGAAGTTCCACGCACGATACACTTTAGACGGTGGCGGATGGGGGCTAGACGGAAAAAAGTCTTAGCGCAACGAAAAATTCTGACTGCTAATGCGGATTTATCTATACTAATATTATAAAGCTGAAGAGTTTGTTTGTTTGGTTACCTAAATGCGCTAATCTCAGAAACTACTGGGTCGAATTGAAAAATTCTTTTAGTGTTATATAGTCTATTTATCGATGAAGGCTATAGAGTATATAACATCACGATACGACTAATTGGAGCGGAGCAGTGCATAAATGCAGATGAAACTGCGGGGAAGACTAGTATTGAATAAATCCTCTAAGACGAATTAGCGTACAGTTTTGTATCTATAAGCGTGTGCAACTGGCGACACATGATTTGGAACAGAATACAGTTGATGGCATTTCTAAATACACATTCTTAATTCTGTGGTCATACTTTGTACTCTGACTGCCACCCACAGAAATAGGCAAGCCAAGATTCAGAGTTCTATACTGTACTACTCTGTCTACTTTCATTATCTTATATTCCCATAATTTAATTTCAGTCTAGGTTTTTTATGGGATAGAGGGCAAACGAGCAGACAAGTCACCTGATGGTAAGTTACTACTGCAGCCCATCGACATCTGTAACTCAAGTGGGAGTAGGGAAAGGGGCAGAGGAGTTAGGGCTTTCGGTAACCTCACTAACCTGTTGGTCTAGTGGTTAGTGACCCTGACTGCTAAGCCAGAGGTCGTGGGTTCGATTCCCACCCAGGACAAATAATTCTGTGATGAGCACGATAATTTGTTCTGTGTCTGGGTGTAATTTATCTATATTATGTATGTATTTAGAAATATATAAGTATATTTACTTTTTTTATAGTACAGGCTCTGCCTAGTTTGGGATCAGACGGCCGTGTGTGAGATGTGTAAAAAAAAAAGTATTCCTTTACTGCCGGTTTTCTGTGAGGCCGTGTCAAATTGTGGTCAAACCAGCCCATTCGTGCTGAAGCATGGCTCTCACACGATGAGATATCTCTATTTCTCTAATCAAGTTTCTGAGACAATTTGTCTAGTAAATCTCTATCTCTCGACTAAAAAAAAACATTGGAACAATAGCATCGATTGCCAGTAAACGAGTATAAAAGACTTAATGCATTTTTATTTTTTTTACTGTACACATTATTAAATCCTACTAATATTAAAAAAGTGAAAGTTTGTGAGGATGTGTGGATGGATGGATGTTTGTTACTCTTTCACGCAAAAAATACTGAACTGATTGCGATGAAACTTGGTATGTAGATAGCTGGAGACCTAGATTAATACATAGGATACTTATTATCAAGATATTCGCACGGCGTTGGGACTTACACGGGTGAAACCGCGGGGTGTAGTTAGTATCAAATACAAGTACAAATACATATAAAATTTTTGATATTATATATAGTTACACTAATATATAAAGCTGTTAAAAGCTGTTCAGCTGTAAAAGCGTATAAATACACACTTTTAATATAAAATTTTACCGGTCACCCCACACTTTATGTGCTGCCAAGTACAGTAGGTATAGATCGTAGAGCAAGATTAAATTTTCTCCTCGATTGTACAAAGAACTTGGATTGTTTGAAGACAGATTAATTTGGTAAAAATTCGGGCGTCTACCGGGGTACTAAGCCCCCTACAGATCGCAATATTCGTATAGTGTGCACTTGACTGTACTTGCTTGTTTTGGTGATGGCGATGGCAAAGCTGCACCAACTATACAGGATGTGTTTTATATAATTTATATAACTTTTATTTATTAGACGTGTAATTCGGGACTTAATCGCGATAATATTTAAAAGGTACAATACGTCTTGGTTACCCGACGTTTCGATCGAATTGCACCGATCGTGGTCACTTATTTAGTAGATTTTTTTTATTGAAATAAAAAAAACTACTCGATAAAAGTTACTGAAAATGCGCATATAGGGTGTCAATCTATATGGTAAATTGGTTATGTAATTAGTAGCGTAATGGCTAAAGCGTCTTACGATCAAGTGGTTGCAGGTTCGAACCTCATCCAGTGCACTACCGACACGACGTGACATCACTCTTAACACAAGCGTTAAGGTTAGCTGGAGAGATTAACAAGAATACTAGGAATATGTGTGTGACCCACGTTGACAATACATCGAATTACAGTAGTACAGTAGATATCTACCTAAAATGGAGCCGCCCTCTGGCTAATTCTAGATAGTACAATTGGCTTAGTTTTGGTTTTGTCTGCTACTCGTACAATATTTATGAGGTTAACATTTTTGGTATTGTGACTGTTCATAATTACCAGCGCCAATCAACCATTTTTTTTTTTTTTTTGAAAGAAAGACAATTCCCGCATTAGGAATTACTCCTGTGTCGCGGGGGACTTTACAAACATACAAACAACGTACACAAAGAACACCCAGACTCAGGTAGGAATCGAACCCACGACCTATAAGTATAGCGGTCAGGGTCACTAACCACTAGACCAACAGGCCAGTCAATTAAAAAATTAGGTTAGCAGTGTGCTTTTTTGCTATCTTAGTGAAACAAAAAAGGTATTTTACTTAAATCGAGCAGCTCATACATATTGAAGGCAATTCTTATTTAACTACGATGTTAACAACTGAACCTAGTACACCTAGTCTGATAAGATTAAAATTCACCCCATAATAACACATTAAACACATACCATGCAACATTCAATTAAATTCAATATTTATACTCATTCCTTCACTGCCCTACAAAACATAAACTTATCTCTCAAAGGGTAATACACGAACTCAATAACAACCTTCAGCAGATTTCGAACTTTGTAATTAAATTCTGGATACAATACACGATTACGTAACTTATACTGAATATTGTCATACAAATTGTACAACACCGAATGTACAACTTTGATAGGTAATATCTCATATAAAGTAAAAGTAGTATTTGGCGTAGAATCAGCGCGCTGACTTTATGTGACTGCATATTAGATACACGATTACCGAATCCTGTAAGGTTGGTCATGTGTTAACTTTTTAGTTTTTCATAATTTGCATACGACCTTTAGTAGACAATCAGTAGCCACCTATTTCCTGTCTCAAATAAAATACACTTATCTTCAGCCGTAATTCTAGTTTGTTGTTGTTCTGAATAAGATTTCTGGTATAATAAGTATTGATCTTTCAACGTAGTTTTAACCAACTTCAAAACGTGCTATTAACTTGAAAATTTTCACTTCTCTGATAACTTGGACCGTTGATAATCTATATATATATAAATGAATCCCTATTTCCCTTGCTCATGGCATCACGCGTGAACAGTTGGATTTTAGCTAATTTTTCTTTTTTGTGTTTAATATTGTCAGAAGAAGGTTTTGATTAAGAAATTTGAGCGAAAATTTAAGAAAACTTAACAACCATATTAACTTTTCTAATGTAACCTTAGCACTTTTGACATAACTGTCAGTAGTTTGACAGTTGGCGTGATTGACAGAATGTGCGCTGCAAATTAAGTTAAGACAAGATAACGTCTGTCGGGTCAGCTAGTACTAGACTAAAAATAAGAAAATGAATTATATAATTTATAAACTTCTCACATTTTTTAAGTGAGAGAGATCTTTAAATAAATTAACTACGTTGTACTATTCCGTTACATAGAAAGATAGATACAGGTCCAGCTAAAAGTGTGTAAAAATGTGAATTCATATGAAAATATACCGTCAAGAAGTATAATATTATATTAATCAAAAGATCGATGTGTTAATAATCAAATTCCGTATAATATGTAAAGTTTGCCGCTGACTCTAAGCCAGCCGCGAATTAAACCTAATGTAATACCTATTCTTCTTGGCGTGGATCTACTTATCGCTGCTGAGTTGCTCGTAATCTCCTTAAACTGTTACTTATTGTTCCCGCGAGAGGGAGGGAGGGAGGCATGGAGGAGTGGGAGTGCACGCCCACGACATCGACAAGCTTGTAATTGGTGAATATCTGAGGTGTCAGGCTCACACTTTTGTTCCTTACAAATATAAATGAATGATTGATTTGAATTGATAAAAGCGGATAAGATTTTAAGTGAAATGGTTACGTGTACATAATTAGTTTTAGTATTATCATTTGTAGTATGAAAATAATAAGTAATAATAGTAATAAAAAAATAGGCAGTCATGAGACTTCCGACAGAAGTGAAAACACTTTAGCAGGTTGGTGACATTAATTAATAAGGAGCTGACAGAACTTAATGTTTAGATTAGCGCCCTCTAGTGGATCTATATATGTATTATTAGCGTGACGGTCACGAGTTCAGTGTTTTTTCCCAATAGCAAAAGTACACATACGTGCCTAAAGAAGTTTTCCCTTTAATAGAAGAAGAAAAAAGACTGGCCTGTTGGCCTAGTGGTTAGTGACCCTTACTGCTATGCCATAGGTCATGGGTTCAATTCCCACCCGAGTCTGGGTGTTCTTTGTGTCCGTTGTTTGTATGTTTGTAAATCTTAATGCGGGAGTTGTCTTTAAAAAAAAAAAAAAGAGAATAACTGGACACATCCCACACACAGCCGTCTGATCCTAAACTACGCAAAGCGTGTACTATTGTAACCAGACTACTGATAAACATTCTTATATATCACTAAATACATACATATTATAGATAAATTACACCCAGACACAGAAAAAATGACCATGCTCATTACACAATTATTTGTCCTGGGTGGGATTCGAACCCACGACCACAGGCTTAGCAGTCAGGATCACTAACCACTAGACCAACAAAAGCATGAAAATAATAAGTGTATGTCTTTGTCAGCCTTCAGATTCAGTAAGTAGAGGAAGCAAGTACCTCTTGCATTCTTAAGAACGCATTCACTATTCATGTTGATTTAACTAAAAAAATATATAAAGCTGTTAAAAGCTGCTTAACTGTGTATCTAAGCGTTTCATATTTCGAAAGGGGGAGAGGGAAAGGTTAGGGCCTCCGGTAACCTCACTCACCCGGCGAAAAGCAATGCAATTATTGCTTCACTGCCAGTTTTCTGTGAGGCCGTGGTATCACCGGTCGAGCCGGCCCATACGTGCTGAAACATAGCTCTCCTGCTATGAATCTTGATTATAAATCAAACTATTCAATGCCAGTATAAGTTGAACTGCCATTGTTAAGACTTTTCATACCATGACAGATCAACATATATACTGAACTTGTAGCTTGATGTAGCCATTGTCACATAACTTTTAAATTTACTAGGTAGAAATATTGTTTAAAAATGTCAGCTTTTTAGATTTTTTCTCATACAAACTGCTAAAAATATTTGTGATCTACAAATAGTTGTCTCGAGTCTGGGTGTTCCTTGGGTCCGTTTAAATGCTCGTGAACCCCCCCCCCCCCCTCCCCACGACACAGGAATATTCCTAATGCGAAAGATGTCTTTTTTTTAAATAAAAAAATAAAACTTTAACTCTGTTCATCTGGAGCTCTTGCGTCTGGGTTGATATACCATTGTCTTCTGCAGGATGAAGATGTTATACCAGAAATATGTTAATTTTACTCCCTATTATAACCTTCATAAAAATAATGTTTCATTAATAATAACTTGACACACCTCTGATCCCAAGCTAGGTAGACTGTACTATGGTAACCAGACTGCTGATAAACATATTTTATATATGACTAAATACATATAGATATTACTAGCAGCGCCCCGCGGTTTCACCCACATAAGTCCCGATCCCGTGGGAATATCGGAATACAAAGTAGCCTATGCGTTAATCCAGGTCTCCAGCTATCTACATACCAAGTTTCATCGCAATCGATTCAGTGGTTTTTGTGTGAAAGATTAAGAGACATCCATCCATCCATCTATAAAAACTCTCACATTTATAATATTAGTGGGATGCATAAATTACACCCACCCACCTCATCACACAATTATTTGTCTTGAATGGGAATCAAACTCACGACCTCAGGCTCAACAGTCAGAATCTCTAACCACTAGACAAACAGGCCAGTCATAATTAGATACAACGTAATCAAAATATACTTTCAAAATGGGCCTTAATATGCTGCCTCTACGAAACTCACGTACCCGTACACATCTGTGTGAGTTAACCACCCATTGCCAGCGGGCCTTGTTACCAACCCGCCCACAAACTTTATTATATCCTAACTCGGTTAACTTTATTATAAAGTTGGTATTAATGCTTGTATGTACAAGGGATCTCATAAACGCTGATCTCCTACTAAAAAGCTTACGGCTTCTTTCATATTATGCGAAGTCAGGACTGTAAAGGCGGAAGTTAAGTTACTTTTTATTGAATAGGATGGCTTTATTTGAGGTTAGAAGTGAAGTCTTGGAGATATTCAGCTTGGAATTATTTCAGTACATGTGTTCTTAACAACATGGTTCTTAACAGCATTCTTTAAACGTGGGAGAGTCATGGGCCGGCTCGACTCCGCTTGATACCACGGCCTCACAGAAGAACCGGCAGTGAAGCAATGCTTGCATTACATTTCGCCGCGTGAGTGAGGTTACCGGAGGCCCTAACCCTTCCCTTATTCCCGTCCTTCCCCTCTTCCCTTTTACCACTCTTCCCCCCTCCTCCTCTTCCCCCTTCCCACTCTTCCCCCCCATCTTCCCACTATCCCTCTTCTCCCCCTCCCCCTTTTCCCACTTTTGCCCCCCTCCCCTTCTTCTCTTACTCTACTCCCACCTTAAAGGGAGGCAACGCACTTGTGACTCTTGAGTTGCAGGTGCCCATGGGCGGCGGTAATCATTTACCATCAGGTGACCCGTCTGCTCGTTTGCCCCTTATACCATAAAAAAAACAAAAAAAAAACTTGGACTATTTGGGTGCGGTTGTTATTGTTCAAAACGTCAGGCAATTCAGAGATATATAATAATATTTCGTGATCACGTTGATTCCTAAGTTAAGGCGCCCGGTATAAAAAAATATGAGGAGTAACATTTAGTGATCGCAGGGCAGCGTAACGCTTTAACGCTTTGTTGTGCTTTTTGTGCTTTATTGGAGTTTACTCCTTAAGAAAGACGCATGTAAGTATACATGTGTATATATGTGGGTACCTCTATGTTATAAATATCACTACATATTATAAAACAAGTCCCTCGCCACGTCTGTCTGTCTATCTGTCTGTTCGCGATAAACTGTAATACTACTGAACGGATTTTCATGTGGTTTTCACTAATAGACAGTGATTCATGAGTAAGATTTTGGTATATAGGTAATTAAATTTCATCATTCAAGTTCAAGTATCATTTTTGTGCATTTGCGTATTAAAATTCTTTGGTTAATTATTTTATGTTAATTATTTAACACATCTGTGTTAATTTGACCAATAACTTTTATATAAATGCATTATATAAATTACATAAATTTATTAACATTAGTAAATTATTTGTATTGTTTTTATATTTTATTTCTCATTCTCTCGTAGGCTACTTTTCTGAAGTTTCACTTCTGCCATGTGTGTGCATTGCACACACACACACTTTTTTCTTTGCCATTATCTCTTCTTTCTATTTCTTTACCTTAAAACCAATAAGTAACAAGAGCAACAAACAAGGAGCTAAGTCATAAATTGAAAAGTTCATAACGAGTATATCTCATTTGCAAATCGTTTCATGAACAGCTGTTGTAATTGACCTCACTGAGTAAAGCACAATGCGCTGCAAGACATCGGGGCTCAAGAGTCGTGTCGAGACATCGACAGATTGTGGTCAGAAGTTCAACTTCGTTATGTGTTTGAATGATAAACAAAGTAAGAGAGATTCTCTAATAGGGTTTGGGTCCCGGGACGTCTCGTGTCTCGAAGTCCCGAAGACTTTTAGTAATTTTAGTTGTCTCGAGTCCCGGGACTTTCGGGTCGAGACTCGAGACGAGACAATGTTGTCGAAATTTTTATGGAATTATTTTTATTTTCAAATAATTGAAGGAGTCTAGCGCCATCTGTTAGTTTAATGAATAATTATTTGACGAGTCTTTTGTAAATCAAATGGAACAAGCAATAAAAAATATCCAAGAAAATGTACCCGAGATTCTGGAAAAAAAAACAAGAGCAACATTAAAAAAGGAATTTCAGTTGTTTGAAGCAACCGGAAAACGTACAGAAGGTTTGGAACTACTGTTTAAAGCCTTAAACACAATTAACCCAACATCTATTGAAAACGAGAGTGTTCTCCTTGTCCGGTGGCATTATTATAAAAAATCAGAAACAGATTGTCGGACAAAGCTGTTGACGCTCTGATTTTTTTAAAAGCCTATTTTATTAAATCAGCAAAGAAGTCTAATTAATGTGTTAGTTGATTATTTAAAAGACTGATTTATAAGTCTGTTTTATTATTTATATTTAGATTATTTCATTATATCATGAAACAAATATGTGTTTATGAGAATTAACAATGTTTTGATTATGACCAATGATTAGATACTAGAATTAATAGATAATAGTAAAGTTATTAAGAATTAGTATGATTTTTAACTAAGTTCGTTTTAAAACTATAAGATTTAACTGCTTAAAAGTGAATCTGTGTGTGATTAAAAGAAATAAACAAAGCAATTATTAAGACTCAAATTAACGTTTAAGTTGTTATAATTTTATTTTCTGTTAAATAAATGTTGATTTTTACAAAAAATGCTTTTTTAATACGTTTCGCAAGAAATTAACTCAATTAAAATTCTTAAAAAAGGCTCAACCCTTTAAAAAAAAAAAATTAAAAAATTGTCTTTAAAGCCTCGGGAATTCCCGGGACTTTGATTGTAGGCTGTCTCGTGTCCCGGGACTTTGAAATTGTCAGGAATACCCAAACCCTATTCTCTAATCTCTAAAAAGAAGAAAATAAGTGTCTCTACACTTATTTTCTTCTTCTTTATTTACTTGGCAATTAAGCATGGAGGCTGTGTGTTGGACTCACCAGCCCATGCTAAATTACTATCTCCTCACTAGAAGAAAAAAAACAGCCTCTTACTCCTGTAGCGAGCAGATACTGGCAAATAGAGGCATCAATTCGTGCAGAATTTTACAGTGCCCTTAGCTTCTTAGTTTTTTTTATGATATGTGTATTTTTTTATCATTTTATTTATTATAAATATTAATAACAGTACTCTTTGAACGCAGATTGCTACCGTTTCGTGCATATGACTCGTAACTGAAATTTTGGACCTGGAATTTTGCAAAGCAATTTTCACACTGTTCCAAACATTCTGAAACATAATGCAAAGTATCAAATTGTCATCAGCAAAGAGGAGTAACTACAATATTTTTAACACTAAACCTTCTGGTTTTTACCTGCTCAGTGTCATTATACCATTCTACGATAATAATACTCCCTGTTACCGCTGCGTCTGGCGATGACGTGTACATTGTCTTCCATTTTAATTACATCCAATAGCCGTAAATAATAGCAAAACTCTTTTTGAATGCAACTGATTTGTGTACACTGCGGCGTAAAGCTTCAGCGGGAAGTAATTCAACCACTTAGATTATATAAATATAGTAAATAGACTGAAAACATCAAATAACATAAAATGTCCAAAATAATAAGTTTTGTTTAATTTGTTGAATTTTTGATCTCATAAAAACTGGTGCCTAAAAAATGCTAGTAAGTAAATATTTTTTTACCAAAATAATTTAATATATTTTTTTAGAATGGTCCATGTATTGGTGAAACGAAAATAATAAAAAGTTAATACAACTTTTGTTATGTTCCTTTAATAAGTGAAAAAAACACCTAGAAAAATGTTCGTCGAATCAACGAATGTTTAGGGTGCATAAAGGATGGGTGATCTTTAGGTGTCTAGCTGTCTAGGGTACTACATACATAAATACATTCCAATTTTTTGTTTACTAAGACCTTGATAACTTATAACAATATTAGGCTCACCAAATACAACACACAAAAAATGTTTTACTCATTAGGGTTCCGTACCCGAAGGATAACCAACGGGACCCTATTACAAAGCCTCCGCTGTCCGTCCATCCGTCTGTCTGTCAGCGGGATGTATCTCATGATCCGTAATAGGTGGATAGTTGTAATTTTCGCAGAATGTGTATTTCTGTAGCGGTTGTAACAAAAAACAAAAAAAAACAAAATTATTAAAAATTAAATATTGATACATGTTTTTTTGCTCAATCTTAATAATGGCAACGAGTAGACACATGAGATGCTCACAGAGTTTGCATTGCTATAAATCTTGTACGATGGTGCAGAACCCTTCAAACGCACTTGGCCCGTTATCAAAAACTGAACTAGAACATGAAAAGTATATAAACATTTCACCGCGTATTCATAAGACGGACTAAGGTCACACAGTGAGGTCAAAACCTGTTAAAATGTTATTACCGTAGGCTATACTTAAAAAAACAAATCTTGAATGTGTCTTAAAAAGTAAATATGTTATCGTCGTTTTGTTGTTCCTTTTGGGTTTATTATTCGTTTAATAATATTGACTTTCTTCTACCGCTCACAAACACACCAAATAATCGTTGTCTCAGTACTAATTACAGTTTTAAAGCTTCCCCAATGTAAATACCGTCTGTACAATTTCATTAGAGGGTCTTGACAGCTTCTGTACCTTTCACGTTTCTATAGAACTTTGACAATTTTTATTTTGATAAAAGACAAGTTGTTGCTTGCGAATTCGTTCGCGTTTAAATTCAAATTTATTCAACGGGAACCGCTCAATTTTCTTCATGTTTTGTTCCGTGAGAACCTTTTACAAATTTTTAGAAAACATAAAAAAAAATAATGAAACCAGTTAAGTCGTTCTCAAGTTATGGCGTGACCAAGGGAAATAAGGATTAATCTTTACATACGAGTATATATAGATTACCAGCTGACTCACGCAGCTTCGTTCGCATTTGTAAATTTTCCCCGTTTTTGAAACATTTTTCATTGATGCTACGCTCCCATTCGTTGTAGCGTGATGTTATATAGCCTATAGCCTTCCTCTATAAATGGGCTATCTAACACTAAAACTTTTAAATTCAAACCAGTAGTTCCTGTGATTAGCAGGTTTAACCAAACAATCAAACTCTTCAGCTATATAATATTAGTACAGATTAGATAAACTAAATTCAAACTAAACAAACACTTGTACTATGGGTTGTAGAAGACATACGTACTATTTTGTTGTTGCGTTTTTTTTTATTGTGTATTGGTATAAGCGTTGGTCTTCCAACTCACCTGATGGAAAGTGATGATGAAGACGAAGATGGTACACGCCTATCCAAGTGAATATTATACAAAAAAACACCCAGACCAATGGGAGTACACTTATTGCCACTGGTCAGGAATCCAACGAGCACTAACAACGCAGTGAAATACTATTCTACTATCTGTGCCGCGCCATTTTGCTATGGCGGTTCTGGTGCCATATTGGATTTCGGTACTTATTTCATGGAATAGAACGTAAATGTATGTCAAAATAACTGGTAACTTTATTTCTTTATTTACAATAAAAAAAATACTTATACGTACTTGTTTTGAAAACAAAAATAATAATAATAATAACAACTTGAGACAACTTACACACGGCCATCAAACTATGCAGAGCCTGTACTATGGTAACCAGACTACTGATAAACATACTTATATATCACTAAATTCATACATATTATAGATAAATTGCACCTAGACACAGAAAGTTTTAATTAAAAAAAAAAAAACAAATTAACTTAAGCTTTTATTCCTTGCTATACACAGACTGGCTACAAAAATAAAATTTCCCAGCAAAAAAATATTCCTGTAGATTGACAACCGGAAGTTGGTAAGAAAAGGTTAGGCATACAGAACTGAAAAGGTCAAACCACTCAATATCCACATCAGATGAAATTATCCTTGTAACATCGGCTTATGACCGGAATCAATACGCGATGATCGCAATAAAAGCTAGATGTTTGTACACCTCCCTCCCCGCGCCTCGTCGCCCGCCCCGCCCCGCGGCGCCCAGCAATTTAGCCGATATTAAGTTTATACAGCGATTTGTACCCTTCTTTACACCGGCCTAGGCTAAGGGCCGGCGTACAGAGAACGTGGAAAATGTTCATACTGACTTGACTTTTATTTGTAAACTTACTTCGTACAAAGACCATAAATTAGGTTCTTATTACACAGCGTAGCTTAATGCGTGTCTTCTCATTTTAAAACCTACAAGATTTTAAAATCTATGGACCCTGATGGACTACTTTAAATGCTTCAGATAGTTCAATTAATTTTAAGGAAATAATATTTTATTATTCTTGCAAACCACATTTTTATTTTACTGTGCCTTTTAATTTTGATAGGGCCAAAATGTTGAAAAACCAATATTTTTGAAAATTAAAATCACCGAAATAGGTAATAGTCATCTTCTGCTTCTTTTATTCTCTTTCTCTCTCTCTCTGAAGTATATTTAATATCATAATTTATAAGTTGAAGATTATAAGAAATAGTTTGGACAAAGACAAACTACGGTTTAAATATGAGTAGGAGAAAATAGTAAGAGGAATTAGGGATACAGACGGGTTTGGTTAGAATAAAGAAGAAATTTAAAAAACTTAGTTTCATAAAAATGTTTAAATGTTTCATCTGAAGTAGAAGAAAATGGTTACAATGCCATTCATTCACCACCTAAAACGCAATTCAACGGGAAATCGTCAAAAAAACGTCCGCGAATTCTAATCAATAACATTTTTACGTCCCCCTGTGCGTCAGTGTTTAAGGCTCAGTTGGTGAACGTTATTATTGGGTCAATTGCCCCTCCCCGCGCCGATATTAGTTCAGTCGGCTTTAGGCTCATCGGCTACCAGTCTAACCAACCCCCTCCCAACTTCCTACCACTCACCTCATGTTCATTAAATCGGTATTATATTAAATATATTTTTATATCCATATATAAATACGTGAAGAAAATTTTTTGTACGCATTTTATGTATACAGATAGATGCATGTAGCAAATATACATAAAGCTATAATTTTTCAAGCTACATGCGTCCAGAATAATTTGTTGATCTGTCATGGTCAATTTGTCGTAAGTAAGCTAGCAAATGAAATTACCAATGAAAACTTAAAAAAAAAAATACTGACAAAGGAAGTAAGGAAAAAAAGCGAAAAATAAACTTGTTAATACACACTACACTAATGTAAATACATAATGTTATGTGACGGTTAAACTGATTAACTAGAACAAAATAACCCAAAGTGTTATCTGTTGGGAGTTGGTTTTTTTCTTTTAACCTAATTCTACTTTGAAAACTAAAACTAAATAATCATCAGTCGGCGCCTAACATAGAATCATGCAAATTAATTAATACGTAAAATACAGTGATGGCATCGGCGACGCGACGCGTCTGTTTACCAAAGTGTATTGAAATTGCAGTTAATGTTTGGCGGTGACTTAAAATGATCTAGGTATTTACCTAAATAATTTGTAGGAGTTTAGTTAGGCCAGAAAGTTTATTTTTCACTTTTCAGTTCCTATCTTCTTTCGTTAGTAAAATTTTCTGTTAAAACATTTTTATTTTTAGATTTTTGTTACTAAAATGTAATTATTAGTTACTTATTGATAATTCTTACTTAATTAAAATATAATTACCTACTTTAACTATTCGTTGTTATTTGGTATAAATATATAAACAACAGGTATTCAACAATATTTTATTTAGATTTAAAGTTCTCATTAAGATGAAGTAATAAAAACCAACACGAGTACGCTGCTGTAAAAAATTGAGGAGTTCCCTCGACTGGTTTCCGCATCCATCATTAAATCAACTACAGGTCTCTGTCATGTTGTGGTGGCATTGTACATACAGTACATACAGTCTACTTACATATGTGTGCTAAGTCTCAAAACAAATATATACGGGTCGACTTGAGAACCTCCTTCATTTTTTCGTCGGTAAAAAAATACGGGAAATTGTTATTAATACGGGTCTGTTGGTCTGGTGGTTACTGGTCCCGACTGCTGAGCCAGAGGTCGTGGGTTCGATTCCCACTCAGGCAGGACAAAATAATTGTGAAAGGAGCATGATCTGATTATCTGGGTGTAATTTATCTATAATATAATGTATTTAGAAATATATAAGTAAGGATGTTTATCAGCAGCCTGGTTGCCATAGTACAGGCTCTGCCTAGTTTGGGATCAGACTGCCATGTGTGAGATGTGTCAAGTTATTATTAATATTAATAATTTAAAGAATTACGGTACAATTTCTGCCTCTGTACCACCAGTATTAATAAATACATCGTCATAACTTCATTGCTCCACAATGTGTGCACTATTGTAAATACATCTACACGGATCGCTCTTTTGAATTGAACAATTAAACTAACTCATTCGTAGTACAATTAAATTAGTGCCAATTCTCACGAGAGTCAATATTCACTGGTTTGTAGTTAATGTGTGCAAATATGTCACCGTAAGCTTTGTTCCGGCCAAGTCGCGAATTACTTGGTCACTGCAAACCCTCATGTATTTACCAAGTTTATTGTTAGAACGCGTGGGAACGGGTAAGTATTAATTCGTTTTCAATGCAATTTGGTTGTAAATAGTTTTAATTTGTGCGAATTTTGTTGTTCGATTAACTGGAATATGAGGTATTTAGTTTTAGGGGTTTTTTGTGTTTGTAATGAAGGAATAGAACT
Source organism: Euplagia quadripunctaria (assembly GCA_963859945.1). Classification (NCBI taxonomy): domain Eukaryota; kingdom Metazoa; phylum Arthropoda; class Insecta; order Lepidoptera; family Erebidae; genus Euplagia; species Euplagia quadripunctaria. The sequence continues at coordinate 12,409,315 of OY982583.1, forward strand.
TACAGAGGGTTATTTTTGAGTGTGGCTATCTGTCTGACTTTCATAATGTAGATTGAGATATCTGATGGAAAATATTTTTATTTTTTCTTTATTTTAATTTGGGGATATGATCCAGTAAGGATATGTCAACCTTCAATATCTTAATCCAAAGTGAACACAAATACCTTTTTTTTAATATATTATAGAGGGCAAACGAGCAGAGGGGTCACCTGATGGTAAGTGACTACTGTCGCCCATGGACACCTGCAACTCAAGAGTCACAAGTGCGTTGCCGGCCTTTGAGAGGGGAGTACGCTCTTTTCTTGAAGGTTTGAAGGTCGTCTCGGTCCGGAAATACCGCAGGTGACAACCAATTTAAATATGTCATTGGTAAACCAGGTTAATCAGATGACATAATTTCTTGGCTGCTTCTGACCTTGGCCAACTCACTTTGAATAAAACCCACATCTAACAACAATTGGAGTTCATTAAACAAAGCCTGATATGACTAAGATTGAACACGAGTCTTTGTTTTCTATCACCTTTAATTCTATAACAAATGGGACAGTTGGTATTCCTGTCCTAGTGGCCTCGCCAGTCACTGGAAATACAGGACATTCGGGTACCCAATTCAGAGACCCTGGCCTTTGCAAACTGCTGCAGTCTCAGTCCCATTCCGCATCTGAGACTTGCGGTGTCGCGGCCATAAAAGATGCCAACCAAAACCCTTTCTAACTGCACCGACCCCAATAAAAATTGGGATAAGGGCAGGAAAATGATGCTGACAGGACAGTTGGGCGAGTCAGTTTTTTCATGAAATATGCAAATTTTGCCGATGGATGTGTGACCAAATCTAATTCTTAGATCAAGTTTTTCGTGGGAGAGCCATGCTTTGGCACGTATGGGCCGGCTCGATAGAAGTGATACCACGGCGTCACAGAAAACCGGCAATGAAGCAATGTTGCATTGTTTTTCGCCGAGTGAGTGAGGTTACCGGAGGCCCTAGCCCTTCCCCTCCCCCCTCCCTCCGATCCCCTCTCTCTCCCTCACTCCCTCTCCCCCTCTTCCCCTACTCCCACCTTAAAGGCCGGCAACGCACTTGTGACTCTTGAGTTGCAAGTGCCCATGGGTGGCGGCAGTCACCCACCATCAGGTGACATTTCTGGGCTCGTTTACTTTGCGTATTCCATTAAAAAAAAAGGTCTTATATATTTTCCAAAACGCCATGCGACTTGAGTAGGTTTTGCCTGTATAGTTCTATACTATATATAACTATACAGCAATGTAACAAATAACTTTGTAAAAAAAAGACATGTTGGAAAAGAGTGTCCTTGGAGTTTCTTGCCTGTTCTTCATTTCCTGTGCGTTTTGGAACAGGCAACTAGCTTCACGACCGACTTATACTGACTGACTCCTCCTGACTATTCAAAAATACCTACAATGGGTTTACTTGAAATAATTAATTTTGATTTTGATTTTATCCTGGTCTTTGTAAAGAAATAGTCAGTATTTAAAACAGTAAAACAAACTTCTATGATCTTAAATAAATGAACAACAAGACGCATTAATTAATATGGCGCTTTTTCATGTTTGTGCGACGCTGATGTTGTATCCATAAGTATTTTATCTAAGTTAATATATACACCATTTTAATAAACTATTCATTCATTTCACAGGCAACCTCATTACAATATTATCATTCAAAATCGATTACAAAGGCTTCAATCATATCATAAAACAATAAACTTAATACACGTATAGTTCATATCAAAGCTGCTATCAGTTAGGGAATAATGAGCTTCATTTGCTGATAATTTATGACGTAATATTACAAATTTAATATAGTGATAATGAGGATAATATGAAAGTTATTACACGATCGATCATACTGAGGGAATGGACACCTGACGGAGGAGGGATTAGTCTGTAAAACATGGCCTGGATAACATTAGGTTCTTTAGACTCAGTAAAAAGACCAGCCCTTAGCATTGTCAACGGTAATTCTTCTAAAAACTTAATTAAGAAAAGCTGAAAGCCACACAAAATCATGTTACATTTTAAAGGAGCACTAGCTGTGCCCGCAACTTCGTCCGCGTGGAATAGTGTATTTATATCGAATCAACTGCCTAAAAAATAAGTTTCTAGCTTTTAGCTCTAAATATGACGATACTTCCATACAACTTTTCATCCCCACCTTTCATTCAACCCCTTACACCCCTTTTTTCGTATTAAAAAGTAGCCTATGTCCTTTCTCAGGCTCTAGACTATCTGTGTACCAAATTTCATTTAAATCGGTTCAGTAGTTTTGGCGTGAAAGGGCGACAGACAGACAGACGAACAGACAGACAGAGTTACTTTCGCATTTATAATATTAGTGAGGATTATTCATACAAATGAAATGAGGATGACACGTGGGCAAAGGTAATAAAATAATTAAACACCTAGTACATTTAATCCATTTATCAATAGAACTCCCCATCGGACAATTTTATTGCATATAAGTACAAAGATCGAAACTCGCAGAACTGGTTCGTACACCAGCCGCTGTGGCCGTCGGTGCAGCGGCAGGAGTCACACTCATCCATGTACTTCTCACCTGGAATGCACTTGAAGAACGGGTTCTTTATTACTGGAACAAAGGGAAAAAATGTCAGATACACAAGTTAAACTTACAACAGCACTCAGCACGGTTTCCGGAGAGGGCGCAACACTGTCTCTGCCTTGTTAGGATTTTCAGATTATATTAATGACTGCTTAGATTCTGGCAACGCTGGATCGGTGTACGGCCCTGTAGGATATATAATGCATGTGAACAGTGTGTCATATGTCGTACATAAATGTAAGGTGTTCATGTACGCTGATGATGTGACTTGTTTATGTCTCCAAAGACATAGCTGAGGTACAAAAATGTATGCAAGGAGATTTTGAAAATATAAGCAAATGGGCACACGACAATGGGATTATACTCAGATTGCAAGCTCTTGTCAATTCGTCAGCTCTTTGTGCTCAAAGTCTTAATGAAGAAGCATCCATCCATACCTCCTCCTGATCCTAACAGACGTTCCAAAAAAACATTTTTTTCTAATATTAATCGCAAAACAGCATTTGGCAGACGACAATACAAAAGTTTAAGCATTAAGATATATAATAGGGCTAACAAGAAATTAAACATTGCAGGACTTAATAAATTTGAAACTAAAAATAAGGTGACTACTTGGCTACAACAACTTGACTGAAGAATTATTCAAATATACAGCCTAAAGACACACACACACACACACACACACCCACACACACACACACACACACACACACACACGCACGCACGCACACATACAAACACATACACACACAAACACACGCACACACGCAAAATATACACACATCCATTAAATTATGTTTCTACTTACTAATACCTTAATACTTGTAATGCGCCGCACAGTGAGAGCTGCTACTTCAATTCACAACAGTGTAATTGTAATAACATCCACGACTGAACACTGTCTCCCAAAATACAGGCTCAAGCATAGTTTGGGACTCAGTTTCGGTACCTTTAGCGCCCTATATACCACAATATATTGTATCATATAAATCACTGGCCTTGTATCTATTATATTTGTGACAATAAACATTTTAATATTTTTTTATTTTTATTTTTATACCAAATCTTGCAAAAACTAAATGTATGCATATACACTCGCCATATAATAGAAATGCTAAATCTGTAAACAATGAATATCTCACAGTGATAGGACATACATAAGAACTTTAACTGGAGATTACATGTAAATGACATTTGCAATAGGCTAAGATCGGTGCTAAGTAAGTTTTACCAATTAAAAAATGTATTGAACAAAGAGACGTTAAGAATAGTTTATTTTGCACTTGCCGAATCGCTGATAAGTTATGGACTCCTTGTATACGGCGAACCTTTGTTACATATTTGAAAGATATTATTAAAGACATACAAATAAGACTGATAAAGTTCTTAGTTAGTAAAAATGTTAAAGATAAGTGCAATAAAGATTATGATAAGTTATTTCCCATTTGTAAAATTATTCCCATAGATATAAAAGTTGAGAGGTAGGTCTGGAATATTATTATAATGATGAATATAAAATTAATATTATAAACAAGTACAACATACGTAGGGTTAGAGAGAACAAACTGGTTCAACCACAGATAACAAACTACTATGGTAAGAGAACATGCAAGTATTTGGTACCTGAAGTGTTTAACAAAATAGATATTTTAAGAGAAAAAGTAAAAATTTGTAAAGGATCGCTTAAGACAAAATTAAAAAATATTATACTGGGTAGCTAATAGCACTAACTACGTTTATTAAATTAAAGTAGATTAAACCATAAAAATATAATATATAGGTAAGCAGTAGGTATTTAATTAATGTATTTAAAATTACATAAGGTCCTACAATAAACAATAAGACATAGGTATATATGTTACTCTATTGTGTACATAAGGTGATTCATTGTTATGCAAAAGAGCGCCTCTCGCCATCAAACGTAAAAGTTTGGCGAGTTTAGAATTATGTAACACCTCTGTAATATAATTTCATTACTTAAATAAATTTAAAAAAAAATAAACACCCTCCCTTTTTTGTCGGGAGTTTTGAGCGATTTAAAATCTGATCCTAGAACATCGTCTGGAAACAGTCGGAGGTATTTTAAATTTATACTTGTTACCAAAAACGCACATGAACAGTCTAATGGTAAACGGTGCCTTTATAAACACTCAAAAGCAATGAATGCGGGTCACATAAAGACACGAACCCGGGTCACATACAGATTCCAACCCGGGTCACATAAAGATTAGCTTAGTGAAATTAATTGTTTAAAAGACAATTAAATACTCTTTAAATAAAGGTAAGAAAAACAAATTTGTCATTTCTATTATATTCATAAAAAAATAGAGAAAGAAAAAACAATAGCAGTGATCATATATTTTGCCAATCCTATACACCTCCAAAGGAGCTCTGTCCGTCGACAGAGCTCCTCCTGAGTAGCGTCTTACTCAATAACAAAAACACTAAAAAGTATAAATGAATCATAAGCATAGATGATAAAATTATGTACAGAATTCTCAGTCATTAAAGACACATAGACAAATAGCGACTCTCAAATCTACGCAATTAAGTTCAAATTAGATCGAAAATATTAACATCGACCATTCGGATAAAAAAAACATTTACCTGTCGTCACTAGGTACGCGTAAGTTGTTTATCAGCAACAAACTAGCGATCCTACTTATCAGCAGAGGAATATACTGCACCAGATCCCTTGATGAACCTGACCAAAGCCATCAGCATAAAGCTAGACTACACTCCATACTTAATTCTCCAATTAACAGGTTTAATATTTTTAACTATTTATAATTGGTGCAGCAATTAAATCCGTATGTTGTTTTGCTCGTTGATTTCACACAGGCGTTTCAATGAGTACCAATTTATTCAATTTTATTGTACGTAGTAATTGGTATGATTTATATTGACTATATGTATTAAACCGATACAAGTGGTTAAGGATTATTGTAATTAATTCTGTTTTAACATAAAATGAATATCATAGTTTTAAATGAGTGCTGTTTATATTAATTTGTTGAAACGTTCATATTATTAGCTGTAGCCCGCGACTTCTTTCGCGTGGAAATTTTGGTGAAATCTATCCCACGAAAACTGTATATTTTCCAGGATACATGTAACGTGGACAGTGGCCTCGTGGTCTGCACGTGGTCCCCCCGTAGGTAAATTTAAGTGAGGAGAGGAATCAGATACGACTATTCACTTTTAGGGTTTATGATGAAACGTGTGATACAGATATTCGAAGAAATTTAGACATTAAGTATGCTAGGCTCAGGGTGGAGTTCTTCAGAGGCTTTGGACGTAGTTCCAGCGCTGGTAGATGCAGAGTACTCAACTTCGTGGCAGTCACGAAGAGTCTTAGCATCAGCGCGGTATATATATGCCCAAGGGGCGCGGTGCGGCACGCGGGAGCACCTTAGGCAGCAGTGGGGTGAACGTGGCGTAAGGTTTCGGTAGGAGGGCGCAGGATGACGCGTGACAAAGGTAGCCCATGTGCTTTTCCAGACTAAAATCTTTCTCTGTGCCAAATTTCATCAAATCAGCCGTTTAGTAGTTTTTGCGTGAAACAGTAAAAACATCCATCCATCCTCACAAACTTTCGACCTAATAATATTAGTAAGGATCATTGTTGAGGATATTTGTTAGTGGCAGACGTATTTATTAGTACGTTAGCCTCTAGGAGGCTAAGAATGCATTTTACGATAGGGCCGGATTTTAAGGAGGTCTTACGGAAATCTTACGGTTTTTACGAAAGTCTTTATTTTTTTCTTCTTGAGACCTGAAATTTGTCTCAGCTCATTTGGTCAGCTAAGAACCATTTTTACGATAAAGCCGGATTAAAGTGGTTTACCTAAGGGCTCAGTTTATATGAAAGGTCTTGGTTTTTTGTACGAAATTTGACAGGGAGGTATGTAATGCGTAGAAGGCGTTAGCTAAAAACTGAGATTGAGTTTTACGACAGGTCCTTATTAAGGAGGTCTAAGGCTCTATCGTCTTTTTATGAAAGTCCTTATTTTTTTTACTAGACAACTGAAATTTGGCAGGGAGGTAGTTTATAGGTAGGACAGTTAAGAACGGATTTTGCGACCAGGCCGCATAAAGGAGATTTAAGGTCTCTGGCCACATTATATGAAAACCTTTGATTTTTTCTACTATATACCTGAAATTTGACAAGGACCTAGTATATACGTAAGACACCTCAGCTAATAATAGATTTTATGACAGGGTTGAGTTAAGGATGTCTGAGGGCTCTCGCCAGTCTCGCCTCTTTTTATCTAGAGACCTGAAAGTTGGCAGGGAGATATATAATGAGTAGAAGACGTTAGATAAAAATTAAGATTGAATTTTATGACAGGTCCGTATTAAGGAGGTCTAAGGGCTCTAGCGTCTTTTTATGAAAGTCCTTATTTTTATTCCACAAGTGAAATTTGGCAGAGAGGTAGTTTATAGGTAGGGCACATTACCTTAAACCGGACTTTGCGACAGGACCGGATTACTATCGGAAGTTTTTATGAAAATCATAAAATAAATTGTAAGTGATACGAAGTACACCGGGTCATCTAGTACTTAATAATATTCCTTACCAGTGCACCGAAGACACGGTGTACTTCTCTCACAAAGCGCCGTGACCGTAGGTTCACAATACACACAAGAGGGCATTGCCCTACAGGCTCCAGAGTCCTGGTTCTCACACAGTAGACAGTTCTTGTTCTCCGCTACTAGATCCAAACTGGTCTCCTCTTCCCAAAATTGGTGGGGAGGTTTTGGTTTCACGAATTGGGATACGACGTACCTGTAAAAGGTTGGTCATTTAGATGGCAAACTCCTCTTACTTTTATAAGACTAGTAGTCAAAGTTTCTGACGGCTGAATATTATATTATAAGATGATATTTTTTTTTACTGAACCTTGAGTGTCCAGAACTATACTCATCTTCTTGTCAGTAATAAGGTTTACTGATGGCTTCATAATAGTTCAACCGATGGATACTAGTGGAAGAGCCATGCTTTGGCACTTGCCGGCTCGACCGGAGTGATACCACGGCCTCACAGAAAACCGGCAGTAAAGCAATGATGCGTTGTGTTTCGCCGAGTGAGTGAGGTTACCGGAGATCCTAACCCTTCCCTGTTCCCCCCTCTCTCCACTACCCCCTCTCCTCTCCATTTCCCCGACTCCCACCTTAAAGGCCGGCAACGCACTTGTGACTCTCGAGTTGCAAGTGCCCATGGGCAGCGGTAGTCACTTACTAGTCTGCTCGTTTGCCCTTTATCGCAAAATAAAAAAATCTTCATGGAAGAGGGGAAGCCATATTGTATGTTGGCACTAAAAACCATTAGCAAGTAGACTATTTACTTGTATAATATTTAAAGATATATTAAATCTTTGCTAAACATACGCCTGCGATCCTGGTATGTAGACTGGTGGCGACTCTTCACCAGCACCTCCTACAGAGCTTAAGGTTCCAGGCATGGGAGCGCCACGAGGCCGTCCTGGGCGTGAATCTGCAAAAGACACATAAAATGGTTCTGAACCTTCCCCGGTATGACCAACTTCCCTGGTTTGTATTAACTGTCACGCTATTGCAATAATAATTCAATCACGCTTTGATTTAAACAGTTACCCACACAAGAAATTGCTTTAATTTATCGAAACACGCAAAGAAACATTTAATCACAAACAAAGATAATTTTTTTTTTTTTTATTTTCAATTAATAAATACACAAACGCTCACGCCTTTCTCCCTTCGGGGAAAGTAGAGACCGCCGAGACCGAGAGCCTGCCACTTGCTTTTCTTCTTATACAGGATGTATTTGAAAAAGTAACACTTACTTAAATCACTGAAAGGGCATGATTCTAGCATGCAGATACAATAAGAATTTAAAAAAATATATCGGTGTAAAGTTATGACGTTTGAATTTTCAGATATTTTTGCCTCCGTTTTTCATGAAAGTAGGTGGAATGTGTGAAGTTAAACGATTTTAAATCGTACGTATTTTTTTTCATTTTGGAATTTTTAATTCCGTTCCGTCCAAGAAAATCCATAAAATGTTACTTCGAAATTTTTTTGAGTTAGTTTTTATGGATTTTCTCAATAACTGAGTGAATAGTTACAAAAAAAAAGTATGTAGGTGCGATTTTAAATGTTTAACTTTACACGTTCCACCTGCTTTTATGAGAAACGTAAGGTAAAAATACCTGGATTTTTTTTTGAAAATTCTTATTGTAACTGCATGCTAGAGCATGCCTTTCAGTGATTTAAGTAAGTGTTCCTTTTTATAATACACCCTCTATACCTCACAAATTTCTTCTAATAAATTTACCTTTCATACAATCCCGCTGGTATAGGGTACTTTGACCTGCTGTTTCTCGAGCATATTACCAGTTCGGTCATTTCCATCCATGTTTGCCTTATACACTTGTTTTGTCATTCGTTCCGCACTCATTCTTTCTACTTTAAATAATTTATAAAGAAACTGTATCTCACCGTCTCCACTACATAACGTGACCAATACAAAACTCAAAAGGTAAGCTACTATGTGTAGAATCATGTTGATGACCGATGGTTCGAAAGTACAGGGTTTGAAACGCGTCTATCGTAAGCGGTGCGATTTTTCCATAATTGGCCGTATCTGGCCAATTATTGCGATACCCTTTTTGAAATATGTATGTACAGGTTGCTGTTAAATCTTTTGGATTATATAATTATTGAATCTAGAAAATCTATACTAATATTATAAAGCTGAAGAGTTTGTTTGTTTCTCAGGAACTGGTTCGAATTGAAAAAATCTTTTAGTGTTGTATAGCCCATTTAGCGACGAATTTGTGCGGGCAGTTAGTATTGAACATACGTACGTAGTCTTGCGTACTTCTTTTTCAATGAATTATATTTTAATTATCTGCTTATTTAGTTTTATGTTTATAAATAGTTAACAAACGGTACCAAACCTCTTCGCATTGCAATTTAGTTCTGTAGTGCTCTGGTTTGTATGTAAGCACAAATACAAAAAAGGACCAAATCTAGGTTCTATGTATTAAATATAATATAAATATAATATAATATAATATTTAAATAAAATACTTAGAAGTTAGTGAAATTCCTGTGAAAACAAAATAACACTAAAATTGTAAAAAGCGCTTTAATATTTATAACGTTAAAAATACATTGAAATTAAGGAGAATGAAAACACTCAAGATACCTACACACTATGTACTTTTTCTAGACATTTAGATAGCTACTTTTTCTTTTTTTATATGTGCGAAACCTACACATGTATCAAATCACAGAGGCGGCCCTAAACCGGCACCTATTCACCATCAATGCGACAAGCAGTCCTCTATGTAGAGGCTGTTTCAACGCGGTGGAAACGGCCGCCCACGTTGTCCTGGAGTGCGAGGGAGTGGCCACATAACGGGCAAGTATCCTGACGAGAGCGAGGTCGCTCCTAGAAGCCTGTGAACGCCCCAGGAGGCTTCTGTGCTTCTGGAAGGACCTAGGCTGGCTCAACTAGTCAGCCTATCTGAACGCATAATGGACCGCTTATGAGTCTAGATGTGAAAACAGAGCCCTATACCAATACCAATACCAATCACAGAGGCGACACGCGAAATGCTTATGTTGGAATCGAATCGACTAAATATTTAAAGTAATGTCGATTTTATAAAAAGCTACCTACCGAGCGCAGGTCTCCCAGGTACTTATAGATAAATTACACAAAGACAGAACAAATCATCTTGCTCATCACACAATTATTTGTCCCATGTGGGAATCGAACCCTACGGCTTAGCAGTCAGGGTCACTAACCACTAGACCAACAGGCGAGTCAATTCTTTATTATATGAGTAGGTATAGATATCATATTTATATTATTCAACATTTTTTTTTTAATTGAGCTCTTCCACAAATTAGCAACAGCCTGTAGTTCTTGATCGGGCCGTCCAATTAGCTACACTGCCGTATCGGTCTCGTTAAACCAGCAGATTAACTGCACACATGATTTTCATTTTAATCTTAACCAACTGTGTTACAAAATAGTAGTAAGGTGTGTCTGAAATAGCGACCACAACTATTTAACTTTTTGGAACGAAGTTCCTTATGGGGCGTTGCGGAGGGGTACCCTAGCCGGCAAAAAAACGTCCGTAACGTAAGATTTTTATGTAGACTATACATACGTATGATGGCTATACAGTGTCTAATGTATAGTCTACATGATGACTGTTATTATTATTATTATATATTTTTATAAATCATTGTAAATAAAATAAAGATGTTAAAGTAGTTCTTTTTTATTTTTATAGATAATTTTTTTTTTAATAAAAAATGTATACAAGAATAATTATTTTATTTATACCTCGAATAGAACTTGAAATTAATATTTTTATAATAAGGAACTTCGTTCCTATCTGGTGTCCCACGACACCACACAGTTTTTTAAACTAATTTGCAATCTGACAAAACTAGAGTTATTGGAAGAGAATAGTAGATTTTTTATTAAATCAGTCGAGTATTTATATTTTTTTTTTCTTTAAAAAATACAACTTTCGCATTAGGAATGACTCCTGTGTCGCGGGGGACTTTACAAACATACAAACAACGGACACAAAGAACACCCAGACTCGGGTGGGAATCGAACCCACGACCTATAAGCATAGCGGTCAGGGTCACTAACCACTAGACCAACAGGCCAGTCATTGTAGGGATTGCTGGGTAGTGCGGTTCCCGAGTTCAGGGGTCGCTGATGAGAGAAAGATAATTAAAAGATTAAACAAGTATGGCGTTATAATAAATATTAAGCTTTTAACACATTTAACAATTATCAAACAAATCCTCCAAAATCCTGACTGGCCAGTTGGCCTAGTGGTTAGTGACCCTGACTGCTACGCCATTGGTCGTGGGTTCGATTCCCACCCGAGGTGTGGGTGGTCTGGGTGTTTTTTGTGTCTGTTGTTTGTATGTTTGTCAAGTCCCCCGCGACACAGGAGTTATTCCTAATGCGGGAGTTGTCCTTAAAAAAAAAAAAATTTGAACATATCAATACTTCAGTAGGCCGTATTGACTTTCACGGTGACTCTGAAGTGACTCTTCTCTTCCCTGTTTTTCAGTATTCAAAAAGATATTATTATTCTTAATTTGAATTTAGTGCTACCAGCCAAGACATCCGTGCCTTGTCAAGGAGTTTTCGTTCCAATAGAAGAAAGATGCAAGTGGCCCGGGAGGTCACATCACCACAGTAAATAGTGTATGTCAGTTGGTCCGACACCAAAAAACACAGCCTACTATCCTTATTTACTCTACTGCAAATATCTATAGACTAAGGTGACAGTTTGTTTGCTACTTTAACGGTATAAAAAAACAGCCAAAGGCGTCTCGGGCCACGTGCAATGTGAGGTTCCGTAGTTGACAATTTAATCTAAGTAATTTTCAATTGAATTTGTACGACTTCGTCGACTATTATTCGTTAACTTGTAAAGTCTACTTGCCTGTGATAGTTTTCCTCGCAACTTCGTTATATATTACCGCCGATAATTTATTTTACCTATCTAAAAACAATCATTTAGCTGGCAGGGGACTGACACTTGAGTCTAACAAATTTACCACTTTAAACCACAAAACAGCTTTCACATACCCGCCATTAAAACTTATTCAACGGAACGCGAATATTGTTTTTTTTCTGGTCCATCCCATGGAGTGGCATCCCATTTCTTGTCAATCCCATGGTGTGGGACATCTCCCACATCATGGGATTGACAAGAAAAAAGAAATATTCCCACTTTACCTGTAGGAAAAAACCTTAAAAAAATTATTTTACCACTTTGTCGGCGTGGTAATATGTATATCCATGTCAAATTGCAGGTTTCTAGTACTAAGAATCTCAAAGCTAAGCCTCGGATGATGATGGACGGTCATGCCGCAACTATAAGGTTTTGTTGAGTACGGAACCCTAAAAAAGAACTGACTGACATAAATAAAAAATTATATCACTACATATTATAAAACAGTCCCCTGCCGCGTCTGTCTGTCCGTTCGCGATAAACTGAAAAACTACTGAACGGATTTTCATGCGGTTTTTACAAATAGATAGAGTGATTCATGAGGAAGCTATAGGTATATAATTTCTTAACGTTTTGTGTAAATTGGTTAAAATATGTTGATGATTGTTGAAGATGTCTCTACTACCCGTGCGAAGCCGGGGCGGGTTGCTAGTTATATACATAAGTCTTCAACTTTTATTCATTCAAAGCGAGACAGTCCTATCTTAACAAAACAAACCACCATACACAATAATATTTGGTTTATAAACTAGAAATTGATTAATAAAGTTAACCCTTTATCTTCTTAATAAACAGATATTATCGAGCACGTGAGCACTTGAGGGTTGAGAACCGACACGTGTAGTGATATGACATTGTTTATACACCTGAATTGCTTTTTTGGTGATTACAATGTGTTTAAATAAAGTGAACTATACAACCGTGTACATACATTTTATATATCTACTTACATAATTAATGTTAATAAAAATTTATACCTAACATTATTGGACAACCCCAGTATCCATAAAATTCATCCTACTAATATTATAAAGGTGAAAGTTTGTGAGGATGTATGTATGTATGGATGTTTGTTACTCTTTCACGCCAAAACTACGGAACCGATTGCGATGAAACTTAGTATGTAGATAGCTGGAGACCTGGATTAACATATAGGCTACTTTTTATCCCGATATTCTTACGGGATCGGGACTTACGCGGGTGAAACCGCGGGGCGCTGCTAGTAACTAATAAATATAATAATCTATTTAGATAAATATCAATGCTGTTTCTTTTTTTTTTCTTTTTTTAAAAGACAACACACGCATTAGGAAAATTCTTGTGTCGGGGGCTTCACGAACATGCATACAGCGGACACAAAGAACACCCAGACACAGGACAACTATTTGTGAATCATAAAAAAATTTGTGCTGTGTGGGATTTGAACCCACAACACTCGGCGCGACGTGGAGGCGAGGTGGCCACTTAAACCATTGCACCATCCGTGCTGTTTGTATGTTTGTCCTCTATGCGTTCCGAAACCATTGATCAGATTGCGAGGAAACTCTGGGGATGCCCGCGAGAGATCCTGACCCAAAAGAGCTAAAAAAAAGGGAAAAATGGCATTGCACGCATGCCGGGTGCAGCTACTATCTTATAGTAATACGTGAAGGGAATTCTTTGTACCCCTTTTTAAGAAAATTTCGCGAACGTAGTAACGTGAATTTTGGAATATTTACAGTTTATATATAGAAGAAGTGCAGAAAGCTAGAATTTTTAAACAATACACGTTACAAACGTTACTAACTACACGTTAGAAAAATACGAACGTTTACGGGCTTCCTTTTATGTAGCAAGCATAAGCTAAGATTTTAATATCTCGTTTGATAGTGTAATGAGAACATCTACTTTGTTAGTTCAATGTGTGAATGAACTCTAATCTATATATATAAAATGAACCCCTATTTCTCCTGGTCACGCTATAACTTGAGAACGGCTTTACCGATTTCATTTACCGACTGGCCTGTTGGTCTAGTGGTTAGTGACCCTGACTGCTAAGCCAGAGGTCGTGGGTTCGATTCCCACCCAGGACAAATAATTGTGTGATGAGCATGATCATTTGTTCTGTGTCTGGGTGTAATTTATCTATAATATGTATGTGTTTAAAAATATATAAGTATGTTTATCAGCAGTCTGGTTACCATAGTACAGGCTCTGCCTAGTTTGGAATCAGACGGCCGTGTGTGAGGCGTGTGAAGTTATTATTTATTATTATTCATCTTTTTTTTTATGTTTTCTAATACTTCGTAGATAGTTATTACATTTAAAAAAATTAAGAAAATTGCGCCGAAACTTAAAATTTAAGAAACTTAACTAACTTAACTACCTTTATTATAAACTTTTTTAATGTAACCTTAGCCCCAGCGTTATATACCCTTTGCTTAGCACGTTTGAAATAACTGTCAGTTGTTTGACAGTAAGAGGCAGATCGCTCACCGCTAATATCGTTTGCAAAGATCTCATAATTATACAAGTGAATAACAAAAACGTAAAAAAATGGACGTCTATTCGTCCATCTTGAAAAATTGAACGGAACGAACGGCGGAATTCCCGCGCTGATTCTTGCGCGGGATCGAGCCCATAATAAAATAATATATAAAGATCGCATAATTCTAGCGTAGCGTTATATTCTCTCTGCGTTAATTAGTTGTATCGGTCGGAATCAAGGACTTCATCATGGAAATCCATTGGCGGCATTAAGAACGAATTATAACCCTTACCTAGCGTATAGTATTCCAGTTTGAATTGATCGACAGGACAACGTCTGTCAGGTCAGCTAGTATACAATATAAATACATTGTCTGAAAATATTTTCCTACAACAAATGCATTGGAGTAGAATTTCGCATTAGCACTTTATTTCTTAAAGCCCACGGTAGTTCCGGTTTTATAGTATGAAGCGTACAATCCCGGAAGTGAGTCTACGACATACGTAAAACGTGTTTTTAGTGAATTAACTTAAACTCCACTGATTTTTTTTCTAATGAATACACCAATTTAAACCTTTATGGTGTTATATTACATTAAGAATCAACTAACTTTAGAAATATCTGCATTAATACTTTCAAACATGGTTTAAATCCAAACGAATTGTTTTTTTTTTCTACCACACTGTATAAATTATCGTGCTTTGAAATTATAAACTTTGAGCCTCAAACTTAAGGTTCAAATTTCATTAACGATAATAGATTTTTACTTTCTTTTATTCTTTTCTGCAATCTTTACAGTCAACAGTTTCAATGACAAGTGAGTTTATGTTAAAAGCCGCAACGGATCCACGACTGATTACCTTTTCTTCTATAAATATTTATTTCCTTATAAGTTTCCTAAACATATCTTTATTACAAGGGAAAAAGAGTTAAAATTGTGTGAAGGGATTATGGCAACACTAGGTGGGTGGTCAAGAAGGGATTAAGTGACAAATTTTGCTACTGTGATCATTTTCGGGTTAAAAAATCTTGAGTAACATAAAAACTTTTTTGTTACGTTTTGTTTGTATTTCAAGGAAATGTATTTAAATATTAATTACTACTGGTATTTATGGAAGACTAGCTACACCCCACGGTTTCACCCGCGTAAGTGGCGATCCCGTGGGAATATGAGGATAAAAAGTAGCCTATGTGTTAATCCAGGTGCCCAGCTATCTACATACCAAGTTTCATAGCAATCGGTTCAGTAGTTTTTGCGTGAAAGGGTAACAAACATACATACATCCACACATCCTCACAAACTTTCACGTTTATAATATTAGAAGGATTACTCGAGATACGATTTAATGTGGGAACATTAACTTGTTAGAGATATAGTGATTTTGATACTTTAATGACAACAACGTTGATAGACGTCGAAAATGGGTCTATGAGATAAGAGACTACGTCCTGGGACGTCAATACCAAATTTTGAATTTAACACCGTAGGTCAAGGTTATAAACATTTAAATAATAGCAGTGCACTGGGTGGGGTTCGAACCCGCAACCACTTGATCGCAAGTCCGACGCCTTAGCCATTACGCTACCCGCCGATGTCAACCCACTCCTAACACAAGCATTTAGCTTAGCTGGAGGGGTTATTTTTTTATTATTGTTTAAGTGCTTAGTGCCACCTCGACCATTCCTGGTCTTTTGTAGCGCACTTTACTTTACAGTTCACTGCTCAGACTTATGGCTTCGAGAAACCTCCAGATCCTTTCGGCAGTGATTGTTTGTATTTCCTGGGGTTGCATGATGTGCAACCCTAGGTTAATACTTCGGTGCCGCATTAGTGGGCCACAAGAGCATAGAATATGCAGTTTCTTCTGCCTCTTGACAGAATCTGCATATTATGTTCTCGCCCAACTTTAGGATGAACATATGTTTGTTCAGTTTGCAGTGTCCGGTTAGGATTCTTGTTACTGCACAGGTTTTG
Source organism: Euplagia quadripunctaria (assembly GCA_963859945.1). Classification (NCBI taxonomy): domain Eukaryota; kingdom Metazoa; phylum Arthropoda; class Insecta; order Lepidoptera; family Erebidae; genus Euplagia; species Euplagia quadripunctaria. The sequence goes on from OY982583.1 coordinate 12,425,883, forward strand.
TATCTTTTGAGCTATAAAAGTTCTTCGGATACTTTATTATCATAGCCCTTTATAAAGGCTTTCGAGTGTCTTAGACCAGTCGTGGTCTTCCATCTCTTAATAGCCAATGATGTATATTGGGCGTTTATGCTCGCTGTTTGCTGATGCCGCAGAATGGTTCTGGGCCATACTGTGGCTTTGGCGAGTTCATCGGCTTTTTCGTTGCTATCGATTCCTGAATGGCCTGGTGCCAATCTTAATGTAATTTCGTTTGATTGCCCCAGTGTGTTCAGGTTTTCCTTGCAATTTTGTATTAGCTTTGAGCTAGTTTCAAAATTGTATAGTGCCAATAGCGCCGCTTGGCTGTCTGAGTTGATGTAGATGTGTTGATTTTTTACTCTTCTCTCAAAGTTGATCTCCACGCATCTATTTAATGCAAAGAGCTCAGCCTGAAAGACGGAGGCCTCTTCTCCCAGATTGGCGCTCCATCTGAATTTTGGCACATCAAGGCCTTTTTTAGACACATAATTTGACCGGGAGCGTGGCGTCTCTTGTAATCCGGCTACTCGGAGGTCGGGAATTGTTGGATGGTTGAAGTTGGTGGGCTGTAAAGAAGAATTACCCCTGGCTGGATTTAGCTGGAGGGGTTAACAAGAATACTAGTAATGTGTGACCCACGTTAGTATTCTCTAAAAAAAAAAAATTTCATCATGATCACACTACATCATTTTGAAATGTACCTATGTTTGTTTGTGTATTGTGGTACGGTCCGGATATGACAACAATGTATCAACAGGCATGGCGGGCTGTTTCCTTCAACTGCTAGGTAAGAAGCAATGATGTATAGATACTGGATGTGACATTGCAGGTGAAGATAAATTAAGAAAGTGTAGTGCTATCTATCACTACGTCTAATATTAGGTAACCTTATGCGATGAGACTGCAGCTAAATCTGAGATGATTCTAAGATGCACCGGTGGATCCCAATACAAACATGAAATGTCAGGATTTACCCAAAATAATAATAAACGACCGGTGTCTTGGTCCCTGTACCCGATGTCGGTGGTGTACTATTTTTTATATTTTAAAAATGTAATTTATAAGTATTAAGATTAATAAAGAGGAATAATAATAACTCCACACATCTCACACACGGCCGTCTGATCCCAAACTAGGCAGAGCCTGTACTATGGTAATTAGACTGCTGATAAACATACTTATATATTACTAAATACACTCGTATTATAGATAAATTACACCCAGACACAGAACAAATTATCGTGCTCATCACACAATTATTTGTTCTGGGTAGGAATCGAACCCACGACTTCTGGCTTAGCAGTCAGGGTCACTAACCATTAGACCAACAGGCCAGTCGAAAATGATGAGTAAGAGCATTAAAGCTCCACGTTTGCTAATCCAATGCCCAGTCAGGACTGCCAGGTGGTAATTTGTCATACCTTTATCATCATCTTTCTTCATATGCTGGTGTGAGGGCAGTTTGTATGATAGGTGTACACTGTACAACTTATCAAGATTTTTCCTCCTTGGGTACTGCCTTTTATAAAACAAAGTCCCCCGCCGCGTCTGTCTGTCTGTCTGTTCGCGATAAACTCAAAAACTACTAAACGGATTTTCATACGATTTTCGCCAATAGATAGAGCGATTCATGAGGAAGGTTTAGGTATATAATTAGTAAAGGTTTTGTGTAAATTGGTTGAAATATGATGATGATTGTTGAAGATGTCTCTGCTACTCATGCGAATCCGGGGTGGGTTGCTAGTATTTCTTAAAAGGGTTAATGTAAATTTTGGAAGGTAGGTGATCTTTTTGTACTTACTTACGCTTGCTTCCTTGAAGGGGTAGGCACAGGAGTAGTAACACCTACATTTTGCCAACAAGTTTTACATCTTAAAAATATTCTCATAATATAACAATCCATATCTATCTCTTCTAGTACTTTATAATTTTTTACCCACAACCAACTTATAAAGTTGTTAATGGTGCACAAATTGACTGGGGTATTGTGCTCGCACAAAGACCGCCCGCTGACGCGTTTTGTGTGCGCCGGCGCAGACACTCATCCCTCTGTAATTATTTAGTCTATGGTTTAAAAAAAGTGTAGTTATGAACACGCATAATGATGCTTGTGGCAACATAAATATCAATATTTGAAGGGAAGGATTGGGTTGTTCGTTATTATATTATTTTATGTTTAAGATTTTAAGTGGTCGTTAAAAAAGTATTAATAATTACATGCTGGCTGGTTTCATCTCTTTCTTCCCGCGGGGGTACATTTTAAAAATCGTGAACTGTTAAATTTTTGTGGTATTAGCTTTTGCGTAATCTATACTATCTATACTAATATTAGAAATGTCAAAGTTTAGATGGATGGATAGATGGATGGATGGATGGATGTTTGTTACTCTTTCACGCAAGAACCACTTAACCGATTGCGATGAAACTTGGTATGTAGATGGCCGGAGACCTGGATTAACGCATAAGCAACGACTTTTTATCCCGATATTCCCACGGGATCGGGAATTACGCGGTTGAAACCGCGGGGCGCTGCTAGTAAATAATAATAATAACTTAAGACACCTCACATACGGCCGTCTGATCCCAAACTAGGCAGAGCCTGTACTATGGAAACCAGACTTCTGGTATTGGTATTGGTACAGGGCTCTGTTTCCGCATTTAGACTCATAGACGGTCCATTATGCGTGCAGATAGGCTGAATAGTTGCGCCAGCCTAAATCCGTCCAGAAGCACAGAAGCCCCCTGCGGCATTCGCAGGCTTCTAGTAGCAATCTCGCACCCGCGAGGATACTTGCCCGTTGTGTGGCCACTCCCTCGCACTCCAGGATAACGTGGGCGGCCGTTTCCTCCGCGTTGAGACATCCTCTGCATAGAGGACTGTCTGTCGCACTGATGCTGAATAGGTGCCGGTTCAGGGCTAAGTGGCCCGCAATGGTTCCTACAACTATTCTGATGTCGAGTCGGTTAAGACTGAGCAGTCTGCAACTTAAACGTGGTGAAACCTCCGTCAGCACCAGTTTAGACTGCCTACAGTCCGGTATGTCGGCTCAACGACCGATAAACTGACAAATTGCCGATAAACGTACTTTTATATTTCTAAATACATACATATTATGGATAAATTACACCCAGAAACAGAACAAATTAATGATCATGCTCATTACACAATTATTAGTCCTGGTGGGAATCGAACCCACGACCTCTGGCTCAACAGTCAGGGTCTAACCTAACCTAACCTAACCACTAGACCAACAGGCCTGCCATAGAGGAATAAATTTTATACATCTTACTAATATTATGAAGGTGAAAGTCTATGAAGATGGATGGATGTTTGTAACTCTTTCACACAAAACGGCTGAACGGATCTGGATGAAATTTGGCACAGACATCGATTATAGTCCTTTTTATCCCGAAAAAATCTATAGGTCCCGTGAAATTTCACTTAAATTTTGAATTCGAACAAATTCGCGGGCAAAAGCTTATTATTCTATAAAATACTAGCCGTCCCCGCAGTTTCACTTGCGTTTATGGTCACTGCTTTGCTTCTATTAGTCATAGCGTGATTCTATATAGCCTATAGTCTTCCTCTATAAATGGGCTATCCAACACTAAAAGAATTTTTTTAATTCGAACCAGTAGTTCCTGAGATTAGCGCGTTCAACCAAACCAACTCTTCATATCCTTCATTTCCTATCTATATAGGAGGGTGGATTGAAAAGTTCTCGGCCTGACATATAAATATTGAAGGTACTCATATGACACCAATCTCTTTGAATTCGTTTGTTCTATGGCTGTCATAGTGTTGAATTTCTTATCTGTAGATTTTGTAGTTTTTGTGTGAGAGCGAAAGTGAGGGGTAATGCAACGTTATTGGAAAATAGATAAAGCTGAACACCGCGCGGTAATCAAATATTTGTGTAAAAAAAAAATGACACCACAAGAGATTCATATTCATATGAAATCAACATTAGGGGAATCTGTACCGTCGTATAGTACTGTAAAAAATGGGTTGTTGAATTTAAACGCGGTCGAGAGAGCATCCAAGAGTCATTTTGGATGGTCACCTCGCTCCGGCCGGCCGTCGACGTCTACGACTGGAGAAAACATCGGCAAAGTGTGTGATCTCATATTGGAAAACCGGAGATTGACTATCAGGAATATTGCTGACACTATGGACATCTTATATGAACGAACTCAAAACATCATTGTCCACGAACTTGAATTTTCCAAGGTTTCTGCTAGGTGGGTCCCGAGGTTGCTTTCAGTCGTGCAAAAGCGAATTCGACTCACGCTTTCTCGCGACTGTTTGGAGATGTTTGAGGCTGACCAACAGGATTTTGTAAATAGACTTGTTACAATTTCAAAATAACAGTCTAAACAATGGAAAAAACTGATGAGCCGATCCCAAAAAAAGCAAAAGCAATTTTGTGGGCTGAAAAGGTGACTGCGTCAGTTTTCTGGGATGCGAAGGGCGTCATCATGGGCGTTTACCTCGCAAAAGGCGAAACCATTAATTCAGCGTACTACTGCACCCTTTTACGGCGTTTACGTGAAGAAATTAAAGAAAAACGCACAGGATTACTGAAAAAAAAAGTGTTGTTTCATCAGGATAATGCCCGCGTTCACACGTCTGTTGAAACCATGGCTCAAATTCGCGATTGTGGTTTTGAATTGCTGCCCCACCCGGCTTATTCACCTGATCTGTCCCCCTCAGACTTTCACCTGTTTCCAAACCTAAAAAAGCACCTCGGTGGCCAGAGATTTTCAACAAATGAAGAGGTCGAAACAGTAGTAACTCAATATTTTGATGAGCTTGAAGAATCTTTTTTTAAAACCGGTATAGAAGTTTTAGAAAACAGATGGAAGAAATGCATTGAGTTAGATGGAGATTACGTCGAAAAATAAAAATAATTGTCCATGAATTATACTTCGTTTTCTTGACTAGGCCGAGAACTTTTCAATCCACCCTCGTATTAATACGTGAAGCGAAAACTTTGGATCCCTTTTTACGAAAATTGGGCTGACGGAGGAGTATGAAATTTCGCATACTTATAGTTTATACAGAGAAGAAGTGACGAATGCTAAAATTTTTGAACAATATTTGCTACAAAGTTAAAAAAAATGCAAAAACGGGTACATACAGCTATGAGTGTCCAATATATATTTTGACCTGTCATGGTACAAAAGTCTATACAATGACAGGTCAAGTAATATTGGCCAATGAAATAAACCATGGTCGAAATTTGACCACCACGCGATCTCTAGTTAGTATAGATACGTATGACATAATGTACAAATAATACCAACAATTTCTGTTGTTTAACGTCTATCTGTTTGCTACAAATTGCATAGACTATGTAATTACTTTTTTTTAAACCTGCAGCTGGAACGGACCTTAATTGTTACTGATTTTTAATGAAAATGATCTTAGTAGCTATTCAAGAAGATTTTAGGTACTTAATAGGGAAACAAGTGAAACGCATTGGCTGTTAGGAAAATCGCGCGGGCGCAGCCACGCACACATAGACATTATTAGCGCACATATACAACAGAATATAACAACTTCATTCATGTGCCTGAGTTCTTAGGGTTTCGTTCTTCAAAAGGAAAAAGGAAACCCTTTTAGGATCAATTTGTTGTGTGTGTCTGTGTGTAGTTCAAGATACTTTTTCTCAAGAACCAATCAAGGCATCAAGTTAAAATTAACATGAGAACTTATTTTATACCTGTTTGCATTACTTTATTATACCAATTAACGCATACATTAAGTACTTACCTAGTTTCATGAAAATTCGTTCGTGTAATTTCATCACTATTAATAATTCATATCATCCGCATCTCTTCCGCCTTTCCACCAATATTAAGAAAAATCTACTCCATAATCTCATCATCATTGGCTAATGATGCAGCAGTGGACGGCGATAGGCTTATCGCCGTCCACTGCTGGACTAAAGCCTCCCCCAAGATATTAAATACTCCATAGATTATCTAAATACTTATCAAATTCTATAGTACTGCCATTTCATCACCATTACTTTACTCCATAGACAATCTAGAGAATGAATGAAGAGCCGTGAATAGATATCAGAGACATATCAATCGATGCTCACAATCACGCTCCAGAGATTTTTAATACACATTAAGTTATTGTGTCTGTATGCACATTTAGGTAATTCTGGAAAAAAGAAATTGTACAGTTGTCTACAAAAGTGTTTAACCACTGAAATATGACTAGAAAACATGAAAAGCTAAATCCTATTTCATCGTCATAAACTGCATAAATATCGAAAAAACTCTACTATTACTGTACCTGAAAATATAGATCGCACCTCGTTTTTCCTCTAGCCAAAATACCTACTTGCATTCATCATTGTAGGCTTTCAATGTGAATGCAAGTAGGTATTTTGTCATGACTTCCTTTTGTTTTACAATTATTTTTTTCCAATATTTGCAAGCGTTTAATATCTATTTTAATAGTAATTATCAAGACAGCTCAAAATTGCATGTCTTAATGAAAAAGTAATAACTTATTGTACACACATAAGGTATGGGAACCTTATTAATATTTATTTATTTTTATTTTTTATTGATGTGTGACCTTTGTGTGATAGGAAAATAAATGTTTCTTTCTTTCTTTCTTTCTTTCTACACATAATTAATTAGTAAATCGATAACTCATCGTAATCGAAACTACTGTAATGTATGCAAAGCCAAACTTAACTTAAAATCGAGTTTACATTATACCTAGCAAACCTTTCAGCAAAAAACTCACAAGATGGGATAGGATTTAAACTGACTGGCTTTAAATTATAATAAAACTTAAAATAACACTTTTGTACTGACATGTACGCCTACATAACCTACAAACCGCATTCACACGGGCAAACAAAAACTATTCGACAAAAAATAGTCATATCAATAACACCCGCTGAGTCGTTTTGCGACAAATCTTTAGTGCAAATTGTCGGTGTCGCCCACAACTCAATGTAACAGTATTCGCGGTGTGTAGTTACTCGCCCGGTTCGCATTATGCGATTTTTTCGACGACTTTTTGTCGCATCTTGCGGTCTTGTTAAGAATGCTCGATTGCCAGTTGACATTATTATTAGGGGTATTGTCGTTAAATGCTTTTACCTAGAGGCAAGCAGCAATAAATGGAATTTAATATGTCATGTATCAAATGTGGAACGGAACGGAAATAGTGTTGTATAGGCGTTGGTATTATTTCGGGCACAATAGAAGTGTATTAAGTGTTTTTATTATTTTTGTAAGCAATTTTTGTCAAGGCGAGTGGGTGGAAATGTGTACTGTAGTATATGTTTTACTAGCAACCCGCTCCGGTTTCGCACGGTTAGCAGATCATAATATATTGATTTTTTCCGACATCTTCAACAATCGTTGTCATATTTCAGCCATTTTACATAAAATGTTAATAAATTATACCTTAACCTAAACCTTCCTCATGAAGTCATAAATCACTCTGTTTATTGGTGTAAGCCGCATGAAAATCCGTTTAGTAGTTTTTTAGTTTATCGCGAACAGACAGACAGACGCGACGGGGGACTTTGTTTTATAATATGTAGTGATGCAGTGACTAGCTGCGCCCCACGGTTTCACCCACGTAAGTCCCGAAACCGTGGAAATATCAGGATGAAAGTAGCCTATGTGTTAATCCCAGGTCTTCAGCTGTCTATATACCAATTTTCATTGCAATCGGTTCAGTAGTTATTGCGTGAAAGAGTAACAAACATCCGTACATGTATACATCTTCACAAACTTTCACGTTTATAATATTCGTAGGATATTAGCTTTTGCTTAATAGATGAAAGTAGATACCCTACGTCCTGTGCTGTACCTCTGACAACATGTGTACAACGTTTCATGAAGATCGGTTGAGTAGTTAAGGCGTGAAAGCATAACATTCAAACAAACTCACTTACTTATCACGTATGTGTGGGAGAGCCATGCTTCGGCACGTATGGGCCGGCTCGACCGGTGATACCACGGCCTCACAGAAAACTGGCAGTGAAGCAATAATTGCATTGTTTTTCGCCGGGTGAGTGAGGTTACCGGAGGCCCTAACCTTTCCCTCTCCCCCTTTCGAAATATGAAACGCTTAGATATACAGTTAAGCAGCTTTTAACAGCTTTATATATTTTTCCCACCTTAAAGGGAGGCAACGCACTTGTGACTCTTGAGTTGCAGGTGCCCATGGGCGGCGGTAATCATTTACCATCAGGTGACCCGTCTGCTCGTTTGCCCCCTATACCATAAAAAAAAACCTATTACAAAACAAAGTCGCCCGCCGCGTCTGTCGGTCTGCCTGTCTGTACTGAACGGATTTTCATGCGGTTTTCACCAATAGATAGAGCGATTCATGAGGAAGGTTTAAGCATATAATTTGTTAAGGCTTTGTGTAAATTGGTTGAAATATGATGATGATTGTTGAAGATGTCTCTGCTACCCATGCGAAGCCGGGTTGCTAGTGCATTAATCAGGATAGTTAGGATGCCTTTTGAATAAATCGCCAAAAAGTAGAATATTTACAAGACGTAACTCCATTAAAAGCTCTATTCCTGGTTGCTGTTGTGTTGTTTGAGTATTATTACAGAATAATTTTCAAAATAATGTCACTTTGGTAGTAAAAAAAACGAAAAGTAGGTTAGTACTATTTATTTACGTGTTCGAGATATTTTTATTTCCTAGTTTTTTTGTTTATTTTTTAGATGTAGTTCATGTATCAAATTAGCACACGCCGGACCACCTAAGCAGTGGCAGAAAAATCACACTACTCCAGCATTGCGGTCTTGTTTGGGGTGGAGTTACATCCCCATTAAGGCAATTCCAATTTGAATAAAAACCTGTGTTTTACGTCCTAGAATTTTCTATAAATATATAAAAATATAAAACACAATAACAACGACAAACACGGCTTACGATTTCAACACGTTGTTGTTGGCTGAAATAATTAATCAGCTGGACAACCTGACACCCGGTTTTTGAAAGGCTGATCAAAATATTCTTCAACTAACAGTACTGTCAAGTCAGCGGTGTCATCAGTTCGAGTTTCTGAAACGTTAATCAAAGAAAAATTTACTAGCTACATTGGAACATTCGATTGGCCTGTTGGTCTAAGAGGTCGTGGGTTCGATTCCCACCCAAGTCAAATAATTGTGTGATGAGCACGATAATTTATTATGTGTCTGGGTGTAATTTATCTATAATAGGTATGTATTTAGAAATATATAAGTATGTTTATCAGCAGTCTGGTTACCATAGTACTGGCTCTGCCTAGTTTGGGGTCAGACAGCCGTGTGTGAGATGTGTGGAGTTATTATTATTATCATTATTCCAATGGCATTTGACATAAGAATTTGACAGCCCTATTAAATGATTAACTGATTCGATGTTGATGATCAAAATAAAGTGCCCAGTCACACTTAACAAGTGATTTGATACACGATTAGTTAATTTTTGCGTTGATTCTTTGAGAAACCGGGAGTAAGTAAGTATACTAATAACATGAGTCTGTCATTACAAGTATTCTTATTAAGAATAGAATTTAAGAATAATATTTAACATTTATCTATTCCTCACGACATAATGAGAGCGATAACTGATGATAAACATTCAGCTGTGCCCGCTGCTTAAAATACTCACACCAACAAAAATGGTACGATGCGAAAAATTACGAACTGACACTAGAAATACACGCTGAAACGAACACGCGAAAATACTCACGTTTCACTTGTACTAAAATACGTTATCACTATGTATACAATAGGATACATTTTTTAGTTTCAGTTTTCAGTTATATTTACTATCAAATGTTATCAATCCATACATCATTATCATCAGCTTTTCATCGTCCACTGCTGGAGATACGGCTCTCCTTGTACGTCACTGAGCTCGATTGTCAGCTCTCCTCATTCAGTTTTCCCACGTCCACTTTCATCGTCACTTCAGCTAATCGCAGGGTGTCTTACACTACGTTTCCTTAACGCGGTCTCATCTCCAGCACTCTGGTTATCGATTATGCGGGCAACATGGCCATTAAACTGCCACTTTAACTTGCTAATACTTTGAGTTATATCGGTTACCTTGGTTCTGTGTCGAATCACTTCGTAATTTTGTCCCGCAGAGACACACCAAGCATAGCTCTCTCCATAGCTATACATACAAGTACGAATATAATACAGTTGAAGAGTTTTTTGTTTGATTGTTTGTTTGTTTAAACGTAGTAGTCTCTGGAATTACCAGTCGGATTCAAAAAATTCTTATTGTATTGGATAGAGTATTCACTGAGGAAGGTTTTAGGCTACGTAGCATCACGCTACGACCATTAGAAGTGGAGCAGTGACCATAAACGTGGGTGAAACTGTAAGGAAAGGCTAGTAGTGTATATTTTGGTTAAGGTATTTATCTATAGTTTATAATATTTCCTTCCTTACTGACACTTGAAAAATACACCCAAACCTCATGTACAAGCGAAAAGATTGCAGCTATTTGATCTGGTATTATCCTGAAAATAAACCACAATGGACACATGCACTACCACAAAATCCTCCAATTGTTGTCATGCTAGGTCCTTTTGCACCAACATTGGATATTCACTCGTATTGTTATCTTAAATGTGAACAACGATGGACGTTACCAATAAATCAACACTTCTGCCATAAATGTCGAGAATAACGCTTTCTCTGAATATAATTCTTTAACCAGGAAGGGAAACTGAGTCATGAACTTGATTCGATAGAAAGAAGAAGCATGCAACTGTCATTGTCGTTGGTGTCAATTCCAAAATTGATACACAATCTGATGTCCTCCAACATTTCAGTTTTGTTAATATCCGTACTAACATTTACTACTTCTAATAATCACATGCTATCTTTATACCACACCGTTGATACACAAATTATTAACAGAAAGAACTGAGAACAAAAGTGATAATCTATCTATATCCCAGAATCCAGAAACAGTCCATTACGCCTAAAAATTTGGCTACGTTTCGGTTACGAAATAACCGTTTATAATTGTAATGAACTGAAGAACCAAATAATTTATATTATTCAAGGCAAATCGAAATTCTGAAAGTAATTTTATTATTTTTTACACTACAATCAAAATTAGAACCGTCAGTTTCAGAATCACAGCTTTACCAGTTTCCTGACAGAAATACTTTCTACCAGCTGTCTCCAGGGTCGAAAGTCTATCTAATTTAGTTTCGTGAAAAAATAAATTTTGCAAATAGAGTCGTAGACTAACGTGATAACGGCTTCAGTACTGAAGCGGTACTGAATCTCGTGGACGCTGAAAACATGCGCGGGAGTGAACTTGACGTCATCGAAAGGACGATTACACGATGCTAGGTTAACTATAGTTAATCTTCGTTATACCACAATTAAACAAAGTTTTGAAACACTATTGATAAGAAAAAAAATATTATTACAATGAAACAAGTAATACCATTAATGTCACAATAAAGCAAACCATCACTGCTTTTATAACAATTAAACTTATGATTTAATCCAAAATTATTACGAATCAATTTAAATAAAACAAAAATAATATGGTCTTTTGCCGACATGACTAGAATCACTAATTTTAGTTACAAATAGTAATAACTCAACCGAAAAAGTACAACAGAATTAACTAAAATAACATTATTAACAACACACTAATCGAAAACGACTTAGAGGGTCACCGGTGTAAAAAATAATTGCACAAGGTTGCAACATTGGAACATTTGTGCAACCTTTCAGTTACAGCTAAAAGCCCATCAAATCTACACATCAGTGGTTATACGTTACACTAGCCTTCATAGATAGCGTCGTACCTTCCGGTTAAAAGTTAGCAAAACATACTTTGTCTTGAAATCTAATGCATCTGATAATGACTGTTTGACAGAGTCAGCTAACATCAGCCCTTTCAATTGTACCAATGAGTTTGTCTATTATTTTAAATTTCTGATCAGTTTAATATCGCTTAGGTAATGTGTATGAATATAGAAACTACTAAAAATACATCTCTTGAGTGGTTTCTATGTTTATAAAAACAAGCCGAGGCCGATACATTGCTCAACAAATTCACAAGTGCAAACCACCTGACAGGGGAAGTTTCTGCAGAAAAAAGCAAATAAAGTTGTGCGGTTAAGAAGCACTACTGGTATATTATTCTATTTCTACTAATGACAAAGATCGTGAGAAAAGATCGCAAGAAAGAACCAATCAAAAGATGGATGGACTGCGTGAAAGAGGATATGGCTAGAAGGTACTAGTGACTTCTAAAATGACGAATGATGGAGAAGAATGGATAAAGAAAACTCATTGCGCTGAGACCAAATAAACTTGGAAAAAGGGCAAAAAGATTATGGTGATGAGAAAGATCGAAAGATCCACATTGGTAGGGGTTAGAGTTAGCAATGTGCATTTGACATTACTGGTGTTTATCGACACTACAATTAGAATTAGAGGAAATTCATTAATTAGAAAGTTGTTGAAGTTGGGGGAAATCTCTATATGTCCTTATCTCGGGGAAGCTATTCGTAATATTTTACTAATTGGAATGTGCCTCTTCTAACGGAGAGTGATGGATATTTCAAAGCAAAGTGTCAGGAAAGCAAGTGTTAGATCTTCAGCTAATTGTCCACAGTCCAATGCTGGACATAGACCTCTCTCAACGCGCGCCATACCACCCGGTCCTCCGCCTTCCACATCCAATCTATCCCAGCTACCTTCCTCAGGTCATCAGTCCATCTGGCTAGTTAACGAAAGATTAATCACACCTTAAACCTGAAATGGTACAACTCAATATTACTCATACATACAACACATCTGCCCACACACATTCACAATACGCAACACCCGTGGGGATTGCCCACGCGCGTCTGTTATCGAACACATTGACCAGAAAGACGAGACCTTCCATACTTCACTGTAGAGGAAGAAATCTGAAGTTATCAGAGATCTATCTATGCTGGTCATTACTTGGCTTCAGGAGCCCTGTAGTAAAGTCGCGTACGCACCTTATTTAGTGGTCTCGCACGAACTTACAGAGGCTCGCGGTGTAGTTCTGGAGTAATCTTTACTATTTAGTTCTAAAAGTGTATAATTTTTTTTAATATGATAAAAAAACGTATAAGACACAAAAAAAATTGAATATTCTTTTTTCCTTAAAACTTTTACATATCTAAGGTATAAAAAAGCACCAGAATAATCTTTGAATTTTCTTAAAACCCTAAATATAGAAACACACCGTATAATAAGCGCAATACCATACCATAACTAATTACACATCAACTTTGTATAATATATATATATATCGGATTGCCAAACAGAATACTATAATCATTCGCCATTTTACTTCGTTGATATCATCGGCCATTTTGTGTGTATGTAATTTCCACCAAAATAAATATTAAGTATAACGTTGTTCAATAATACGAATGTTTCACCAAGTTACATGTAATAATCAGATACACAATTAAATATTACATGATTACAAATAAATAAAATGGAGCCGATGAGTTTTCGATGTCTCTATCAGTTTTGCAATACCAAAACTGACCTTTTTGTCAGATGACATCTTTGCAACTTCATCCGGCATAGAGCCGCTCCAAAGATAAAAAAAACAATCATAATATAAAAAGTTTGCAATGCTAATTCAACCATAAACAAAACATTAAACACGATATCCAGACTCAACCAGCCCGAAAAGCACGCGTCGTCATATATATTAACATACATACACTCACGCTTGTATATTCGAAAGGGTAGGCAAAGGCATATGAAACACCCATATTTTGCCAAGTGTGATTTCTGGGCATTGCATAGGGAACAAGCCTACTGCCGTCACTATGGCAATTAAAAATGGGAACATTAGGAGTATATCTTGGCCGCCTTAGGCCCCAGGCAATGTACTACATTATCAGCCGCCCCCAAGTACCAGCCGTCCCTTCATCAGAACCCATCATACAGATTACATAATGAATTTACTATTATAGAAATCAATTCAGAAATTTAGTTAACCATAATAACTTCTAGTTTTTCACATTTTTCGAGGTTTTAAGGATTTGGCACATTTAAATAAAACATTTAAAACAGTTTTATTTATTTAACTACAGGTTTATTCTCATCCAAGATAGATATAATAAGTGTTTTACAATGATTTACAAAACTCGTCTTTTCCTTAAAAAATCAGCTTCTATGTTATGCAAAGCAAGATCGTTTAATCTTTACTCCGTCATTGTGTATCGTTCACGAAATCAACGAACAAGCGAGTGTTTTTAAGGCGTATAACAATATTCTTCCTAAAACACATATGAACGAAATAACTTATACGTACATTTAAAGTGTACGAGATAATTACCTTACATTATATTGTATTATACATTACATTATGCATAATGTAACATATCTATATTTTATACATTAAATGTATATATACGATGCGGTGCAGTGCGGCCCGCCATAATGATATGATATTTAGGTACTAGATTATTTATCATCAGTGATTTTTTACTCACGATTGGCCGCCCCTAATATCTGGCCGCCCTAGGCCCGGGCCTACTGGGCCTTAGGGTAAATCCGCTACTGATGATCAGGAGTGCAAGCAATAGCCACGTGAATGTTATCTATCATATACATAACATTACCGTGCAATAGCTCATGCAGGTCAAGGTTCTATACCTGTAACTTGACATGGGTAATCACCCTGGTTAAAACCCAGGCCTGGGTAAAACGCCGGGTGATTACCCATCTATATACCTGTAACTGGCTGTTGCCGGGCAGTCTGAGCCCTCTTTTATGTTGTTTTTATTTATTAACGTGTAATTAATGATATGAGAAGTGACTCAAGCTCACAAACAATACCGCGCAAACTGTACCACAGTAGGTATTGCTCAAAATATGCCGCGCACTACTGACAGTTTTGTGGATTAAACTGACTTTGCCATATATTATTCGGCAAAGATGCCGTTGTATGTCCTTGAAAGGTACACCGTTTGGAATTCAGTTTGAAAACTGACCTTTCTGCTTTTATAAGCATGAAAAGGATATGATGTACCTATTTACAAAATCATAAAATTATTGATGATTAACAACAAAAAAAAACTTGCTGTGCGCTTAGACACTATGTACTTTACATAAATCTTTTTCAAGGAGAATTTATTTTTAATTTATTATATTGTACTAGATGCACCCAGCATGCGTTGCAATGTCTTTTTTTATAATTTTACATGAAAATTTATCGTACCTACAATTATTGTATTCGATTTCCATCTTGCAACCCTATTGCGGATCTGTGGATGGAACAGAATAATATAAAAATCGCGATTAAAAAATAGGGGTTGATCGTAGAGGGTTGAAAATTCAGGGTTGTATGTATTTTCTAATGTTGTATCATAAAAAAATAAATATAAAAATAAAAATTATATAAAAAGTAAAAAAAAAATAGGGGTGGACTACCCTTAACATTTAGGGGGATGAAAAATAGATGTTGTCCGATTCTCAGACCTACCCAATATGCACACAAAATTTCATGAGAGTCGGTCAAGCCGTTTCGGAGGAGTTTAACTACAAACACCGCGACACGAGAATTTTATATATTAGATTGATATGAATGTGTACGTGTGTCAAAGTTACATTTTTAGTTCGTAGATTGATACGCGTTCTTATCAATGACGCGGAAAAGGAGAAGAGCACAAAATGGAACAATAGACAAAAGTAACATTTGTCTCTGACTTACGTTTAATTATTATTTATTTCTGAAACTGTTTTTTTATGTGTCATTACACTGCAAATAATTAATTAAAATATTTTTTTTGTTAATTGGTTTACTAACTAGAAATAGTTTAATTAAATTAATAAATTTTTCTGTGTACTGTTTTCATTTTAGATTTATACTTCTTTTATGAATAACTTGTACCCGAAATTACGTTAAACTTAAAATTACAAAAACGGTTTTTTTTTTACTATAAAACTTATACACACGTAGTCATTTATACAATAATGACAACAAGACGAACGGAATAATGTTTTTTGGTAGTATTTTGTCAAATAGAAAAGTAAAAATCTACTTAATATAAACGAGCTTCCAAATTAAACCATTATTGCAGTCACAGACATCTAAATAAGTAGATTTCTGTGATTGCAGTCAACAAAGTTGAACCACAAAAACTTCTGTACTACACCGCGAGCCCGTTTTTACTCTCTCACCAAATAAGACGGTCCTCGCGCGCATTCTGCAATATTCTATTAATAACTTCCTGTACTTACTCCAACAACCTATAAACAACCGTATCCAAATGCGATAGAGACTATTTTAGCTTCCATATGATACCTAAATCTTCTTTTTACCTGGCGTGTTATTATACATTGTATCTCATGGGCATAAGTGTGTTTTCCAACTGAAATTTGTGTGTAGGATTGCAGAAGGATATGTCATACACTGTGTCGCCCTGCAGCCTGTGTCGACGTCATGAAACGGATTTAAATTGTGAATACAGCCACAGTATACAGCGAGGCCGGTTTTCACCGCTGCAGTATTTATATTGCACTTTAAACTTTCGGCGGTTGAAATGAAATTTGTTCAACGGCGCTGTGTAAATCCAGAAATAACTCAATGAAACCCAGTCGAGCTAAAAGCAACCTTAATCCACAAATATATCCTTTAAAATGCTTTACAATATTCGTAAGCACTTACGTCATTTTCAGTTTTCAAGCGATGTGAGTTTCGCCTGAAATGGTGTCGCGATGCAGCAGTCCCATCTCTCTCATGCTTATTGGAAGATATGTTGGACTATATATCTGTCTCTCTCTAGCTAAATTGGTTTGCGGGCACGTGTACGTTTTAGTCAATAGAATATTTTGAGAGTGCGTACCGCGGATAAGTTGATGTTTACGTTTTTGGAGAACTACTCAAATTTATTTATACTACTCAGGTGGTAATAAGCATAATGGTAAGCGGTTACCAACGCCTATTTAACGGATACATTAAAAGTTTTATTATTCGAAAGATGAATTTATAACCGTTGACAATAGAGAGTCTCCTGATTTAACTCCGAGATACGGATATCCTGAAACCGTCACAGGAACATATATTTATTTTGTTTTCAAGGGGAAACTGAGGAAAGGAAGTATTTGAATCCTTAACATAAACACAGCTAATAGAAAGCATTTAGATATTTTAGTTGGAGTGTTACTGAGATTACTTTTAAGCTTAGTTCGACGTTATTTATTTTAGACTATTAAAAGACATCTAACTAAATAATAACAATGTGGATTAGGGCGAGTAACCACCAATTTTAGTTGTGATAAACTAAAATAAGTTTAGTCTTACGTTTTCCAAATACGAAAATCTTAGACCTTACCTACTTTTTTAACCCCTGACGCAAAAAGAGGGTGTTATATGTTGGACGTGTCTGTGTGTCTGTATATCTGTGTGTCTGTCTGTCTGAATGAACTGTCTGATGAACCGATTTGAGTGAGTTTTTTTTATTTGATAGGTGACTTGATCGAGAGTTTTCTTAGTGTTGTTATAATTCAAGAAGATCATCAGCCCTTTTGTAATCGTTGAAGGGATTTTCAAGTCGGGGGTATTTTGAATTTTGAATTTATGATTATTAAAGGGTTAGCAACTGCCCCCAATATGCTTATCGTTAATGCCAGAAGAAGAATTTATCTGAATAACTCATTGAACTTTAATGTACCCACGCCTTTGTAAGAATCACGTTTATTTCATCAAACACATAAAGAATGAGTCAACATGCTATTCCTGATCACTTGGAGCTACAACAGTGGTGACATAAAAGTATTGTTGCAGTTTTACTGTGACCAAGCTGTGGAACATAAGCCGGCCACTCCAAAGAAAGAAAGAACGAGAAACATTTATTCTGACATTCACAGGACCGCACACAATTACTACAATAAAAAAACAGTCAGTCGTAGGACTGCACGTCAGAAGTGAAAAAATAACTTCACAATGTATTTGCATATACATACACAGACACACACACACACACACACACACACACACACACACACACACACACACACACATCTGTATATATATAATTAAGTTAAAAATAAAAAGTAGGTAATAACAAATCTAAATGTATACATAGGGTACACTGGAAGTTCTGCGCTCCTGGCCGCTCATAAATGTTTGAATTTCGAATGTTCTATTTTTTTAAATATAAGAAACTCGGCTCCGTCTTACGAATTTTCGATCAGGTTACATGCCCTGACGCAAGTTTAACATTTTTTACCCATCCCAAAAACTTCACTTCAAAAATAAAAATGTAAGTAACTATTGCCAAGTGCAATGCCAGAAAAGGCACCTATCTCAGCATATTGCTACAGCCTGAGAGACTGCAGCGCTGGTATTATGATAGGGCCTGCGCCCGGCGACATCTCGTGGGAGCAGTATAGCGAGGCGTTTATAGAAATGGAGGAAAGGAAACTAAAACATTTATACATTAAGTATATTCTATCACATCGCAGTAAAAAATATATTTCATGTACGTAAAATATCGAAGTTCGGCCGTATCATAGTTGACTGAAAGCCGATCCCAACTTAGTTGGGAAAAGGCGCGGAGGATGTGTAAGGTTGACTGGCTTGTTGGTCTATTGGTTATTGATCCTGACTGCTAAGCCAGAGGTCGTGGGTTGGATTCCCAGGACAAATAATTGTGTGATGAGCATGATCATTTGTTCTGTGTCTGGGTGTAATTTATCGATAATATGTATGTATTTAGAAATATATAAGTACTAGCTGCGCCCCGTGGTTGCACCCGCGTAAGTCCCGATCCCGTGGGAATATCAGGATAAAAAGTAGCCTATGTGTTAATCCAGATCGCCAGCTATCTACATACCAAGTTTCATCGCAATCGGTTCAGTAGTTTTTGCATGAAAGAGTAACAAACATCCATCCATCCATTCATACCCACAAACTTTCACGTTTATAATATTAGTAAGATGTTTATCAGCAGTCTGGTTACTATAGTACAGGCTCTGCCTAGTTTGGGATCAGACGGCCGTGTGTGAGATGTGTAAAGTTATTAATATTTTTCTATTCATTTATTTAATATACATATAAATTACATTTTTAAATACATTCAAAATAAAAAAAACAAAATATATTAAAAAATATAAAAAATATTGTCCCACTGGTATCGGGTACAGGGACCAAGCTACCGGTGGTTAGGGTTCCAGCGACAGAAACCTCCTCACTATGCGTGCCGTATCGAGGAGGACTGCCTTCTGCATCAGGCTTAATCAAGCTGCCTAACGTGAGCCTCTGAAGGTGTCGGTCGAGGCTCTTAGCAATTAACCCATGGGCAAAAATGACTATCGGCACAATGATTGCTGAATCCACATCCCACATGTCGACAATCTCGTGGGCTAAGGCCAAATATTTTATTTCTTATTAATATTTTTATTATTATAAACTCAGCCTTCTCGTTAGAAGAAGAACTCGTCAGTTAACAACTGGACAATTTCTAATCCATTCTTACCGCCTAAGTATACACCTAGAGAATTAAATAAGTATATTTTCGGTATTCGAGAGTCTTTGAAGATCCAACAGCAGCACCGACACACCTGTGGCACTATTTATAAAACCGAACAATTCGGCAAACGATTCAGCAGTAAATGAGCCATTTGTTGATTGTTTGGTTTGCCTATCTGTAATAATTTGTTGAAGATTATCCATGATTGATTATCATATTGTCAACGTAGGTTACAAACTAAAAGTTTAGGTTGGCTTTTACCGCCGCATTTACTATTTGAAGATGGTTTTCTGCCATCTACAACATACAGTTCAACTACCCGGCCCCGCTTCGCACGGGTAGCAGAGACATTTCAACAATCATCAACATATTTCAATCAATTTACACAAAATCTTAACAAATTATACACCTAAACCTTTCTCATGAATCACTCTGTCTATTGGTGAAAACCGCACGAAAATCCGTTTCGTAGTTTTTCAGTTTATCGCGAACAGACAGACAGACAGACGCGGTAGGGGACTTTGTTTTATAATATATAGTGATGTAGTGATTATTTGCATAGTACGAAGGCCTCTTCACGTGATTGTAATAGAAATTAAAACGAGAGATATAAATAGAAAACTTAGTATATTTCCTAAATGTTCCAAAATAATATATATAAAAATCAATGCCACTTTTCGTTGTAATTTTATAACTCAAGAACGGGCTCACCTATCCAAACCAAATGTTTAGGCTTTGTTCGGACTATTTAGTAGATGGTTTATGTGAAGTTTGCACAAAATCGGTCGAGCGGTTCTTCATTTATCACATTTATACGTAGCGAAGCACGTACCGGGCCGCTGGTGTTCCATAATTAATTATTTCAAAAAGTATTTTTTTAATTAATAGCACAGATTTTAAAACACAGCATTTATGGTCACCCTAAACAAAAGATTCTATGACGAACAGGACAGGTGTCTGGCAGTGACACTGCGAAAAGTCACCAGCATATCATTGTCACTGCGACAGTAATTATCACTGCAATAAATCACTTTTTAAATGTAGTATGTACTGCACTTGCGCGTGATCTGATTGGATGATAATTAATCTCATGATATTTCAAGCATCACGGTGCCAAGTAATAGGCCTACATATTAAATCATTTATTAATTGTCAGCTGTTTTTGGTCACTCCTGCTGATTATTAAAAATAATTAATAATAAAAATAATAGATAAGCAACGCAACGCAGTTTTTTGATAAAAAATCCCAAGATTTTTACAGCAACGGGATTATGTCACTACCTACAAAATGGCACATATCTTATTAGGTACTTTAAACGAGCAGTTCTTGAATGTATGTATTTATATTTCTGGTTTCTTTTGTATACAGATACAGTTTTGCATTTTAAGTTCAACTGCATAGTTGTATTTAATGTAAAAACGCAGTTTTACAAAAAAAAAAAATTTTACAAAAAATGATTGATGATGATGAATGATTTTACGAAAAAACTCGGTCTCTCAGGTGCTATTATTATAATTAAATTTCATTAAACTTAAAAAAATGTCTTGAATTTGTGTATAAAATACCAAAAACTTTTTCCCCGACTTTATGTACATACATTTCATTCAGTTAAATTGTAGGAAAACCTCGATGGCTCAACGTTTAGCAAAAAACGTTAGTCTCATTGAACGTTCGAAATTTAAAAAATAGCCAAACATTTATTTTACTGGGTTCACCTAGTAAAAGAACAACAATTACATGAGAACGCCGCCATATTTTTTTTTATTACAAGTCACTCACAACATTGTCGATCACTTTTTCAGACTTTTCCAAATGAGGCAAAGGCATGGTGCATTGAAATTCAAGATTTGAAATTTTGAAATATCATACTTCAATTTTTTTTTCTAGTAACCTCAAACCCATTGGATATCAACTGTTAACAAGGTAACCTTAATGCTTTGTCGTATTTCATACATAACACAGAAATATAGGAATAGTTTTTACATTCATAATATTAGTTCTAATGGGTCGACGACCTGACGTTAAATTGCAAGGAGCCGACGGAAGCGGGAAACTTACGTTCAGCGATGGATTTTTCATTAATGTGATGATGACGATAATGAAAATTAAAAGCTATTAAATCAAGGTGTCGTTCCATCCCAACTAAAATCCCACTAATCCCACTAATATTATAAAAGTGAAAGTTTGAATGGATTAATGGATGCATGTTTGTTACTCTTTCACGCAAAAACCACTAAACCGATTACGATGAAACTTGGTATGTAGATATAATTATGTACATATTTATACGGGAATATTATAAATAATTATATCATGGAACGCGAAAGTTTAAAAGTTGGTATGTAGACAGCTGAAGACCTGGATTAACGCATAGGCTACTTTTATAACGATATTCCCACGGAATCGGGACTTCCACGGGTGAAACCGTGGGGCGCTGCTAGTAATCTAATAAATGCGAATGTGAGTTTGTTGTTAAGCTGTCACGTCTTAACTACTTAACCGATAACGATGTGAAGTACAGAAAAGGACAAAGGGTTCTTTCATCCAGAAAAAAGTACAGTTTCCGAGAAAAAATTCCCCGCGTAAAAACTAGTGAATTATAATAATGGTTATCCAAGACTTGCTGAACAAAATCTATTTAAAACATAGCATTTTCTCGCATGGTCTGAAAGTATTAATTACCAACTATTTGAGGATATTTATGAAGAAAACCGTTTGAGATCAGTGTGCCAGTGAGTCAGTCGCCCACACAAGTTCGTGGGAAAATATTTCAGACGCAAATTACATATATATGTAACCTTTTAGCACATGTGTACCACATGATACTGTATACTGTACGAGAGAGGCGTTGTTTTGCAGGAATAAGGTGGCAAATGAAATTACATTCGTAGTCTATGAGTAGTTGTTCGTGGGAGAGCCATGCTTTGGCATGTATGGGCCAGCTCGACCGGAGTGATACCATTGCTTATCGCCGAGTGAGTGAAGTTACCGGAGGTCCTAACCTTTGCCTCTGTCCCTCTTCCCTCCTTCCACTACCACCACCTTAAAGGCCGGCATCGTACTTGTGACTCTTCAGTTGCAGGTGCCCATCGGCGGCGGTAGTCATTTACCGTCTGCTCGTTTGCCCCCTATCACATAAAAAAATTAGCGTTTTTCGAGTCCAATGTTCTCATATCTGTACGTAAATCCTAAGTTCGTTTATGAGGGTGGATGCATGGATGTTTGTTACTCTTCTACGCAAAACGGCTACACGGATCTGCATTAAATTTTTCACAAGTGTGGAATATGACATATTCTACATTTTATCCCGAAAAAATTTATGGTTCCCGTAGCATTTCATGGGTCTCAGGCTCATTGAAACCACTGACAGTTAACTGCCTATGGAAACGGAACTTAGGTTAAGTATAATATTTGTTTATTTATTACAAGGAAATTTTAATGACATAAACAATATCTATATAAATAAAAATGAAAAGCTTTTGTGCACTTATACCAGGAAAATCATTTTCCGAAAAAAAAGTTGAAAAAAAATTACCATCAAGCTAAATAAACTATTTTTCGTCTACTCATAACGCTTCTAAAATTTGACCACAGGTTAGTCACACCTGTCTGTAGCACCCTGTACAGGCAGGTGTGACAAACAACAAAATACGAAAGGATGCTTTGGTTGAAGAAATCCAGAAGACAAGGTCTTTGAGCGCCGACTCTTAGAGTAAATAAAATATATCTTCGTGGCAACTATAACTGATGATTCTCCATAGGTTTTTAATTTTTTTTTTATATGGTTTAGGGGGCAAACGAGCAGACGGACCACGGGAGAGTGGGAAGAGGGGAGAGGGGAAGAACGTGAATAGGGGAGAGGGAAGGGTTAGGGCCTCCGGTAACCTCACTCACGCGGCGAAATGCAATGCAAGCATTGCTTCACTGCCGGTTTTCTGTGAGGCCGTGGTATCAAGCGGAGTCGAGCCGGCCCATACGTGCCGAAGCATGGCTCTCCCACGTAAGGTAAATTCTTGAAACCGTTTATCTATAAAGCGGACCAGACGAAGCTAACATCCATAATCACGTTACTGGCCCCTAACTTAATAAATTTAACATCTCTAACAAATAAAACTCACTAACAAGACTACGTTGACACATTACACAATAGGCCCAATAAACCCAATACATCAAATCAATTGGCGTGTTATATTAAATCTGTCAAATGTAAATCTACATTAGAGAACTCCCAAAGGAAATATAGTCTAATATAGGCAATTAATAGGCCAAACGAGGCGAGAACGATCGCCTATTACGAAGAAGGGGATGGACTGGATCAACACAATAAAGACAAATTAAGTACACAGCCCCCGCGATCAGCGTGCCGGATAAATGACGTGTGTGCATATTACAGTGCGGGACAGAATTTATGGGGTAGTTAGTTTTATTTTTGATTTGTATAAAAAACAATTTGTTATCTTAAAATAAAAACTTGGTATTTATATTTAGTGTAGCGCCTGACAAGAATTTATTTCTAAGGGTCAGTTGGTAGGAATGTCGCTTCAGCCCTTGATATTGGGCGCTCATCGGGTCCAAAACTAATCCGACATCCCCGAAATACAGACGTGAGTAAAACCATATATTATTAACTTCCATAAATAAAAACACTTTAAGGGCGTTTATTCTTTTAATAGGTAAGTGTTCTCATAAAACAGTATGTTATTTGATAATAATTGTGGTATTTATTAATTGCTATTTTTATTCCTGCCTGAAATTTTAATTGTATTAAAAAACCTTGTGTGACTATTTCGAGGTATTAAATTTTGGTCTTAAAAACTGTTATGTAGATTGTCATTAGAAATAAAAACATGTATGTACGTACTTTTGTAGTAGTAGAAGTTTCGTTGCAATACACAAATAATTACTATATGTACTAAACATGTGATAGTATACGGGCATATACTACAAATTATTGTGCAATACATTTTTTTATGTATTACTACCAAAGTTAGACCACTACAAAAGTACATACATATTTTTATTTCTAATATTACCAAAAATGTTTACCAAAGTTTATAGGCTAAAATAAGCTAGTCACAAATTTTTGGTCTAAATTACACTGCCCTAAGATTTTTGGCTTGCAGTGTACGGTGGGCAGCAAATCGTCAATTAGCGCTATGATTGCAGCGCGGCACGCGACCGGCGATGTGCACTTTGTGCCGCCCTCTTGTGGGTACACACGTCAAAGACTAGATTACATTGCAGATGGGATATTTAGTATAAGCATTGTAACTATTAAATAGAACTACTTAAAGCGTATATTAAGTGACAACCTGAGACACTTTTTCTATAGATTACTTTAAGAGGGAGCCGATATTCTCGGATTCACTCGGATTACAAGAACAAGCCAAGATGGTGACTAGATCTGAAGGAACGCAAAGCAAATTCAAATTCAAAAGTTAATTATCTATGTTACGGTAACTAATAGGTCAAAATAATAAATAATTGTATGATGTCTCTAATTTCAGTGTAATATCGTAACTAAACACGAAGCACAATAAGTACTTACCTTTGTAATAAACACAGGATGAATTCATATTTAATTTACTAACTTCTCTAAATTGTATCTACATGCTCGATCTTGAACGGCAACCAATATTTATCCTTAGCGAATAAAATTTAAACTGCGAGAACGCTGTTCTCCATAATACAAGTTTTATTTACCATACTGTATAGGTACCAGAGTTCAATATCAAACTGCACATTAGTTATGATAATTATTCTTGATAACTTTTAATTCTATGTGTTAATATTAGTCTTATTCATAACTATTTTGTACACATTAAGCTTATTATTATTATTGTGTTACTTCAGAAATTTTGAAGGTAAGGCAAGAAGCCATTGTTCATTTCTGAGATTCATTCCTTAATAAGTTTAGACCGATACCAGTTTGATTTTTGAGCTTAAGAGAGAAAACTTCCAATAACGGTACGAGGTGCGCGAAATAGTTTTCGTATTAGAAGTTGTTTTCATTCGAGTATACCTTCTGCGTCAAATATTCTTTTAATCTTTGATTATAATCAGGCGTGTGACTCGACTTATGATTTAATACACTCACTTGTTTGATCTGTCCTTTCGTAAAAATCTCAGTTTATTAAATTTGTTATACCGCTTCATATAATTTGTCCCCCAATAAATTAATAAAATTGTAACAATGATCAAGCAATAGTACCTAATAGTATTATTGAGCACCTTTTATTTAAATACATAAGAAATTTTAATTTAAATGAAGGAGATTTAAATGCAAGTTTCCGTAGCATACGTTATTAAAAGGAGACTGTCTTAATTTCTCATATTTTTTAATAATAATAATTAGAGATTTCTCACATACGTCCTTCTGATCCCAAACTAGGCAGAGCCTGTTCTATAGTAACCAGACTGCTGATAAACATAAACAACAACAAAGTTTTATAGAAATCAAATCTATTTCACCTTATTCCAAATATAGACAAACAAAAGAAGTAGGTTGATAACATTTCGTTTTAATATTTTATGATAGTTTAGAGCTAGTATTTTTACTAGTCCGTGCCCATATAAACTAAGAATGACAACCCTGAAATCATCTACCAATTCTCACATTTCTCCTATTTGTATCTATATAAAAAAAAAACAATTAATGAAACCGAACCTTCAACCATATTTGGTTGCTGTAATTATTCACAACTATTATCTATTTAATCTCAGACCATTATAATAACCAACTTCTAAACATGTAAAGATAAAGCTGACAACCTTAATTGCGTGATGCGTCCACACGCACACAGAGTTCATAATCAAACAATTGCAATCGGAATTCAAACTTAAGCGCATTGGGTTTGAGTTTAAAGTCACATTTGTTAGTAAAGGAAGTTGTAATATATCACAAAAAGATTATCAGATAGGGCTAATACTACACGTGACCCATGAATATCAAAGATTATACTTTTTGCGATTCAATTTTTACGCCAATTAAGGGGATGACTCGTACCACTCATTCATCGCCGCGGTGTGTTATATGTTATAAAATAGGTATATTGAAATATTTACTTATCTTTTTTTGGTGAGGTTATATGTTATTTATTTTTATCATTATTTTATATTGTTTTTTGTGTTGTCTTGAATTATGTATAAACTAGCAACCCGCCCCGGCTTCGCACGGGTACAAATTATACATCTAAACCTTCCTCATGAATCACTCTGTCTATTAGTGAAAACCGCATGAAAATCCGTTCAGTAGTTTTTCAGTTTATCGCGAACAGACAGACAGACGCGGCGGGGGACTTTGTTTTATAATATGTAGTGATGATATGTAGTGAAGATTTTTACAATATGATTTTTTTTTCATCATTAGCTCAGCTACATGATATGATGATGATTCTAAACGCAAAATCCTGATAAAGTAATGAAAAGTAAACAGAAACACTATTCGTTCCTACAATTTTCGAGGGTTTCTCTCAATTTTATCAGGATCCCCTTGAGGTACCCTATCTAACAAAAAAGAATAATCAAAATCGGTTCGGCCCGCCAGCCGCTCTGTCCCCGCTTTTAAATCTCTGATATCTTCTAAGATATTCGATACGTGTTGACACACAGCAGACTTCATCGAGCGTTGGTGTCTGCTGTGTGTGAACACGTGCAACAAGGGACCAACCATTACCTGTGTTTCGATAAACAACAGGTACTCGCGAAAGAACACCGATTCCTACCAAGGATGCTCCGTGAGGCTATTGAAATTAAAAAACACCCTAATTTTAATAGAGAAGATGGTTGGAAACCCAAGAAAATACAAAACACAGCAAGGCTTCAAGACACTTTGAGCTCATTCTGCGTAAATAGTAAAACCAACAATCAAGAAACTTCGGGTACTTTGAGATAACTTTGCACTTCGATACATGAGACGACCACCATCTTAGTCTACCCGTGACCATGGCTGCTGAAAAGCAACTGAAACGTCGGGACCAGTATAGATAGTAAAATAACACCAAATAAATCGCGATAGAATCCGTGAAAAATTGTTTTATTTCAATGTGTAACATTCGCGAAAACTTTCAACAATATCATAATACTGTATTGTTTAAAATATATTGATAAATAACCCATATTTTTTTTTGTAATATGTAAAAGATAAAAATGGTTACTGTGGGTTATCCTTAGGAGATAAATATACCATTGCGGACTTTTTTATTGATTTTTTTAAGATATACAATTCCGTAGTACATTAATTTGATCTATCTCGTAAGGTTTAGCCAACGTTTGCAATGTAAGCGCACAAAAATATGTTTGTTACGACATGACATTACAAATCTTTGAATTTCTCGACTTTTCTCTACAATAATATGCATGTATACTACATATAAACCTTCTTCTTGAATCACTCTGTCCATTGGTGAAAACTGCATGAAAATCCGTTCAGTAGTTTTTCCGTTTATCGTGAACAGACAGACAGACAGACAGACAGACGCGGTGGGGGACTTTGTTTTATAATATGGTCTGACGTACGCGACGTTCCTTTAGAGACGCCATCGGAAGAGTGCAATAGCGATTCTCGCTCCCCTGATAATTGGCAAGTAGTGGAACACCGGGGTGGTTTTTAGTCGGTAAGAGTCCGACAGACCCCTTCGCCTCCCCAAGGCGGAGGACATCTACGTAGGATCTTCCACAAAAAAAAGGACTGCATTACATTTTATGCTGAGATAAATTTCAGGCCCGCACTATTGTACAACAACTTTTAATACATTTTTAATTTGAATGTGTTTTGGGTTTTGAAAAAATCTATTTTCTTTCGTTCTTCTTTCTTTATCTATACTAATATTATAAAGCTGAAGGGTTTGTCTATTTGTTTGCTTGAACGCACTAACCTCAGAAACTACTGGTTCTAATTGAAAAATTCTTTCAGTGTTGGATAGGGCATTTATCGAGTAAGGCTATAGGCTATATAACATCACGCTACGACAAATAGGAGCGGAGCAGTGACCATAAACGCAGGTGAAACTGCGGAGACGGTTATTATAAAATATATTTATATATTAGAAATAATATAAGGTACCGTTTACGAAGAAGGCAGGATGAAGTACCTTGTACTTACATTCGGCTCCTGCAACATAAAACACCGAATTAGCATTTCCCGCGCGGCTTTGCTCGCGTGTACATATATATATATTGCGCAGAACCCTAATTATTTTTCAAAAATAAAAGTATCCTAAGTTACTCCTTATAATACTAGCTATCTGCCAGTGAAAGTCCCGTGAAAATCGGTCCACTCCTTCCGGAGATTAACTGGAACAAACAGACAGACAGCCAGACAAACATTTTAACAACTGGTTTTTAGGCATAGGTATCGTGCAAATAACTATATAAGCTTGGGCGGGGCGCTGCTCGTCATTTATAAACGACTAGCTGCTCCCCGCGGTTTCACCCGCGTAAGCCCCGATCCCGTGGAAATATCGGAATAAAAAGTAGCCTATGCGTTAATCTAGTTCTCCAGCTATCTACATACCAAGTTTCATCGCAATCGGTTTAGTAGTTTTGGCGTGAAAGAGTAACAAACATCCATCCATCCGTCCATCCAAACTTTCACATTTATAATATTAGTGGGATTAGGAAGCAGTGCCTACATATATTACGTGTGTATGTGGCGTACCTGAACAGATGTTGCTACGCGTTGGCATATCTATACACATCCCGTCTGGCAATCCGCTCTGTGTAGGCTCGAATTTTGTGTGTGGCCATAAAAACTGCGATACCGCTAGACCAAGTCGTATACCAACTAATATTATCAATACGCTAGTGAGTTTGTTTGTTTGTTATGCTTTCACGCTTTAACTACTGAACCGATCATCATGAAATGTTACATGCACGTTACTAGAGGTACAGAAAAGGATATAGCGTATGTACCGAGCACGTCGTACATAATTTCACGTACTTAGATGAGTCACATTTTTAGATTAACTTTAGAGATTAAATAAAACAATTATACACACGCACCACATTAGTATATAAGCCCTGTCTGTATCATCACTACATATTATAAAACAAAGTCGCCCGCCGCGTCTGTCTGTCTGTCTGTCTGTTCGCGATAAACTGAAAAACTACTGAACGGATTTTCATGCGGTTTTCACTAATAGACAGAGTGATTCATGAGGAAGGTTTTGGTGTATAATTTGTACCCGTGCGAAGCCGGGGCGGTTGCTAGTCTAAAATAAATCAGACTAAATATCATCTCGAGTCAGTTTGGCAAGTAGTGTAATGACACTACTTGCCAAACACTGGCAAAGCGTATCTCTAATCCAGAAAATGGGTACTTTTCCCCGAGGGATAAAAAATATAACTTTTGTGTGAGATGTGTCATATTAAAAAAAAACTTTTTCGTGAGCGGAGCCGTGGGTGAAAGTTTAATCATCTACAGTTGGCCAATTTTTTTCAAGAAGTTTTCGTCCTTGAAGCCAGTCTGAAGACATCAAACTTGCATCCCCTATTGGATAATTTATGCATAAATCTCATTTTAATCGCAGCCCTAGAGAACCACCATTCTGTTCAACAAAACAATTCAGAGATGGCGATCCCCTCTGTCGACTCACCTCGCAGTGAAATCTTCACTAGTCTGAGAAATAGAGTGGCGCAAAATGTAGGACACTTGTCTCAGCACAATATTTTTAGCAAGTAGCAACGTTTTCACCAAAGACAACGAAAAGGTGTTGCCGACTCTGTTGCCCGATGCCTATAGGATAGAGGTTTTTTTTTATCTAGCTAGCAAGCTATGTAGTTTAAAGTATGAAGTTTTATTGCGCTGATACTCGCCATAATAGCTGTTGAACTGATCTCCAAAAAAGAATTCAATATCGTAATGTGGTAAGAATGTATTTTTTTATGGTATAGGGGCAAACGAGCAGGTACCTGATGGTAAATGACTACCGCCGCCAATGGGCACCTGCAGCTCAAAAGTTACAAGTGCGTTGCTGGCCTTTAAGGTGGAAGTAGAGGAAGGGGGGAATAAGGGGCAAGGAAGGGATGGGGCCTCCCGTAACCTCACTCACTGGGCGAAAGCAATGCATGCTTCACTGCCTGTTTTCTGTGAGGCCGTGGTATCTGGTATCGTGGTACAAAATAAAAATATTTTGTAGCTAGCGCCGTTTAAAATAAATCGCAATTACTGCTAGTTTCATATGAAGCTAGCATGAAAAACCGGTAAATCAGTGAATATCAGTCAAACTAATAGTTGAAAATTTGTAGCTAATTTTTTGCTAATTAGTTACTCAAACGGCGATTTTGTTGCTCGCGTCGTTAAAAAAAAATCCCAATTACTGCTAGTTTCATATGAAGCCAGCATGAAAAAACGGTAAATCAGTGAAAATCAGTCAAACTAATACGCGAAAATTTGTAGCTAATTTGTTGCTAAATAGTTACTTAAACGGCGATTTTGTTGCTCGCGCCGTTTAAAAAAAATCGCAATTACTGCTAGTTTCATATGAAGCTAGCATGAAGAAACGGTAGAAAATCAGTGAATATCAGTCAAACTAATAGGCGAAAATTTGTTGCTAATTTGTTGCTGCAAGTAAGTAGTAACGAAAATGAAAAAAAAAAAAAACAATGGTGGGGATGTTAAAGCTAACGGAAAAAAATACATGCTGTCTTTAATTTCGTTTCCCGAATGTCAACTGATAATTATTATTTGTTGCTGCATGCTATAATTAAGAGACACGTCCAAAGAGCCAGCAACAAAAATAAAAATATTTTGTATCTCGCGCCGTTTTTAAAATAAATCGCAATTACTGCTAGTTCCATATGAAGCTAGCATGAAAAAACGGTAAATCAGTGAATATCAGTCAAACTAATAGTTGAAAATTTGTAGCTAATTTTTTGCTAATTAGTTACTCAAACGGCGATTTAATTGCTCACGTCGTTTAAAAAAAATCCCAATTACTGCTAGCTTCTTATGAAGCCAGCATGAAAAAACGGCAAATCAGTGAAAATCAGTCAAACTAATACGCGAAAATTATAATTTCAATTAATTTTAACTATTCAATTATTCAGCACCATTTCATTTTTAATGTCTTGTACAAAATCAAAGATAAATAGTTTTTACAATTGTGTACGTGAGTAACCAATTAGGTACGTTTATTATTAGTAATCGTTACTACGAAAATGATGTAATATTAATAATTTATTAATTTTAAATCATGTTTTTAGTAACGAGCTCCTTTTTACGTCAGGGTAAAAATTGATTGTCTAATTGTATTAAAAAATTGCAACTAAAACTTCTAAATTCCATAACAACAAATCAATAGGGATAACTAAACTTATAAAATAAAAGTTGCGAATGTCGTAACGATTTATCGATCTGTAGAAATAATCAAAGTGACTCAAGGACACGCGGGGCTTAGCGGTAGGCATTTGTTTTGGCGGGATTTATTATTAATTTCAATTTTTGAGACAGTTCCGTGTTGAATTTCATGGGTGCATGAGTGACATTGTCACTCTTGCACCCTAGTTATCCCTATTGATTTGTTGTTATGGAATTTAGAAGTTTTAGTTGTAATTTTTTAACACAATTAGACAATCAATTTTTACCCTGACGTAAAAAGAAGCTCGTTACTAAAAACATGATTTAAAATTAATAAATTATTAATATTACATCATTTTCGTAGTAACGATTACTAATAATAAACGTACCTAATTGGTTACTCACGTACACAATTGTAAAAACTATTTATCTTTGATTTTGTACAAGACATTAAAAATGAAATGGTGCTGAATAATTGAATAGTTAAAATTAATTGAAATTATAATCGACGGTTAATTAATCTATCAGAATTAAGTTAAAAAGAATTCTTATACTGTATTTTAATACACTTTCCGTTTTTCATCCATCCAATACTTTGAATTTAAAAACAGGTACATCAGAACTATTGATAATTACGTGCAAGTTTTATTGTGATTGCCGTCTCTAATTCTTATGTCGCCTGGAAATCTTAGTAGGTAAATTTCGGTGCACATGCGTAAATTGCCCACCGCGAGCCGACAAAGGCCGGCGGACAGCGGCGGATTTTTTTAAGGTGATGAACCTGTTAGCTTATACAAAACAAAACGCACTAGTGACAATTACTTAAATTTAGCATTTATTATTTAGCAACAAATTTTCGTTTATTAGTTTGATTAAAATTTACTGATTTACCGTTTTTTCCTGCTAGCTTCATATGAAACTAGCAGTAATTGCGATTTTTTTTAAACGGCGCGATCTACAAAATATTTTTATTTTGTTGCTGGCTCTTTACACGTATTTCTTCATTATAGCATGCAGCAACAAATAATAATTACCAGTTGAGATTCGGGAAACGAAATTCAAGACAGCATGTATTTTTTTTCTGTTTGCTTTAACATCCCCACCTTTGTTTTTATTTATTATTTATTTTTTATTTTCGTTACTAGGTACTTACTTGCAGCAACAAATTAGCAAAAAATTTTCGCCTATTAGTTTGACTGATATTCACTGATTTACCGTTTCTTCATGCTAGCTTCATATGGAACTAGCAGTAATTGCGATTTATTTTAAAAACGGTGCGAGATACAAAATATTTTTATTTTTGTTGCTGGCTCTTTGGACGTGGCTCTTAATTGTAACATGCAGCAACAAATAATAATTATCAGTTGACATTCGGAAAACGAAATTAAAGACAGCATGTATTTTTTTTCCGTTTGCTTTAACATCCCCATCATTGTTTTTTTTTTTCATTTTCGTTACTACTTACTTGCAGCAACAAATTAGCAACAAATTTTCGCCTATTAATTTGACTGATATTCACTGATTTACCGTTTTTTCATGCTAGCTTCATATGAAACTAGCAGTTATTGCGATTTTTTTTAAACGGCGGGAGCTACAAGTCATTATAGCATGCAGCAACAAATAATAATTACCAGTTGAGATTCCTATTAGTTTGACTGATATTCACTGATTTACCGTTTTTTCATGCTAGCTTCATATGAAACTAGCAGTAATTGCGATTTATTTTAAACGGCGCAAGCAACAAAATCGCCGTTTTAGTAACTAATTAGCTACAAATTAGCTACAAATTTTCGCCCATTAGTTTGACCGATATTCACTGATTTACATTTTTTCATGCTAGCTTGATATGAAACTAGCAGTAGTTGCGATTTTTTTTAAACGGCGCGAGCAACGAAATCGCGGTTTTAGTAAATAATTAGCAACAAATTAGCTACAAATTCTGTTGCAATTTTTATTGAATTTTGCTGATTTGACACTGCTACCTTGATACACCTCATATCGTAAAACAAAGTCCCCCGCCGCGTCTGTCTGACTATCTGTTCGCGATAAACTGAAAAACTACTGAACGAATTTTCATGCGGTTTTCACTAATAGACAGAGTGATTCGTGAGGAAGGTTAAGGTATATAATTTGTACCCGTGCGAAGCCGGGGCAGGTTGCTAGTTCTAATACAATTTGCTTTACATTATGGAGTCCATATGACACTAAAATATAGCTGCATATTCACGGTAAGACAGTGTACATCATACTTAACTCTTCCCGGACGCAGTTTTTATGGCCCGCCCCTGTACTGATCGGCAGTGAACTTGCCTCGCTATTTATAAGCTGGCCCTACTCGCTTGAAAATAAATACATTATACATTACACACTATCGACACCGATCGACTATGGTGCCGAAACAAACACTACAATGTACTATGTATTGTTTCATTGAGCACTTAGACTATTGTTCGAACTGAAGTAACGGTGTCCAGATTAATCGTGGGAGAGCCATGCTTCAGCACGTATGGGCCGACTCGACTGGAGTGATACCACGGCCTCACATAAAACTGGCAGTGAATGCTTGCATTGCCTTTCGGCGAGTGAGTGAGGTTATTTCCTCCCCCCGCTTTAACCCTTCCTCTCCCTCTTCCCTCTTCCAACCTTCCCCTACTCCCACCTTAAAGGCCGGTAACACACTTGTAACTCTTGAGTTGCAGGTGCCCATGGGCGGCGATAGTCATTTACCATCAGGTGACCCGTCTGCTCGTTTGCCCCCTATACCATTAAAAATAAAAATAAAATCTCTTCGAGCTATTGCTTGCACTCATCAATCTTTAATTCTAATCCTTTAATCCTACTAATATTATAAATGTGAAAGTTTGTGAGGATGTATGGATGTATGTATGTATGGATGTTTGTTACTCTTTCACGCCAAAACTGCTGAACTGATTAAAATGAAACTTGATATGTAGATAGCTGGAGACCTGGATTAACATATAGGCTACTTTTTACCCCGGTATTCCCACGGGATCGGAGACTTAAATGGGTGAAACCGCGGAGCGCTGCTAATAATTTAATAAATTCTTTCTTATATTGATCCAGAGAGCCCCAAATTTAGTAGCGGGAAGCATGCAATTCTTTCTTTGTTATGTGGGTGGTTGTGTATTATGCAAAATGTCGTTGTCTTACGTCAAAACTCAAAGGCGAAACGGTTGCCAGCGTTTTTTAATCTCTTCAATGAATCATCACTTCGTAATACAGATGTTTTTCTAAAAATAATACACGAACAAAACGTCTTTTATAGACAGAGGATGCCCTATCGGAGGAGAACTATCTTTATTCATTTATAAAATACACGCATCCCAGTTTTACAGCAAATCACTTATATCTATGCTAATTATAGGTACTAAAATAAATTACAATGTACAAAACTTGGACCAACAAAAAATAAATAAGATTATATTTGTAAACAAAAACAACCTTATATCAACTTAGGAACTATAAAATGAATATCGGGATAAAAAGTAGCCTATGCGTTAATCCAGGTGTCCAGCAATCTACATACCAAGTTTCATCGCAATCGGTTCAGTGGTTTTTGCGTGAAAGAGTAACAAACATCCATCCATCTATCCATTCATCCATCCATCCAAACTTTCACATTTATAATATTAGTGGGATGTTTTAAGATTATATTTTGGGAGTAAAAAAATATATCTGCATCTGGACAACATTGAAGGAACTCATTAATAAGACAAATTGCTTTAGCACTGGGGCTGTTGTCAGCTTGGGGAGAGCGCCACATAGGCAGATAGCACAGGAATCTATGTTGTCGTCTTCCAACGCCACGCATATATTGATCGGGAACATAGAAATGTCTCGATTCCCGTACGACAGGGCTATCTACCTTATCCGATATCGCGATTTATTTACATTTTAGATATGTATACAAGTCGCGAAACGTTTCGACTGATGTCCATCAGTGATCACGACCGGTTCAATTCGGTCGAAACTTCGGATAACCAAAAGGTACAGTACCATCTTTTCAATACTATCGCGAATAAGTCCTGATAAAAATCTAATATGACATGTGGCGTTATGTGTAGGTATACTAAAGATGTTGTCATGTGTGGAAATCGCTCGTAATATTATCACTAACTGACCCGCGCAACTTCGTCTGCGTTTGTAAATTTTCCCCGTTTTCATTTTTCATTGATGCTCCGCTATTATTGGTCGTAGCATGGTGTTATGTAGCCTATAGCCTTCCTCAATAATTGGGCTATCCAACACTAAAAGAATTTTTCAATTCGAACTAGTAGTTTCTGAGATTTGTGCGTTCAACCAAACAAACTATTCAGCTTTATAATATTAGTATAGATTAGAAACTCTTAGTGATAAGTTGGACGTGCCGAATAAGGCACTCTTTTTTTTTTTTATGGGATAGTGGGCAAACGAGCAGACGGGTCACCTGATGGTAAGTGACTATCGTCACCCATGGACACCTGCAACTCAAGGGTCGCAGGAGCGTTGTAGGCCTTTTAGGTGGGAGTAGGGGAAGGAGAGGGAAGGGGTTAGGGCCTTTTTTTTTTGTGCGTGTGGAAACCCCCTCGGACCGTCACCCCACCGGGATTTTCGGTGGGGCGGTGTGTCGGAATCGAACCAACTAAAACCACACGGTGTGCCATACTGCGCCTTAAATAGGAGGGATCCGGGAACAGCTTTTATTAAGACATCCGGAACGCTCCTAGCCCCTGCCCGCAAAAGCGCGGGAGGGGGGATAGGGCCTCCGGTAACTTTACTCGCTCGGCGAAACAACAAGTATTGTTTTACACCGGTTTTCTGTGAGGCCGTGATATCACTCCGGTCGAACCGGCTCATACGTGCCTAAACATGGCTCTCCCACGATAAATCTGCCCCACTAAAAAAGAAGTAGAGAAAATTTGATTGATTTCAGTGGTTAATTTAACCGTATCTATATCCATTCGTATCCTACCGTATCCGTATAACAGGTGAAAATAGTAAATACAAATTTTTCGACATAATAGAGGTTACCAACTAAAGCCTTTTGACTCTGTGCTCTTAACCCTTTTTGCTTCCTATTTCATTGTTTTAGGTAGATTTCGAAGAAAAGTCTACCTATTGGTTTTGTACCAGTTGTCGAGTTTTCCATAAATTTCTTCACAGGTCTAGTTCTGATCCCTAGACCCCAAAACAACCGCCAGTTAAAAAGTTTATATATATGTGTATGTATATATGTATCTATTGTATGTATGTACCTCAATTTTACCGGCACGATAGAGGTCGCAATTATGCACCGATTGTTTTCAAACTTGAACGAAAAATTAACAGGGCAAAAATGAAGGTTAAGTTCGTGAATGGGGGATATTCCCCCAAAGACGGCGGCGACCGACGGGGAGGGGGGGGGGGGCAGATTTCAAAAAAAAAATATGTAGCCTACCTCTGCGGGCCTGCTGCCGGCCCGAATTTGTTTTATTGTTTTAATCTCGACGCTTTAAAATCAAAACGGACAGTTTATAAGAAACTTCGTTTTGCGGACGCTAAAATATAGTGCCATTATTTTCTTGCTATGATTTCAAAAGGATATAAAAGGTACGGGGTTGGTAAAGTGTCAATGTTACCTTTGGTATTGCTACCGTCCGTCTTCAAAAAATTATACTTATTAGCCACCTTAGCTATTTCAGAAATAACAACTTAAATTTTGACGTTGAAAATATCCCATAGTACCATTTTTATTTAGCAAGGCAGCGTTAGACAACCTTCAAAGAACAACCATAATCCCTAGCTAATACATATATACAGCTATCTAACCACATCTCGCCATTGCAGCATCACCAGCGATTAGATACGATACACCTGCTACCACAAATAGCACGGCCAATGCACCCTGAAATGCACTTATGTCACAACCTTTACCAACACACAAACACTACATCTACTCAACAAATCACTTCGACATACATTACGCTTTGGCTTAAAGAAAACTGTTATCATTATACAATTTAAAGAACATTGTCATCAATAGTTATCGAAGTGGTCGATCAGTCGTTTAATTTAAAGATGTCGTGGATGAAGTATTGGTATGTAATTGACTGAAATCAATGAATGGTTGTTGTGACAGTACTCTTGTAGTCTTATAAATAGTGTGTACCGTTAAACTTGACTGGTAAATTAGTTCGAGGGCAGTACGACACAATTAACTCACGGTTAAATTAAAACTTTCTCGGGCAATGTCAGGTAGATTTGAACCACCACATGGCAAGATAAATTGTCTTACAATTACAGTAATCGTTTATATACTTACAACAATGACCTCAAACGGGCTCATCCTCACACTCAACCTTATTGTACTCGTATTATGGGCCGGCTCGACCGGGGTGATAGCACGGCCTCACAGAAAACCGGCAGTGAAGCCCTTCCCCCCCTCCCACCTTAAAGGCCGGCAACGCACTTGCGACTCTTGAGTTGCAGGTGTCCATGGGCGGCGGTAGTCATTTACCATAAGGTGACCCGTCTGCTCGTTTGTTCCCAAAAAAAAAAAATGTCAAAACGGAAAGTTCCGTTGAAATTTGTAGGAAATAACGATTTGTCGTCGTGGTACTTGTATTTTTAAAAGTAATAACAACTTGATTGTTATAAGGAATCAAATTTTTCAACGCTTTAACACTTTTTTTCATAGCGCCAACAAGGTTCTGCAAAAAGAACATAGTTAAAAAGTTTCGGTGACTTTATAGTACAAATCTAGTGTATAAACCCTATATAGTATATTATCTATGGTATAAACGTGCAAACGTCTATAAAAGAGGTAGGAATAGTAAAAAAAAACAATTTTTAAATGCTTCTAAACTGTTTGACAGTTAACTTTCGTCATTCTAAATTCAAAATGAAAATTAACATTTCGCGGTATGAAAGAGTTTTGTAGCAACGGATTGCGCGATTAGATTTTTTATTACCTACCGATTACGACAATTTGTCTAAGAATGCGATGTGTTGCCACTCAAAATATTTGTAATTTTAGTTTTTCCCGATTACGTTTGAAAAAAATTAGTAGTTAAACGCAGAGTAGGTATTAAATACCACCTTACTCGCTCATAATAGAGCGGGCTCATTTTATTTTTATTATATATTTCATATCTTCAGTAAGCGTATGAAACGTGTTACTAAATATTTTGAATTTAAAATTAGATTAGAAGAAAGATGAATAAATTAAACGTACATTTTGCAGTTTGCTATAATTTTCGTACTAACTCAAGGTCAGCTTGGTAGGTATAGAAAATATACACTTTTTTTATGCGATATAGGGGCAAACGAGCAGATGGGTCACCTGATGGTAAGCGACTACCGCCACCCATGGCCACCTGCAACTCGAGAGTCACAAGTGCGTTGCCGGCCTTTAAGGTGGGAGTAGGCGAAAGGGGAGGAAGGGGGGAAGAGGGAGAGTGCGGATACGGGGAGAAGAGGGAAAGAGGGAATGCAAGCATTGCTTCACTGCCGGTTTTACTTTGAGGCCGTGGTATCACTTCGGTCGAGCCGGCTCATATGTGCCGAAGCATGGCTCTCCCACAGTTAATATAACCATTAATATACCCATTTGAACTGTTAATGAGAATACTTTAAATATTTTACATAACGAACATAAACGTAGTCAGTAATTACAAGTACCTAGTCATAATACGGAGTTTATCAGTAGTAAGACACTGCAGACATCACACATGCCTGGGAAATCACCACAGGAGACTAAGAAATCACCACGAAAGGCTGGGAAATCGCCACACGAGACTGGGAAATCACCATACAAGACTAGTCAAATCACCTCTACTTATAAAGAAAACTGCACGTTATTCTTATGCTTTTGAGCAGAATTTCCAAAGCTCTTTGGAGAGGGGAAATCTATACTAATATAATAAAACTAAAAAGTTGTTTGTTTGTATGTTTTAACGCGCTAATCTCTGAAACTACCAGTCCGATTCGAAAATTTCTATTTGATTTGGAAAGAGTATTCATTGGGGAAGGTAAACTATGTAACATCACGCTTAGGAGCCGGGCAGAGACCATAAACGTGGGTTACACTGCAGAGTCCAGCAGTAGTAGTGTCGATGATATTTGTGAGACCTAATTATTTAGACGATGGGAACCGCTTACCATCAGAACATGGACGCGTTTCCTACACAATTGTATTTTCGATCGAATTGCATCGATCGTGGTCACGAGTGGAGTGGTGTGACCACGATTGGTGCAATTCGATCGAAACGTCGGGTAACCAAGAGGTATTGTACCTTTTAAATATTATCGCGATTAAGTCCCGAATTACCCACCTAATATGCATCAAAGTCGCGAAAGTTTAAAAGCAATTAAGTAGTTACCTACCTATTTAGGTAATTTATTTTACCGATTTTCAAACATAGTTCAAC
Source organism: Euplagia quadripunctaria (assembly GCA_963859945.1). Taxonomy (NCBI): domain Eukaryota; kingdom Metazoa; phylum Arthropoda; class Insecta; order Lepidoptera; family Erebidae; genus Euplagia; species Euplagia quadripunctaria. The sequence continues at coordinate 12,466,115 of OY982583.1, forward strand.
GGGCCAACACTCAATGCCTACCTCTAATTAATTTGGGTCGTTCTTCAAATACCTGTGGCGGTTAGTGTGTATAAGGGATGTTCCACTAATAAGTGTTGTCTATTGGATGTGGAGGAATTTAGTCCAATAATGTCCGGAATGTTGTGGACTTGTTTCTACAACTTTAATAGTGAATATTTCTATTCTTTAGTATATATAACAGTTCATTTGACTTTTAAGTTATTTTATGTTAAAACTATGATAGTAGGTTGGTATTTTGGTGTGCTTTGTTCCTGGAAATAATCCCACTAATATTATAAATGTGTAAGTTTGGATGGATGGATGTTTGTTACTCTTTCACGCAAAAAGTACTGAACCGATTACGATGAAACTTGATATGTAGATAGCTGGAAATCTGGATTAGCACATAGGCTACTTTTTATTCCGATATTCCCACGGGATCGGGACTTACGCGGGTGAAACCGCGGGACACTGCTAGTACTAAATAAATTTAGCTTCTGATTTGTTTTTGATTCGAATTCAATCGAAAAGTCGTACGACAAGTCGAACACAAAATCAATATCGAATCGAATTTTATTATTATCACTCGACAAGCAGTGGAGACAGAACAGAACGATGCTAATATACTCATACTAGCATCGTTCTGCATTTCCGTTTGAATTCGCCAGTGGAGTCTGTGATTGGGTTCTTTGGACTATTTAAATGTTTTGATTGGCCTATATTTTCTCCTCTTCCTTGAACATAAAGGCCTCGTTTCCTATTTGAACTTCAATCGTATCGAGAACTTGCTTAGGTTCAAGAGTTACTAGAATTAGAACAAAGACATTAATTTACAATCGAACAAAGGATAGGTCGATATTGGAAGTAGTGTTTAGGCCATTTTGATTGTTTTGTCCATCAGTGGGTGTGAAGAGTTAGATTCGAGATACAGTTAGTCTATATTATGTACATAATAAAAAAAATAAAAGTAGCCTTTTTCCTCTAACCTTCCTTAATACATTTTTTATAAAATAAAACAAAAAATGTAACTATCGTTATAACTAACTAGGTGACCCACGCAACTTCGTCTGCGTTTGTAAATTTTCCCCGTTTTTGCAACATTTTTCATTGATGCGCCGCTCCTATTAGTCGTAGCGTGATGTTATATAGCCTATAGCCTGCTTCGGTAAATGAACTATCCAACACTAAAAGGATTTTTCGTTTCGAACCAGTAGTTCCTGAGATTAGCGCGTTCAAACAAACAAACAAATTTTTTAGCTTTAAAATATTATAGTATAGATTACTTTGTAGTAGGTTATTCTCTTATCCCTAATATGCATTTTACTTATCAGCTACCAGGTCAGACTGTCTTCCGACATAGGCCTCCTCAAGTTGCCTCCATATGTGTCGATCCATAGCGGCTCTCCTCCAATCCTTTGCATCTTCTATGCATGTAGGGCTTGTATTTTGAAATAAAATGGCTTAGGTACGATAACTTTAGAATTATTTATCGTGGGAAAGCCATCCTTCGGCACGTATAAGGCGGCTCCACCGGACTGATACCACGGCCTCACAGAAAACCGACAGTTAAGCAATGCTTGCATTGCTTTTTGCTGAATGAGATACCGGAGGCCCTCTCCCCCCTCTCCCCCTCTTTCACTCTTCCCCTACTCTCCCACCTTAAAGACCGGCAAAGCACTTGTGATGAAAAAAAGAAAGATTTTTTTTATCCCTCGGAAACAGACCTTTTCTTCTAGATGAAGGTATTTCCTTTCCTGTACCCCTGACGACGTTAACGCAAAACTTCATGATGATATGTCGAGCACTTAAGGCATGAAAGCGTAACAAACAAACAAACTTTGAGTGGCCTGTTGGTCAAGCGGTTAGTGAACCTGACTGCTGAGCCAAAGGTCGTGGGTTCGATTAACACCCAGGATAATTGAGTGATGAGCACGATCATTTCGACGTTTCCTACGTACAGGAGAGCGATTCAAAGATTCTAAAACTCGTAACTTTGTACAAGTAAAACAGAAATTTTTTATTTGTATTTTTGAAGTTAATCGACATTTTAAAATAAATTTTACAGGGTCTAAAATATATGAGCTACATCTTTATGCAAAAATAAAAAAGCAGTCATGGGACTGCCGACGTGAAAACTTAAATGAAACGACGAACTTAAAACATCACATTAACAGGTTGGTGACATTAATTAGTAAGGAGCTGACAGAACTCAATGTTCAGATTAGCGCCCTCTAGTGGATCTATATATTATTATGTATTACTAGCAGCGCCCAGCGGTTTCACCCGCGTAAGTCCCGATCCCGTGGGAATATTGGGATAAAAAGTAGCCTATATGTTAATCCAGGTCTCCAGCTATCTACATATCAAGTTTCATCGCAATCGGTTCAGTAATTTTTGCGTGAAAGAGTAACAAACATCCATCCATCCATCCATACTCACAAACTTTCACGTTTATAATATTAGTAAGATGTTTATCAGCAGTCTGGTTACCATAGTACAGGCTCTGCCTAGTTTGGGATCAAACGGCCATGTGTGAGGTGTGTCAAGTTATTATTATCATTGTTATTACAAACTGACTTTCGCATTATTAGATATATTAGTAAGGATTAAGAGTACTCTATTCTATATTAATATCTGGGGCACGTGCGATTTGGTTTTTAGGGCAAAGTATACAATTGAGTACATGCCAATAGACTGAAAAATCACAAACTGGGACAGATTTGATAAAAGGCACGGCACATTTCTGCTCAAATTCTGCTTGACTGGCCTGTTGGTCTAGTGGTTAGTCACCCTGACCGCTATGCTTATAGGTCGTGGGTTCAATTCCCACCTGAGTCTGGGTGTTATTTGTGTCCGTTGTCTCTATGTTTGTAAAGTCCCCCACGACACAGGAGTAATTCCTAATACGGGAGTTGCCTTTTAAAAATAAAAAAAATATTGGAGTCCCCCCCCCACGGGTCAAGTGTTATGTCGGAACCGGTTAAAACCACATGGTGTTCCATCACAAATGGGTCTATTGCAGGGGACCCGGATATACCCTAAGAAGGAAGTAACGCAAGCGACCTTATACCCGATAGTCCAGACCAGACCCCGATAATCTTACCTATCTATACTTACACATAATTTGTAATCCCCGACGCAAAAATTGGGGTGTTATAAGTTTGACTCGTCTGTATGTTTGTCTGTGGTATCATAGCTCCCAAACGAATGGACCGATTTAAGTGCGTTTTTTTTGTATGAAAGGTGACTTCATCGAGAGTGTTCTTAGATATACTTCAAGAAAATCTGTTCATCTGTTCGAAGATCATCAGCACTTTTCTAATCGTTGAAGTGTCTTTCGAGTAGGGGATGTTTATAATTTTAAATTTATGATTAGTTACGAATACTGTACTTTATGGTAAAATAAAATTAGTTTTTTTTTTTAAACGCATTAATCTCTGGGCCGATCAGACGAATAAAAAAAAAACTTGTTTAACTTTTGGTTTCCCAATCCTTGAGGAAGGTTCTAGTCTTTGTAATAATACGCCACGACTGTTCACGACCCTAACGACCATAAACGCGGTTAAGTGTGGTAAACAGCTGGTACTTAAATGTAAACCAAAATAAAATAAGTTATGAATAAATGATCCATGCTACGAGAATGACCTACATTTGTTAACTATCAATATTGTCAAACAAAAGTGTGTGTATGTTTGAACTTCTTCACGCGCAAACAGCTGGACCGATTGCGATAAAACTTGGTATGTATATAGCTGGAGACCTGGATTAACACATAGGCTACTTTTTATCCCGATATTCCCACGGGATCGGGACTGACGCGGGTGAAACCGTGGGGCGCTGCTAGTAAGAAATGAAACCTAATCTTTAAAACTTTGGACGTCAAGTTCTTTAATCTAATTTCGAATGATGTTCTTTAATATTTTTATTGATTAAAGGAATTCGAAATTTGAATCTGGTCTGATGAAAATGAAATGAGTTTTTATCATTTGAGAGGCTTAACTTATTGTTAAAAAAATATTCTTGTTTTGTTTATGAGAAGCAAGCTGATTTCGATGTACTAAATATTATCTAGAATACTAGAAAAACTCTAGGCTTAACGCTTAATCTAAGAAAGTATATGTTATTGTTTATATATTGAAAATAATCGAACGCATTCACATTATATTTTGTCAACTTTGATCTAAAATAATAAAGTTGGACGCAACATATCTTTCAAGAGCATAGCTCTGCAAAATTAGACTTTATGTGATAACTAGCAACCCGCCCCGGCTTCGCACGGGTACAAATTATACACCTAAACCTTCCTCACGAATCACTCTGTCTATTACTGTAAACCGAATGAAAATCCGTTCAGTAGTTTTTCAGTTTATCGCGAACAGACAGACAGACACGGCGGCGGACTTTGTTTTATAATATATAGTGATTGTTACGTGTAACAAAATGATCCAAATTTGAGTTCGGATTGGTTACGGTCACTGTATATTGTGTACACAGCTTTGACTAGATTTTCAATACTTTATAGTTTAAAATGTTTTTAAAATTATAATTATATAAATGTGTTGTGAGTTGCATTTTGACCTATATCTTTAGAATTTTAACATAATAAACACTTAACATGGACAAAGTTAGCATGATTTTATAAATTCACTTTTCAAATAAGTAAAATATTCATCTTAAATTTGAAAAATTTAAACATAATGAATGACCTTGAAAGAGACATCGATTAATGGTTTGAAAATATCACTATTGAGATGTATTTGAGTGACTGGGTATTTGAGTAAAAACTTTATTAATCACCTTTGCATCTTGCTACGAATTATTATTTATTAACACTGACCCCAATCGATAAATTGCAAAAAACTTTTGGACAAACACTGCACACTATTGTGTCCTTTTTGTACATGGCATAAGAGTCATTCTTGTTTGTTTTTCGTGATTTATAATTTAGTTAGACTGCGTTATCATTATTAGTGAAGTTATGAGAAAATTTTGATAATGACCAAAATTAAGGTATAGTTAAGTGCAGTATTATACTTTAGTTCAGGTTACAGATAAGATAATCAAGTCTCAAGAATTCAAATATTAAAAGTAGTATTCATAAAAATAAATTTTAAATAAAAAGCGTCCGCCCAACGCCTGAAATGGCCCAAGCTCCGACTCTCGCACCTCTTACGGCGCGCCACATATCGATCAAAATATAGATTAAAAGGCTTCTATAAAGTGCATTAAACATTCAAGGGTTGATATCAAGGGTTAAAGTTGATACTATGATATGAAAATAGTGAAAATTATCGGGGGAGACGCGGCGTGCGGGGGCTGGCGCGCTCGCCTTGTATGGCTCGCGGGCCGTGCTCGCGCGTACCCTATAAAAGATTCGTGCCCCGCTGATCGGCGCACTCGCAGTCTCGCTGCCGTAGAGTCAACATCCACCGCGTCCCAAACCAAACACACACGCCAAAATGTGCGACGACGATGTTGCTGCGCTTGTAGTCGACAATGGCTCCGGCATGTGCAAGGCCGGTTTCGCCGGCGACGACGCGCCTCGCGCCGTGTTCCCGTCCATCGTTGGTCGCCCACGTCACCAGGGTGTCATGGTCGGTATGGGCCAGAAAGACTCCTATGTAGGCGATGAGGCCCAGAGCAAGAGAGGTATCCTCACCCTGAAGTACCCCATCGAGCACGGTATCATCACCAACTGGGATGACATGGAGAAGATCTGGCACCACACCTTCTACAACGAGCTGCGCGTCGCCCCTGAGGAACACCCAGTCCTCCTGACTGAGGCTCCCCTGAACCCTAAAGCCAACAGGGAGAAGATGACCCAGATCATGTTTGAGACCTTCAACTCCCCGGCTATGTACGTCGCCATCCAGGCCGTGCTTTCCCTGTACGCCTCTGGTCGTACCACCGGTATCGTTCTTGACTCCGGTGATGGTGTCTCTCACACCGTCCCCATCTACGAAGGTTACGCCCTGCCCCATGCCATCCTCCGTCTGGACTTGGCTGGTCGCGACTTGACCGACTACCTCATGAAGATCCTCACTGAGAGAGGCTACTCATTCACCACCACCGCTGAGAGGGAAATCGTGCGTGACATCAAGGAGAAGCTGTGCTATGTCGCCCTCGACTTCGAGCAGGAGATGGCCACCGCTGCCGCCTCCACATCCCTCGAGAAGTCCTACGAACTTCCCGACGGTCAGGTCATCACCATCGGTAACGAGAGGTTCCGTTGCCCTGAGGCTCTCTTCCAGCCTTCCTTCTTGGGTATGGAATCGTGCGGTATCCACGAGACCGTGTACAACTCCATCATGAAGTGCGACGTTGACATCCGTAAGGACCTGTACGCCAACACCGTCATGTCCGGTGGTACCACCATGTACCCCGGTATCGCCGACAGGATGCAGAAGGAGATCACCGCCCTCGCTCCCTCCACCATCAAGATCAAGATCATCGCTCCCCCCGAGAGGAAATACTCCGTATGGATCGGTGGATCCATCCTGGCTTCCCTCTCCACCTTCCAGCAGATGTGGATCTCCAAGGAGGAGTACGACGAGTCCGGCCCTGGCATCGTCCACCGCAAGTGCTTCTAAGCGCAACGTCACTTGGTGCTGTTGCTGCGTGAGTCAAGTGCAGTGTGTTGTGGTGCTCTCGTTTACAATGGGAGTGCAAGCATTTGTACGAGTACGTTTACGTTGTACGTAGTGATACCTGACAGAACTGAACATCTAATGTAACGCCATCTATTGTAATGTAATTTATTGTAAAATTTATATAAATTTAATTTTCTTTTTTTTATTTTTATTATATACACGGGATCGTTATGGATCTCACGCCAAATGTAATTAATAAATAAACGGTTAATTTATTTATTTTAATTACATTATTTCTTTTTATACAACCGTTGACTTTGGTTTTTGTTTAGTAATCCGCAACCTGCATCCCCCCTGCGGTGTACTTACTATTACATAGAAGTAAATATAACATATATATAAATGAATTGAAGTCAGTGGACCGCACTTGTGTCTATGTGGGTCACACTCATTGCCAACATTCCTCAATCAATCGCCACCGACTGCCGTGAGTTTTTCAAATTCTAATCGGATAGTGGCAAACTTCAGTAAATTACGAAAGAGCGCTTCCCTAGTGCTCGGCAGTACAGAATTAGAGTATGAGGGGTACCCACACACGCGTCAGAATTAGCCACCGCGTGCACTACCATAAATAGTAAAGACAACTCCCGCGGCCAAAAGCATTTTCTAATTTTATCATGTAATCGTGGGGCGGCTGGCTCAAGCGCACCACTCGAGCATAGACCTTATGTGGTAGTGTGAAGATAAAGTTTCGTTTACGCCACACGTTTCCGTAAATATCTTGAGAGACGCCTGGAGTTAAAGAAGCCATCGGTTCGGCAGGTCTATTAATACGCTGGACTCCCGGAGCGCTAGTTTACATCTGTAGTCGAATATTAGGCGCAATACGTCGATATGACGTTGGGGAACTTGTTTACGTTCGTGCGATTAGGAATGGATAATAATAGTTCTTCGAGTGGCGTCTGAAAACGCATTATGCTAGGAATCTTATTCGTTGGTTGTTTGAATTTTTTATATGTTGACAACTATTACGATGTTTTTGAAAACTTTTTGTCTGAACTGTTTTGTTTTGAGAGCAGCGTGTCTAATCACGTTCCAATTAACTTTCAACTTAACTTGTTCAATTGTTTCAGTTTCTGTGTTTTGTTTCTCATTTCTGAATCTTTTAATAAAATTAGCTTGAAATTCTTAGATGTTAACAGAGGTGGGGTTTAATACCTTATTACTAGATATGTTTTTATGAAGTTAATTATTAACAATGTTGAAATTTGATATACCTGCCTATATATAGCGTCCATTTTCTTTTCTTCTCTCTCTCTAATCTAATATTAATTTAAAGCTTTTTATAAATTATCGGTAATAGGTACGCGATTGAACTTGGATAACATTCCCTTATTATACTTGTTATCCAAGATGTTACAAGAAGGTGACAAATAAATGACCACACCTTAATTTAACATGTTGTATTTCAGTGAACTTTTGCATTGATAGTTTGATACCCAGACCTGTTACGTCATGTTAATTTAATTATAACTTCCATCAGCAACGAACCGGGAATATTTTTAAGCGCTTCAATATTCTCCGGATATATTAGTTTTATTTGAAGACTACAATCATTTTCGACAATCTTTTGATTCGGTTGCTTTTATTTTTCATCCGTTTTACATTATCCAATTTAGAGTTTGTTGTCTCCAAGTCCCCTCTACTGTATCTATTTGTATGTCATAGTAAACTAAATATGTAAATAGTTGAGAAGAGAAATGTCACAATACAACACTTTTGTTCTTAAATTGAAGTCTCTGAAATACCTACGACTTTCACCTCTCTTTTAGATCTTGTATGCAATGCTCCACTTCGTTTTTGAGTAAAGCACCGCATCGACCAATGTAGGATGAAGTTTGACATCGTTTCCAACATGCTTCCAAGTGCGAAGTACCCACCATTTCCCATGGTAGTCCTGACTATCAACAACAACACAACACTGTCCAGTTGGAAAGGACTCTAAGCAAAGTTGGCTTCCCTGTGTCCATATCCAAACCGTGTTAATTTTCATTAGGTATCTAATGTAATCGTAAGTGATACAAGCATCACGTGTTTTTTCCCGAATTATTGTTTGATTTGTATTATTACTACTCTATAAATTATCAACATCATTTAATACTGAATTTAAATGTTCAATTTTAATTGATTATTATAACTAACACATCTTTGTTATTTGTATTCTCATCTTTAACTCGATTTGTCATAGTAAAAAAGATATAATACATGAGCGAAAGAACAATATTTATCAGCAATACATATTATAAATTTACAGAAATCAATCCATAATTTGTATGATGGATTAAATCCAGTAAAGAAAAGAACTTTAGCAGCTATATCTAATAGCAAAGATACCCTGGAAATCTATCTTACCTTTAATGCACATTGTATGTGAGCAAGCGCACGTTTTATTTTTATTAATCATGATTCACCCTATGTGGCCATAAGCGTCTTCCTGTAACGTGATTCATCCATGATTATCGACTGAGAGTTACGGCAGAACTAACCTGGCCTAGTAGGACTTCCTAGTTCTACTAGGCCGGGCTAGTCCAAATGTTATTTAAATTTTATTTATTTATTCTTTATTGTACACTAAAAGTAGATTACATATCTTAAAATCAAGGAAATGGTATGTACAAAGGCGAGCTTAACCCAAACCTGAGTTTACTTCCAGCAAACCTTGGTGTGAATAGAGGATAGTAGTAGGCATGTACCATCTTCGTCTTCATCGTCTCTTTCCATCAGATAAGTTAGAAGACAAACGCCTATTCCATTACACAATAAAAAAAAGGGTCTTCTAATTTTTCTAATGGCTTACAGAGGAAACTTCTTCTGCAGAAGATCTACTCAGATATATAGCGTTTACTTTGCTTCGAGTAGACGCCAAAGAGGAGTCTGCTCAAATATGAAATTCTTATCTAATCTATTTTTATGACTGGCATGTTGGTCTAGTCTAGGGTTCGATTCCCAACTAGGACAAATAATTGTATGATGAGCACGATCATTTGTTCTCTGTCTGGTTCTATTTTATCTATAATATTTCTGTATTTAGAAATATATATAAGTATGTTTATCAGCAGTCTGGTTACCATAGTACAGGCTCTGCCTAGTTTGGGATCAGACGGCCGTGTGTGAGGTGTATCAAATTAATATTATTATCAACCTTGGCGGTGGTAGTGCTCCACCTTTTTACTTGATCGACGGGTTGCATCATTGTTCTCAACCTTAGTGATATTTAAAAGTGAACAGCGATCTGGTTGTTAATGAATCAATTATAGCGAAACAAAGTCTGTTTTAGCCACACCTGTACACAAATAACTCAATGGACTTTGGGTACTCGAAACGTCGAACAGTTCTATGAATACGCATCGATGATTCAATATCATTATCACGATCAATGACACAGGTCTTGGCAAACACACTTACTTCTATAAAAGTACTTGTAAACTATTAGATGTGTAACTCGGGATTTAATCGCGATTATATTTGATCGAAATACACCGATCGTGGACTGACCACGGTCGGTGTATTTCGATCGAAACGTCGGATAACAAAAAAAGGTATTGTATCTTTTAAATATTATCTTGATTAAGTCGCGAGTAACACATCTAATAAGTATCAAAGTCGAGAAAGTTTAAAAACTATTACTTTTAAACTGATATAATTAGGAACTGTTTCATTCAACACTAGTCGGATTATTAGGTAACTAGCAGCGCCCCGCGGTTTCAACCGCATAAGTCATCCCGTGGGAAAACCGGGATAAAAACTAGCCTATGCGTTAATCCAGGTCTCCAGTTATCTACAAACCAAGTTTCATGGCATCGGTTCAGTGGTTTTTGCGTAAAAGAGTGTAGTGAAACTAATGTGGTGGCGTGTTCAGTATCTATTTAATACTCTCTTAATACTTTTGTCTTGTTAGTAAATTGTGTTAGTATTTATTCCATAATATTAAACGTGTGTGAGCTAACATTTATACACACATGGTGCTGACATTTCGATGACTAAGTATTTATTTATTTGGTTTATCAACGGTTGTTACAATAATACAATCTCATTCATTATTACAAGAAAGGCTTCCAGGACAATTGCACGACCAATTAAAGATAAACACAGCATGCACATGTATATACAGAACTGGCAAAAAATAAAATAAAATTGAATACAGAACATTGAATATCATAATGTGAAAGCACAAGTCATAGCATAAATAATAGCATTAATCTTAGTATTCATTTAACATGAATTATATTACTGAGAAGAAACAAATGCTGCAGTGGATTTAATTGTATGTAGGTATAGTAACAAAAGAAGAAAAAAAGAGGTATCTGAGTGAACAATAACAGTATTCATAATGTCACTGTGATTGGAATTGTGATGATTGAATTAATAAATACATTATTAAATATTAAAAATACAATATAAGATTATTAATTAAGAATACAATAAAAGAAACACAACATGAAATAACACTACATTGACAATAATACAAAAATAATACGCTTAACAATTAAATTTTAAATCGGATATTGATGTCAGTTTGGTATTGATTTGTGGACTAGACTCTTGAAGGAATTCAAACTTGATGATAATATGTCTATGGTCCCACAGATGTCGTTTAGAGCTCTACATAACCTTGGAACCGGGAAGTTATAGCCTAGGACTCTTTGGAAGTAGGAAACACATTACGAGTAAATAATGTATATGGAAACTATATTGGGGTCGCTGCTATTCAGGTCACCTAGTATGCTATTGAGACTAGTAATAATGCTTACAAAAGATCCATCCATCCATCCATCCAAACTTTCACATTTATAATTTTAGTGGGATTATTACGCCATTGAAGCACTAGTTAAATGATTAATTAGTAATTGAGGGGGCTTAGGCTATAGTCGACATAGTAGAATATTTTGCGAAATAGTGGATTCCACTTATCATCAAGAACATCACGAAGAACACTCAGGTCAGGTGAAGGTTTCCTCTTGGAATTTTTCTCCCCATTAAAGACTGAATATTTGCGAATTATAATTGCTCATAAAAAGCCCATGCTGTAAGTTTTTCTATTAAAGAACGGGGTCGAAAAAAGGTGCAATATCGATCCTATTTTACAAGCAAAATAGGAAAATAAAGGGTGCTTATAACAAGCCTGCATGAATTCGAATTTCAACGCACTTTCAGTTGTAAATAAATTGTAAAAGGCGCCTGAAATCTCTGGAATTAAATGCCAACATAGTCAATTTATGAAAAAAAATGTGATTACGTAATATACAATTAACAAATTGTAAATAATTTTGTTAAAAATTGACGTATTTAGATATATATATACACCTATTTTATTTAGTGATAAGGATAGGTAACTATTTTTTTACGTGTTATAATAATAGTCACAAATTTTATTGCAATATGAGTTAGCTACGAAATTATAATTAATAAGTGGGTATCATCTCCTATTCTCCTAGCGTACCGTTAATATTCATCTAACGAACTTCACTGGCCTGTTGGTCTAGTGGTTAGTGACGCTGACCGCTATGTTTATAGGTCGTGGGTTCGATTCCCACCTGAGTCTGGGTGTTTTTGTGTCCGTTGTTTCTATGTTTGTAAACTCCCCCGCGACACAGGAGTAATTCCTAATGCGGGAGTTGTCTCTTTAAAAAAAACAAAAAGAAATAAAATATGTACTGAAATAACTAAACATCTTTAACGATACTTTAATACTCAAAGAGAGAGCGAAATCAAAAGTTAATAAAAAGCTTCACATTGATGTAGTACAAAGATCCTATCACACACCAACGGGCACATTCCTCACCCTTGCCAAGTACTCTCATTATATACTCCACCAACATATTTTTGCTAACAACAAACTCTAAAATAAGCTTTAAGTCTCAGTGATTAGGTTCAAGGACAAGTTGTTTTGTTAAAAGAAATAAATTAGCATCAACGATTCGTCACTTAGTTACTATTCGATGGTTATTCGAGTGGTTTTGTTTAGTATGTGTAATTTAACATTAGGGTGATAGAGTATGTTAAGATGTTGACTGGAATTATTAATTAAATATTAATAATATTTGTAAAAAAAGTTATTAAATAAAATAAACTCATATTCAACGTGGTATCACTGAGGTCGAGCCGGCCCATTCGTGACGAGATGCGTGGCTCTCCCACGATAAGATACACTGCGCTAATCGCAAATAAAATTGGGATATAGAATGTTTTTCATTTAAAGTAAGACAGACGATAAAATAATATGCGGTAAGAAAAGCCAATCGTGTGTCGTGTAATCCTACTAATATTATAAACGGGAAAGTTTGTGACGGATGTTTGTTACTCTTTCACGCAAAAACTACTAAACCAATTGCGATGAAACTTGGTATGTAGATAGCTAGAGATCTGGATAAACTCATAGGCTACTTTTCGTTTCGATATTCCCACGGCACTGGGACTTACGCGGGTGAAACCGCGGGGCGCAGCTAGTATACAATAATTGAAGCCGGCGGTTTTAGCACTGGGACACAAGTTTGATCTTATGTTTATGTGTGACTAGCAGTTGCCCGCGACTTCGTTCGCAAAAACAACAAAAAGTAGCTTATGTGTTAATCCAGGTCTCCAGCTATATACATACCAAGTTTCAGAGCAATCGGTTCAGTAGATTTTGTGTGAAAGAGTAACAAACATCTATACATCCTCACATACTTTCACGTTCATAATATTAGTAGGATCACCACATCACATATACTAATGTTACTAAAACTCTTCGCTTATAACAAGTTAGTCCAAAGTACCTAATTTCTAATTAAATCTCTATTTTCTGTCATAGTGGAAAACATCCCAATAAGAATGGTTTCATACAAACCTACAAACAAACATGAAACTTCATTATATCAGGGTGTATTAGGATACATCACCCGTAATCAGACTCGCGGAGTGAAGAGTGCTGAGACGAACTCATTGAAACAGCGTCGAAACGTTTAATATTCGCTTGAAGACGACACTCGCTTACAAAGGACGGGAGCCGGAGGACCTTTTTAGATACGTGTCATGATAATAGCTCTATATACTTTAATGTATTAGTTACTACTGACTGGCTTGTTGGTCTAGTGGTTAGTGATCCTGACTGCTATGCCACAGGTCGTAGGTTTGATTCCCACCCGAGTCTGGGTGTTCTTTGTGTCCGTTGTTTGTATGTTTGTAAAGTCCCCCGCGACACAGGAGTAATTTCTAATGTGGAGTTGTATTTAAAAAAAAAAAAAAACGACTAGCTTTTTTGGCGACAGATCAGGGACCAGTACCTACTTTTTACTGGATAAAAAGTACTATGTCCTTTTCATTCCCTTGACAACGTGTTTGCGATGATGATCGATCACGTAGTTAAGGCGTCAACGTGTAAAAGACAATCAAAGTCAAGTTTGCGTAATTTATAATTTCACGTTCACTCGCGTTTTCTGGATAAAAGATACCCTATCTCATTTTTTGTAGCTCTGACAGTGTGTATGCACAATTTCATGATATCGGTTCAGTAGTTACGACCTGAAATAAAGTTTGGATTTGTTCCGAATAAGTTTGCAGTTAATAACATCATCGTCATCATCATTTCAGCCATAAGACGTCCACTGCTGGACTTAGACCTCCCTCAATGATTTCCAAGAAGACTGGTCCATCCATAGACATGTTAATGACGTATTACATTCCATCATGACTTATTACTGACACTTCTAAATAAACTGACTTTTAAAACATCATTAAATACTTTTACCGGTATGCTAGCTATTTAACTTCAACTGTTCTATACTTATTAAATTATTCATATTGTAGCCACCGTTGAAAAGTGCTACAAGTGAGAGAAAAATCATCATGAGTCCTGGCAAGAGGTGATGCTATCACACCAGGAGAGTCACTTACACGTCGCCGAAGCTGTAAAGCATGTTTCTTTAGGGATACTATGTACTACCTATTAGAAGATACATTATCTCATTATTTTCCTGCCCTTTTACCAATTGTTATTAGAGTCGGTGCAATGTTTTTGGCAGAAGGATTTTGGCTGATTTATTTTATGGCAGGCCGCCTCCCTGACGCCAACCCTCCTTGGTAATGTAATTGTTTCAAGATGGAAAAGAAGGAAGGACGCACATTTTGTATAAGGCAAAATTGGAACCTAGGATAAGGGAAACCGTAAGTCTCGGATGGGGCACGGGGCTGAGACTGCAGCAGCTCGCAGAGGCCGGGGTCGCGTACCTGAATGTCGTGTATTTCCTGTGACTAAGACAGGTACACCATCTACAGAACATAAAGTCACTGATTGACCTATTAAATTTTTTGCTACCTTAAATTAATTCTTTAAAGTTTCAAGCTCCTGACCTATATCTAACCACGAGTATTTGCGCGCCTCGATATTAGACAAGTTGTCGCGGCCGCTTCATTTAGACCTAACGACACTAAACTATATTAATAATCATTATTAACCTGGCGACTGACGTCCGGGGTGAAATAGGAGGGGGAAGAATTCAAGGGGGTGAAGCGGGGACAAGTGGATCGTTCCATTGTTGGAATCTATCTGTCAAAGGATAGACGAATTTAATTGTCGCGCATTCAATAAGGTCTATTATTCCGTAACAGTTTTGTTACTCTTTCATATTCGATGAACCGATACGGTGCGACTGCTTTTTATTAATTTCTCACTTAATAACTTTTCAGATATTCGTCCCGTTGTCAAGTTTTTCATGGCGTGACAATGGATTGAGCACTTTGATGTTATTTTATTGTTGCTATTGTTAATGTTTTATTGATTTGTCGTTGGCTGTACTTAGACGAGACAAAGGATTTGTTAGAATTATAAATTGATCATCCGATTGAATTTGATGTTAATTTAAAAAATGTACATCACGATGGACCGATGGCTTGAAGAAGGTGGCTGGTAGCGGATCGATGCGGACTGCCCAAGACTGAGATATCTTGGCAATCCTTGGGGGGAGGATGGCGATAGGCTGATGATTAATCGATGAAAAAATAATTAAGTAAATATAATACAAAGGTTTGATATTTTCAACCAATCTCTGGAACAAATTGTTGCCTGCTGTATTTCCGGACCGATACGACCTTCAGACCTTCAAGAAAAGAGCATACTCCCATCTCAAAGGCTAGCACTTGTGACTCTTGAGTTGCAGGTGTGGGGACACCTGCAACTCAAGGGGGCGGCGACAGTAGTCACTTACCATCAGGTGACCCGTCTGCTCGTTTGGACCCTATTATATAAAATAAAGTTTATTGTAAGTACGATACCCATTTGCTCGGAATTCCAAATACTATTCCACATTATGACTAAGAAAGATATGGCTCACACCTTATTCTCATCCGGTGTAGGCAGGGCTGCATACAGCTTGCGCCTCAGCCACGTTCATCAGAACTTTCAAACACGCTTATCGGTTAAGGGTGCAGGTTACACCGGCCATGATGCTAAATGCTTGGGGGTGACTTACCCTTCGCTGAAAGGAGGGGAAGAATCGGGCCGGAATGTCGAGCTGACACACGTGGCTTGAATATCTTCTCTTCGCGTGTGGTTTTAAATTGATTTATAGTGATTTAGTTATTAATTTAGGAGCGTGAACTCCAATGCGTGCGCGTCGATGGTTTTTTCCAGAGGGGAGGGGGGGGGGGGGGTAGCGGAAGGTGAAGGATGTAGGATAAAGTGGGGCGTGTTGCGTTTGGAAATGTGTAAATGAATGTTTAATGCTTATGTAGTATAACTTTATCCTATAAATGTGTGAATTAAAAATATGATATAATTATAGCGTAATTGGCGTTTACAATGCTGTTGTTAATTTTCATAACTGTAATCTAATTTTATAGAACATGAAAGTTTAAAAGCATATTAATATCATGCTCCTTGTGGCGACTTCCAAATACAGCAAATCATACTTCAACATCATCTAGCGCGGACAAGCTGAACTACGGAGTAACTATTACTATAGCGCTGATAATACTCATAGCGCGATGCAGGATCGCGCTATGAGTATTCTCCCGCCGATAAGTATACATATAGCATAAAACTATTAATATATATATATATATATATACGTTCCATACGGAGGTGGGCGTTAGTGACCGTGCCACAGTGTTTCACTAATGCGGTCATTATCGAACACATGAAATAATTGTAACTTGTAATCAGTTCCAAATAAAAAAACAGTTTAACATACTAACACATGCGACTTTAGTCAATATTATTGACATGCAAATTATTATAACAATTATTGTTGATACAAATAATCACATATGCAATTCAATAATGTCCAATATGTCCATCCATTTTCATAATGTCAAAGATTTAATTAATTTTAATACGGTGAAGTTTCAATGGTATTCAGACATGATCATTCATAAAATAGGTATTTCATTACAGAATATTACAGGATATAATACAATACCTACAAATTGAGTTGCTATTTTAACTAATTGTTCATTCATTCGTTTTTAATGTAGTTAAATAAGTATAGTTTTTTGAAAAAAATCCTTGACACTGCAAAAACATTTCGCTGCAAGCCATTCGGTTAGTTTTTTTAAAACGTAATAGAGGGTTTGGTATGTGATTGAAGATTATTGCTCTTATCTTATGTGATATGAATTATTTTGATAATGTTTAGTTCTACATAGGCCTGCCATCACCTAAATTGCCGACACCGGACAAAAACAACCGGATAAAAAAATCCAGACAAATGGGTGAAATCGAGATTTTTTCCCCGACACCTTAAAAAAAACGCCGATTCCATTAAAATATTTAGCTTGTTAACGATTCATATAACAATTTTAATTGTCGCGTGGCACAGAGTGCCCGGGTTTTACCCAGACACTTTTTGAAAACCCCGCCCGGACGCTCCCCCGACGGCCTCTAAACTAGGACAAATCCGGGGAAACCCGGACGGATGGCAGCCCTAGTTCTACATATAGATACGAAGTGGTTTGTTTTATCTGGATATGTGATTTTTATGATTTTTTTTACTCAGAATCGGAGTTACCAAACAATAAAATTGAGAAAATTTTGTAAACTGACTATCAATTAATTATGTTTTTGACATTTTATATAAGTAGGTACTTAAATATTATTTTAATAAAAATAATATATTTTATGTCCACAATGTATCTGGCAGTGTCTGTTAAACATTTGACTGTCGAAGTACCTACATTATAAGCAAAAAAACGTAGTCTATTATATTCTATGAACTATGTAACGAGACGATACATAAATACTTCTGACAAAAAGTTTATACGTGAAAATAGCAAGACAAGGGAAATATCTGAAATTCAATATAAGGGGGCATCCATTAATTACGTGATGTGTTTTGGTGATTTTTTTTCTCCCCCGGTGAGATATTGCTCGACCCTCCCCCCCCCCTTAATCTCACGTGAGATTTTTCAAAATGCATACCTTCACGGAAAATAAATTATAGTATTAGCAACTGTGGTTGTAGACCGTTTACTCCACCATGTAAAGTACACTGTTTTTTCCGGAAAAAAATTACGTGATAGCTGCCCCTCTCCCCCACGTGAGATTGGGTGAGATTTTGCTCGACCGGGGGGGTCGGCCCTAAACGCCTCACGTAATTATTGGACGCCCCTTAATGAGTGAGTAAATCAAAACGAAACATAAGACGGTACATCATTTTCTCTTGCCCTAAACTATCTACTTTTAGTTTTTTTTTATCTCATTCTTCACAAACATGCGTCCAATTGGCCGAATGCCAGGACTCATACGAACTGTCCGACATACGTACATGCTTATAGGTACAAAAGTAACCGTCTTCCATAGTTTCACCAGTATTTGTGCTCACTGTTCAGCTCCTAAAGATCGTAGCGTTATGATTAATATCCTACAAAGTTCCTCAAGAATTAAGCTATCATGTGCAAGTTTTCAAATCGAACTGGTAGTTTCTGAGATCAGCAAATTTAACCAAAAAAACAATCTCTTCAATCAAATCCATGAGACATAGGTCTGACTTAGGCCCATCCCATTGTGCACCAGAGCACTCGGTCCTCCGCTTTCTGCTTCCAATCCATCACAGCTACGTTCCTAAGGTCCTGATATTAAAAGACAGAAATTACATTTATTATTGTGCAAGTAAATTGTTCATTATCCTCCGCAACTAAGTTGGGGTCGGCTTTGAGTCTAACTACGATACGGCCGAACTTTGATATTTTACGTGAACCGATATCGAAGTTCTGTAGTTAGTCCAGGTTGTCGAACTTTTTTAGGCCTCCGCCGTCCGATGCGGTTACCATACGAACATAATCTGTGGTATTTGTTACCGGTAGTTGGAGCTCTAAAAAGTCCGACAGCCTGGTCTAACTACAGAACTTCAATATCGCCTAGTACTTGGGTTGTGGAGGTCTGATGGCAGTCGCTTCAAGTAAAATATCAAAGTTCGGCCGTATCGTAGTTAGACTGAAAGCCGACCCCAACTTAGTTGGGAAAAGGCGCGGAGGATGATAGTGATGATACACATTTGACCTTCATTTTGTGTTTTATATAAATTTGTGATTTTAAGAAAAGTTCGATAAACATAAAATAATATATTCAGTTCATTGCTTTTCATTAATTATCATATAGCGTTGACTAATTTACAGAACATTATAGAAATTCTTTAAATTTTTAGTTGATCAGTCAAGAAGAAAACTTCCAAGTATTAAAATAAAAGAAGAATTTAGATAATCAACAATAATAATAAAAAAAATAGTCAACTTCTGTAAATACGGGTATTTAATACCACGGATGTTGATGGCATGTCCAGATTTCAATGAAAATGTCTGCATTATAAAAAGTACAAATTCTTTGTAATTGGCATGAAAATTGTCCAGGAAAAATGTCTCCGTAAAAGAAAACCGGCCAAGTGCGAGTCGGACTCGCGCACCGAGGGTTCCGTAAAATATTTTTATATGATGTAACTAAAAATATACGGTTTTATCTGTGCGTAGACGTTGCTTCGTACCAAATTTCAAGATTCTGAGTTCACGGGAAGTACCCTGTAGGTTTTGATTCCCTTGCGAGTGTCGAAAATTTGCGGAAATTTACGGCATGAACGGCTGTATCTTTTGATTGCGTGCGCTTAGAAGTTTGATTTTTTCACAGCTCTAAGGGACAGTAGACTTGAGTATTTGATATAAATTGCAGCTTGATACCTCCATGTGTTCCTGAGAAAAAGGGTCTTGACAGACAGAGGGACCCATGGACGGACGGACAACAAAAATGATCCTAAAAATTAAAATTATTAAAATCCATTTTTCTATGCTAAATGTACACATAACGCTTCTCAAATTTGATTATATCTTTCTGTAACAGCCTATGTAAACGAATTGGTATTCACTATTACCTTTTTTTTTAAATTGAGACATCTCACACACAATCAGTGTCTGATCCCAAACTACGCAGAGTCTGTACTATGGTAACCAGACTGCTGTATATATCGTTTTCTTGGTGATGATATTGGTTAATCGTATCGAATCGTAGAGTGATATGTCCCTAACACACAGAGAAGATCCTCCGACCAGGCTAGGTGAACACCTGGCGGGACAGGGACCAGGTTGATGTAGACAAGTTGTACATATAATGAGCGGGAGAGTTTTTATTGCATCAGTTGTTATTTATAGTTCCTCTTATCTTCGCTAGATGACGCTACTGTATTTTGCTATTCATGCATTTTGTTACGTTGTCAAAATTGACTTAAATAGCAAATCATTATAAATTATTTAGTTCTTAATTACATTAAAAACAAGAAATTAATTACGCATGCATGCATGCATTTTGTTACGTTGTCAAAATTGACTTAAATAGCAAATCATTATAAATTATTTAGTTCTTAATTACATTAAAAACAAGAAATTAATTACGCATGCATGCATGCATTTTGTTACGTTGTCAAAATTGACTTAAATAGCAAATCATTATAAATTATTTAGTTCTTAATTACATTAAAAACAAGAAATTAATTACGCATGCATGCATGCATTTTGTTACGTTGTCAAAATTGACTTAAATAGCAAATCATTATAAATTATTTAGTTCTTAATTACATTAAAAACAAGAAATTAATTATGCATGCATGCATGCATTTTGTTACGTTGTCAAAATTGACTTAAATAGCAAATCATTATAAATTATTTAGTTCTTAATTACATAAAAAACAAGAAATTAATTAATATTAGCAACCTAATGTAAAATTATGTACTTTTAAAAACATATTCAAACAATTTTCACAAATTAATACCAATTCATGTATTTTAACCAATCATTTGGTCTGAAACTAGACATAAATAAATGTCTTCTTACTCCTAACGAATGAAATCTCAACGTTCATATAATGTAATTTGAACAGCAGTGGGGGGTTGGGTCGAGACCTAGGCGCGCGGGGGAGGGGTGTGCAGAATTTAATATTGGCAGCGCGCGCGGGTTAAGGCGACGTGCAAATAAAACTCTATGAAACCGCACCCCACTGCTGTTAAGGGTTAGCTTACGTTTTTTGGTTTTATATTGATTAAAGGTTATTGTGTACTCATTGACCAGACAGACGTTGTTCTATTCGAATTTAATAAAACATTTTCAGTTTGGCTAAAATTTATTTCCAATTTTCCTAGCATTTTTAACCGACTTCAAAAAAGGAGGAGGTTCTCAATTCGACTGTGGTTTTTTTTATGTTTGTTACCTCAGAACTTTCGACTGGGTGAACCGATTTTGATGATTCTTTTTTTATTTGAAAGCTGGTGCTTCCCGTGTGGTCTCAATTTAATTGGGTCCAGTTCTGACAATGGCATCCATGAGAAAACCATATATAAGTCTTTTATGGAATAGTTTTTTTTCTTGAAGTCAGTTTTCTTTTTTGAAAGAATTATTTAAATATATTTTTAAACCTATGCCGCACCAATGCAGACATTTTAAATGTCGCACACCTATATCTAAAGGGAGCTTACTCAAAAATAACAATTTTTGAGTTATGCACACCATAGAATTCCTTATCTCAATACCTACCGACCAATGAACCAGATTTAAAAATATCAAAACTACTCGACGCTAAAACCCTAAATTCATCGATACGGGCTCAACTCAAAACAATAAAACAAATATAAAAATAACTAAAAAATCTAATTTTCAGACCTAAAACATGATAAAAACATAATATCTTTCTTCTAGCTGTGTATAAACCTCCAAAACTCCTGCAGTACACAGGGACATAGTAATTAGTTTTTCGCCTTTTCTGAGAAAAAGTATTTTTTTGAATTAATACCTGTTTAGATCTAGGTGTGCCATGTAGTCTAAACGATTCAGGCAGTCTTAAGTTATGCGTTTACCAAAAAACAATGTATAAATCTACAAGTCCTGTCTCTGACTCTATTGTGCTGGTGCCTCTGGTGGAATTTATAAACCTTTACAGGAAACAGGTATGTTTTTAAATTTTGTGACTTGTATACAAATAGGGACTTAGAGACGATAATATTTATAAAGTACGCTACCTTTCTAGTTGCCCGATATTTCGACCGAATTGCACCGACCGCGGTCACGGGTGAATCTTGGTATCTCATCATCTGCAAATAGAATCGTCATCAAATACACTCAACTCGACAACACTCAGTGCACACCAAATTAAAATAGTGAAGACCAAGTGCGAAGCTGCCGAAACTCACAGAGGTGTCACTAGTCCACCCATGTCTACTAACTACTAACTAAAAAGGTTTCGTACCTTACAAATATTATCTTATTATAAAGGACAGTATGAATATCTTCATGCTGTCCTTTTATACACGACCGCTCAAAAAAGGAGTATTACATGATAACCCAAAACAACACTCTTGTTTTGGGTTATCATGTAACACTCCTTTTAATTTCTCTTTAATGTTTTCAAGGTTCATGTATGTGTGTATGTTTATGAATTTCTTTATTCCACCATAACTTCTAAATGCCTGAACAGATCTGGATGTATGGCTTATCATTATAATCCTTCGTTTCATGGCAGGGCAGTTGTGTTTTTTTTAATTTTATAATAAGTAAATTGTATGCTGGTGTGATGGTTTACCAGCACTTTATTGAAAGGGGGATAGGTTTCCAAAGCACAAATTACACCATTTCCTGATGGCTTGTCAAAAACATTTTTTTGTAAATTGCTTTTTCTGGTGTATGAAAATTTTAATGATTTTTTCACACAAATATTTACGAATGTGTCACATGCCTATTGATTGATTTTTGTCAGTCTTCCCTTTTACAAAATATGATAATAATCGGTCAATTTTCAAGTTCAATTTGCCACTTGTCAAAATCATGATATTTGCTTAAATTGTTAGTGCTTTACGTCTTTAAGGAGTTTGAAATTATGACCCAAAAATATTATCACTCTTTTTTGTACCCAATATCATCACACCTTTAATAGGTTGGTACCATGGCACTATTTCATCGGTCTCTTAGCAAGAGTTTACACTGTGCTTAAGCTATGGGACCTACAAGATGGTCCCAAGCTATTCTTCAAAGAATGACGTACCTATAGATTATGTACCTACCCCGAGACTATCCCGGGTTAATGTACACTTAGTACATTAATCCGGGATAGTCTTCGCCTTAACAGTGTGTCTGCGGATATTTTTACAAACGTTATTACTGTGCGGCGTACGCTTTAGCTTTCTTTATTAAATTGTCGTTAGGGGTCGCCGCATTAGCTCGGCTTTCGGCTCTCGGCATTCGGCATTCGGCGTTCGGCAAACGCCCGCGGTCATGATGACGACCCGAGTATGACAATATTGAGAGTATTTTCTAAGAATATCAATTAATTCTAGCTTTTATTTTCGTGTTTATTTTGGTCCTTAATACATTATTATTTTATTTATTTATATATAATTAATGTTTCTTAATTACACTGTTATAACAGCGTTAGATACAACCGCTGAGGTTAATAACATTGGTGTTGCAAATGTAAGCACTGATAACCACTTAACATCATTCTAAATAATGATTAGTTAGGATGATGTTAAGTGGTTATCAGACGCTGTCAGGTGCTTAGAAAAATACATAGGGTTTTCATCGAAAAAAGCTATTGTTCCCAAGAAATAGATTGATTGACAAAGTCTACGCGGAACAAACCGCGAATCACAAGTGCGTTGTCTGCCTTAAAGGTAGGAGTACGGGAAAGGTGGAAGAGGGGGAGGAGTGAGCGGGAAAGGGTTAGGGCAACAGGTAACCTCAGTCACTCGGCGAAAAGCAATGCAAACATTGCTTCACTGCTGGTTTTCTGTGAAGTCATGTATCACTCCGGTCGAGCTGGCCCATACGTGCGGAAGCATGGCTCTCCCACGTAATTCTTTGTTGTACAATATATAAAACTTTAATAGATCTTAAATTTAATTTTAATAGGCCTTTTCCCTAAAAGCGATCTCTACCAGGCAAAAGTAAAATGACAACTAAAATAAAATACAAAATACATAAAAAATAGAATAATAGCATAGACCGCACATACGGCCCGCCACTGCCACATCCCATGTATGAGGGCGCAACATCGGCCCACATATGCACAATTAAGCCTTTTTTTTTTTTTTTTTTTTACGTGTGGAAACCCCCACGGGTCGTCACCCCACCTGGGCTAAGCGGTAGGGTGGTATGTCGGACTCGAACCGACTAAAACCACACGGTGTTCCATCACAGTCCATACTACCAGGGCCTCAGGTGTACCCTTAGAAGGAAATATTAAAGATACACTCACGGAGAAATACTCACGCTAGTATTAATTATAGATATACTCACGGAGAAATACTCACACTAGTTCGTCTTCATGTTGCTTACAAAATGTATGTCCTTGAATTCCGTTATTGTAAATCGGGTTAAAGCTACGCTTAAAAAACCCGATTATTTATGGTTTTTTATCAGAAAAACGTTAATTATAAAATGGTGTGCGACTCTAAAATAGGAGGAAATTCACAGATATGTTCGTAATTCATAAATATCGGGAATATCGGGATAAAAAGTAGCCTATGCGTTACTCCAGGTCTCCAGCTATCTACATACCAAGTTTCATCGCAATCGGTTTAGTAGTTTTTGCGTGAAAGAGTAACAAACATCCATCCATACATCCATCCAAACTTTCACATTTATAGTATTAGTGGGATTTAGCCCTTTTTTTTTTTTTTTTTGTTGACGAGGTGGAAGATCCTACATGGATGTCCTCCGCCTTGGGGAGGCGAAGGGGTCTGTCGGACTCTTACCGACTAAAAACCACCCCGGTGTTCCACTACTTGCCTATGATCAGGGGAGCGAGGATCGCTATTGCATTCTTCCGCAACCCCCGACAGGCAGTGGGATTTAGCCCTCCACTGAGCTAATTTTACTGGCCTACGACTAACGCCATGAATTTTTGACCCCATTTACCTAACTGATAATAAATAAATAATTAAAAAGTAATAAATTTGTCCTTATGCCTAAAATAACTTCTTAATTTAATTTATATGATATAGTATCGATTATTCAATCGATACTTTTAGTTCGCTTTTAAAATCACTAGTTCACTGCACCTTTAGCAACTTTAAAAACCGCACGTCACTATATTCAACACACTGCTGTGTGAAAAATTGTAACTTGGTATCAGTAAAATATTTCATACAACAAAATTACACTCAGAAAGGAAAAACGCTCAGTTTTTTCCAGCATTAATAGAGCAGTCACAAATAGAGCAAAAATCTACTGTGTTTCACCTTCTTTCATGAAAACAGTTGCAGGAATGTCAATAAAGCTGTAATATTTTGTGGGAGAGCCATGCTTCGGCACGTATGGGCCGGCTCGACTCCGCTCGTTACCACGGCCTAACAGAAAACTGGCCGTGAAGCAATGCTTGCATTGCATTTCGCCGCGTGAGTGAGGTTACCGGAGGCCCTAACCCTTCCCTTTCCCTTATTCCCGTCCTTCCCCTCTCCCACCTCTTCCCACTCTTCCCCCCCTCCCCCTCTTCTCCTACTCCCACCTTAAAGGGCGGTAACGCACTTGTGACTCTCGAGTTGCAGGTGCCTATGGGCGGCGGTAGTCATTTACCATCAGGTGACCCGTCTGCTCGTTTGCCCCTTATAACATAAAAAACAAAAAATAGAAACATTATAAAATATCCTCGGAACCTGATTACGCGCACTTTATACGGTGATAACCAGCTCCCCCCATCCTAAGCACATGGAAACTAAAATAGACCTGGTCAAAGGTGGAGGTGTATTTTGTGTAATTATCTTAACAATTTGGTAGTACACATGGTTTAGAACATATGTCATGTGCACTCCTGAATTTGAGATATTCTTCCAATATGAAAGAGGTTGGAGGTTGGTTAACTTTGTAAAGCTTCTCTAGATTATTATTTACTAGCAGCGCCCCGCGGTTTCACCCGTGTAAGTCCCGATCCCGTGGAAAAGTCGGGATAAGAAATAGCCTATGTGGTAATCCAGGTTTCCAGCTATCTACATACCAAGTTGCGTCGCAATCGGTTTAGTAGTTTTTGCGTGAAAGAGTAACAAACATCCGTACATTCATACATCCTCACAAACTTTCACGTTCAAAATATTAGTAGGATTTTTGTCAACACTCATAATAGACGCAAGAAGAGTTAGATTTCTTCTTCTTTCACTATCATACGAAGTTATTTATAAATCGACGGACTTGTTACTATTGCAAATACGAAAGAAATACTGAACTATTTTAATGTTTGATTTATTTTATTGTTATTTATTGTTCTGCAGATATTAAATGCAATGATTTATTTAGTTAGATGTTATTTTCAATAGATTCAGATACGATAGAAGAAGCTCTTTAGCGCCATCTATCAAAACTTTAAAAAGATAAGACGATTGTGTTCGTAGTGTTGCTACTCGTTCATAGATGACTAAAAAAACCAAAATGTATACAAGTTCTTATTTCATTCACTAGATGGAACGTTTCTAAAAATTTAATTTAGAAAAGAAAATAGTTTACGCAGAAAGCAGCATTACTATGTATTGAAAATAAATGTTACTTTATTTAGTGTTTATCAGACTTTGGATTTTCGAAATGTAACTTACTTATCTAAGTAAAGAATAGTCAAACAAAAAACCAAATCTCACAGTCATTGTTTTGCAATTGTTACAATGTGTTAACAGTAGCAGTGATTTAGATGTGTATCCCTTGTTTTTGAATTTCACTTTAAAGTTTTTAAATCATGTTTTATGTAATATATTGAAAACTGCTATTTCTGTTAATGAAAACTGAAAATGTTACTGTGCGTATGAGCTTTGAAAAATGTTTTGTTTTATTGATAAAGAATAATGATTTAGCAGGCTAATGTCAAAAACAAAAATCGTAAAAAAATCAAATTCACCGTTTTTCTACGACTGCAACGATTTATTTATTATTACTTATTATACCATAATTTCTCGGATGCTTCCTTCCTAGGGTATCCCGGGTCCCGTACAATAGACTCACTTGTGACGGAACACCGAGTGGTTTTAGTCGGTTCGATTCCGACATACCACTTCACCCTCGTTGAGGTGATGACCCGTGGGGGTTTCCACACGATAAAAAAAATTCTGCCGACTAACAGTTAGAGCAGTAAGTACATTCTAGTTTTTTTTAGAAATGGGTACCATTTTGTACAAAGGTTATGAACTTCTGTACTTTCTGGTCCTCAAAATTTGTCTTCAAAATCGACTAATCTGTTTGAAAATATTGCGATTTTATCTTAAAATTGGCGTAAGAATTAAAGTACGGCCACCATGTTGCACGTTTCGAGTAGTTAATTATAAATTAATAATGACTATAAATCGCTTGGTAGTCGATTCGATTATAATTAATTAAGTTTTGAGTATTTTGTTTTATTACTCGACTAGTATAACTTGACCTGTCATTTCGTAAAATGACAGGTCAACATATAGATGTCCAGACTATATTTGTTGACCTGTCATTGTATGGAACAATGTAGCTTTTTGTAGCCGTTCTGACATAATTTTTAACTATATAAGTTTTATAACACATAACTATTGATTAAAAATTATAGCTTTCTGCAATTCTTCTACATATAAACTTTAAATATTTTAAATATCACACTCTGTGAGCGTAATCGCTTTAAAAAATAGGTACATAGAATTATAATCACGTATTAATATATACTTATAATAAAATATTTAATTTAAAAACTGAAAAACAATCAATAGATACTCGCTCTTTGTCACGTAGGTACTATGACGGCGGTAGTCTTCAAACCTTTTAAAAAATATATTCAAAATAGCCAACACTCTCAGTCAAAGCAAATTACGTACGTAAACGATTTAAACCTCCACAGAAAGGCTACAAAAAAGCTACATAAAGTGCACTTGCAACTTAATAAGGTGGTTACATAAAATTCGTTCTATAAAGAGGCCAATAAAGCAATCCAATAAGTGCGAGGGGCGTACCAGACCCCGCGAGGGGTGAAAGGGGTGGGTGCGGGGCGAACAGGGCTGCTCAATAAACGCTCATATCTTCAGCAATTACGACAAAACAAATGAGAGCTAACGAAATTCACCTCCGAGAGGGATCGGCGGTGGAATATGGATGGCGTGGAGAGGAATGGGGATAATAAAAGTTCGCTTTCTATTTTGCAAAAAAATATCAGGCTTCATTGATGTATATTATCATTCGGTTTTGTTAATATACAACTAAAAAAATAAAAACACTCCCGCATTATGAATATTCCTGTTTCGCAGGGGGCTTCACAAACATTCAATCAACGGGCACAAAGAACGCCCAGACTCGGGACAACTATTTGTGGATCACACAAATTTTTGTCCCGTGTGGGGTTTGAACCCATTGTGGGTTGGCGTAGTGGCGAGGTGACCGCTTAAAGCATTGCGCCATCCGTGCAGTTTTTATTGATAATTGCAAAATTACAGTTTTTTTGGTGATATAAGAGCGACAAAATAAAATAAATATGGAAAGTAGCGATGTTCATTGTATTCATAGAGTGTTATTCACTATGCTATTGATTTTGTTACTCTTGGAATATAAATACTTTTTTAGGTTTTTGCATAAGGCATGCCATTGATTATTATTTAATGTCCAATGATTCTGTAACTTTTACACGACTTAACGTTGAGAAATTAGTCTGAACCTAACTTTAACACGAATGGTTCCAACAGTCAATCAGAATAAGAAATTAATATTATCTACTATTTAATTACATAATTAAATCTTTCTGTTGGTTAACAAATTACTTTCTAAAAAGTTTTAAACTAACACCTCTCCGTATTGTGTGCTATTAAGTGCCAAAGGGCTGTGTGTCGGGTGTTTTAGGGTTTTTTCAGCGGCTTTGACTTGCAAATTGTCGCGCCCGCCGTCGCCCGAAGCGCGTTCGTAATTAAAAATCAGAGATGACACTAGCGCTTTGGTGGTGAGTAGGAGAACTATTTCAACTTTGTATTACTTTTCCACCACATGTTAGATACATGACTTACATTTGTATTCTGAAGTACATACAATTATGTTTGTTATTAGTCTAAAGTTTTTTTTTTTAAATTACATCAGAAACATGACAACAATATGAAATACGAAGTTGTTTCAACTATTCAACAAGAGAGGGCAGAGCATTAGTAAATAACCTGCTTGGGATGCAAATACATTGTCATGTCATTACGACAATTTTATTTAAGGAGGTAGGGCACTTCAGATTTCTGATCGAATTGAAGTCACATAGCTGGGAATTAATCTTTACACAACAGAAGACGTAAATGAAAGTGCATTTATCTTGCTATTACGTTTATCTTGGCATTTCAAAGTCTCTTTCTGAAAGTTTAAAAATGAAGCTTGTAATACAAGGCTAATTGTTCTTTGATTTCATTTTAAATGAAATTTATCAAATGTAAATAAAAACTGGAGATTCCAAATTCAGATAACCAAAAAATGGTTAGAAATACACATTGCGTTATCTCTCGTAAAGTCATTTTAAGATTTTTCTTCAGTGTCATTTTTACTCAAATAAATGTCTTGTAGATAGGATTATAGGATATTCTTATAGGTAGGATTTTTTTTATTGGGTTAGGGGGCAAACGAGCAGACGGGTCACCTGATAGTAAACGACTACCGCCGCCCATGGGCACCTGTAACTCAAGAGTCATCGCGTTGCCGGCCTTAAAGGTAGGAGTAGGGGATGGGGAGGAAGGGGGGAAGAGGGAGAGTGCGGGTAGGGGGAGAAGAGGGGAAGAGGGGGAGAGCGACTCACGCGGCGAAAAGCAATGAATTGCTTCACTGCCGGTTTTCTGTGAGGCCGTGGTATTATTCCCCAGTTCCTCCCACAGTTAAAATGTTAACCAGCCAACTGATTTGACTTGTTATATTTTTAAACAAATTATTACAAAGAAAGTTTCTGAGATGATTTAGTTAGTACTATCTAACTCCTCATCATCAGCTTTCTGTTATTTTCCCAATTGGTTTTTGGGGTTGGGGCAATGTGTAATATTGCAAAGTGGGTTTCTTGTAGTTTAGTTTATCGCGAGTATCTGTGTGTCTGTCTGTGACATCATAGCTACTAAACAAACATATTAACCGATTTTAATTTAGTTTTCTTTTCGAAAGGTACAACAGATCGCCAGACGATGTAAAAGTTTGCGATAGCATGCCTATATACAAGAGCCAACTTAAGAAATACGTTGATGAAATTTAGATGGTATATGTATAATTAAATAAAAATAAAATTAAAGATAAAAATGTCCAAGCAAACATATTACAAATATTGATGTATAACCCGTAAAAGACTTTCTAACACGCTAGAGATATAATTAACTATTTATAATTAAGTATTATGTATCTCATTGTAAGTGAAATTAAGTTCTTATGAGAAAATAAATCCTATAGACCTAAGGTGACTTATGCCCGGTTCCTATAATCAAGAAACGAGTCGTTTTGCTTACGGATGGTAAAATTTTTGTTGAAAATTGAATAAAAATTTTAAGGCCGTAAGCAAAACGAATCGTTTCTTGATTATAAGAACCGGGCATTAATCGAGAGCGTTCTTAGGTATAGTTCAAGAAAATCTGTTTAGCTGTTCGAAGATCATCAGCTCTTAGGTAATCGTTGAAGCGGCTTTTGAGTCGAAGTATTTTAATTTTTGATTTTTTATACCCACCTAGACAGTTATAATAATAATAACTTGACACACCTCACACACGGCCGTCTGATCCCAAACTAGGCAGAGCCTGTACTAAGATAACCAGACTGCTGATAAACATACTTATATATTTCTAAATACATACATATTATAGAGAAATTACACCCAGACACAGAACAAATGGTCATGCTCATCTCACAGTTATTTGTCCTGGGAATCGCACCGATGACCTCTGGCTCAGCAGTCAGGGTCAATAATCACTAGACCAAAAGGCCAGTTAAAGTATAATATTATGTCTTTCGAGGTCTACCCGCACCGACTCGCACATTCCCAAGGCACATTTTAGTTTAGACAACCAGCAATTGAGAAGAAAACATACCTATTACTTAACCAATATGGTGGATAGTGAATCGTAGAATAAATAAAGTCATGCGTAAAATATTAATAAAAACCTATACATATATATATATATATATATATATATATATTATTACGTGGGAGAGCCATGCTTCGGCACGTATGGGCCAGCTCGACTCCTCTCGATACCACGGCCTCACAGAAAACCGGCCGTGAAACAATGATTGCATTGCTTTTCGCCGCGTGAGTGAGGTTACCGGAGGCCCTAATCCTGCTCTCTCCCCTATTCCCGTCCTTCCCCTCTCCCCCTCTCCTCCCCTCTAATCCCCCTCTTCCGTCTTCTTGCTCTTCCCCTATTCCCACCTTAAAGGGCGGCAACGCACTTGTAACTCTTTAGTTTCAGGTGCCCATGGGCGGCGGTAGTCATTTACCATCAGGTGACCCGTCTGCTCGTTTGCCCCCTTATACCATAAAAAAAAAAATACCTTTTTTGAAGTGAAAACTTCTTTAAGCACGTTTGATATGGGGATGAAGCACTGAACTCGCGTGACCGTCACGTTCAGATACTTAAATACCGATGTGTTTGTGTGTGTCTGTATAATAATTACATGTATACTATATGTGTAAGTTATGTTTTCAATTCTTATGTGCAGTCCTACGACTGACAGTTTTTTTTCTTGTGGAAGCCCCCACGCGTCATCACCTCACCATGGCTACTGGTGAAGTGGTATGACTATACCTAACACATAATATAAAGTCTATGATTCCTATTGTGTTGCAATATATCTCTATTGGTGCAACAGTGTGGTGGGATTTCGAATTTAGAATACTTTAAACTGAACCCTAAACGACCTATTTAACAAAATACTTACACATGGAGCTCTCGCGATAGCATCAACGTTCGTTGGTACCAACCAACGGCTGTAAGGTTACAAGCTGCGGTTTGTCTAACCAAGCGGAGCGGCTAACGTGGTGTTGGATAAATGATTTTATTTTGCAAATAGGTATTTTGAAACACTTTTATATCTCGATTCAGCGGCGGAATTATACATTTGTCGCCAGTAGGCTATTAAAATTTTGCCACCCCTACCGGTCGGCCTATCTAATTCGATACCCCAGGACAAGACATAAAAAATTATGTGGGCCCCCAAATTTGCCGCCCCTAAAATCTGCCGCCCTAGGCTTCAGCCTACTCAGCCTGCTGGTAAATCCGCCATTGCCTCGATTTCTTCTTTAAAACTAGATAGTGCATGTGTTCCTTGAGAAGAAATACCGAATCAATCTCAAGGGTTCAAGTTAACATAACTCAAACTGTGCTAGTGCCATGTAGACGTCCAGGGTTGTCTTTTTACGAAAGACCCATATCAGTTTTGAGCTTACCACTCAAGACATCCAGTAGACTATACGAGTCGGTAATTACGGAACCCAACGACATTTAAGGGAGCTCCACGACTCCAACCCGTCTGCCACCGCAGTCAGACACTTGTTTTAAAAATTCATCTAGAAAATTCTATCATAAATGAAACTTTCATTCACAAACATATAACTATGTAAATATTTACAAAAAAAAATAATAACAAATATCAAAGACTACAAACAAAGTATATATAACAAATCAAATCAAAACCATTTATTTCAATTAAACTAAAAATAGGTATTTTTGAATTGTCAGGAGTAGGAGTCAGTCAGACTAAGTCAGTCGTGAAGCTAGTTGCCTGTTCATCATTAGATTAGATACATTGCTTAGGTATAAGCGTAAATGAAATGTGAGGACAATGTAACATACCTATTATTCTAAAATGCTGCTGATAGAAATAGACTGCTATTACTTAAATATGTATAGTAGCAATTATACTACAATACATATTTAAGTAATAGCAGTCCGGAGATGACCAGCCCCGACCAACGGCACCCGTTCACGAGCATGACGCACACGCCAGCCATCGTACAGAGCAACCATATTGAAGGGAACCGAACGACCCGACACAAACGCCATCATCGGCAGGAATTTTAGGCGAGCATAACATACTCAGAACTGCCCAGCAAAATTAGAAATTTAACTAAATAAGTGACTACACCGTTCTGACATTTTCAATTCACTACCACTTTTTTCCAGCTAGCCGTTATCCGCCGAGCGTCGGAAGTGTAACGTGCGAATAGGAACTTCGCTAGAAATAAAAAGAATGAAGAATCACCGCCCGCTCGCCTCTCCGCCACTTTACATTACGGCTTTAGGCTATAAAAGCCGAGCTGTAATTAATTAACGCACAGAAAACATGGTCGCAGTCACGACATCCGAATTATACACAACACTAATTGTTATGGAGGCAAGTGAATAATTGGAGCAATAAAACTTGTATAAATACTATATATTTCATTTTAATATTGTTTGTTTTTGAGATCCGTAAGTTGCTATGTTTCGTGGTGGAGTTCCGTAGTTTTTTAAAGGAGTTAAATGTGAGATAGTCGAAGAGTCAAACACATCACTGGTATGTATGTATGCCAGGTTCCAGATGAAAACCAGCGTCCAGCACTTTGCTAGACATGAAGCTGATTTAGAGGCCTTTTTAGACAGAGCGTGGGGCGCATAGGTATGTGATAATATGTTAATTAGTTTTAGTTGTATGTAGTATTAATATGGCGCACATTGGGAGAGGTCTATGTCCAGCAGTGGACTACAATAGTCTAATTGATTGATTGATTGATTGATTGTATGTAGGATTCATAAGTTACTTATTCTTATCTATGTGTCTGTTGTTACTTATTATGTTTATTGATGTTCTTTGTGCTGTTCTAAATAAAAGTTCATTCATTCATTAATTCATCAGTCACATTCACATTGCAATGAATCCGTGATAACTTGTGACAACGCTATGATGTTAAACGCTAAATCTATACTTAATATTATAAAGCTGAAGAGTTTGTTTGTTTGTTTGCTTGAACGCGATAATCTCAGGAACTACTGGTTCGAATTGAAAAATTATTTTAGTGTTGGATAGGTAATTTATCGAGGAAGGCTGTAGGCTATATAATATTACGCTACGACCAATAGGAACAGAGCAGTAACCATAAACGCAGGTGATACTGCGGGAACGGTTAGTTGTAAATAAGATCGTTTAGTAAAAGAGAGAGCCCATTATTGAATAAATGTTAAAAAAAAATGTCGTTAACGTGTAAGTATAGTTAAAGTTATTACATATATCTAATAAAAACAAAATTTATATTATGCTTTCTGCTATGTTTCTACGTCTTGCCACCGAGTTCAATTCAGGACATTTTTTTTTACGCAACGTAAATATTTTACTTATTGAATGATATACTAGGACTCACTGTGCTTGTTTTAAAGTCCTTCGAACAGTGCTTTTACTCAAAAAATATACAAAAAATTGTGCCCCAAACAAATATTTAATACCCTGATAAATGTAAAGGCGTGTCTTCAAAACAAATGAATCACACAAGTCCAGGCAAAGTATTATAATATTAAATGCTATTGCTTCGTACACTAATGCGCAAGTCACGTGCTAACTCGTATCAACCGCTAATTACACGACGATAGCTGCAAGTTTTATAGCCAGGAAGATAGTCGCATAAAGTTAAAAGCAAAATTATTTCCGTCAATCAATCCATCAGCCTATCATAGTCCTCTGCTGGACATAGGCCTCTCCCAGTGCGCGTCACAGCACAAGGTCTTCCGCATCGAGTCCATCCCTGCTACCTTCTTCAGGTCGTCGGTCCGTGTCCATAATTTACGTCAAGACCGGTATAATTCATTAAACTATTATAAACTTCGAGTCCTTTCAATAACCGTTACTATTATTAAAAAATAGCACGTATGTTATAGAAGGAAGTAGTTGCATTTTAAATATGATGATGAAAAATTATGAAGATAGTCCTGACTATCTTCATTATTTTGGTTCCTCGCACTCAATTTTCTTCTAAATCTCTATGGCTCAAGGTAGAAATTCATAAAAGGCAACTAGCAGTCAGTTAATGCACATGGCATTAACTCCATGTAAATATAATCAAGTACCGGGGTGAACTTCCCTAATTTAAGTATCTGTCTGTCAGACTGACTATTAAACCAAGTATATTCACAACTTTCAAACAGCTTTTAAAGATTGATTTAGGACACATCTAAGGATTTTTCTGTAGTTTTCTACAAACTTTTGTGCTTAATGCTTAAGATGTGATCTTTTCTGTAAAACATTCTCGGTAGAAATATGGAAATGCAGTCACTATTTGGACATTGTAAAAAAAATATAGGAGAAAGAATCTGTAATACCTACCTTATTTTGGTGATATGCAGGCTATAAAAATGTGTTATTTTGTCACAAAATTTTATTCAATCTAAAAAGTACGGTCGATGTTTCGTGCCATTAGCTCCTCGCCTACAATACTTTATTAGTTATGACGTGACTCGTTAATTCGTCGCATTTCGTCGTGATTTAGTTAAAATAAGCAGCGCGTTCGGCTGGTGACGTGGACGAATTGTTACTTATATTCATTGTAACCTTTCTGTTGGTGTATTATTATGAAAAGTATAAATTCACCTATTATACCAAGATCCCAGGGCATTATTTTATGACGAACAAAATCTACGACACATTTTGTGACGAACGAACAAAAGTGACGAACGGGAGCCTAAGCCTCCGCTGTCCGTCCGTCCGTCTGTCTGTCAGCGGGTTGTACCTTATTATCCGTAATAGTAAGACAGTTGAAATTGTCACAGAATATGTATTTCTGTTGCCACCATAACAACATATAATAAAAATTAAAGGAGGTGATGGTGCGGAAGCCTTCATGCGCGAGTCCGACTCGCACTTGACCGTTTTTTTATATATATAGTAGGTACACAATATCATTATAAAGCGTCAGGCGTAAAAAACCGCAGACGAAAACTGTCTTGCAAACATTGGTAATAACTAAAGCTGGGTGCTTTTTTTTTCAAGATGGACGAATAGACGTCCATTTTTTACATTTTTGTTATTTACTAACTTGTATAATTATAAGACACTTGACATTGGCGGAAATCCTGCGCTGATTCTTCGCGCGGGATAGAGTCCATAAGAAATTATATATGAGGCAGGTTGATTTTTTTAGTCGGTTCGATTCCGACATACCACTTCACCAATAGCCATGGTGAGGTGATGACACGTGGGGGTTTCCACAAGAAGAAAAAAAAGAAGGGTGATTTTACTTATTAAATTCTGCCTCTGTATAGTGATGAGATTTCGAAATATACACGATGAAAAAAAGTACTAAATAATTAAAAAGAACTAGAAATAAGCTTTGATATCAAACGGAACTAAAAAGTAGAAAATATTTTTTGTAAAAAAGCGTAGGGTGATTATTACGTTATAAAGAGACAGTTTACAGGGATTTCCTTCTAAGGGTACACCTGAGGCCCTGGTAATATGGACTGTGATGGAACACCGTGTGGTTTTAGTCGGTTCGAGTCCGACATACCACCCTACCGCTTAGCCCAGGTGGGTTGACGACCCGTGGGGGTTTCCATACGTAAAAAAAAAAAAAAAAGGTGCTTATTACGTTAAATAGTTCTGTTTGCTATTAAACCGTGTTTTTCTTTAGTTTTTTTTTCAACTATAATTCATTTTATTCAAATTAAATACAGGATATTCGGCTACGCGACCCCGGCCTCTGCGAGCTACAGCAGTCTCAGTCTCGTTCCCCAACCGAGACTTGCGGTATACCTTACCCTATGTGCCTCTCCGTACCCACGTTTCCTTAAACAAATTTGCCTTCTTTCTTCCTTCCCGTCTAAAACGACTACATTCCCAAAGAGGGTTGATGGCAGGCTATAACAGAAACCAGCCGAAACCCTTTGAAAATTGGCAAAAGGTGATGATGTCATCGGTCCTTGATGCGTGTGAGAATTTTGTTAATCTTACGTCTTGAAGTTGGTGAAAATTACGTTAAAAGATTCCCTTACATAGATAGATAGGTACAGGTCAAGATAATCGTAAAGCGTGTAAAAGAACTGTAATCTGACTACAGAAAAAAAATGAGTAGTGGAGTTATTTCTTTACTTCTGCTTTTAATTTAAATGTGTTCAGTTACTCTACAATTAATAATGAGATCCGCCAATAGATGACGCTAGTAGGATTCTTAAATTCTGAAATATAAATTGATATATACCTATTGTAATCTGTCGCTTATTTTACATATTTTTTTAATCCTAACTGGTCATAATATAAACATGATAAAAATAAATTATTCTAATAAATAATTTGTGATAAAAAAATCTTACAACATGAAATAAAGCCATTAAGTTGGTAAAGTTATTTTACTGTAAGTATATAAGTTGCCGTAGTTTTTTTTAGACT
This sequence comes from Euplagia quadripunctaria, assembly GCA_963859945.1. NCBI lineage: Eukaryota > Metazoa > Arthropoda > Insecta > Lepidoptera > Erebidae > Euplagia > Euplagia quadripunctaria. The sequence continues at coordinate 12,503,543 of OY982583.1, forward strand.
TTTATAGTATTAATTTTACAAGTTACAATAACATACCTATATTATATCTATGTTATGTTATTAACCCTGCTTCTTTCACTCTTCACTTTCAATCGATAGTCATCACAACGTACGCAGACACGCCACACCGGGCGCACGCGTGTGCACCGACTAAGAGAGTGCTGTATTTTAAGGCATTTATTAGCTTCACTTCTATTACTAACTAACACTAACACAATTTAAATCTACTTCTAATTTTATCGAAATAAAATTCTGTATGTAGGTACATATGTAAGTCGATACTATAATTTGGTTTCTTGGAGCTAGTAGTGGAAGGTGGAACTCTTCAGTGGCTTGGTAAGGAGGGTCGGAGTGTAACATTTTTTAACTTTTATTTCGGATCCCTATTAAACAGTGTTTTTTTTTACTTTTCTAAAGTAGGTCTCTACAATTTATTTTACTATTTAGGTGAGTAAGCTAAGGATGCTTCGTATAAACATAATTATAGTCGTAAAACAAAAAAAAATAAAAAAAATACGTGTGCGTCTCGGGACGCCCGACAGAAGTGTTAACTTAAACTAATCTAAGTTGGACTATTTAATATTAAAATTGTTTAACTTGAGAATACTGTAGAGAGGAGGTGCCTGCCTACCGCTGCCGTATGCGTGAGAGAAAGGGAAGTCAGACAGACTGGCGCCGTAACGCGTTACGTAACGAAACGGTTTACCCTCCCATAAGAAATTATCACTTCAAAAACACTGATGGTGAACTGAATTAAAAAATAATAAATTAATTGTATTTTTTTTAGACAAGCTTTTATACAAACTAAGTTGGTATATGTTTAAAAAAGTACTCCTCAAGATGAATCTCCAAACTCGATTGGTTTATCTTGTTTAGTTAAGTAGTTTCTATGGCCGTCTTCCAGCTCCATCTTCAGAACATCTCCATGGTACCATATTACTATGTTGTCACCGAAGAGCCATATGTACACCACATTTAAGCCCAATCGGACATCGGAAAGTGGTTCTAATTTAGCTTCCAAGATTCGTGCCGAACACATAAAAAATTGCAAGGGTTTTTTGGTAACCTGAATGAAAACCTGATGGTAAGTGACTACCGTCGCCCATGGACACCTGCAACTCAAGAGTCACAAGTGCGTTGCCGGTCTTTGGGATAGGAGTACGTTCTTTTAAAGTTTAATAAAAGCTTGTAAAAAAGTGTGTGTGTCTTGGAGATGATCTGATGAGCCAGGAGGTGGAGACCTCCTGGCTCATCAGATCATCTCCCAAGATGCCACATTATAGTAGTGTCATTTGAACTACATAACAAACAAAGTTTCATTTCGATACGACAATATTACAAGTTGGTTAATATTTTCTTCCAAGATTCGTTCACGTAAAAAGTCTGAACAACATGACCAAAAAAAACAGTCAGTCGTAGGACTGCACGTCAGAAGTGAAAACATAACTTCACAATATATTTGCATATACACACACACACACATCTGTATATATATAATTAGGTTAAAAATAAAAAGTAGGAAATAACATATCTAAATGTATACATAGGGTACATTGGAAGTTCTGCGGGAAGAATGTTTGAATTTCGAATGTTATATTTTTTTAAATGTATGAACCGCTTCCATCTTACGAATCTTCGATCAGGTCACGTGTCCTGGCGCGAGGTTACCATTTTTTACCCATCCCAAAAAGTGCACAACGCCGCTAAAGAAGTTTTTTTTACAATTTATATTTGATATCCTAAACTGATGTGGTTGCCATCGCTACCCACAACAAGTATTAATGTTATAACATCTACATTTGGTAACAAGAACTACCCAAACAATTCAGTTGGCTGTTGACAGATTAGTGCGACGTACAACAGTAATAAATTGTGGAGCAGGGGGTAACTTATGACGCGCAAGCGGCGCAAGATATAGCTACTGACTGATGGCCCAGTTGTAGGAGGGACGGCATTATGTAACATCTGTATATTATACAAAATATATTCTTATTATAATTATGCTAAGGACTATTATCATACTTCTTACTTGTGCACTTACAGAACAAAACATATCTTTGTTTATTTATACTATCACTACATCACTACATATTATAAAACAAAGTCCCTGTCTGTCAGTCTGTCAAAAACTAAAACTACTGAACGGATTTTTATGCGGTTCTCACTAATAGACGGAAGTGATTCATGAGGAAGGTTTAGGTGTATAATTTAAGATTTGTAAGATTTTGTGTAAATTGATTGAAATATGATGATAATTGTTGAAGATATCTCTGCTATCTACCTACATATATATATATCACACATCTTACTCTTGCACTTTCAGAATAAAACATATCTTTGTATATTTATACTATAACTAGCAGACCCGACAGACGTTGTCATGCCTGAACTTAAAAAATATTATTCATGTAACCCTATCGCAGCACCATCTACCGGTTCCAATTGTAGATCTAAACCATTTTCAAATCTACCTGAAGGCACACAAAAAATTTCATTTAAATCGGTACGGCCATTTAGGAGGAGTTCAGGAATATACACACGCACAGAAGAAATATATATATATAAAGATATGATAAAGCAGAAGAGTTTAATATTTTTGATTGAACGCGCCTATCTCTAGAACTAAAAGTTGGATATAAAAATATTTTTTTGTATGTGATAGCCAAACTTTATAGGCATCCATCATGCTACCACCCTGATGACCTATGCAGTGGCTATAAATGAAACAGTTCTTCTTACACAGTGCAAGTTTGGTTTGAAGACTGTTGAAGGAAGGAAGCTGATACTAAGCTCAGCTAACAATTAATGTCTGAATGACGTTCATTATACCTATGTATTTTAGACTGTGGCCAGAAGGCTAGAGGTCTCCGTTAGGGATAAAATCTCGTAACAACAGTACTGCAACTCCCAATATTTACACATAATGAGTGCAGTTTAACCGTTGTCTTCTGTAAGGTGATAGTACTTCTCTAGTTAAACGGCGCCAATTTTAGCAAAAACTTGCTGTGTCTTGTCGGTCAGGAAAAAGCGGTTAGGTATGATTTGTGTGCCATTTTATAGTAAACTCAAAAGAAATTAATGATAATCATCTGCATTTCAAATAGTCGTGTCCCGTGAGCTTATTAAAAACATAAATGGTGCAAACATAGGTTTGCCCCAAACGAGCAGACGTATCACTTGGTGGTAAGTGACTACCAACGCCCATGGGCACCTACAACTCAAGAGTCACAAGTGCGTTGCCGGTCTTTAAGGTGGGAGTAGGGGAAGAGGAGGGGATCGGGGAGGGGGGAGAGGGGGAGAGAGAAGGTTTAGGGCCTCCAGTAACCTCACTCACTCGGCGAAAAGCAATACAAGCATTGCTTCACTACCGGTTTTCTGTGAGGCCGTCATATCACTCCGGTCGAGCCGGCCCATACGTGCCAGAGTATGGTTCTCCTACTGTTGTTTTAAAATGGATTTAGATTACTTGATACTTTTGACATAACGTCATCCCTTATAGTAGTGACGGCTAGCTCTAGGACGTAAATCAGAGCAAACTTCGTAATCATACTACTTATCACAAGAATGTCATTGCGCGCCACTAATTGCCTACGAATTTACATTCTACTTCCGTTTACCGATGTAACTTGTGATTTAACTGTAATTTTAAGGTTTTTTGAATTTTTAGGGTTTGGTTCCTCAAAAAAAAGAAACCCTTATAGGATCACTTAAGTACTCCTCATGACGAATCAATCGAGCTCAAACTCGATTGGTTTATCTTGTTTAGTTCAGAAGTTTCTGTGGATACCTTCCGACTCCATCATCGTACCCTGGATATCATGTAGAACCAAAGTACTCACCAAGACAACACAAATAAGCCCAAATTTGATGGGTTTACCATCATCATACCATCTTGTTTGGTTAAGAAGTTCCTATGGCCGTCTTGCGGCTCAGTCATCAGAACATCTCCATAGTACCATATTAATGTACTGTAACCAAAAGTAAATATGTACACCAAATTTGAGGCCAATCGGACATGGAGAAGTTGTTCTAATTTAGCTTCCAAGATTCGTGCCGAACACACATACATACCTACAAACTTTTCTCAGAAAAAAAGGACTTTCCTCGATTGATGGAAAAATGACTTTTACGTGAACAAAACCGCGAGCAGAAGCTACGTGCTCGCGCTCATCACACAATTATTTGTCCTGGGTGGGAATCGAACACATGACCTCTGGGTCAGCAGTCAGGATCACTAACCACTAGATGAACGCTTGCCTATTCCTTGGTTATACAATAAACTTGCCGTCCCGGTCGTTTCACCTGCGTTTATCGACACTCCTCCGCTCCTATTAGTCGTAGCGTAATGTTACATAGCCTATAGCCTTCCTCGATAAATGGGCTATCTAACACTAAAAGAATTTTTCAATTCGAACCAGTAGTTCCTGAGATTAGCGCGTTCAAATAAACAGACTCTTCAGTTTTATAATATTCTATACTAACTAAACTTTTCTTGCGAAGATATTTTCTATTACGAAGGCGTGAAAGTGCAAGTGTTTAGCCAACCTCCGTTATTAAATTATCGGAAAACAATTAGCGGCGCGCTAGACGAGAGAGGGGGTGGGCCTGAGGGACGGAGGGGGAAGCCTTAATTAGCTCACTAATTAACGTAATTGCTGAAGGGAGGGAAAATATTCTGAAGTACCAAAGACAAGGAAGGAAGGCGGATTTTGGACAGACGTGAAACTTTAGATTTAGAATCGTTGTGATTTGAAATTCGATAAAACAAAAAACTCACATTAAAAAGAGACAAACTAGACAAACATTCATAAATAAGATTTAGACTGCGAGAGAATGAGATAGAATACACAAGTATACAGTGTTTCCTATAATTTTTGAAAAGAGACAATCATATTCATAAATAGGTTTTAGTTTTGTGCCTGTTTGTTTTTGCGCCTGTTTACTACAAAGCCTTCAGAAAATGCGTCAATGTCAACATGGTGTAATTTTTATGCATTTGCGTATTAAAATTCGACACATCTGTGTTAATTGGACCAATAACTTTTATATAAATTATCTAAAATTAAATCTATTAACATTAGTAAATTATTTGTGTTGATTTTACTTTTTATTTCTCATTCTCTCGTAGGCTACTTTTCTGAAGTTTCACTTCTGCCGTGTGTGAATTGCACACACAAACTTTTTTTATTTATTCAAAAAATACGTAATAGCTAACCGAATTAAAAAGTAAATAAGAGTTCCACTATCACCTAATGGGCTCATCATCAGGTCGGCTCTAAGTAAGAAACCAAATTATTGTAAGAAAGAAAGAAAGAAAGAACCATTTATTGCAATGCGCATACAAAGTAAAATTTTACTTAAATCTAGGTACACAGTTACACAGAAACACGATGCATTGCCATTGCACACCCGCAGGTGTAGCAAGGGGTTAATACTCAGCTTAATGTTGGCTGTGACGCAGGCCACGACACAGCGCTGGTCTTCCAGTAGTATCATTCAAATCCGACTACTATTCATCAATCTGGTAGTCTTGGATAGCGAAACATGACTGAGACTACAGTTACATATGTCCCTCTTGTGATTCGTGAGGCCACTAGGACAGGAACATCAACTGGCCACACCGAACATCACTGGTTTGAATTCCGCTTAATACGCTATAAGCAATATGCGCTAGTATACACATCATCATTCACATCTCTCCGTTTGGGATGATTGGACTGAGAATAGAGTCGAACTTTACTTTAGTCGGCCACTTATTACTATGAGAATCGTCGACGATTCCAAGCTCACAAGCGATATTGAACCCTTAAGCCTAAGAGGAGAGGCTTTGCCTCCTTGTGCGTGTTCAACCGCTAGTATAATAGGTTGTGCTACGAGGAACTGTTTGACATGATGCCGACGGCCGCATCCTCTCACCCTGAAGCTAAGCTCCTTGCCGGGATTTTAGTAGTATAGGGCTCTTCGAGAAAGGAGTGTACCTATAGGTTTTTAAGCGGTGGTGGTATAAAAAAGGCCCAGAAACACGGTTACAATCACTGGCAACCTCAGCCGTGGTAGCCCTAAAATAAGTGACATTCTGAGAGAAGCATTGACACTCTCAATCTAAAATGATTTGAGGATTTCCCAATAGTCGGTCACACCTATAGTTAAATAGGGTTGTCGTGAAGCGTTGCGGGTTCTCGGCATAATTTGCACGATATAGTAACTTGAGATAGCTAGGGTCTGTGAATAGTCATCCGAACTGCGGGTAAACTATATTTTTCGGCGATAGATTTAAGCGTGATGGCACCATGAGCTTGTGCTTTGAAACAAAATTTGTTCTTAGGTATGCGATTCCTGGAAATTTTACAATATTTGAACAATTCTTCTGCCATCACACAAATAAAAAAAAACCGCCAAGTACAACTTTAGTGTTGCAAGCCTAACTCGTTTACCATCAAGTGATTAATTTTTTATACTAGGTATTAAGTTGGTATGCCAAGGAGGCGGCGGAAAGGGAACGGGAGAGAACTAGTACCCTCCCATCCCGCAGAAGGCGCACCAGGCGCCGGAGAGAACAAGTGGATATCCGGCCTCCATGAGCGCTTGCCTGGGGGCGATGGACAGGGTTATGCGGCGCCCTAGCAGAAGCAGGCCCGAGATGGTGGCGCCGTGTTCCGCGCGTGCCTCTCTTACTGATAGGGGACAAAAATCCCCCACAACACAGTGGGGTCGCCTGTTGTTTAACAGGCGGCCAAATCTGCCAGGGTTCACAGGGATTTCCTTCTAAGGGTACACCTGAGGCCCTGGTAATATGGACTGTGATGGAACACCGTGTGGTTTTAGTCGGTTCGAGTCCGACATACCACCCTACCGCTTAGCCCAGGTAGGGTGACTACCCGTGGGGGTTACCACACGTAAAAAAAAAAAAAAAACGTATTAAGTTGGCCAACGGGTGTGTGGCCAAGTGGTTACCGGTAGATATCTACGAAGATTCGCAATGCCAGTGGTGTCTCCCATGATCTCTGGCGATTCTATCCCCCAGCAGAAAAACAGGACTACGCTACTCTTAGTTAAGCACGTTGTGCTGTACGGTAGAAATACTTCTAGAAGAGGAGATATCTGATCTCTTCACTAATAGTATAATCTTAACTAATATTATAAATGCGAACGTCAGTTAGTTTGTTTATTCGTTAAATTAAATCCGTCGTCAGGGATTCAAAAGAATATTGGGTTCCTTTTATATAGAAAAAAGCACTGAAACATTTCGTCATCTTTCTCGTTCCTACTTTATTTTTGTGCGTGGGGCTTCCACACGCACAAAAAATCCTCGATGTCCTCTTTCCTACCTGGCTAGACATATAGAAGGGTAAAATTAAAATGCGTGAGGTTTCATAAGGACGCCTGGTTGGAACAAAGTTGAATATATTGTATCAACATATATTATAGTAAATACCGTAAAAACTCGAAATTAAAATTGTGCCATATGTGAACGTTGCCTGAACTAACATATAATAATAATAATAATAATGGTGATAGACCGATTAGAGCGCCGTGCAATGATCATCGATATCGCTGTTCCTCATGACGAGAATCTCGTGAAAGTCGAAAAAGATAAACAAATCAAATATTTGGATTTGTCTCACGAGATTGTCGATATGTGGAATGTCGAATCGGCGATCATTGTTCCGATTGTCATATCGGCTCATGGATTAATAGCCAAGAGCCTCGATTAACACCTTAAGAGGCTCGCGTTAGACGATTGGATCAAGGGACTGATGCAGAAGGCAGTTCTCCTCGACACGGCCCGTATAGTGAGGAGCCTTAACCACCGGTATCTTGGTCCCTGTACCCGATGTCGGTGATGTTCTATTTTTTATATTTTTAAATATATATTTTGTTTTATAGGTATTTAAAAATGTAATTAATAAGTTTTACGATAAATAAAGAGAATAATAATAATAACTTCACACATCTCACACACGGCCGTCTGATCCCGAACTAGGCAGAGCCTGTACTATGGTAACCAGACTGCTGATAAACATACTTATAATATTTCTAAATACATACATATTATAGATAAATTACACCCAGACACAGAACAAATGATCGTGCTTATCACACAATTATTTGTCCTGGGTGGGAATCGAACCCACGACCTCTGGCTTAGCAGTCAGGGTCACTAACCACTAGACCTACAGGCCAGTCAAATAATAATAACGAATAATTGGTGTACATCAAAGTACAGTAGTATCGCGTAGAATCCACAGATGGCGTAAATAAAATAAATCAACTCGCGGTCAGCATTTTTCGTTGTGCTAAAACTTTTGTTTCGTCTAGCCCCGATCCGCCGAGCATCTGAAGTGAAACTTGCGATAAGGAAGCAAAAAACAAAAGGATAATATAATAAAAACTGTCAATAGGAAAGAACACATTTATTAATCTCTCGGTATGTATAATATATCTCTTAGTCTACACTACCACTCACATATATACAAACATATAAATACGTACACATAGTTATTTACAATTCTACGAACCACTTCTACAAAGATAAAACTACAAAGGCAGGATACTTAACAAAACACAGATACAGTACCAGTAGTCTCCAAACTTATTGGCCGGCGTGAAGTTGGCGCAAACGCTATGTTACATGGCCGCGAATGGTACAATTGAGTGTATAGATTTTAATTTTAGTGATGACTCAACTGATACCTTAATTTTGCATTCTGCGCACCGACTCGCGGCTAACTTCAGTCTGGCTAAGTTTGGGGACTGCTGTAATTTTTTTCGAATTATTTTAAGATTAAGGATGCATATCAACCAGTGTTGTAAGAGGATATAGGATTACTTCATTCTTACCTCATACGAATCTGATAGAAACACAGCCATGTTGACTTAAAAGGGTTTCGACATGTTAATGCTGAAATTACCAAACAATGAAAATTTCTGTACTGTCTTTCCAAATTTTACAAAGGAATTTCAAAAAAAGGTTTTTGACAGAAGGACAATATTTCACAAGGCTTAACGCATATTATACTAAGTTAATTTCGTGTAAAGCGTAGTAACACGTAAGTCAGTCGTCAACCATGATGTGAGATATTGGGTACTGACACACCGTACAAGCTGGATCTGTTTTGTACATCCACGTTTCATTGAGGTCATAAACGCTTGTGTCATTGGTCGGACCCATTTATGTGCATTATATAATAGAACATTATTTTTCAGTAACACATAACTATAAACTTTTGAGCTAGAATAAGTTAAACTTAATCAATACGTACTTTTGTAGTCAATATAGTAACTTAGTCTTATTTCAGAAAACGGCATAATTCTGCATTCATAGAACAATGAGCAACTTCAAAGGTTATTACTAGTAATACACGCCGTTAGGTACATGCTGAAAATGAAAATTCTGCCATTGCAAGATTAAAAGGAATGAAACTGTAAATAAAATGATAGTCCCATCATAATTCCACAATACTATAACAAGAAGTAATAAATTAAGAACCATTTTAAACTTCACGCAAAAATATGCGACATGGCGCCTATTTTATCTCAGAAATACAATGTGTCGTTAATTTTTTGTTCATGGAATGTGATAATTTTATTAACACTATCGAACTATTCCGTAGTGGAATTTTTCATTTATTGCATTTATGACTAACAATCAGCTTTCAATGCATTTATCGCTAAGTTTTGTAAAATAACCTCTGGATGTAGTAATGCTTTTATTTCAGATTAATATAAAATACAGTTATTATGCTTTTGTAGTTCATCGTTACTAACACACTCTAATATTATCACGTCTCTTAAATCATCACAAATAAACACTTTCCCTTTATTCAAAAGAAAATTAGCTACTCCTTACATATTTATTTTATTTACAAAGCTTACGTCATTCTTATAATTATCACTGCTTAATGAATACGGCAGTTTCTTACAAATGCAACCTTGTAACTTGTAAACTTAGCAAACTCTTTACTGATTAATTGTGTATATTTCTTCGAGTTTATATTATAAACAAGATAAAAAGACAACACAGTGAGGAGACGTTTAAAGCAAAGGATAGAGTATGAAGTTTTAGTGATTCTTCAAAAGCCAAATATGAAACGCCAAATGTAGGTTGTCTTCCGTGTAATATGCTTTAAACAATTTGTAATAAATATAGCATTGCCAACGAAAACAGGCCATTTTTCTTTTACACATGGCAATAAAGATGCTATAGATAATATAGAGAAAAAGTATAATAAACACATTGAATTCAATGATGAGACTTCGGAACATAATTATATAAATGCAACTTAGCAGGAAACAGCTATATTATTAAGCTTATAAGTAGAGGCTTTACAATTTAAATACAATATTTACAATCAAGTATCAATTCATAGCAAAATCTATGATTACAATAAGTTTATCTATTTATGTTATATTTATAGTTATGTCCATATAGTATTACAGCCAAATGATAATTGCTCACCAACATGATAGATATGATGATGATTCGGAGTTGAGTAAACTTTTGAAGGCAGTATTAAAGCTACAAGGAAATCTGGCAGTAGTTCAGTATAAACTACACTAAATCAAGATCAGGTAAATTTTCGAACACCTTTATCCTCAATAAATTAAATTATATTGCATGAATATTATTTCAATGAGGGTAGCACAGAAGTATGAGAAAAAATATTTGAATTTCAAAATGGTATGAAACATAATTATGGTATTCAATGAAAAGGTATAAGTTACAGATACTAAAGTACTTAATTTACTTACGTATGTATCAGAAATCGATATTTACACTTACGTATTGCTTCGATACACTAATCACATCAGGTTTGTAATAGGTAAGAGAGAAATACTTTAAATAAACTATTTGATTAATATTTTGATACAAGTAGAACACATAAAAATTACATAATAAACGATGTAAAAAGAATACTTGGCATTCTTTTTACATGACTTACTTACATCGGTTATCTTTCGAATGAAATATGGAACACTGCCAATCAGATCAATTCAGAAGTACAGCACATAATAAATCTGAAAGAAGAAATCTTTTACGACTTACTAAAGTATTTTATTCTTTCAGAAAACAGTTAGAATCAATATCATTACGAAATCCATATTAGAAATATATTTTGGTATGTATTTTTCTAATAAAAGCTTAAGATTCATGAATTTAAGACAATTGAATAACTTAGATTTTTAAGAGGCTTTTGATTGCACCGGACACACTCATAATCTTACTTTAAACACCCAGTAAAAACAAATGTTTTTCATTAAGTTTAAGTTGACTTTGGAATTTCCATTTAAAAAATATGTTTGAGTAGCTACTTCAAATTGGAATGTTATTGCTATATTAGCAGAACTTAATGTATTAGACCATTTGGAGGCCCTTGTTGAGGCTCTCAACATGTTCCTTCGCCTTCATACGTAGTGCCGCTATGGAAGAAGAGCGAGGGTCTGGTGGGGCGCCGCTTGATGCCGGGGCTGGTGGTGTTAAGTAACTCGGGTAACCTGATGGAGGATGACTTAGGAAACCTGTGGAAAAAAAGTTATTTTATTAAATGATGTGTTAATGTTTGTGTTAATAACTTTGTATTAGAGTTTCATGGTTTATTTTATGCATATAAGTACGTGTTTATTGTCTTCATACTACGCTATTAGTATAGTTAAAAAAAAATTATGCAACTAACAAAGTGGGTTAATTAGTACCTACCTAAGTAAATTAGCTTCTGTGTAGCTCAATGTAACCTAGAAATCAAAGATTTTATTTTGTTCTTTGTTAGTAATGGTAAATGTGATTAGAAACCATTGTTTTAATTTAAAAAATAACAAACTAACTAGATAACTCTAAATAGCAAAATTAACAATAAATTTTTCTTTAAGCTGCCTGAAAGACAACTTTCCCTATTAGCTTAAACTTGAACCATCAGTAACTATCTTTTTTCAACTTTCAATTGGTATTATATAAATGGTTATAACCAGATGGGTCCACGTGCCGTATTTTATTTAACCGTAACTCTTTATCCTCTATCCTTCTAAAGCTACCATTGAGAAGGATACTTCTCTTTGTACACCTCATTACTTTAAATAATATGTATGAAAATCATTGCTTGTGACAAGTTTAGAGGCTTAATATTAATATGTTTAGTACTAGCCTGGCAGCGCTGTAAGTAGAGGTGGCGCAAGCCATGGGTCTACAGGAAGTCCCAGACCTCCGAGCCTGGGTAAGGCCCCAGCAGCCCCACAACCATAGTCTGAGAGGCCGAGTCGTGCTGCCTCCATCTTTTCTTGACGACGCCATTTTGCGCGACGGTTTTGGAACCAAACCTGTAAGATAAAATATTGTTATTAGAAATTACATTATTTCAAAGTGGAGATTGATTGCTGAATTGACATTCACAATAATTATGTTCTCGTCTTTTTCTAAATCTATCTTAACAATAATCTGTATATAGATTTCTTATGAATATGAAAGAAAGAAAGAAAGAAAAAAACATTTATTTCGGCACGGCATATATGAATACCATGTTCAATTTTTACCAAGGACGCATGCGAAAAGAGAGAGGTTTATTTGTTTTACACGTAGGTATGTTTGTCTGTCTTTCTGTCTGTTGCAGATCTTCATTTACTGATTTTTTTATTAAGTTATTTAGTTAAGATAGTTCTTGGCTGTAGATAGTGGAAACCTATTCAGCTGATTTGAAAATTATTGTCATTAGCTTGTTCATCGCAAGAATCATCTATGTTTGATAACCTGAACCTGTAGGTAGCAAAATGAACACAATGTCAAAAGGTATGCCTATATCTTTCCAAATTAGTTTTTTTCTCGAATTACTTAGAAAATGCGAGCTAGACGTTTGCCACAGATAATGTCAAAGTAACTTTCAATAGACCACTGATAACGAGTTTGTAGGGCTGCCAACGACAGACATTGTAATTGTAATGTATTCTGATATTTCACTGTTGAACAAATTTAATACTTATGACAGGTAACCCATCAAACGTTGCATGCCCGTAACCTGCTGTCTCCTGAACCGAAATCGAAACGGTCACGCGAGCCGCACGTATTTTTACCGCTCACCGTTCAACTCCCCAACTGAATATATCATTTCACACTACAATTTGACACCACGTTTATGCTATACACCTACTGCTTATTTAATCTAAAATATACTTTATTGTTGTTAATATAGAAGTTATATTTGCTGGAGTATATTACGTCTCGTAGGGTGGATGGCACAATGATGGTACACCATTTGTGTGATTGAGTTCGTGTTTCATGCTTTGCCGTATTCAAAGTTAGTTTTGTTATGTCTGGCTCCACAAACTGTTTAGAAGTGACGTGTTCGCTCTCTGATTTATTGTATCAGCGAGCCTTTTAGGGTTTTTATTGTATATCGTAAAGGTTTGATGCTGTAATAGGTGCTTTAATGTCGATAAACGAATTTTCATTACAGGCTATAATTTTCACGGTAACTTCTTTAACACTGTGTAAATTATGAAGAAGTTTCGAATGTACGTAAACACGAGAATGGTTAAGCAAGTACTATATAGATGTATATACAGAGTTGTTTATTAAAGACAGTTTTGCAACCGTAATGGAAATTAGATAGTTGAGCTTGAGGTTTTGGTAGTTTTCTAAGTTGGAGATGCTTGAAGGTGTCTTCACTTTTTTATAATGATATGCGTTTTTTATTGACAAATGGAATAGGCGTTTCCTTCCATATCACGCGATGGAAAGTGACGACGAAGAAGACGACAATAGTACACGCCTATTCAAGAAAACCTATTCATTCTACTCTTGAACGTTCCAGGATTATAATTGTGTGGAAAAATAATCGCAGGTAGTCCATTCCAGACTTTGGCACCTGGAACCAAAAAGATGCTGCTAGGCGTTTTATGTTGACTTTTTGGATGGAATGATAACAATGAAAGGATGGAACTTCTGTCTACGTATATTAGTCCGATGAAGGAAGGAAGGTTTAATTAATTCGAAGACAGCTTCCGCACACTAACCAAAGTGGATCCTATAAATAACCGATAAAAGGATATTACAGCGATGCCCAAGAGTATGCCTACTCGTGAGCTTGTCATCCATCATGTCATACGCATATGGGCTTTTGGCCAACAGAGTCCAAAGCTTCAAGTTGGTATTTAGCTGAGAGAAATCCCAAAGGCGAATGATGTGACATTATTTTTATTGTATAACAATCTGTACTATTTTTATTGCATGCTGTAATCTTTTTTAATACAAAAAGTATGACATCTAATTTAAACTATCCGCAAATATTTTTTTTTACTCAATATTACCTTAGTACTGCTAAGCCAGAAGGGGGCAGTGACCGGGCACTTTGGGAATTAAAGATGGGAAATATTTGATTAAGTATATTGAAAGAGACAGATAGGCAAATAGGGAAGGCAATGGTAGGAAAAGAATATTGCTCATATGGATGGACCCCCCCTATGGGTGTAAGCTCAAGAAGGTCAGGGTCGCATACCTGTAACTCGAACATAAAAACTAAAAAAAATTGTGACTTAAACAAAACTACTAAAACGTAAAAAACAATTCAAAAATCGAATAGTTCAGTATCAAACAGCCTTATTGACGACTGCACACGAACGTGTCTCAGTCGTAAGTGAGTTCAATAAAAGTTATCGAATTAATATATCATGTGTAGGTGACCTACGATGAAGTATGGTGTCGGCTCGTACCAGTGGTGGGGCTCAGCGAGTGTTGTAATATGAATGCTAGTTTTATTTTATGGTATTGATTTATAATAGACATTGTGACGTATTTAACTTGTATTTGATACGAAGTCTTTTGGGATTATTAAATGAATGAGTGTTACTAAATTTTCACATTTGATTTTACTGTAATCTAAGCAAAGAGGCCAAATGCTTAACTAGTAAATGATGGTATTTAAGGCATAGTTATAAAAGATCTTATTGTCAGTACACAAATAATAAAGATATCGCATATTAGAGATGTGCATGCACTGATATCAATCAAAATCAAAACCATTTATTTCAATTAAACCAACAATAGGTATTTTTGAATTGTCAGGAGTAGGATTCAGTCAGACTAAGTCAGTCTTGAAGTTAGTTGCCTGTTCCAATACGTAGATCCTGTGGAGAAGAACAGGCAAGAAACTCCAAGGACCCCCTTTTTAAAATGTTTTAACAAATTTCTGGTTACATTGCTTATTAAATGATATGATAATTCTGTCGAAACGAAGCGAATGAGCGAATAAGTCCTGATTTACAAACTCGCCACTCTTCCCCCCTTTCCCCCTCTTCCCCCACTCCCACCTTAAAGGGCGTGAACGCACTTGTGACTTTTGAGTTACAGGTGCCCATGGACGGCGGTTTTCATTTACCATCATGTGACCAGTCTGCTCGTTTGTCCCCTAAAACATAAAAAAAGAAAAAAAATCTACCTAATATGTATATGTATATCTGCAAACGAGAAAGGCACGTTCATCATCATCATCATCATTTCAGCCATAGGCCGTCCACTGCTGGACATAGGCCTCTCTTAATGACCTCTAAAAAGACTGGTTAGATTCGGCTTGCTTCCACGAACGGCCTACGATCTTTACTAGGTCGTCTGTCCACCTTGTTGATGTTGATACACGTCCTACGCTGCGGTATCCGGTCTTCTTCGGCAAATGCTTTTCCTGGTATAGGTGCACATTTTTAAACATTTTATGCTACATGCTAAGAATTTTGCTTTAATGCTGATTTTCAGAAAAATCCGGACATTTTTTTTTCGTGTGCAAACCCCCACGGGTCATCACCTCACCGGAGCTAACGGTGAAGTGGTATGTTAGAATCGAACCGACTAAAACCACACGGTGTTCCGTCACAAGTGGGTCTATTGCAAGGGACCCGCGATACCCTAAGAAGGAAGCCTCCGGGAACCCCTGCAGACCTTGGCCGCCTCTTGGTCAACAGGCAGCCACATCGTGGTGTACGGGGGCCTTGCCCCCCTCGCCATTAACATTCTTGTTATTAAATACCCATAGTTTCATTCATATCAGCCCATACGAAATATTAGCTTTATCGGTGAATTTTCAATTTTAATTTGTCAGTTTTAAAATATGATTTCGGTATTTAAAAATTACGAATTTTCCTAAAAATTTTTTTTAGTAATTTATGTAATTTACGGGTTCTGCTACATGACTCTTAAATATGATAACACCATGTATCAATCAACATCGCGTTGCTTCACAAAAAAAAAACCTTATTTTATAAGTTGGTTTAAAAACATAATAATTTCTATTAAGTAGTTCTATTTTCGTAAATCTTAACAATATGACTAATAAAAGCGCTTGGGAAATAACGTTAACTACTGGTTGTAAAACCTCAATTGTTATTGTTCAGTTAATTAACTAAAACGAGAACTACATTTGAAATAATAAAACATGTAATTTTGAGCAAGTGATTGTTGAACACGCAACCTTAGTCGAACACCCGATGTCACCTGCTTGTAGGTTGACCATGAATAAGGAAAATTCCGGATAAGCATTAATTTAAATACCTCCAATCACTTCAACTGGTTTGAAGTCGCATTGGTACATTTCTTTATTGACCTTTTGGAAGTGACAAAGTGAGTAACGCGTTAGGTACCTTTCTCTCATGCATACGGCAGCGGTAGGCAGGCTACTAAGCTCTCATCGTAGAACTTATAGTAGAACTAGATGGACTAACCCGCTCTCACTCTAACCCACAGCGCTAACCGTTTGAATTAGTTTAAGTTATCACTTTTGTCGGGCGTCCCTAGACGCACACGTATTTTTTATTTAAAATAAGATCCTTGAGAATTTAATTAATATAATAGATTGAAGATACTTTAGAGACTCGTCTTCTTTACGGAAAAGATAAATTTTGATATTGTATAAGTTTTAAAATAGAATCCAAAGTAAAGGAGGAATTTAAACAGAGCATTGTTCATATTTTTTATCATATATACACCTCAATAACTTGACAGCCTAGAAAACAGAACTTTAATATAACTACCTAACAGCATAGATAAGATATATTCCCGGTTCATTCATTCGTAAGACAAAATAATGATGCCTCAATTTTTACTATTCTAATGCTTTCCATTGAGTTAATTATAAAAATTAAATTAAATTACTTAAATTCTAAATTCAATGAGGTCTCAAACTATCCCAATGAATAAATTGTTGTGGAATGAGTCTCAGTGTATATCTCTTTATTTGAGCTGTGCAACTAAAAATTTGGACTTGTAGTCAAAAGCGCTTAAAGCGCCTCTACTAGTCACCAAGAGGATGGTGCAGAAATACAAAAAGAGTAGAAGTCCACAGTTAAAAATAGAGTTATATTGATTAGAAATTAAAATGATACACAATACAAAAATTGTGTTAAATCCCGGAGTATCTTGTATTACAAATCTTACCACCTATTCTAACCAGCCCATAATACACTGAAATTACTAGAATTAATACAATGTCCCGGTATGACCTGGAGTTTGGATACCCGATATTATGCAGTGCCATAAAAATTATATCAGGGCGATTGTCGCTTGTTTTCTGTTCAAAGTTCGTTTGTTTCGTGTTGTCCTTCAGTACGAAGACTACGAAATTGAATTAAGACCTCTTTGAACTAAAATTGGTCGTTGACTACAAAGGTGATGTTTGACGACTTGTTCGAAATATTATTTAAGTTTCGCTGAAGTTTGATTAATTATAGTCGAGTTTCTCGCAGGAATTGTACATAGTTTGTCGCAGTTGTTTGTCGTCTTGTCTTTGGTTTGATTTCGGTACTAAACTAGGCACACGGCTTGTTGATAGCAATGTAACTGAACAAGTTTTTTTTTGGAAGTGAAAACTTCTTTAGGCTCGTTTGTGCACTTTTGCTATGGGGAAAAAGCACTGAACTAGTGACCGTCACGCTAATAATACATATATAGATCCACTAGAGGGCGCTAATCTAAACATTGAGTTCTGTCAGCTCCTTATTTATTAATGTCACCAACCTGCAAATGTGATGTTTTAAGTTCATCGTTTCGTTTAAGTTTTCACTTCTTTCGGCAGTCCCATGACTGAATTTTTTTTTAACGAAGCTGACAAAATACTAAATATTCTAATATACGTAATATAGTTATAAAACTATTTACGCACTTGTTTTTATAAAAATTAACTTTCCCTATTACCTACTTACATGAATTATGGCATTTTATAACACGAAACCTTCAAAACAATTGTACGACAAACATTGTTTTTTTTTTAACTTTTTTTTTATATTTCAATAATTTTAATGGTAATCCAAAATTAAAAAGAAAACATTATAAAATAAGCTTCTCCTTAATCATCCTTTATAATCATCACATTAAAACAAAACATAACGATCGCAAAATATCTAATTACATACCCCAAAAAGTCTACAAATGACAATCATAGCAAATACCCGTCAACGTCAAAATAAATACCAAGAAAATGAACACACAAAACAAACACATTGTTTTACAATACGACAGATTCAATCAAATCGTAACAATAAGAAATAAAAAAAGAGGAGGACCGCCAACTGTCGAGTTTCAAAAAACGAACGTCACAACACTAACAATGCGGTTCAAATATGACAGATGTCAGATTTGCGCGGCCCGATTGGCTCCGAACGCCCCCGAGAGCCTCCGAAAACAGACGAGCACTTCGTTTAAATATTATTCAATTCCGGTCCCGCTGTTTGCAACATTGGATTGTTCGTAATTTAATTATTCAGCGTTCATATGACGTCTTTTGACTTTAATCGAGTGACAAATTGACTTTGCGTGTTATTATTTTCGTAATTGGAATATTTTTATGCCATATGGCAAAGATGATTTTACAGGTCTTCATTATTTTACGTGGATGATTGAATTACATAAGAAGTTATACTGAAATATAATGCTGAAGAGTTTGTTTCTTTGGTTGAACGCGCTAATCTCAGGAAATACTGGTTCGAATAGAAAAATGATTTTAGTGTTGGAAAGCAGATTTATCAAGGAAGGCTATAGGCTATACAACATCACGCTACGACCAATAGGAGCGGAGCATCAATGAATAATGTTGCGAAAACGGGGAAATTTACAAACACAGACGATGTTCGCGGGTCAGTTAGTATTTTATACATACATAAACTCACGACAGAGACAAAAGCCCGCCACTACTTCTATCCTTACATACCTCATGAGCTTCCTGTACCTACTGTCAGTCTGTTGTCCATAATATTGGCAGATTGAGGACAGCGGACTGTCAATACATATTTAGGAGTTTTTAGGGTTCCGTACCCGAAGGGACCAACGGGACCCTATTACTAAGCCTGCGCTGTCCGTCTGTATGTCAGCGGGCTGTATCTCATGATCCGTAATAGGTAGACAGTTGAAATTTTTACAAAATGTGTATTTCTATTGCCGCTATAACAACAAATAATAAAAATAAATTAAAAATTTAAGGGGGCTCCCCTACTAGAAACGTGTTTTTTTTTGCTCGATCGTATATTGTAGGTACAATGCTGCAGAACCCTTCATGCGCGAGTCCAACTCGCACTTGGCTGGTTTTTTTTTTTTATTATTACTGTACAATAAAACAAACTGCTCTACTACACGTTTTGGGTTAACTGGCCTGTTTATTGCAAAAGTTACGATGTCAACTAACTAAACTACTAACTAACTGGTAAACTCAGGCAAATAGAAATTTGCGAGGCATATCTAACTATTAAGTAAATAAAAAAAAAATAAGAATGTTTTCCAAATTCAAAATTGAGTTCAACTTAATTGATGCATAATATAATAACAATATTTTCAGAAGTAATAAAAAAATCTATTTCGATAAACCCGAAAATAACAGCTATATTTCGTGAGCCCACGTCTACAGTGAAACACAAAAGTGCACGTACCTAATTAAATTAATATTAATCGCCTTTCACAAACAACGTCTCATGACTTCACGTGCTTACTTAGTAACTTCACAGTTGAACAAATTTAATTTTTACGGACGTCTAAGGGGGCGAGGGACCTCGACAAGCGTAGGTGGGAGGGTGGAGATGAATTAACGTGTTATTGGGGTGAAATTAAAGCGGTTAAACAGTTCGTGCTCGGAATTGTTCTACTAATTGGCCCCGCGACACACGCGTTTCGGTGAAAGACGTCTAGAGGTGTATGTACGTATGACTAGGTTAGCAGTACTGCGTTGTAATTTTTTGTACAAAATTCAAGATAAGGTAAATGATAATTATTTAGAACTGGTATGAATGGTATTAAAATTAAACGGATATTTGCTTGCGTTTTCGTAAATACTGTTAGAGAAAGTAGACAAATGAAATTGCCATTAAAGAATTTAATAAAATATTAAAAATAACTTAGTACCAGACGTGATGTGTGAGGTAGTATTTGACGCTAATTTCTGAAACGTAAAGTTAATTATATTATCTTTTAAATATATATTACTGGCATTATGTGTCTTAAATACATAGTTGAACATTGATTACTATCGTCACTCCTTCACATGATAATAACCCACATAAATAAACTATTACTCGTAAATGAGCAAACGACCTAGGTAGAAAAAAATCTATTTATCCAAAAAGATTATTAAAATGACTGATTTATATGACTCGGAATATTTTAATGACATACATCTTTATATGTTTATTTCTTATGTGCGTGTGTATGTTACCGAACTCTTTCTAAATGGATGGAAAGATTTTAATGAAATTATTTGTGTGTCTTCAGGTGGATTCGAGAATGGTCTAGATTTACAATTGAATCCAGTAGATGGCGCTGCGATACGGTTACAGGAAAAATATTTTATACGTTCCGGCAGGACAACGTTTACCATAGCACTTTTGACATACATAACTGTCAGTCGTTTGACAGTTGGCGTGATTGACAGGATGCGCGCTGCAAATATCGTTTAATTTGAATTCAATATTCATAGTTAAGACAAGACAACGTCTGTCGGGACAGCTAGTTTGTGTATAACATTTTATTTATATATGTAGGGATATTTAATTTCGATGGGTTGGTCCATCTAATTATTTAATAATATTTTGTTAGAGAAACAAAGCAATCTACATAAAATTAAGTCTCTGTTTACACCGGTTAAAACATTAGTCTTGTAAACCTTTTCAATACTAACAATTTGACATTTACAGACTCATAAAAATTTTTGCAGAGGTGGTTTAAACAGCTCTGTACAACTCTGTTTTAGAGGAACGCGTGCAGCGCAAAGCTATACATCACCCAAATTATGTTTGAGAGGCACAAACTAAACGAGCGTTGTGCGCGACTGTACTCAGTATTGTGACTGTTTATTTGTGACACAAGACATGTTTCTTGGTGTACCTACCGTGAGATAAGTTTTACACAATCAAAAGTGGAATGACCAATAATATTTATTAAGTAGATTGGTATACTTTAAACTGCGTTTTTGTTTAACGTGTTTCAAATTATACAAGTACTTACCTACGACATTATTGTAAAGAAACTTTACAATACAAAGTAATGGTTAAAAACATGATTTTGTTGCACACTTTATACAAAATAAAATATAATTGTAGTAAATTGTTATGCACAGAAGCAATATAAATATATATTAATACGCATATAAACAAACAAAAAAAAATGTTTATAAATGCGCTAATGTCAGGAACTAACAGTCAAATTTAAATAACTCGTTCTGTATTTGAAAGATCATTAAATAAGAAAGGTTATATGATACACCTTATATGCTAACATCAGGCCCTGAACCTCAGGAGCGGAGCAGTGACTATACACGCACGTGAAACTGTGCGGAAATATTAGTAGGTACACATATAATATTAAATCCCACTAATATTATAAATGTGAAAGTTTAGATGGATGGATGAATAGATGGATGGATGGATGTTTGTTACTCTTTCACGCAAAAACAGCTGAACCGATTGCGATGAAACTTGGTATGTAGATAGCTGAATACCTGGATTAACACATAGGCTACTTTTTATCCCGATATTCCCACGGGGTCGGGACCTCGGGTTAAACCGCGGGGCGCTGCCAGTGTAAAACACATATCTTGAGAGGTTAATCACGTCTTTAAAAATAAATTGTTCCTATTTCTTATAGAAAAGTGTTATTAGTCTGTTGCTGAATTTTTAATGACTAGAATTTTTTGAATGTTTCCTGTCCTATTGACGATTTTATTGATTGTCTTGTGTCTGTCATGACTAACAGTAATAATAGAATTTATATATAATCTTCAATGGAATTTATATCTAATCATTAGAATTTTTTAAATCATATTTTCATTACATTATTTAATCATTTGTATGCCGAAGTGGCTGATCATGAAATAATAATAATAATTGTTAAACCTTAAGATTTATAACTTGTATTGCATTATTTACTATTTAAAAGTGTACAATAAAGAGAAATAAATAAATAACTTGACACATCTCACACACGGCCGTCTGATCCCAAACTAGGCAGAGCCTGTAACTATGGTAACCAGACTGCTGATAAACATACTTATATATTTCTAAATACACACATATAAATATTTATGGAATTAACATATTTAAGTACGTAGATAATTATGTAATGAAGACCTGTATGTAACCCATGTATCACAAATGAACGATTTCATTTGATTTAAATTTAGAGGTCAGATTGGAAGTTAGTCAAACAATCAAATTAAAAAAAAACTTAACATCTACCTTTTAAGGTTACTTTTTCAGAATTCGTTACTTGGGTGTTACGTCAGCTTGTCGCTGTCGACATTAGTCCTTCCTACGTAGTCTGAGAGTAGTTTCTTTTTTTTTTTTTTTCATTATATTGTACTCGTAATTAAACGGTTACTCATAACAATTACAATTTAGACCTTGAGGCTAATAAGTAATTTAAATTTAACTTAATTTGCTAAAAACTTACAAAGTTAAGAATGTGTCCATTGCGTTGAGAGAAGTTTCTTAATTTTCTAAGTTTATAATATAAACTTTACTCTAAAATATAAAACTTATCGCAATAAAATATTTTTTATCATGTCTTCAAAGTAAATTATATATTTTACTAGCAACCCGCCCCGGCTTCGCACGAGTAGCAGAGACATCTTCAACACTCATCAACATATTTCAATCAATTTACACAAAATCCTTACAAATTATAGACATAAACCTTCCTCACAAATCACTCTGTCTATTAGTGAAAACCGCATGAAAATCCGTTCAGTAGTTTTTTCAGTTTATCGCTAACAAACAGACAGACAGGCGCGGTGGGGGACTTTGTTTTACAATATGTAGTGATAAAATCAATTTCCATACCCCAAAATTATATCTAAATTTCCTTAGAAACCAAAACAAAATATAACCTCACGTCCGATACCATTCAATGCGACTCTTAGGCTTATTAAATCGGAAGCGAGCGAATAAGGTGCTACATAGAGCCTCCTGAAGGTGGAAAGAGGGGTGAAGGGGGAGCTACTGACACTTCCGCGGAGTAACGAGATTGGTCTCGCTTATTTGTGTACCAACACACCTCTACGTCACAGAGAACCACTCTACATTTTGTAATGTGGAGGGAAAAACGTTTTGTAAAATGAGGGTAGCTGAATTTTCGGTTTTACCTATCAGTTTACGTGTTTTTATATCATAAAGATCCGTAGAGAGATACGGGAGATTTTTTGTTTGTTCAAATTTAAGAAGACCAGTTAGTGTTTCTGGTGCCTGGCGCAGTATTGACCTTTTCTGTTTATGAGTAACCAGATCTCTACGGGTGGCTGGAATAGAGTATGCAGTGAACAAGTGACACAATTGGCCTGCCACTACATATTGTAAAACACTGTCCCCCACCGCGTCTGTCTGTCTGTCTGTTCGCGATAAACTGAAAAACTACTGCACGGATTTTCATGAGATTTTAACTAATAGACAGAGTGATTCCTGAGGAAGGTTTAGATGTATAATTTGTACCCGTGCGAAGCCGGGGCGGGTTGCTAGTATATCGCTACATATTATAAAACAAAGTCCCCCGCCGCGTTTGTCCGTCTGTCTGTCTGTCTGTTCGAGATAAACTGAAAAACTACTGAACGGATTTTCATGCGGTTTTCACTAATAGATATGGTGATTCTTGAGGAAGGTTTAGGTATATAATTTATTAGGGTTAATTTGCTGACGGTGATTGTTGAAGATGTCGGAAAAAATTATGCCGACTGGGAGCTTTACTGGCGTACGCCGCGTTAACCAATCCAGTTGTATGAGAACAACAACTCATGTCTATCTTCTAAGATTTGCTAAGACGGGTTGCTATTATTTTTATATTTGATAATCAAATATAAAAATAAATTTAAGTTACCATGTATAGAGTTCCAATTGCAGAAGGTATAGCTTAGCATTTACGATATCTGTATAATCTATATAAATAAAAATGAATTGCCAAATGCGTTGATAAGCGCACAAAAAAAAAACGAATCGACCAATTCGGCAATTTTTTTTTATATATTCGTTAAGGCACAAGGAAGGTTCTTATGGAGAGAAAAAACGTAAAAATTGTGAGGAAAATAGTAAAAAAAAAACACTTTTCTTTTGCCATAGGAAACAAAGAGTAAATTAAAATACATGTGCACAGCTGTCAAACATTTGACGTCAATCAAAACAAAACAAGGGCGCGTGAGGATTATTTTTGGTATGCCTTCAAGTTGATTAGGCTGTATGGATATTTATCTACGCCTGTCCAAAATAAAGTTCGAATAGTTCATGCCACCTATAAGACGCTGGCGCAGCAATAACTAAGGCCTATCTAGCATGGTACGAAATAGAAAACTTATTTTTGTAAGTAATCGTTGCTTATTATTGAGATATTAAATCAATCAATAAAGTTATCACTCTGAAATACTTTTTATTAATTTTTTTTTCTATTGGACTGCGACAGGCCATAAATCTCAGACAGGACGAAGTCTGTCGGGGCAGCTAGTTTATAATATAAATATGGTATTTTGAAAATAAAAATTGCATATGTATTTTGGTCTAGCTGGCTTAATAATATACGTCATCTGTGTTGTAGTTTCTCATCTCTAAATATTATGTATCTGTCAGTTTTTTCCCAATACCTACTGTTGCAACTGAACCGTATTTCTTTTAAAATACGGTTTTTTTTCATTTTGCTTTTGTTTTGATGTCCACTTGTTATTGATAGTGACAGCTGACGAGATGCGAGAGTTTTGATAGCGTTTCGGCAGTTTGCGGTAAGTGGTTCCGTTGTCTAGGTCTTTTTTAAATGTAGTTTTTTATTTTCTTTTTGTAATGAAGTTTACTAGCAACGTAAGTCACACATTACTAGTATTCTTGTTAACCCCTCCAGCTAAGCTAAATGCTTGTGTTAGGAGTGGGTTCACGTCGGTCGTGCACTGGGTGGGGTTTGAACCCGCAACCACCTGATCGCAAGTCCGACGCCTTAGCCATTATGCTACCGCTGAATGACAGTTTGTTTTTGGAAGGTATCCTTACTAATATAATAAATATTAATGTGAGTTTGTTTTATGCCAAAATTACTGGACTGGTCCTCATGAATTTTTACATACCTACGCGTTGTCAGGGGTATCCTTTTCAGGGTTCTGAACCCTGAAGACTGAGAGATTTATCTCAAGAAAAAATATAGAAAGCTTTTTAAATATTTGACGTTTTTAACAATAGACACAATTTTCAGGCTCTGTGTTGCTACAGGATTCCCAAACAGAATCCAAAGAAAAAAAAAAAATACGACACGAGCAAACGCATAGCGTAAGAGCAAATATATGCCACATGAGTGAAGACAGAAGACACAATTATATATTTTTTTAATATGATACTAGGTGTTCCCCGCGCGGCTTTGCCCGCGTGTACATATTTATATATTTTGCGTGGAACCCTAATTCTTTTTCCAAAATAAAAGTAGCCTTAGTTACTCCTTATAACACCAGCTATCTGCTATTAGCCGGAATAAACAAACAGACAGACATACAAAAAATTTAAAAATTACTTTTTTGGTATATGTATAAACATTCGGATGCATATACTAAAATACTGTTATTGTGACATTACAAACAGATACTTGAAATTTATTTATTTGTATAGATTATACACTTTTTAAACATTAAATAGTAAAGCAAGGGACGCTAAGCAAAATAAGATAAACATTAGGCACTTTTGAAATAATAAGAAAGTTCATAAAGTGTTAAAGTGCGATGGCAATAGTTCCATCTCGCTCTAACATTCAAATAATGTTCAATTGAAGTGGAACAATGGCGCAGAATAAACGTTGTAACGACTAAACGCACAATGTATCTTTAGTTAGATAGTGTGTAGATACGTAGGCGGCGCGCTAATCGAATTGTCTCCTTTACGACCAATGGCGGGCCATCGTTTAGTGCAGTTGTGCTCGATTGTACATATTTATATTGAAATATTGGTATTTGTACTTTCATACAGTTATTGGTGCAGTTTAAGTAACTTTCTTGAATGGAATGGGTAAAAAATTTTAAACTCGCGTCAGGACTCAGGACACGTGACCTAATCGAAAATTCGTAAGA
The DNA here is from genome assembly GCA_963859945.1 of Euplagia quadripunctaria. Classification (NCBI taxonomy): domain Eukaryota; kingdom Metazoa; phylum Arthropoda; class Insecta; order Lepidoptera; family Erebidae; genus Euplagia; species Euplagia quadripunctaria. The sequence continues at coordinate 12,530,068 of OY982583.1, forward strand.
CGGAGCCGAGTTTTTTATATTTAAAAAAATATAACATTCGAAATTCAAACATTTATGAGCGGCCAGGGGCGCAGAACTTCCAGTGTCCTACTTTTTATTTTTAACCTAATTATATATATACAGATGTGTGTGTGTATATATATGCAAATACATTGTGAAGTTATGTTTTCACTTCTGACGTGCAGTCCTACGACTGACAGTTTTTTTTAAATATATTATAGATACTATTATGTTTTGTTCAAGTTGAGTTGTACGTGATTCTACAATTTTATGTTGTATAAAGCCTATGTACAACATAAAATAATTATGACAATTTAGAAAATTGTACGAAATGAATTAAGTCTATTATCATAAAGAAAGGAATTTAGAAGGTTATTTGTTCGTTAGACGTAATAAATATAGAATGCCAAATCGCAAAGCTCAATAATATACAAGCTAAAAAAATAAGCAAATTAATCTATCTAATCTAATCGGGTCGTTCGTCGTTTCGTCCCAAAACAAACTTGGCCCATTGGGACGAGTCAACGAATTTCAAAATTTAAATATTTTTCATTCGTCGTCTCGTCCCATTCTTGAGATTCTTTAAAATTTTAGTTGATTTAACACTTTTCTTCCTAAAAGTCCTTTATCTTTAGTTCCTATTAAAACTTAACAAAACCATGTGACTATAATTGAGATAAAACAACAGAATATGTCCTATCTCTCAAGTTGAAACAAACTGCACACAGTGTGCAAAACTTCATTAAAATCGGTTTATTAGTTTAGGAGTTTATCGCGGACAAACAACGTGACACGAAATTATTAGGTATATAAAACGGTGATATACCTAGTATTGGCTGTGCGTGTACAAACTCAAACCTTATTAAACCACCATTAAAGTATTATATCAAGTTTCTCAAATAGTTGTCTAAAATGCCAACATCCAAGTAATTGTTACATCCATCTGTTACAAGACTTACAAGCCTTACATAAATCTCTCTCTAGATATCGAGCTAAATCGATTGTGGATACCTCTTTATTTACACAACGACACGAAATTGACTTCTCACTCTATCTCGCTCTAACACCCTACACAAACATGAACAAAAAGTACTTCACCTTCTTTCCATTCCAAGAAAACAACAGAGACGGCACATACGGCAGCTGTAAACGAGCGAGCGAGACAAAACACATCGCCATCTTAGATGCAGCCCGTGGACCAGAAGTTAGCCAATAACTTGCTTTGTAAGAACCCAAACGGGCTTATATAAAGCTCAATTGGCATAGCAAATTGGACTGTATTCTTAACGCGTTACAGTTGAAGATTACTTGTTGGGTTTCGAGGTGAAATTAATAATAACTTTGTAGGGAAGTTCTTTAAGGGGAGGTTAGCTACGTGAGGAGAAAATAATGACGGCGTGTCTTTGATGGGACCTATTGTGATGGAGTCTGGTTTTGAAGTGGCCTTTAATATAATAAGGCCTATTAGTTAACTTGAAATTGTATTTTGTTTGGGGTTGTGAGCCAATTACAGGGTTTAATCTTTGATTTGTGTATGTGTGCGTGTGTGTATTCGGTATTTTTTGTTGCCATATACAGAGACAGATTGTGAGATTGTTTTTTATATAAAACTAGCAACCCGCTCCGGCTTCGCACGGGTACAAATTATAGACCATGTGGCGATACGAACCGTGAGCCATGAGAGAAAAAAAAAATACACCAAAACCTTCCTCATGAATCACTCTGTCTATTTGTGAAAACCGTATGAAATATAAAAAAAAGAAAACGTGAAAGTTTGTGAGGATGTATGGATGTTTGTTTTTTTTTCTTCTAATTTTTTTTTTAGGAGTTCATTGCGGACAAACGACGTGACACGATACCAATTTTATTTATATACAATTTTATTTAAATTACTTATTACTTAATTTTATTTAAAGTAGAATTATCATGTCTAAATACAATTAAAACTTCACATTATTAAAATGAATTGAAACTTTGTTATCATTAAATGGTATTAAAACATATTGATATTATCACTACATATTATAAAACAAAGTCCCCCGCCGCATCTGTCTGTCTGTCTGTTCGTGATAAACTGAAAAACTACTAAACGGATTTTTATGCGGTTTTCACCAATAGACAGAGTGATTCATGAGGAAGGTTTAGGTGTATAATTTGTACCCGTGCGAAGCCGGGGCGGGTTGCTAGTAATGTATATTACTATGGACATTATTGGATATTGGACATTATGGAATTGTATATGTGACTAGCTGCGCCCCGCGGTTTCACCCGCGTAAGTTCCTCGTTAAGTTTTCTTAAATTTTCTAATTTTCTTAATATTTATTCTTCTAATTTTTTTTAGGAGTTCATTGCGGACAAACTACGTGACACGAAACCAATTTTATTTATATAAAAATAAATAAAATTGAAGTGTGTTTGTAGTGTTAAAATAATAGTTTTTTTTTAAATCTTATACAGTTATTTGCACGATACCTATACCTAAAAATCAGTTCTTAAAATGTTTGTCTGTCTGTCTGTTTGTTTTGGCTAATGTCCGGAACGGGTGGGCCGATTTCCACGGGACTCTCACTGGCAGATAGCTGGTGTTATATAGAGTAATTTAGACTACTTTTATTTTGGAAAAATAATTAAGGTTGGATAGGCGTGTACCATCCTCGTCTTCATCATCACTCTCCATCAGAGGAGTTGGAAGACAAACGACTGTTCCATTGCACAATAAAAAAAAAACATTCTGAAGAGTTTATTGTTTTTAATATAATTATTATTAATGACAAGGAAAATCGGGCTACGTAATTAAACTTACTCACATAAATTTCATTATTTATCACATTTTAAAACGGTCTGGATATTATGAATAATGCCCTATTAATCACTTTGTCCATAACATATATTATGTTCAGTAGCAAAAAGCTACAATATATAAAACAAATCGTAACAAAAAATGTACAGTCCTGTACAAAAGCTCTAACATCGCATCACAATGTACAGTCGATCCCAAAAACATCAATCACTCAAACTGAGTTAATCCACAACTAAATTAACTCGTGGTAAACAAGCGTACCCTTAAATAAACCACACACGTAAGAAAATAAACTCTATTTCATTTGCTTAAAGTCCTCTTTTATTTGACTTAATCTATGGACGTATGCTTCGATTTGCAACTTTATTGCTTCAAAAATAAGAATTAGATTGGAATGTACCTAAACGTTTATCTACTGATTTTCATTCTATCTTCACATCATTTGTGCTCGATGCCGGTCCTAAAAGGTTTAACTGACTCGATACGAAAGCATTTCAGCCTTATTGTAACTACATTAAAGTTGATTTTATTTTGTGTTGGAGTCTCCAGGAGTAGTCTGGTCGAGTTTTTATGTCATTCATTAGATAGGTATTTAAGAGCTATTAACGCGTTTTTATTCGATTTAATGCTTTTTTTTGGAATATCAATTTTGTTGGCTGGTTTTGCGACTGTTTCTTAGAAATTGATGTGTAAATTAATTTAATCTTGGAATTTTTAGTAAGCAACTTAAAGAGTTCTTACCAAGGTTAATGTGGAAAAGGAAACCCATTACGTACTTATTTGTTAAATTTTTTAAACAACTAAGTTTGAAAACAAGTGTACGGTCGCCTTCTTTAAATTAGATAGAATGTGCGGAAAGAGAACCGTCATAGGATTTGAGGTCGCAGCAGTGCTAAATACCCTTTTTGGTTGTGTTGACAACACTATTGCGTCATTATAGTTCGACAGTAAACAATACTGTACAATATAATAAGCAATAATAACGTAACAGTGTAAAAAGGTAATTTAGCATTGCTGTGACCTCAAATCCTACGACGGTTCTGTTTCCGCACAGACTTTTCCTTTCGATAAAATAAATTGTTGAACAGCCCTCATGAAAATTAGTTAAGTATGACATAAAACAGTGAAAAATTACATTCTTTACTGTTTTCAAATTTCTTATTAAAAGAAAATGATTTGGTAATAGTTAAGAGAGAGAGCGCGATAAGCCGTCGGTCCCAGTTGCCATACGAACATCTGTGGTATTCGTTACGTGTAGTTGGAGCCCTAAAAAGCCCGACAACCTGGTCTAACTACAGAACTTCGATATCGCCTAGTACTTGGGTTGTGTAGGTCTGATGGCAGTCGCTTCACGTAAAATATCAAAGTTCGGCCGTATCGTAGTTAGACTGAAAGCCAACCCCAACTTAGTTGGATAAGGCACCGAGGATGAGGATCAGGGTGATTTTGCAATAGTTAACTAGATATGACGTCATAAGCCGTTATTTCACACTTTCTACACAAGAATTTCTACACTGCTTTTTCATTATACCAAAAGTGCCCAACGAAATGTTCACTTAAAAAAAAAACCATCGCAACACTTAAACGACTTTCTTCCCAATATATCCGAACAAATTCAATAAAGCCGTGTACAAACAACTCGAAACGTTATTGCATAACGCATCTTAAACGCAGGGTAAACGCTCCAGTTGTCGGCCGCGGGGGATCAGCCCTCTGTTTATACGAGTGCGCCCGACTACTTAATAACGACTTATTTATTTGCACAAAGGATCAGAACTAGTAATTGCGTGGGCGATAATAGGAGGACTATTAACTAATGCACGTGCCCTATTTGGATTCGTTGGTGGTGTATGTTTGTCGTTTAGTATGGTTACTTTTGACATAATATAGTTTTGAACTTTATTTTTGGGAGTAATTTTTAATGTTTCATGCTATATTAAAAAAAATGCAATAAACCTTTGATAGGCCTGAATAAAGATTAGTCAACCCTCTTCCTGTTTGTAGAATACGTGACGATTTTTGAAGTGAAAACTTCTTTAGCGGTGTTGTGCACTTTTTGGGATGGGTAAAAAAAGTTAAACTCGCGTCAGGACACGTGACCCTGATCGAAAATTCGTAAGACGGAGCCTAGTTTCTTATATTTTAAAAAATATAACATTCGAAAAAGTCAAACATTTATGAGCGGCCAGGAGCGCAGAACTTCCTGTGTACCCTATGTATACATTTAGATATGTTATTACCTACTTTTTTATTTTTAACCTAATTATATATATACATATGTGTGTGTGTGTGTATGCAAATACATTGTGAAGTTATGTTTTTACTTCTGAAGTGCATCCTACGACTGACAATTTTTATTTTATCGTTTTCGAGTCCCCGTTCCGTCAGCACTATCGGGTAATTTATCATAGAAGTTCCTTTCCTCAGTATTTAAAGAAAAACTGCGATTGCAGTCAGGGTTGGAGGAAAGCAATAGTTGAAAAGAGACTTACCTTAAATACAAAATGAGAAACTACTATCTCTCTCTCTGTCTCTCTTGTAGATATTTTTTAACAGATACTTTTCTACATGATATTGTCGAAAGTTTACGCGAATGTTACACATTGAAATAAAACTATTTATACAGTATAGATAGTACAATAACACCAAATAAATCGCGATAGAATCCGTGAAAAATTGTTTTATTTCAAATACTTTTCTTAAAATCACTTTTATTCCTTTCCTACCTTGTACTGAAATAGTCGGACAATGTCTTTCACATATCAATGTGTTTCTAAGAATCTAATATTGCTTTTGAAACAAGTTGTAAATCATTGTTCAAATCATGCCGTACGAAAATCAACACAACAAACATTTCAAATTGGTTTTTAATATAATTCCACACGTCTGAATTCAATTACAGTATTAAGTAAATTATAAAAGGTTCGAAAAGCGAGCTTGATTAATTGATTTCGAACAACGATTGTATAGAATAGCGACAATGAATGAATATAAAAAGGGCAAAATCAATCGAAAACAAATTACTTACGGGACGGAACCAAATTGAGTCATTAGTGGAAGTACCATATCTACTGGTTTATGCAGGATAATCCATATTTTTACAAATTTCGTGATTCAGCCCAAATTATTGTTGATACTATGTTGATAATACTAAAAAATGATTAATATAAGAACCAATAAAAGGTAATTTTTGGACAGCATCTTTTGCGTGTGTGATTCAAAACAGCTCAGAGACTTAAGCCGCGTTCCTATAAACAAAAAACGATTCGTTTTGCTTACGGACGGTAAAATTTTCGTTGAAAATTCAACGAAATTTTATCCTATAATAGTTTCTTGACTATAGGAACGCGGCATTAGGGAATGAGCCACAATTGTGGAAAGCCTTACTGTTAACCTACCTAACAGTAAACATATTTTTGTCTATATGCATAAAGCAAGAAAACTTAAAATATAAATCAAGCGACTGAAATATATTTTCAAAATAATTACGAAATCCGATTTCACGATTGACTTGACACTTCAAAATATAGGATTACTAGCAACCCGCCCCGGCTTTGCACGGGTACAAATTATATACCTAAACCTTCCTCATGAATCACGCTATCTATTAGTGAAAACCGCATGAAAATCCGTTCAGTAGTTTTTCAGTTTATTGCGAACAGACAGACAGACAGACGCGGCGGGGGACTTTGTTTTATAATATGTAGTGATTTTGAAATAACCAAATCAAATCCACATTTCCTGTTTTTATAAATCACGGGCAACGTGGCCATATTAGTCGTTAGCAACATTCAACATTGTTGCGTGGACGACAGCGACATGGCGCAATCGAATCAACTTTGTGGAGCTAAATTAATTACTGCGATGAACGTTTGCGATGTCGATTTGCGGTACCGACATGTTTTTAAATTGCTCCATTCTTTATTAACGGTGGAGGTGAGGTTATTAATTGTTTGCATGGCTTTTATTGGAGGCTTGTTGATAAAGTGTGTATTTTAATTTTTTTGTGAAGTAGCCCATGATTGCTTTAATACTGCCATACGTAGCTAAGTTTAAATTAAAATTGATTCTTATTTTTGATGTGGAAGAAAATATTGTATTCTTTTGTTTGGTTAATTAAATATTTTAGTGTTAATTCCTTTGAGATAGGATAATAATAATAATAATACGCTCTTTTCTTGAAAGTTTGAAGGTCGTATCGGTCCGGAAATACCGCAGGCGACAATTTGTTCCAGAGATCGGTTGTCTGTTCACAATAAACTAAAAAACTACTGAACAGATTTTCATGCGGTTTTCACCAATAGATAGAGCGATTCATGAGGAAGGTTTAAGTATATAATTTTTAAGGTTTTGTGTAAATTGGTTGAAATATGATGATGTTTGTTGAAGATGTCTTTACTACCCGTGCGATACCGGGACGGGTTACTTGTATGAAATAAAACTGATATGACCAATCAAGATGTATAAAAATATAGCCAATAGTCCAAGCATCAAAAAGTAATTAGTTCCAACGAAACCCAAAGCGTCGAATTAAAATGTAATCCTAATCTGAAAACGTGACAAAAACAGAAATCTATTGTCGCAGTTTGTTCTCACCGCATTCACAACTGGCTATTAGATCCGATGCTGAACAATGGGACAATACGTCAATGGGGTCGCAATTACATGGAACTAATTCACTCATTGCACCCTTAAGCTCTTTTTAGGCAATGTTACACTTTAACATATTTTGTACTAAGTATATTTATGTTAATTTCTTTTTTAGTTTGTATTAAAAAGTATAACCTCAAAGGTTATTTATAAACTCAAAAGTTTTATTTGTTTTTATTGTATAGGGGACAAACGAGCAGACGGGTCACCTGATGGTAAATGACTACCGCCGCCCATGGGCACCTGCAACTCGAGAATCACAAATGCGTTGCCGCCCTTTAAGGTGGAAGTAGGAGAAGAGGGGGAGGGGGGAAGAGTGGGAAGAGGGGGAGAGGGGAAGGACGGGAATAAGGGAAAGGGAAGGGTTAAGGCCTCCGGTAACCTGAATCACGCGGCGAAATGCAATGCAAGCATTGCTTCACGGCCGGTTTTCTGTGAGGCCGTGGTAACGAGCGGAGTCGAGCCATACGTGCCGAAGCATGAATCTTCCACATCGAAGTGTTTATTAAACACACATTGTTTCATTTAAGTGCTTTGGAGAGTAAAGAAAAAAAGAAAATATGTTTATTAAACACACTACCACATTATATACATTACACATAATTACAGTACTCCAGTCTCTTTTTTATGTAACGCGTATGATAGGATTTTTGAAGTGAAAACTTCTTTAGGCACGTTGGGCACTTTTGGTATGGAGAAAAAGCACTGAACTCGCGTGACTGTCACGCTCTCAGATGACATATATTGTCATGATGACATAAAGATGTATGTGTGTATATTATGTATATGTATATTTTGTGCATGTGTTTTTACTTCTGACGTGCAGTCCTACGATTGCCTTTTCTTTTCTCTAAATATCTTTATCTCTATCATATTCCAAAATTAAAAAAATATGTACTATTCAAAACCTTTGCACATTCCACCTGCTTTTATGAGGAGAGAAGGTTATAATACTTATTTATTCAAACTGTGATAACTTTTAAAAAGATAGTTTTTTTTTCAACCACTCTTTTTGTAACTAGAGTCATGCCCTTTCAGTGATTTAATTCTCTTTTTTTTTAAATATTCTATAGGAACAGCTCAGTAGTCTAAACATTGGGTTCACACCTCTTGAATTTTAGAAATTCTGTGTGTATAAAAAGTATACGAGTTTATCAGAAAATTCTGATCTAAGTTTTGTGAAGTTTACCAATCGATAATAGGCTAACAAAGTAACCCGCTACTGGGTAAGACTAGACTAAGAAAACTTGGAAGAGGCCCTCTTCTCAGCATGAGCGGAAGCTGAGAAAAAGTCTATGCTCTACTGCGCATGGTCACGATAGTTTATAAAAACAGGGCTGATGTCAATTGATCGATCGTCCCTCAACTCCTATGAACGCTTTTTCCGGTAACGGAGTAAAAGATCTTCATAGATGCCCTCCACTCTTGGAGAGGCCGAATTGATCTGACTCTTACCAACTTAAAACCACCCCGGTGATCCGCTGATGACCCCGGTGACCCATGATCGGGAGAGCGAGGATCGCCGTTGCATTCTTCCGCAACAACTCCTAAGAAACTATATATAGCTTGTTAACCTTTCGTCCAGTTACCTCTGTTGGTATAACATCTTCTCCGGCAAGTGCTTCAGCAGCCATGAATTCAAGTCTCTCCTAAATTTAAAATTACTTAATATGTCAAAAGAAATTCTGAAGAAAATATACAGACGTTTCATTATTACAAATATAGTAATTAGGATGTATGGTTTTACTCACGTGTATATTTCAGGAATGCCCGAGCCCCGACTAGTTTCGGACCCAACGGGGCCCTTTATCAAAGAATGATTCGTCCTACCGCGACGGTTGCAGGTGCCAGACTCTGTCAGACTCAGTCTGGCACCTGCCGCCGACCCGGTAGGACGCCTCACTCCTTGATAAAGAGTCCCCGTCGGGTCCAAAACTAGTCGGGCATTCCCGAAATATACACGTGGGTAAAACTGTATATCCTAATTAATAAGAATACCACTCACGAAAGTTTTTATTCGAATATAATTATAGTGATATAGCGATTCATAAATTGTACTTATATACTACCGAAGTTCTATACTCTAGAACTTCTTACAGCATACACATCAGTTTAATCCAGTACCCCTATACAAAAAATCTTAACAGTATGAGTGACGTTAAATAATACAGTATCGTGTTTGTCGTCAGTGAGCGTGTCGGCCGCGTGTTGATCACGTGGCGGGTTGTTGGTACACCCAACGTACGGCCAATTTGACAGAACAGTAGATACGAATACGAATGTTCGTTATTCAGCATGGACAGTATTTGGTGTATTCACCCTACGATTGACGTAATGATGTTTGCAAGGTGTCAGGTTACTGTTGGGGCGTATTAGACGTAATTAATTTTTGAACTTTTTGGTATTTTGTGGGGGAAGATTTGCAAAGTCACACGCAATCTGAATTCCCTGCGGAAACCAAATGTAGGGAGTGACTTAGGCTTTTGTAGATTTGTAGAATAAGTCTTTGACCATTGGAACTAAAAAAATTTAAAAATCGAACTAAACGCTTTGACAACTCTCAACAACTCTTTTTTATTCGAGGGACCAAAGTGTGGAATGTACTGCCTGCATTTATTTTTAAAGTCAATTTTAAACCTGGAACGTTTAAGTGTAGAGTGAATAGGTTTCTCTTGGACAGGCGTGTACCATCTTCGTCTTCATCGTCACTTTTAATCAAGTGAGTTGGAAGATAAACGCCTATTCTGGTACAAATTAAAAAAAACTCCTCTCCGACGAAACTGATCTTGATAATTAAGCTATAGCTGGTTAAATTCTAAAATGTCTTCTTGTTTCATATTTATCTATCACTTATCAAAAACGTCAGCTATAATAAAAAAAAAAACCACAGAGAGTAGGAGAGTCATGCGCGGCTTCACAGAAAACCGGTAATGTTTTTCATTACTTTTCGCCGAGTGAGTGAGGTTACCGGAGACCCTAACCCTTCCCTCTCCCCTCCTCTCTCCCTCTTCCCCTACTCCTACCTGAAAGGCCGGCAACGCACTTGTGACCCTTGAGTTGCAGGTGCCCATGGGCAGCAATAGTCACTTAACATCAGTAGACCCGTCTGTTCATTTGCCCCCTAAACCATAAAAAAAAAAACTACTACTGGCATAATAATTAACAGTATTTATTATAGCTGTAGCAAGTAAGCTACGACGTAGAGGGTCTACATAGGTCTACGAGGGTTTAAATACTTTACAATGTATTTTCCGTCTATGAGCTAGTTACGAGTTGAATTATCAAAGCCATCTTTCAATCTGTGTAGAAAGGTTTTTGGAAAGAAAAAACTCATAGTATGAATACTAAGCAATATTATTTAATTTATAGAATGATTAAAATTACTATGTTAGTTTCAAGCGTCTTTTATTAATTAGACAATCAAATCTATGTAGGCTTTTTTTGCTTCTAAACATATATATAGGCTGTTACAGAAAGGTGGAGAAAGTTTTAAGATTTTTGTCGGAAAATGCTTTTCCTGGAGCAGGTGCATATTTCTAAACAACATATTATTGTGAAAATTCATGTCAATTTCAATTTTTTTTATGGTAAATATAGGGCGCAAATGAGCAGACGGATCACCTGATGGTAAATGACAACCGCCGCCCAGGGGCACCTGCAACTCAAGAGTCACAAATGCATTGCCGGCCTTTAAGGTGGAAATAGGAGAAGGGTGGAAGAGGGGGAGACGGGGGAAGGGAAGGGTTAGGGCCTCCGGTAACCTCACTCACTCGGTGAAAAGCAATGCAAGCATTACTTCACGGCTGGTTTTCTGTGAGGTCGTGGTATCACTACGGTCGAGCCGGCCCATACGTGCCGAAGCATGGCTGTTCCACGATTGGTTTTGTTTTTTATTTTGGAGACATTTTGATGACTTTTCTTAAGATCTGGACATTCCATCAACATCCTTGTTATTAAAAACCCATAGTTTTATTCATATCAGTCTTTTCATGTCAAAATAAGATTTCTGTATTAAAAATCATGCATTTTGCCAAAATTATTAACGGTTTTCATTATTCACGGGGTCTACTATACGACCCTAAAATATGATCACATCTTTTGATAACACTCTGTATATACTATGTATATTAAATGAAATAAATCTTTCTTATATAAATAACTAGCTGCGCCCCGCGGTTCCACCCGCGTAAGCCCCGGTGCCGGGGGAATATCGGGATAAAAATTTGCCTATGTGTTAATCCAGGTCTCCAGCTATCTACATACCAAGTTTCATCGCAATCGGTTCAGTAGTTTTGGCGTGAAAGAGTAACAAACATACATACATCCATGCATCCTCACAAACTTTCACGTTTATAATATTAGTAGGATGATCATTTATTACTTAAAATAGTCGAACTTACGCTCATTTCCGCTTTAAAATTTCAGTCATGGAGGATTCATTGAGTTTCGATATCATTATACAGCATGTTCACGTTTATGTAAACTCAGTACATACAGACTATACTCACTATACCTATATACAGGCTGTGTAGTGTTCAAGAGCGCGGCGGCTGCGCTAATTAATTTATTGGGCTTAGTTAGTTGGAGACGGCTTTTAGTTACGTAAATATTAGTTAAAAAAAGTTTTTGAATATGGAATGCTGATTTTAATCTGTTTAAGGTATTTTGTACCAAATTGCTTAGATCCGAGAGACGTTATTTATTTAATTATCCCACTAATATTATAAATGTGAAAGTTTGGATGGATGGATGTTTGTTACTTTTTAACGCAAAAACCACTGAACCGATTGCGATAAAACTTGGTATTTAGATAGCTGAAGACCTGAATTACCGCATAGGCTACTTTTTATTCCGATACTCACACGGGATCGGGACTTACGAGGGTGAAACCGTGGGGCGCTGCTAGTTTTTAATAATTCTTTATGTAAGTACTACCTTTATCTATTCTGTACATATACCATAGTCTGTAATAGGTGTTTAGGAACAAAAGCAGTATATGCAATTTCCATATTGTACATTTCAGAAGCAACTGTCAAACTGTGTTTTTTTTTTAATGCAAAGGTACTGCCAGTGACAGAGGCATACGATGATTGTTCTTTTTATTAATATAAATAAATAAAATTGAAGTGCCTGTTTGTAATGTCTAAATAATAGTTCTTTTTTAAGCTTATACAGTTATTTGCACGATACCTATACCTAAAAATCAGTTTCTAAATTTTTTTGTTTGTCTGTCTGTCTGTTTGTTCCGACAAATCTCCGGCACGAGTGGACTGATTTCCATGGGACTTTCACTGGCAAATAGCTGGTGTTTTAAGGAGTATCTTAGGGTACTTTTATTTTGGAAAAAGAATTAGGGTTCCGCGCAAAATATATAAATATGTGCAGGCGAGCGAAGCCGCGTGGGAACTGCTAGTTAAAAATAATATTTGTATTGTCACACATTACTGAGGGTGTTACCGGAGTGGGTTCACGTGGTGTTGTACTGGGTGGGGTTCGATTTGAACCCGCCACCGCTCTTACATTTTCAACAGTAAAAAGATTCCATTGGAATTTCATAATTTAATTTCGCATAAAACTCCGCCGCCGTTCTTATCGAGCTAAAAGGTTAATTTAGTATTTGTCAGCTGCGGCTCTCGTGTTTTAAAGGTCCTTACCACCACCTCGTTGATAAAGTTAAAACGCCTTTATTGTTATATGGTTACGTCACTTTTTTGCTTGTGTCGCTTTTGTTATCCTTGGAATTGCGTAAAAGCCTTTGTTCACGTTACGATGTGTTTCTCAAGGTAGGTACAATTAACATGGTTCCAACAACTGATGTGTCAGATGTGCTCTTAATGTTAAACACAATAAAAAAAACGAGTTAAGTTCAAAAGTGTTCCCTTCCCTCTCCCTCCCTCACTCCCTCTCCCCTCTTCCCCCTTCTCCTAACTTAAAGCCCGGCAATGCACTTGTGACTCTTGCGTTGCAGGTACCCATGGGCAGCGGTAGTCACTTACTATCAGGTGACCCGTCCGCTCCTTATACCATAAAAGAACTCCGAATGTTTACTAATAAAAAAAAATATTATGTCATTATTTGAATTTGACAAATTGTCCCAATTTGCAGGGAAGAAAATTGTATCATAAGTAGGTTGTTTAAAGGTAAGACTCGGCAGTTATAATCTTGTATAATTTCTATTATTAGGTTGGAAGGCGGTTGAGCGATGAATAATTGTTAATTGTTTCTCGGGCTCTAATTTAATTGAAGTAATTAGATGATAACGATTTGTGCCAGTGCGGTATTAAATTACTTTGTGTATTTTTTAAGTAATATGTCATTGGTGGACAATAAAGATTATTCTATTCTATTCTAAACTAGCAACCCGCCCCGGCTTCGCACGGGTACAAATAATACACCAAAACCTTCCTCATGAATCACTCTGTCTATTTGTGAAAACCGCATAAAAATCCGTTTAGTAGGTTTTCAGTTTATCGCGAACAGACAGATAGATAGACAGACGCGGCTTGGGACTTTGTTTTATAATATGTAGTGATATAATTTTTAAAGAAACAACTTGTTATAATTATTTTACATCTTCTTTTTTACTAGATTACTAGATTTGTTGTATAACATTGACCGTGTGTGTGACTACTTTAGCCACACACACACGGGTTTAATAACAAAAAAGTACCCAAACCAAAATTGATGTAACATTTCGAGTACCTACTTCTTGTGCCACAAAAACTGATAGACCCAGGTTTTGGACAATTTTGTTTATTATTTATTTATTTATTTATATCACAGATTTATGTTAAATGTTGGGTCTATATAGACTATTGACCTGTTGGTCTAGTGGTTAGTGACCCCGACCGCTAAACCAGTGGTCGTGGCTTCGATTCCCACCCAGGACAAATAACTGTCATAAATGCGCTGCCGGTCTTTAAAGTGGGAGTAGAAGAAGGGGGGAAGAGGAGGGGAGGGGGGAGGGAGAAAAGGGGTAGAAGGAATAATAAGGGCATCCGGTAATATCACTCACTCGGCAAAAAAGAATGCAACATTGCTTCACTGCCGGTTTTCTGTGAGGCCGTGATATCACTCCGGTCGAGCCAGCCCATATCTACGTGACTCTCCCACGAACAACATACATAATTTATTAATACTCGTATGTATAGATTTACTCCATATTCAAATTTTTTTGGATAGTATTAGTGACCATACAATTTAGAAAGACCATAGGATTTGGACTTTGCTACTGCTACTACTTTGGACGATGCTAATAGTACCTATTATTCGTCAGATTGCCGACCCTTTAAAAACCAGTAGGTACTTGCAACAACAAACAGTGCACAAAATTGTAAGCATTCAATAAGTTTCCAAAACGACAGTGACACAATAAGTTAGCGCCTTCATCTCAAATTCTTCGAAAATTTGCCAAAAACAGCCGTACTCAAGTACATTTGTTATAACACAAAATTAGCCGATGATCTTTCTACCTTACAAAGGTACCGAGAACTTAATACTCCTAACTTTGTAAAGATTCCAAGGTCTCACTGACGTTCTCAAATATCAACTATTGCGCAAAACCTACTCACCCCGACCTCCATTGTGAGTCTTATTACTTACCAGATAAAGATTATTACCCCTTGCATCAGAGGTTTTGATACGTTGGATGTTAAATCTTTCACCGGGCCGCCACTCGAAGCCGAATTCTAAAGTTCTCAATTCAAATACAAGTTGTATTCGTATTGAATTGTTTGTCAAATTGGATGGATAATCCGCTTGAGAGCCTACGTAAGCCGCCATTGTTGTGATCACAACAAAATGGCGGTGCTTCAATGGCGCGAAAAAGAGACACTTCTATTGTTACTGGTGATGCAGATGCACGTATTATTGTGAAGTGCTAATTACTATGTTTGGAAGTTTTGAGCTGAGATAGAAGGATGTTTTGGAGTATAAACATTTTTGTTGTTGTGTTGTTTGCCTTAATTTTCAAAAATAGAGTAGGAGGATTTGAAATTAATGAAAAAAAATAACAAGAATTATTATTGTGTCTAATGAATTAGTTTTGCAAATATTTCTATTTTTTTTTTAATTGATATGGGATAATAGTATCAATATCCACGCAGTCTTTGGTTTGACATCCCTTGAATCTCATACCAAAGACCTACTTATCTTCAAAAGTTGCAATCCCATAGGACCTCGGAATTACGAAAATTTATCACTATGTCCTTACCAATATTATAAATGCGAAAATAACTCTGTCTGTCTGTCTGTCGCCCTTTGACGCGAAATCTATTGAACCGATTTAAATGAAATTTGGTACACAGATAGTCTAGAGCCTGAGACAGGACATAGACTACTTTTTAACGCAAAAAAAGGGGTGTAAGGGGTTGAAAGGTGGGGATGAAAAGTTGCATGGAAGTATCGTTATATTTAGAGCTAGAAGCTTGAAACTTATTTTTTAGGCTGTCTATTCGATATAAATACACTATTCCACGCGGACAAAGTCGCGGGCACAGCTGGTACATTATAAAACAAAGTCCCCCGCTGCGTCTGTCTGTTCGTGATAAACTGAAAAACTACTGAACGGATTTTCATACGGGATTCACTAATAGACAGTGATTAATGAGGAAAGTTTAGGTGTATATTTGTTAAGATTTTCTGTAAATTAATTGAAATATGTTGACGATTGTTGAAGATGTCTCTGCTACCCGTGCGAAGCCGGGGCTTTGTCGGGAAGGGGTTGCTAGTAAAATATAATTTATAGTTGTTAAGTTGCTTCCTACACAAACACTATTACCTGCCTTGTCTTTATCAACGATAAAAAAAATGTTTGTTTATGTCTTCAATCTTTGGAACTAGTAAAACAATTCTATCTTTGACTTATATGTATAGGCCAATTTAAAATTAATGGTATTATATGGAGGAAAAATAACCAGAAGCTCTGTTTTAGTTATCCCCATACCATACAGAAATTAATAAGTAAGTTTACCTTGGTATTGTTATTTCCGAAGAGACTAAAGCCAAATAAAAGCTTGCAAAGAGAACGGAAATATCAAGTTTAGAGTTCCGCCGGCCATTCGCGTAATCTACACCGACATGATACGTACGGAACCAACTATTAACCATTCATTGCTTTATTCTTTCATACTTTACCTTTGTATAACTCCCATTATTACTTGCACCGGAATCAGACCTTTTTTAAAACGGATCAGAGCTCAACTCATAATTGACGTGTTGTACTTGGTCCATATCTAATATAATTTGACCTACAATCGTGGAACATTAGTTCTCGTTTTCTTTAAAAATCAGAGTTCAAAATAAAATTGGCATTATTCTGGACTTTACCAACCTAAATTGAACCGCGTTTTTTAAATGTTTTGGTCTTTACTTCAGGTCAATTTAAATGGTTGTTATAAACCATAATTGAATTACCCTTATTTAGTTGTTTCCTGTTATTTTTTCCATACAGGATGAAGCTGTCAAATTTTAATCAAATTATTATCGAACAAAGGGTCTAAGTTATGATTACCTTTCGAATAACCATTATGAGGTACTTACAATACGCGTATAAGTATTAATTTCCTAATAAGGTCTATTCAAATTTTTTCAACTCGAGTTCGGAGTTGATTTATAACGGTAATCGTTTTTAAAGTTGGTGATAATTATCAGGTGTAGTCACTAAGGCTCATTAATTGCGTGAGGCGTTTCGGGGGAGGAGGGGGTCGAGCCAAATCTCACCCAATCTCACGTGGGGGAGAGGGGGGCCTCGGCAGATATCACGTAATTTTTTTTCCGCAAGAAAAATTGCGAGAAAACTGGGTTAAATTAAATAAGAAATGTTTCTCGACTAAAATAGTATGCTATAATGTCAAATGTAAATAGTATAATAATGTAAAGTAGTAGGGAGAGTCTCCCTACTGCTTTACATGGTAAAGTAAACCTACTACCTACCACAATTTATTTTCCATGAACGTATGCATTATGAAAAATCTCAGGTGAGGTTAGGGTTGGGGGTGGGGGGTGTCGGTGCGCAAAATCTCACGATATCTCACCAGGGGGGGGGGAGAGTCGAAAAATCGCCACTATCACTTCTTGTAATTAATGGATGCCCCTTTTTAAATCCCACCTACCAAGCCTAGCTACCTAATCAATTAAGTTGTGGAAGTAGATGTAGATCATGGTAGGGGATGTTGGTCTAGGTTGGTGGTTAGTCAGCGCCTCATGCCGACCTGAGTGTGGCCGCGGGTGGACGGAACGGGTTTTCCCCTCCACCCGCTGTAGTGGCCCCCCGCGAGGAGGCGGCGTCCGCGTGTGCCTGGACGTCGCCTAATTGAGAGGATTTTACCGGAAGGTGGTGCCCGCGCTTTTGCGGCGCTAGGAGGGTTCCGGATGTCTTAATAAAGCAGTTCCCGGATCCCTCCTACTTAAGGCGCAGTACGGCACACCGTGTGGTTTTGGTCGGTTTGATTCCGACACACCGCCCCACCGAAAACCCCGGTGGGGTGACGGCCCGAGGGGGTTTCCACAGGCACAAAAAAAAAAAAAGAAAGGTTGGTGGTTAGTGACAAAGACTGCAGAGCCAGAGGTCCTGCATTCGTTTCTAACCCAGGACAAATACAAACGTACAAAATTAAATAATTGTGTGATGAGCACGATCATTTGTTCTGGGTTTGGGTGTAATTTATCTATAATATTGTATGTATTTAGTAATATTTAAGTATGTTTAACAGCAGTCTGGTTACTGTAGTACAGGCTCTGCCTAGTTTGGGATCAGACCCTAGCCGTGTGTGAGGTGTCTCAAGCCATTATTATAATTATTACATTTATAATTATTAAACATAGGTAATGTTTATAACAAAGGGCTTTTCCGATATGATAAAGGCTTTGCGAAATTAATGCTTGCTAGCGGATGATAATTGAATTTCTGTTTATTTGAGTATATTCTTACTATAAAATAACAAACTGTACCTGGCGTAAAATGAAATAAGCAAAGATACTGATGATTAAATGATTTAAATTTGGCTGTCATTCTAAGCAATGAACGTGCGATTCGACAGCTCAAGGGCGTGATGATGTGTGATGATACATACAAACAAAAGAGCACAGGAAACATTTTTTGCCATGTTCTTGAAAGAATCAACAATTTTGGTCGTTACTGACTAGTCTTTGTACTTAGTAAATAAAATAATAAAACCGGCCAAGTGCGAGTCAGACTCGCGCATGAAGGGTTCCGCACCATCGTATAAGATTTAATACTACAAGCCAAAAAAATACGTCTCTAGTAGGGGAGCCGGGCCTTTAATTTTTAATTTATTTTTATTATATGTTGTTATAGCGGCAACAGATATACACATTCTGTGAAAATTGCCTACCTATTACTGAACATGAGATACAGCCTGGGGATAGACAGACAGACAGACAGACGGACGGACAGTGGAGTCTTAGTAATAGGGTTCCGTTTTTACCCTTTGGAGAACTAGAACCCTAAAAATGAGTAAAAAAATTAATAAATATTACTATTTTAAACTACAATTTTTATGATACTATTTTTCGAAAGTGGCTTTGATATTTAACCCAATCTACAACTTAGTAAGTTAGTTAGTAAGTTACACAAGCGTCAACCGAGCAAGACTCATTGATCGATAGTCTACATAAACGCAAGAATATACCGTAAAAATAAAAGGAAAATGCGTCCTAATACACTTGAGGGTTGAACGGGTGTGGGGATCAAATGAAAAGAAACGGGGAATAAATGATATGATCGCAATAAACACAATTTCCCGTGTTGTTGAACAAATTGTCATCATACTGCGACTCCCACGCGACTTATGTGCTCCTGGTTCATCGCGTTGCGTTTCTTGTGTGTATGTTGGTGATGGAGAGACGGTGATGGTTTTAAGATGGTGAACATCTCTACACACACAACAGCAATACTACTATTTCTTAACTTAGCAGTGATACTAAAGAATATCTAAATATTAATACGTGAAGCGAAAACTTTGGATCTCTTTTTACGAAAATTGGGCTTACGGAGGAGTATGAAATTTCGCACACTTATAGTTTATACAGAGAAGAAGTGACGAATGCTAAAATTTTTGAACAATATTTGCTACAAAGTTAAAAAAAAATGCAAAAACGGGTACATACAGCTATGAGTGTCCAGTATATATTTTCACCTGTCATGGTACAAAAGTCTATACAATGACAGGTCAAGTAATATTTGCCAATGAAATAAACCATGGTCAAAATTCGACCACCACGCGATCTCTAGTACAATTTATAACCTATTCTATAATTGACTCCATGATAATCTTTTATTTATTTATCTTGAAATTTGTAATCCAGTGGGATTACAAATCTTGGAGACTAAGGGTGCATAAATAGTAGGTAGGTGCCTGATTTGATTACAAATAATCACGTACTAGATTTTAATTTAGTAAGAGGTCATTTTTTTATACTGATATATTAATACATAGGTATATAGAAATGTTTAGAAATAATATGGCTGAATCTAAGTAGTACCAGTGGATGAAAAGCTGAGGAGCAATAGGTCATCGTGTTATGGACATGTGATGAGCAAAATGTGGTGAAAAGAATTTTATGTATGCATGTTGACGGGTACAAGAGAAGAGGATGACCAAAGAAAAGATGGATGAACTGTGTGAAAGTAGATATGGCTAGAAAGGGAGTAAGCAGTGAAATGACGAACGATAGAGTAGAATGGAAGAAGAAAACATATTGCGCCGACTCCAAATAAAATTAGGGCAAGAGTAGGCAGATGATGATGATGGCTGAATCTATGTGCAACAATAATATTTTCCTTGTGTTAGATTCAGCCATATTAGTATTATCTATACTTAATATTATATAGCTGAAGAGTTTGTTTGATTGGTTGAACGCGCTAATCTCAGAAACTACTGTTTCGAATTGAAAAATTATTTTAGTTTTAGATAACCCATTTATCGAGGAAGGCTATACGCTATATAACATCAGGCTACAGTTAATAGGAGCGTAGCAAAAATAAAAAATGTTGCAAACACGGCCGAAGTTGCGTGGGTCAGCTATTTTTTATATATATATCATCAGATAGATAGGTTGTACAGAATATTTTCTCTGGAATCTAAAGAACTGAGTTAAATAATAATAATAATTACTGCACACATCTCACATAGATAAAGTACAACCAGACACAACAAATTGTCGTGCTCATCACACAAATAATATTTTCTTAAATACATCTTTATTAAAAAATATCGAAGTTTAGTAAAATAATGATATGTAGGTAATAATAAACATATTTTCAAATCAGTTATGTCTGTGAATAACTCATTTTGCATTTAGATTTTGTAAGTACAAAATTCTGGAAATATCTATCTATTCCTAAAAAACAAAAAATGAACACTTACAGGAGTTTTAGAGGATTAATGCTTTCCTGCCTTTAAAAAATATAAAGCTATTAGTGGAAATAATTTAAATCATTGAGCTCACGACAAACTTACACAAGCTACATTACATTGACTGTGGACTTCCTAAGATTTCTTCTAACAATCTACGTAATACGTAATCTACATAATATGCTACGGAATGTCATGTAAACTGGTATATTCAGTCAGTTAGGTAGTTATAGTGCAGGCGTCCACGCGCTAAGTTAAGTTCACACCGCGCTGTTGGCGTTAACTGAATTATATAAGCTCGCGCGCTCCTCCACCAACATAGCTTATTGTTGCATAGAGAAGACGTCGCTTTTTTAATATTTGGCATTAATATTTAGTATATTACATTGGTAGGTAATGTAATAATAATAATTTACTATAGTGTGATGCGATTTATTTCGAACGAATCATTGTGACCACGTACGTGTATTTTTGATATTTGTATGTATTTAGAGCAACTGCAAAATAGCTGAGCTCGTGCCCACCACATATTTTTGAAGTGAAACTTCTTTAGAATCGTTGTGATTTGAAATTCGATGACATGAAAAACTCACACTAAAAAGAGATAAACAAGACAAACATTCATAAATAGGATTTAGCCTGCGAGAGAATAAGATAGAATACAAGTGTACAGTGTTTCCTAAAATCTTTGAAAAGAGACAAACATATTCATAAATAGCATTTAGCCTGCGAGAGAATGAGATAGAATACAAGTATCAGTGTTTCCTATAATCTTTGTCTTTGCGCCTGCGTACTACGAAGCCTTCAGAAAATGCGCCAATGTCAACGTGGTGTCATTTTTGTGCATTTGCGTATTAAAATTCGCTGGTTAAATAATTTATGTATATTATTAAATACATCTGTGTTAATTAGACCAATAATACTTTTCTGAAGGTTTACTTCTGCCGTGTGAGAATTGCAGATACACACTTTTTTATGTTTTTCAATAAGCGTTAATATTTTACCTTTTTAACTCCTCCATCATCCTTATTATTGAAGCAGGTTTATTCTTTACAATGGTGTCGATATGGTGGACCTTGGATACACTACATGGTAGATGAATAATTATATGAATTTTGATAGATATATTTGTAAAATTAATGTGAAACATACAGTACACAGTACAGTACACACAGATTGGCAAGGGGTAGGTATATATTAAGAAAGTCACTTAAATTTTGTCAGGTGTATCGTCATCGTTACCAAATCTATCTCTCTTCCCTTAGAGAGTTCTGATGACCGTACTGACTATCATAATAGGACAGCATCACGCTAGTACCTAGTGCTATTCCACAGAATAACAAAAATATTTATGACAAAGCACACCTTTTCAAAAAATACTTTAACACACACACATACTCAATCTTAAAGAAATTACAGCTATGAATGAAAACCCAGTTTAAAATAAGATTTTTATCATAAATTTTTTAACAAAAATGATTTACAATCACTAAAACAAAGCTAAAAATGTTTCTTTATACTGCGGTCTCCTCTATCCGCTCCTAACCCTCTGGTCGCGATGTTCGTGTGGGATTAGGTTATAATAGTTATTAATTGCGAACTAACTCGATAGGCGGCGTCTCGCTCGTTGCTAATCCAATGCACGCTACACTGTTAACTCGTTATTGAAGAGTTACGGATGAGTGTTAAAGCGTTATTTAGCATTTAATCTCGAAATTTTAACGTTTCATTAGCAATAAAAGAACTGCTCTATTTTTAATATTTTCCTACCTGTGCACAGGGATGAACTGAATGCGGAAGGTGGAGGACAGGGTGCTGTGGCGTACATTCGGAGAGGCCTATGTCCACCAGTGGACTATGATAGGCTGATTGGTTGATTCAGACATATTGAACATACTAGCAGCGCCCTACGGTTTCACCCGCGCAAGTCCCGATCCCATGGGAATATCGGGATAAAAAGCCTATGCGTTAATCCAGGTCTCCAGCTATCTACATACCAAGTTTCTTTCAAGAGGTTTTTGAATGAAAGAGTAACAAACAGCCATCCATCCATCCATCCATACATCCATCTATCCAAACTTTCACATTTACAAAATTAGTGAGATTATTAATGTAAATTGAAATTTAGGTATTCTTATGAATATTTTAAATGAGAATGCTGCTTATTAGGAATATAACTTGATACATCTCACACGGCCGTCTACTCCTAAACTAGACAGAGCCAATTCTATAGTAACCAGACAGGAAACTAACTTACTTATTACATACATCATATTATAGACAAATTACCTACACCCAGACACAGAACAAATGATCGTGTTCATCATACAATTATTTGTACTGGGTGGGAATCGAATTTGAATTAACCAAGCCTGGTACCTTAACCATTTTATTACCACCGCGCGTCGCTTTAAATATGAACCCTCCTACAGACAAGTCATTCGAGAATCAGAAAAAAACCTAAACATAAAACATTTAAGACACGATTGAATAGTACATTGTGTGTAATAGATTGTTAATGATTGATAGAATATAATTACTAACTTGCAAGTCGTGACTTCTGTGAAGTGCTACTTGAAATTGTAGATAAATTAATTTTTGATTTGATATGACTAAATGCGTACCTGCATTTACAATTGATAGTCATGGGCGATGTAATTTGTGTATGTAGTTATATTGATTTATTTATTTGACACTTTATGCCCAAAAGAAATGTACAATGGCGGACTTAATGCCATAGGCATGAATAGGTACACTAGATTTAAGTAGTAAATACACATACATATAAATACATACATACATACATACACATATAGATATACATACTTGCTATCTTACATACAAACATATATTAAGTAATAATATAAAATATAATGTATTACTATTGTGATGATTCTGCTAGGTTAGGCGTCATGTGAGCTCGTACATTCGCCTTGAACGAAGGGCGACTAGGTGCCATCTTGATTTCCAGAAGGGGATAGATTGAATTAGACGGGAAGAGTGGATGATTAGGGCCTAACAGAAGATTGTTTGTAATAAGATAAGGAAGGAGGAATAAGGATATATATTATATAACGGGTGTAAGAAGCGGCCTGCCAAATCTTGAATTCCATCATTCAGAGTGGAAGATCATTGGAATTTACTGCCGGAAAATTCATTTTTTTTTTACATTTTTTTTTGCTTAGAAGTGATATCAAAATGAGTAAACAGAACATTTACCAAAAAAAACAGTCAATCGTAGGACTGCACATCAGACGTGAAAACGTAACTTCACAATGTATTTGCATATACATACACACACACACATCTGTATATATATAAATAGGTTATAAATAAAAAGTAGGTAATAACATATCTAAATGTATACATAGCGTACACTGGAAGTTCTGCGCTCCTGGCCGCTCATAAATGTTTGAATTTCGAATGTTATATTTTTTTAAATATAAGAAACTCGGCTCCGTCTTACGAATTTTCGATCAGGTCACGTGTCCTGACGCGAGTTTAACATTTTTTACCTATCCCAAAAAGTGCACAACGCCGCTAAAGAAGTTTTCATTTCAAAAATCAACAAATGCCCCATACGGCCAAAAACTGCAATGTAATCAATTAAACAACATTTATGCATGAACTGACTTTTGCATTGTGATAAGTATCCAAAGAATAGTGAGAAGAAGTGATATTTACAAGCTGTATATAATCTTATTAGAAACCTGTGTGTAAAGCAAATTGAAAAGTAATATTTCAACCAACACAGGGTTGAATAACTTGAATATTATTATATTATATTGTTATATTCAAATGTCAAATATTAACAAAATACAAAATGACGTCAATAAATTTTTTTTTTTTTTTTGTGTTGTCAAAAGGGGCTTTTAGTTTATTTTACTTTTTAGATTTTTTATTTTTTGTTTTGAATTTTATAGCATATCGAGATTATTCACATCCAGTGACGTGTCATCGCATTTGTTTAGGGCAATGAAGTTAAATAGTTGCCATTTGGTTTCGTTTTAACCGGTGTAAATGCCTAGTCTCCAGTGATAACACAGGCAGTTGGTTTTTGTGTCGCTAGTCTTTTTTTATATGTTTTACAAGAAGAATCTAAAAAACATATTATTCATAAAAACCGGTGCAGCTGTTTAGTATCTAGTAGTCAAGGGAATATAGAGACGGACATACAAATACAGGTCAAACACATAGCCCTCCTTTTCTGGCTTCGCCTTTCGGGTAGGAATAAATAAAATAACAAGACGATGGTAAAAAAAGAAACATGATTAAAAGCATCTAAATCATGTCCCAAACAATTTTCCTTTTAATGGCTAAGGCTAAGACTTGCGATCAAGTGGTTGCGGGTTCGAACCCCACCCAGTGCACTACCGTCGTGAACCCACTCCTAACACAAGCGTTAAGCTTAGCTGGAGGGGTTAACGAGATTACTAGTAATGTGTGACCCACGTTCCTAGTAATCTTTTTTTTCTTTTTAAATTTGCCATCTATGAGAATTAGATTTTCTTTGTCTCAAAATAAATAAGTAATTAAATAAGAAGAGAAAACATTAAAATACAAATGGGTTAATAAAATTCTAACCAAGAATAATGTCGGGCCTGTTGGTCAAGTGATCCTGATGGCTGAGCTAGAGTTGTGGGTTCGATTCCCACCCAGGACAAATAATTGTGTGATAAGCACAATCATTTGTTCTGTGGCTGGGTGTAATTTATCTATAATATGTATGTATTTAGTACTATATAAGTATGTTTATCGGCAGTCTGGTTACCATAATACAAGCTTTGCCTAGTTTGGGATCAGACGGCCGTGTGTGGGATGTGTCAAGTTAGAAAAAAAAAATACATAAATGTAAATATTAAAATGTACATAAGTTTAAATATATTGTTTATGTGTGTGTGTGTACATTATCTGCGTACCGCAGCTGCATACGTTTACACGCGCTAGGTCGACCATAATCCTCTACAAAGCGAGATTTTCCGGGATCGGTCACGGGATTATCGTCACGATTACGACCGTGTAAATTGCTTTTATTTATCCTCATAGTAATTGTCGCTATTATGATCTATTCTAGGGGAATAATAGATAAAGAAATGTGTTTCATTCGGCCCTAGTTGTACCTACGAGTAATTTTTAGCCCATTCATTGAATATCATTATTAAAAGTAGTTTATTTAACGTAAAATGTACGAACAAAAGTTTGAATTTTAAATATAGGAAAATACTCTCTTGGAATATGTTAACTTTGATTTATTGCAGAGTTGACTACTCTGCCATACAGTGTTTATTTACTACAACTTAATAGTTTATATTTTTACTAGCAACCCGCCCCGGCTTCACACGGGTACAAACTATACACCAAAACCTTCCTCATGAATCACTCTGTCTATTAGTGGCAACCGCATGAAAATCCGTTCAGTAGTTTTTCAGTTTATCGCGAACAGACAGACAGACAAACGCGACAGAGGACTTTGCTTTATAAAATGTAGTGATTAATAAATAATTAAATAAATAAGTAATAACTACCAAAGATGATGATATGAAGAACCATTTTCAAACCTTTAACTCCCAAAGTGCATGCTTCGGCACGTATGGGTTAGCTCGACCAGAGTGATACCATGGCCTCACAGAAAACCGGCAGTGAAGCAATGTTGTATTGCTTTTCGCCGCGTGACTGAGGTTAGTGGAGGCCCTAACCCTTCCCTCTCCCCTGTGCCCCCATTCCCACCTTAAAGTCCAGCAACGCACTTGTGACTCTTGAGTTGCAGGTGCCCATGGGCGGCGGTAGTCTTTTACCACTTGGTGACCCGTCTGCTTGTTTACCCCCTATATACAGACAGACGGACAGTGGAGTCTTAGTAATAGGGTCCCGTTTTTACCCTTTGGTTACGGAACCCTAATTACTCTTACACTAAAACTTCTTGTTGCTGCACGATATTTATTTTTATAAATCCATACAACAAGGTGTTGAATCTACTACACACATGTTTATTGGAAAAATAATCTTGTGGTAATCCCACTAATATTTTACCTAAATGTGAAAGTTTGGATGGATGGATGGATGGATGTTTGTTACTCTTTCACGCAAAAACCACTGAACCGATTGCGATGAAACTTGGTATGTAGATAGCTGAAGACCTGGATTAACGCATAGGCTACTTTTTATCCCGATATTCCCACGGGATCGGGACTTACGTGGGTGAAACCGCGGGGCGCTGCTAGTATCTTGTAAAGTCATAATATATGATAGTTGCTGAAATAGGTTGAGGTGAACAAGAACCACTTTCTTGTGGTAAGTTAGTTATCTAAAACTTTTAATATTGGTCCAATATCATCTGTGAAAGGGTTATATATTTTGATTTGTTTTTATTTTTCTTGCATATCCAAATATTCATATCATTCTGTGAAATTTTATGGGCTGTATTGTACTTATTACCTGGTACAAAAATCGCTGCGTATTATGTTTGAAATGAAACATGAAAAACAAGACATAAAGATATACCTTAGGTGATGATAGTTTAAGAAAAATTTACAGTTATATCAGTTGTCAAGATAATTAAGGCACTTATTATCAACTAAAATTAAATTACTAACCGACTTCAAAAGTGAGGAATGTGATTTTTTTTGTGTGTGCAAGCTATAAAAAAGTGATTGATCGCAATATTGGCATACACGAATTACTTAGCAAATCAACGAAAGTAATTATAATTAGCGTCGGAAGCCAGACATCAGTCCAACAAGAACGTGACAGAACAAAAACTGCTAATAGCACACTGAACCCTTTCTTGTTCACGATAGATCGAAACAGTAATTATAGCCAGTGGGAAATTACCGGTTTTCTTACAACACTATTAGCGGTGTAGAGTAATTTTCTTTCGGTTAAGTGATTTCGTTTAGTTAGTACAATAATTTACTTGTAGTGTAGTTTGAAAATAAATGGTACGATTTTTACTTTTTAAATAATTATCAGGACTAAGTTTGCATAATGTATTTTTTTTAGGATAAATTTCCTCATGAAGAATACAGGAACCCTTATAGGATCACTTCGTTGTTCGTCTGTCTGTCAAGTCCTCTTTTCGTAGAGACGCGGTATTAATTAGGTATTAAATTGAAATTGACATCAAATACTTCGATCTGTGGTCCCTTGAAGATATAAAACTCAAAAGATAATACCATTAAAGCCTTAATATTTAACACTTCGCAAGTAAATGAAAACATATACCTGCGAAGTGCACTAGTGAACTAGTAAGTTAAAGTTAAAAATCTCAGTACAGACAGATTTTTTATATTTGCAATATTATAATTATAACAATAACTATTTCCTTCTCAAATGTAACAAGCTTTTAAACGGCTCTATTACGTAAAAAACATCACACTTTGAACATCATTACAAATTCGCACAAAACAATATTGCTACACTAAACAAACATTATAAAAGCCCATTGTGCAGACACCCTTCTCTGTTTACCGTACTGGATTATAGACTATATGGCTCTCGCGATAAGGTACGAAGTTGAATGTTGAATGGTTTAAGGGGTAGAGTACAAAAACGTTTATTAGCACGTTTGGTTGCCAGTCGAGCGTGACGGCGATAAGTGACGACCTATTGAGATGTTTTGGGGGTGAATGTAATGACTGCGCATTAGGAAGTGTTCAGAAAAGGAGTGAGGATCTTTTGTAGTAGTTTATTTTTATAAAGTTTTAGGTAGATTTTTTATGTGACATGAAATTGTCAAACGACGTCATATCACTAATTATGATAATATTACTACCGTTGTCGATGATCTTTTATAAAGACGATCGAAAATTTGATATTCTGTGTTCGCTTAAAGTACCAATGCCTGTATGCTCATCAAATTTAAGTTTTAAAATAATGTACATTTATTTGGTTTCAATTTATAATAGAGGTACGCTAATATTGAAGATATTAGTCCACTGCTGGACATAGGCCTCTCCCAACGTGTGCCATAGCATCCGATCCTCCGCCTTCCGCATTCAGTCTATCTCATCTATGTTAGTGAAAAAAGTTGGCAAAATGTGGATTTAATACCTGCACTTCTGCCTACTTTTTGGGAATTATTTGCCTCCCGGCAATAAAATTGTTTTAATACAAAAACACCTATTTCGAGAAAACACGACTTTTATGCCGGTGAATTGAACAAAACAGCTCAGTGAAAAAGGGAACTTTGTTACCTTTTTCACTGAGTTAATAACGATGTTTTTACAGCTGACCAAATGCAACATTTGCTATTCAATGCTATAAAAATGTTAAAACGTACCTAACATGATATGACACTTTTTTTGCCGGGAGGCGATATGTTCCTGAATGTATACCTTTATATACATGTTGTTGTTGCAGAAAGGTGTGGTCAAATTATAGGAGCGTTGTTGTATCTACTATTTGTTGGCTACACGCCGACAAATACTTGATTTAGCTTAAAAAAAAATTAAAATCGATTTCTTCGGAAAATTATTAGCCTGGTGTAGGTGCACATTTCTAAATGAATATTTTAATGTCAATTTCAATGGTTTCGTTTTTTATGCAGACTTACCGAAAAATCTAGATAATCCATCCATCCATCCATCCATCTAGATAACAGCCTTTATATTAAATACCCATAGTTTCATATAAGTCAGCCCACTATCTTACGAAATATTAGCTTAATCAAGTAAATTTTCAATTGCAATTAACATTAAAATGTATGCATTAAAAATCAAGAATTGTTTTTTATTTGTATGCGTAGCGATATGGTCACACCTTTCTGTACCAGCCTGTATAAAAAAATATCCCTTATTCTACTTAAATGCTGGCCACCCTACCTATTTCGATCAAAGCAGAGAATTCGATTACCATCACTTTACTATTGTTGTCTATTTGGCGCTTAATGCACTCCGGTATTGTTGTTAATCATCCAGCAACAACAGACCCCTCATTTCTAACCACTTCAAATGCAACAAAGACCAATATAAATTGGCCTTAAAGCTCTGACGGGTCAATTGAATTACACCGATTTTACTTGAGCTGTGCGTGCAAATTGGATGTACGTTTCTAGGGATCGTTTAAAGCTGGTCGTGGCTAGAAAAGAAGTGTTTATGTGTGACTGACTTTATAAAGAAGAATAAAAGTAATTTGAGATAAGATAAGATTGTTAGTTTTTTTATTGTAAAGAGTTGCTTTAATAGGTTTGTGCTCGTTGAGAAATCACTGTGTTTAAAATCGTAACAGCATTTATATTATACGGGTAATACACGGGATGTATTATAACTCATGTAATTCATATCTATTTATCCATTGCTGATACCTTATTGTTTTTCGACCAACATGTGAGTTTAAGATTATGAACTATCCTGGTTTTACTGGGTTTTACAGGATTGGCCAAGCACTCATGTTTTATTTTTAAATGTTGCAAGCATAAAATGGCTACGAAACGGGAAACTGAATAGTTGATTGCAACCAACTAGTTGATACAAATAAGAATGGAATGAAGGACGGAAAAATACCTATAGTAGGTACTTCTTATGACTTAAGTCCATCCCACTAATATTATAAATGTGAAAGTTTGGATGGATGGATGTTTGTTACTCTTTCACGCCAAAACGACTGAATCGATTGCGATGAAACTTTTTAACCCGATATTCCCACGGGATCGGGACTTATATGGGTGAAACCGCAGGGCCCAGCTAGTATTTATTATACATGTATACAGCCTTTATTACACGTTTTTTACTGATGTATTGTTTGTCAAACACAGCAATTAGTGGAGGCAGTAGTCCGTTAATAGTGGACGTTTCAATTAAGACCTTTTTTGTTGAACTCATCCCCGACAATATATGTGTATAAACCAAAGCCGTCTGAAACCTGTTAAAAAACCAACCGGTTTATTCTCGAAACTCGATTTTGTTTTAAATTCGAATTCGCTTTAATCCTAATCAACTGTCAAGATTCAAATCGAATCGAAAACTAATAGATATCATTTGTTTATTTTGTTTAATGTTTTTCCGATCAACTTTATTCTGATGGTTTACTTATACGGCTCTAAGATATGACAACACCTTTTTTTTATCATTAATTATAATATATTAGGTGTTACCATTACATAAAGTCCTTGATTTCCTTTGTGGGTACTCCGTAACAGAAAACTGTGTGGCTTTAGTCGGGTAGAGTCCAACACACCAACTTACCAAGCGGTATATAACGACCCATGGGATATTAACTGGTTATTTTTTTATGGGATAGGGGGCAGACGGGTCACCTGATGGTAAGTGACTACTGCCGTCCATGGACAACTGCAACTCAAGTATCACAACTGCGTTACTGGCCTTTACGGTTTGAAGGGAGATTGGGGGGGGGGGGGGCCTCGAACCACAACGGAAGCATTTCTTCTGGTTTTCTGTGAGGCCGTGCTATTACTCCGGCCAAGCCCATACGTCATACGTGAAGAAAGAAAGAAATTTCCAGAAAGGTACTGCAGACTGTAGAGAGGATGTTTTGGCTGATAACTGCACTGCAGTTCCACCAACATCCTATAGAAAGATGAATTTGCCCAACATTAAAAAAAAAAGTGTGCGTCTCGGGACGCCCGACAGAAGTGATAACTTAAACCTACCGCTGCCGTATGCGTAAGAGAAAGGGAAGCCAGACAGACTGGCGCCGTAACGCGTTACGTACCGAAGCGGTTTAGCCTCCCATAACCCTCCATAAGAAGTTATCACTACAAAAACCTAACCTATCTGCAAAGTACATCAATAGTGTTGAATGTTAGTAGGTAGGTACGTCATATGGAGTTAGTGAGCCGCCGTCTGGGACGGAAGCGGCCGGTAATTCGCTTAAACTCGCGCCGCGCATCGACACCTCGTTCACTCCATACAAACTACATCTACGAATAATCCGATTAAACACTTATCTCGGGGATGTACAGTGCATTAAGCGGGTACATATTGATTTTCGAGGACCTTAAAGACTTTATAATGTAGAGACGCCTTCGTTCGGTGTCCAGTAAGAACCCCTAGTTTGCATATAGGTACATTTATGTAATACCAGCTAGTAATAAAAGCTTGTTTTAAAAAAAAAAATCTTTATTTTTATTTTTGTAATAGGCCTCCCTTAACATCATTTATTTTATGTGTTGATTAAATTGGAATTATGATGTATTTTTTACGTCTCTTAACGACTTTTTTTTCTAGAACGATTCCATGTAACACCCCATCAACTCTCTCCAATTCCCCAACAACTCCTTCCAACTCCCCAACAACTACAAACATTTTTGAGTCCATTCAAAAGTTGTTAATAAGAAATTTGTTTTAGCAATATACATAATTGTTCTTTGTTTTCCCTCGTAAGCAAATATTTGGGGGGGGGGGGGGGGTTAAAAGTATTGTACTGCGTAAGTATTTCTCTTATAAATTTAAATAATATTGAAAAAAATTTAGTAAAATATAATCTCTATGTCATTTTATGACAAGCTATTAAATTCGGCTTTATTAGAAAATCAAGTGCCATCTTAGTTTGCACACACTACATTTCGCAAATATGTGTTTTATGAAACATATCAATGCATAATACGTTTTATTACAAACCACTTAGTTTCAAAATACTTTGTACAAAATCAGAGACATAGGAAAGCAATTAATAAGTACCCGGTTTGAATAGACCTCTGAATTTGGTAGCGAATTTAAAAATGTTTTAGTTTATGTTCGTCGTTGATGATGGGGAGGGTCATCTAGACTGGTTGCCATCAATCGTCTGACATATGTTCGCCAAGGTAAGGGGATTGAGTGGCATAAGCCCCTTGGGTTCATTATTGCCCTTTTACCCTTCCCTATAGGGCCCTTCATTCAATGCTTGCAGTGTTCGATTTATTATAGAAATGGTTCGTTTATTGGATTTTCAATTCGTTCAATGGTATTTATTCCCATAAGGTTTTTGTGGTGTTTGTGTTACTATCGATTAATGGCTGGTATAGTCTATAAATAGTTGCAAACAATCATATATTATGGCCCGTTTCATAAGTAGGCCACAGTGGATTTCTGCTATAATTTTTCGCTAAATATAAGGCGCTATACACAATTTTATCATTATTGTTGTAGTCATATCTTATATTTACACGTAGGCTTTAGAAACTTTAGCACCAAAATTTGGTTTCATTATGTGTTGAATAAAAATTCACAGAATTGAAAGTCATTCAAAATAGAGTATTTTCCGTTGACCTATACAATGAAATTTTACAAGAAGCGAAGTATCACAACATAAGGACATTATAAGGAAACAATACGAAAATGGAAAATTTGTCATTATATCCCAATAATTTAGTAATTATAGCTTAAATTGACAGTTATTGGGCACATCGACCGTTAATTGTAGAATAACATTTTTTTTTACCGCAAAGCCTTATTTAGTACAGCACTGGTGACCCGTCTACTCGTTGCACAATCTTTACTAATTTATAAATGCGAAAGTAACTCTGTCTGACTGTCTGTCGCCCTTTCACGCCAAAACTACTAAACCGATTTAAATGAAATTTGGTACATAGATAGTCTAGAGCCTGAGAAAGGACATAGGCTACTTTTTAATGCGAAAAAAGGGGTGTAAGGGGTTGAAAGGTGGGAATGAAAAGTTGTATGGAATGATCGTCATATTTAGAGCTAGAAGCTTGAAACTTATTTTTTAGGCTATTCCACGCAGATGAAGTCGCGGGCACAGCTAGTATCCCATAAAAAAAAATGACTAACTAAAGTACTAACTGGTCCACGCCTAGTCCATCGCTAGGCGTAGACCGGTTAGTTTCGTTTACTTAGTAAGTTTTTTATGGGATATTGGGCAACGAGTAGACGGGTCACCTGGTCAGTGACTACCACCGCCTATGGACTGCAGGTGTCCAAAAGTCACAATTGCGTTGCCAGCCTTTATGGTGGGAGTAAGGGAAAAGAGGCAGGGGGGTTGGGGCCTCCAGTAAATGAAATAATATCTTGACTTACCTGAACTCGAACTTCGGGTAGGTTCACTTTCATGGCGAGTTCTTCCCTTGAATACACATCAGGGTAATGTGACTTCTCAAACGCTCTCTCCAGCTCATGTAGCTGGTAGGTAGTGAAGGTAGTACGGTTTCTTCTGTGTTTCTTCTTGTTGTCGGCTGCGGACCCTGGCCGGGGAGTGTCATCATCACTTCCAGGGGGCGATTTGTCGTCGGTTGGGGTCCGCTGGCTGTATCCGTCGTTGCTATTGCAGGAGCCCTCGCCTGGAATGAGAGAGGATTATTACATGAATTAGAAGATTTTTTTCTCTTGCAGAAGCTGGCGTTATGTTTAGGTATATGCAGCACGATATTATCCTAGCTAGACAACATTAGGAATATTCCTGCGGGGGGCTTCACAAACACTCAAACAACGGACACAAAGGACACAAAGGACATCCAGACTCAAGACAACTATTTGTATATCACACAAAATTTTGTCCCGTGTGCGATTTGAACCCACAACACTCGCCATCGGTGCCGTCAATTGATTTATAAAGTTTATATTAATTAACCCCGAGGCAAAAAGAGAAATGAACCGATTTTAGTGCGGTTTTTTTGTCTTATTTCTTTATTGGAGACTTATACTTTTATTGAAGTGTGGAAACCCCCACAATGGGCGAACGGCGCGGTCAAGTGGTACGTAGGCATTTAACCAATTAAAATTCCTAGGTCATAGAATTTTATTGCTGGGGTCGCGGGTGAACTAGAAATGAAATCTCTGAAAACCCTAGCTAACTTTGGCTCCTGTTGAAAAACAATGAAAGCCTTCAATGCGGGGAATATTTATAGTGTACTAGCCGTGTCTGCAGTTTAATCTGCGTTTATGGTCACTGCTCCGCTACTATTGGTCGTAGTGTGATGTTATATAGCCTTCCTCAATAAATGGGCTATCTAATACAAAAATAAATTTTCAATTCGAACCAGTAGTTCCTGAGATTAGCGCGTTCAACCAAACAAACAAATTCTTCACCTTTAGAATATTAGTACAGATGTAAATAATAATAAATAATAATAATAATAAAGCTTTTTATTCGCACATTAGATACAATTACGTTTCTTCCATTGCTGCACTGTTTTCTATATATTACTAGCGGCCCGGTACGTGCTTCGCTACGTATAAATGTGTTATATGAAGAACCGCTCGACCGATTTTGTGCAAACTTCACATAAACCATCTACTAAATAGTCCGAACAAAGCCTAAACATTTGGTTTGGATAGGTGAGCCCGTTCTTTAGTTATAAAATTACAACGAAAAGTGGCATTGATTTTTTTCTTTTGTAGTATGGAATATACCTACTATACAGTGGAACCATATTAATATTGTGTTAGCCGTTTATCACAGATCCAATGATATGTTTTATTGCATATACACTATTAATTAAATCTCGATCAAACCCGTTTTGTGTACCTGCAATATTTTGCTAAAGATTTACTGTAGGCGCTTGAGCATTCAAAAATGAAAGGACTGTGTTGATGGTTTTTTTTTATGGTATAGGGTGCAAACGAGCAGACTGGTCACCTGATGGTAAATGACTACCGCCGCCCATGGGCACCTACAACTCAAGAGTCACAAGTGCGTTGCTACCCTTTAAGGTGGGAGTAGGAGAAGAGGGGGAGGAGGGGAAGAGTGGGAAGAGGTGGGAGAGGGGAAGGACGGGAATAAGGGAGAGGGAAGGGTTAGGGCCTCCGGTAACCTCACTCACGCGGCGAAATGCAATGCAATCATTGCTTTTTTATTTTCTGTAAGTCCGTTTGCCAGTTGGCGGTACAGATGTATGTTGTACGTATTATTTAATGTTGACTTTACACCCTAAAACGTAAAAGTATAACTCCAGCATTTAATACACAAATACGGAACAGTCTATACACAAGGAAATGACTCCCATATTTCACGATAAACAAACAACACATTACGTGCATTTAAAATGTAATCAACTATCTTACAGCACGGTGAGTGATACGATCTAAAAAGCATTCTATTCCTACTAAGTTAGGGTACCATATATCATTGCGTATCGGACCATCAGTAAATCAAGGTTCCTAACACCGCAATTATGAACATGAATACCTTGTCTGTGAAATTTGATTTATCGAAATGTCGGGAAATTTACCATTTCACCCTAGTGGTCGAAGAGGTTTAGGATTTTTTGGTGCTAAAATAATGATTTGGTTTTTTACAACTAAGTATTTAGTTATTAGTTATTTGTATCTTGTTACAGTTAGTTAGTTGAAAATAAGATTCGGTAAACATAAAAAAAAAATCATAACTATAACTCGTTACAATAGTACATAGCTTTTATTTTTCTGTAAGACTGCTAGTCTTCTTCGCGTTCGCTCGCATGTACATATTTATATACTTTGCACGGAACCCTAATTCTTTTTCGGTGGTCGAATTTCAACCATAACTAATTTTAACCTGATGACCACACGCCCATGGGCCCCTGGAACTCAAGAGTCAAGTGCGTTGCCGGCAGTTGCGTTGTTGTCAAGTAGTAGCAGGGGAAGGGTGGAATAGGGGGGGGGAGGGGGGAAGGGAAGGGTTAGGGCCTCCGGTCACCTCACTCACTTGGCGAAAAGCAATGCAAGCATAGCATCACTGCCGGTTTTCTGTGAAGCCGTGGTATCATTCCGGTCGAGTCGTCGTGCCCAACGTCGACTAAAGGGTAATCGTAATTATATGAAATCGTATCTTTGATAGATCTGCCTCGTATTCAAAACTACTCCATGTAAAAGGGCGTACTTCGACCTTGGCTATAGTCCCCGTGTTGGAACACCGAGTAGATTCGTCGAATCGAGTCCGACATAACCACTTCTTTCTTGAGATGGTAACCGGAGAGGTCCTTACACGAAAAATGAATATATTTTACTGCCAATTTGCCTTCAAACAGCCGTTTAACTAATAGTGGAGATAATGCGGTAGTTAGTTGTCAAGTTAAATCACTTACTCTTTATTAAAAACATAACGGTACGTTCTGTAGAAACTTCTATGATATTAAAACTTGTGACGTCATACTTTGATCTATATTAGTTATAACTGGCGGTAGCGTAATGGCTAGGGCGTCGGACTTGCGATCAAGTGGTTGCGAGTTCGAGCCCCACCCAGTACTCTACCGTTGTGAACCCACTCCTTTATTTTTTGTGTTTGTGGAAACCCCTTCGGGCTGTCACCCCACCGGGGTTAGTATGTTGGAATCGAACCTACTGCGCCTTAAATAGGAGGGATCCGGGAACAGCTTTTATTAAGACATCCGGACGTCGTGAACCCACTCCTAATACAAACATTTAGCTTAGCTGGAGGGGTTAACAAGAATACTAGTAATGTGTAGCCCAAGTTGCTAGTATTCTTTAAAATATATATATACTTTTAATATTTGGTTTAAGAATTGAAGAAAACCAAAGAAACGAAAATAATTTTCAGTCTTATTTCGCTTATATAGTCGGTAAGTTGACTATGATTAAAATAAATAATTGGACAGCCCTCTTACGTACTAAAATGTGAATTTAGAAAGAAAAACCTTTAAATAAATTTTGTACTCGTTATTTAATATATCTACTATCCATTACTTTACCGAACAGAGAAAGTTGCTAAAATATTCACCCGTGTATAACGTGATGAAAATTGAGTTCTACTTCGGAAAGTAGAGGGGTAATTGTTTGCGGAAACTCGCCGTTTATCAGTTCCATTATTTTGTCGGCGGTGAGTGATCGAGTGGGCCGCGGTGCGAGGCCGAATGTACGGTGAAGAGACTCATAGTGTTTTAGAACCTTTATGGATTTTAGATATTTTTTGGTAATGTTGATAATGATGCATGGTGTATCAGATTTCTGTGTAGTGTATTACCTCCTTTACAAGAAATATGTATTACATATTTTCTAATTAATATGATAGATAAATATTTTCTGAGCATTCATGGAAATTCGTACTGTCTCTTGTATTTTAGTAAAAATTAAAAAAATCCAACTGTGTTAAAAATTTTAACTGATAAACATAAATCATATTTATTTTTAACCGACGAAAAAAAAGTAGGTTCTCAACTCGACCGTATATATATATATATATATATATATTTTTTTTTTACCTTTGTTCAGCCCTCTCTCCGTTATTTATGAACCGATTTTGATTATTCTTTTTTTGTTAGATAGGGTATACCTCAAGGGTTGTCCCATGTCAAGGAAGTCAGCATCTGAAGATGGGATCTTGATAAAATTGAGAGAAACCTTCGAAAATTGTAGGAACGAATAGTGTTTCTGTTTACTTTTCATTACTTTATCAGGTATTTGCGTTCAGAAATCATCACCTCATATAGCTGATCTGATGATGAAAAAAAAAAACACCAAATAAAAATCTTTTTAACAAAAAATTAAACCGACGAAAAGAACTAAAAAGCAAAAAATGAAATAACTATAAAATTTTTATAATCTTATTTTGAGTCGGCGCCAAACAACCAACTGTACGTAGGTATAATTAATCATTTTATTATTCATTTTATTATTTTATTATTATTTAGTTCTTTTCGTCGGTTTAATTTTTTGTTAAAAAGATTTTTATTTCAATCACCTTTTGTAGGTTTAGAAGAAAAAACCCTACATTTTGCCGAAAATCTTCCATTTTGATTTTTAATATCCCTATATTATATATTATACTAGCAACCCGCCCCGGCTTCGCACGGGTACAAATTATACACCAGGTTTAGGTGTATAATTTGTATCACCATTCCTCATGAATCACTCTGTCTGTTAGTGAAAACCGCATGAAAATCCGTTCAGTAGTTTTTTAGTTTATCGCGAACAGAAAGACAGACGCGGCGGGGGACTTTGTTTTATAATATGTAGTGAAGATTTTATAATTTGATTTTTTTTCATCATTAGCTCAGCTACATGATATGATGATGATTCTAAACGCAAAAACCTCATAAAGTAATGAAAAGTAAACAGAAACACTATTCCTTCCTACAATTTTCGAGGGTTTCTCTCAATTTTATAAGGATCCCATCATCAGATTCTGATTTCGGTTTAGCCAGCGTTTGCAATGTAAGCGCACAAAAATATGTTTGTTACGACATTACATTACAAATCTTTGAATTTCTCGACTTTTCTCTACAATAATATGCATGTATACTACATATAAACCTTCCTCTTGAATCACTCTATCCATTGGTGAAAACCGCATGAAAATCCGTTCAGTAGTTTTTCCGTTTATCGCGGACAGACAGA
Source organism: Euplagia quadripunctaria (assembly GCA_963859945.1). Lineage (NCBI taxonomy): Eukaryota > Metazoa > Arthropoda > Insecta > Lepidoptera > Erebidae > Euplagia > Euplagia quadripunctaria. The sequence continues at coordinate 12,569,121 of OY982583.1, forward strand.
CAGACACACAGACAGATGCGGCGGGGGACTTTGTTTTATAATATGTAGTGATTAAAAATCAAAATGGAGGACGAGTGCCACTGCACTCGTGCGATGAAGACGAATCTAAAGACTATTATTCATCAAAATCGTTTCAGCCGTTTATATAGTAGTTTCTCATCACACACACATCACTATGTTCCCTGATAGTCTCTACTGACATACATAAGGTACAGGTCAAACAGATAACACAAAAATATAATGTTGTGTTTTTTCTAGAAAGCCTTAAGTCAAAAATAAACAATTATAACATGTCTACAATATGAACACGACTACTGAATCCTTCAGATTCATTTAGATAAAGGATAGCGCCACAAATATTTGATACGTCATCTGTCAGTTGTAAAAACGATTAAGAAATCAAAAGTGAACAAGACAGCCAACAAAACATCTCCATACACGTCGCAGTAGATTGAGCGATCAAAAGTCACAACACTTACGACCTCTCGCTCACTCCTACAGCGAGTGAACGAGAAGAAATTATGTCACATTTAGATTACCACAGTAGATTACAGGGAGTATACAAAACAAATAAAAATATTGTGGCCAACGCATTAAGACATTTTACACTTATCGCGATACAATCTGGTGTCCATTTTTTTTTCTTTTTCGTAGTAATTATCGATAATCTGGCAACACTCGCGAGCATTATCGTCTATAATGGCTTGTCTCGTTGTTTTTTTCGTGTAGCAACCCTAATCACGTGTCAGATTTGCCGTGTTCATACGTATTAAAGCTCTTCGGGTTTAATGATTTTTTCCAAATGGATTCATTATTGAATTATTTGGTTTCAGAGATCCGTCGATTTAATAAGCGATTAATGGGCACAAAGTAAAAGTCAATCAGTATTGACGGCGGTTTGATTTTATTTAAAGTAATAATATTACGTAACAAGTAATTCATTCATTCTTCCAGAGTCGCAAGTACAGCAATTAATTTTACATCCAGACCAGATTTTTTAAGTGAAAACTTCTTTAGCGGCGTCGTGAACTTTTTGGGATGGGTAAAAAATGTTAAACTCGCGTCCGGACACGTGACCTGATCGAAAATTAACATTCGAAATTCAAACATTTATGTGCGGCCAGGAGCGCAGAACTTCCAGTGTACTCTATGTATACATTTAGATATCTATGTTATTACCTACTTTTTATTTTTAACCTAATTATATATATACAGATGTGTGTGTGTGTGTGTGTGTATGTATGTATATGCAAATATATTGTGAAGTTATGTTTTCACTTCTGACGTGTAGTCCTACGACTGACTTTTTTTTTAACTCTAGAGTCAAGAAATCTAAAGCACAAGGTGTTAGACCATTCCTACTCTAGAGTTTTTTTTTTTTAAATTTTCGTTAATGCACAAGGGATGTTCTTATGGAGAGGAAAATTGTAAAAGTAGTGAGGAAAATAGTAAAAACAACACTTCTTTTCCTATACAAATGACAGAGCAAATAATAATTATTGAAACACGTGTCCCCAGCTGTCAAACATTTGACGCCAATTAATAACTTTTGACAGAACGAAGTCTGTCGGGGCAGCTGGTTTGACATAAAAATATATTGTGTCCTAAGAGCACTTAAGCATACTGCAACCGTCATCCATGCAAATAAAAACTAGTGAAGAATTATTCTAAAAAAAAATAAGAAATAAATTGTATTATTATTAAATAAATCTTTTTTCATCAATCCCCTTCGATTGGTATAAACTAACACCAGATTCCTTTTCCAAAAAAAAATCTGCATGTAATATTTATTTATTTATTAAATTCCCAAACAGTTAAATATAATCATTCATTACACGTGATGCAATTTGTTATTTTAAGATTTGATTAACTGATTACAAATATGCACTAAATACATATTTGTGACAAACAGCAAACGTGAATTACGGTGGGTAAATAACTAAAAGCAAAAAATAAATAAACTTGTGTGGACGGTATTCAATCAATTACAAACTTATTACCAATTAATTTACATTTGTGTTGACTGTTGCAATTTTAAATCTTCACTACATATTATAAAACAAAGTCCCCCGCCGCGTCTGGCTGTCTGTCTGTTCGCGATAAACTGAAAAACTACTGAACGGATTTTCATGCGATTTTCACCAATAGACAGAGTGATTCATGAGGAAGGTTTAGGTATATAATTTGTTAACGTTTTGTGTAAATTGGTTAAAATATGACGATGTCTCTATTGCCCTTGCGAAGTCGGGGCAGGTTGCTAGTTGTAAACAAATTACACCCAGACACAGAACAAATAATCGTGCTCATCATACAATTATTTGTACTGGGTAGGAATCGAATCCACGACCTCTGACTCAGCAGTCAGATCCGTTACCACTCGACCGACAGGCCACCTACTACTATCCTATCACCATCATCATCCAAAGTTTTTATGCAGAAAATATCGACTACCGCCTTAATAACTACCTATAAACACACATGGACACTAAAATACAGTTATTTACATAGAAACACACGCACACACTAACAAGTTTAGTTACCAATTGCAGGCTTCATCACGACCGCTCAATTGCCAACTGGATTGTGTGGCTTACAATCGATTTGCAATCGCTATTACGAGCCAATATTCGATTATCTCCCCCTATGGTACTGACCGCAGTGCTAAACGATCATTCGATCACTGTTAATGGGTAGGTATGGGCGTATATCAATGTTTTGTATCGATATAATGCATCGTAGTGATGATTTTTTTTTCTGTCTGAGTCTGTCTGTCATTTTTTTATAAACAGACATTTCGAAACTAATATTAATGTTTGTAAGCATTGGTATCAGGTTTAGTAAATCCCATCCCATCATAAACAATTCTAAATTAATAGACTGAACGGATGGCGCAATGGTGAGTGGTCGCCACTACTCCGCACCGAGTGTTGTGGGTTCATATCCCACACGGGACAAACATTTGTGTTATCCATAAATAGTTGTTTCGAGTTTGGGTGTTCCTTGTGTGCGTTGTTTAAATGTTTGTAAACCAGGAATATTTCTAATGCGGGAGTGGTTTTCTCAAAAAAACAGTCGTAGGACTGCACGTCAAAAGTGAAAACATAACTTCACAATGTATTTGCATATACATACACACACACACATCTATATATATATATATATATATATATATATATATAATTAGGTTAAAAATAAAAAGTAGGTAATGACATATCTAAATGTATACACAGGGTACACTGGAAGTTCTGCGCTCCTGGCCGCTCATAAATGTTTGAATTTCGAATGTTATATTTTTTAAATATAAGAAACTCGGCTCCGTCTTACGAATTTTCGATCAGGTCACGTGTCCTGACGCGAGTTTAACATTTTTCACCCATCCCAAGAAGTGTACAACGCCGCTAAAGAAGTTTTCACTTCAAAAAGAGAAAGCGAAAGAGAAAGAGACAGAAACATCTACAACCATAGATTATATTATCTTAGCTTTTGTGATAATTATGGCTGTGAGTATGTTATATGCTTTTGCTACTTACATAAATATCGTATAAGAACACGGGCGTTACACTCATAGGAACTTACTAAAATTATAATATTATGATGATGTGTTAGTTGGTAATACTAAAAATTATAGGTAGTTGAGTCAAACTTAAAAAGTTAAAAATCACTCTAATGGCGAACTAAGTGAAACAGTAAAATTAATAACTCCACTATTGCATCCTATTTTAATATTGCAATAATGATAGTGTACTTAATTATTATGTTATTATTTTATTTTATTCTCATTGATATTGTTTTTTTTTTAATAAGTGTGTATAAACTGCATGTTAAACATTTGCACAACTGAAAATTTGAATATGGTGAAACTATTTCGTTTTATTATATCTGTCAAATAATAATAATAACTTCACACGCCTCACACACGGCCGTCTGATCCCAAACTAGGCAGTGCCTGTACTGTGGTAACCAGACTGCCGATAAACATACTTATATATTTCTAAATACATACATATTATAGATAAATTACACCCAGACACAGAACAAATGATCATGCTCATCACACAATTATTTGTCCTGGGTGGGAATCGAACCCACGCCCTCTGGTTTAGCAGTCAGGGTCACTAACCACTAGACCAACAGGCCAGTCCAAATGTACCATGTAAAAAACATATAATCTACTAGCTGCGCCCCGCGGTTTCACCCGCGTAAGTCCTGTTAATCCAGGTCTCCAGCTATCTACATACGAAGTTTCATCGCAATCGGTTCAGTGGTTTTTGCGTGAAAGTGTAACAAACATCCAACCATCCATCCATCCATCCATCCATCCATCCAAACTTTCACATTTATAATATTAGTGGGATTCCTCAGAGCACAAAGGAGTGTAATACCTACATAAAATGCCTTTAGACTTATAAGAGAGACTAGCAGTTCCGCGTGGCTTCGCTCGCGTGTACTTACTTATTTGCATATTGTGCTTGGATCCCTAATTATTTTTTTCCAAAATAAAGTATCCTAAGTTACTCCTTATAACACCAGCTGCCTGTGAAAGTCCCGTGGAAATCGGTCCACCCGTTCTGGAGATTAGCCGAAACAAACAGACAGACAGACAAAAATTTTAAAAACTATTTTTTACTCATAGTTATCGTGCAAATAACTGTATGAGCTTAAAAACCTAATATTTTGACATTACAAACAGGCACTTCTTATTTGCCTTTGTTGTAACACACCAAATTACTCAAAAATGTTATCACAAACTAACAAGTACCTAAAATTCCGAGTTAAGCGCACGCCACCACCAGATCCATCCGATAAGGCTTTAACTCGATTAACTAATTATTAATTTCACACAAATTATAACGACTACGTCGTGACCTCATTTTGTTATAAAAGAAATTATGTTTGCGTATAACATTTTCTTGGAATCGAATGTCGGGTGACCTTAGAAAGATAAGCTCATTAAATAAAAACGGTCAACTGCGAGTTGGACTCGCGCATTAAGGGTTCCGCACCATCGTACAAGATTTAATACTATGAAGGTACTTTTTAATTTATTTTATTATTTGTGTTAAAACGGTATCAAAATAGTTATGCTATGTACACGTAGATACTGCCATTTAACGATCTAAATGTATAATGTCAAAGGTCTACCATTTTGGCTGTTCAATAAATTGTAAATGGAAGTCAGTCGTTACTTGTCACTAAAAAGATTTGTTTCATTTTAATTTGTTATTATAGCTGTAACAGAAATACACAGTATGTGAAAATTCCTACTATCTACCTACTACTTATCATGAGATACAGCCCGCTGATAGACAGAAAAAAAAACAGTCGTAGGACTGCACGTCAGAAGTGAAAACATAACTTCACAATGTATTTGTATATACATACATACACAGACACACAAATGTATATTTATAATTAGGTTAAAAATAAAAAGTAGGTAATAACATATCTAAATGTAAACATAGGGTACACTGGAAGTTCTGCGCTCCTGGCCGCTGTGTCCTAACGCAAGTTTAACATTTTTAACCCATCCCAAAAAGTGCATAACGCCGATAAAGAAGTTTTCACTTAAAAAAAAAATATGACTTCATATAACCTAACCAGTCGTCGATGTAGACACTTTTAACGATACCTTTATTTCAGGCTTTATAGCACAATTAAAAAATATATAATCTTATTGGCTGTTGCACGCAGTTATCCTTGCTAGCACCCGATAATTGGGAATTATTTCTAAAGTCTTGCCTCAGATGTGAGTCAAACACAGGTATAACCGGAACAAAAATAAAGCGGTTATGCAAATGCTTTACAAGGAAATTATTACCCTAAAATAATTAAAATAAAATTAAGTTCAAAAACTAAAAGCCGACTACTGAAAATTCACGCTTTAAAAAGTATGAAACAAGAAAATATATTCATCTGAAATTGTTATGTAGGTACAAACTATTCAATATGTATTAAGTAAACAACTTACACGTAACATATTCAATGCATTTAATACATATTCATAGTCAGACAATACAGAGGTTACCTAAATTGTGGTCACGATAATTCCCGTATATACACCTAATATCTACTCATAGTGGTGTTCAGTGAGTTAGCTGTGGTCGTGAAAAAAAAGAACCGAATCCCACTAATATTATAAATGTGAAAGTTTGGATGGATGGATAGATGGATGGATGGATGTTTGTTACTCTTTCACGCAAAAACCACTGAACCGATTGCGATGAAACTTGGTATGTAGATAGCTGGAGACCTGGATTAACGCATAGGCTTTTTATCCCGATATTCCCACGGGATCGGGACTTACGCGAGTGAAACCGCGGGGCGCTGCTAGTAAAATATAAATAAAATAAACCACCAGGCGATCTCTCGTTAGTCGTTAAAATAATAATTTCAAGAAAAAATTAAAATAAAACCGGCCAAGTGCGAGTCCGACTCGCGCATGAAGGGAACCCTTCATGCGCGAGTCGGACCGTCAAACAAGATTTAATACTATAAGCAAAAAAAATACGTCTGTAGTAGGGGAGCCCCCTTTAATTTTTCATTTATTTTTATTATTTGTTGTTATAGCGGCGACAGATATACATATTCTGTGAAAATTTCAACTGTCTATAGATCTCTATATATATATTACGGATCCTCAGATACAGCCTGGTAACAGACAGATAGACAGACGAACGGACAGTGAAGTCTTAGCAATAGGGTTCCATTTTTAACCCTAAAAAATACTAGATACTTACAAGTTCAATTCGGGTTATTCAATTCAAAATTCATCCCGTAAGTTTTAAAATTAAAGGATTTTAACTAAGTGTAACAAATGTATCTACTATTACCTATCTAATATTACCTTGAAAAAAAATTGTCTTAATAAGCTCAATACGCAACTTGGCTGAAAACTGTAGATTAAATTGAGAGCTTATTATTTGCTAGAAGAGCGCTTTTTCCATTTGTCTAGTAAAAAAATATTTTTTTTAAAGATAGTATCTATCTACTATCGTGTATTTTATTATTAATGAAAGTTTTGATATCCTAAACATACAACATTTGATTTTATTGATAAAGTTAACTCATATTTGCGTCCATTTCCTACTACTTAACACTTACTTAAAATTTAAAAAATATAGTACTCACTGACTGACCAATAAACCTTCTAATATATCTAACAAAAAAACCTAATTGCCACAATCACAATATTAATCAATATGATTACAACATTAATACGATTTCGTAAGCGGAAGCTGACTGTATACAATCTCAATATTGATCTCAATAAGCCAACATTTGGGCAAACATTGTCCAAATGATGCAATGCATCAACGTAATTAATGACTGGCACTGACGTGCTGCATCCGGCGTTAAGTGAAACAAAATATGAAAATAAAAAATAAAAGATCGTTGCTTTAGAATGAGTGACTAAATCACTAAAATTTACTTAGGTACTTACTATAGGTACCTACAAATAAATTAGTGATGGTAATACAAGAATCTATTTTTAGGGTTCCGTACCTCGACAGGAAAAAACAGAACCCTTATAGGATCACTTTGTTGTCCGTCCGTCCGTGGGACTGTCTGTCTGTCAAGACCCTTTTTCTCGGAAACGCGTGGAGGTATCAAGCTAGAATTTATATCAAATACTCAAGTCTACTGTCCCTTAGAGTTGTGAAAAATCAAACTTCTAAGCCAACGCAATCAAAAGATACAGTCGTTTATGCCGCAAATTGCCGCAAATTTTCGACACTCGCAAGGGAATCAAAACCTACAGGGTACTTCCCGTGAACTCAGAATCTTGAAATTTGGTACGAAGCAACGTCTTATAACACAAATAAAGAGAAAAATTGCGAAAACCGTAAATTTTTAGTTACATCATATAATAAAAATATTTTACGGAACCCTCGGTGCGCAAGTCCGACTCGCACTTGGCCGATTTTTTATCAGTGAGGGAGTAGGCGTTTGTCTTCAAACTCACCTGATGAAAAGTGACGATGAAGACGAAGATGGTACACGCCCATCCAAGAGAAACCTATTCACTTTACTCTTGTACATTACAGGATTACAATTGTCTCGAAAAATAGACGCAGGCACTTCATTTCACACCTTGACGACTCGAACCAAGAAGGAACTGTCAGAGCGTTTATCCGGAATCGGAATCACATTGTTACGGATGTAACGCATTAAGAAAACTATCACAATTGGCACTTAGGACGTCAATGATATCAGTGACATTTAAACGTGTTTTTTTTTGTAATATAATTTTTTTACTGTGACTAATCGCATGCCAGTTTTGCGACTCTTGCGTTTCAGGATCAATAACAATGACAAACGAAAATACCAAGCATGACGTTGAGAGTTCCAGAGAATGTTAAATTGTCTTGGAACCTGCAACGAATTTAGCCTAAAGCAAATTGGAGGAGTTTAGCATTTTACAAGTTTACAACTTCTGGAGGCCTGTAAAAAAAAAAAAAAGCGGCCAAGTGCGAGTCGGACTCGCGCATGAAGGGTTCCGCATCGTACAAGATTTAATACTATAAGCAAAAAAATACGTCTCTAGTAGGGGAGCCCCCTTTAATTTTTAATTTATTATTTATTGTTATAGCGGCAACAGATATACTTACACATTATTCAGTGAAAATTTCAATTGTCTACCCATTACGGATCCTGAGATACAGCCTGGTGACAGACAGACAGGCAGACGGACGGACAGTGAAGTCTTAGTAATAGGGTTCCATTTTTACCCTTTGGGTACGGAACACTTTTTTTTTTATCGTTTGGCAATCCCCAAGGGTGATCCCCTCACCGAGGTTGAAGTGGTATGTCCGACTCGAACCTACTAAAACCACTGTGTTCCGTCACAAGTGAGTCTATGGCAGGGGACCCGGGATACCCTAGGAAGGAAGCTTCTGTGTACGGAACCCTAAAAATAGTCCGAATTGCTCAAGTTAGTTCTAATGATATTTATGGCCAAACAGTCTAGTCTCAACACATTACAAAATTTGAATTTGCTTCCTTTATTTTGATTAATTATTTGTTTTTTTTAATAAGCTCATTCTGCCGTGGTAATCTAGATAGAAAGTGAAAGATGCCTCTTTTGTCTTACTACTATTTCGATTACCACGACAGAATTTTTGTCGACCGAGCAATGTATTCGTTAACTATATTATGTAATCGTCTAGGTACCTACAGGACAAGCTTGCCTAGTGTGGAGCCATTGGAAATATCTTATATTGTTATATGTATAACTTTCTGGTAATTAAAATCTCTTCTTCTGGTAATAAACTTTCTCTTTGGTAAGTGTTAGCTCCAATTTTGCACATTAAAATATGACTATCTCGTGGAATGGAAGCCTGGTTATCAATAGGTATTCTACCTAGCTTGGAAACCAGTCTCCCACTATTGTGTCATGACAACATTGTACATGTGCTTTTTTTATGGTATCCCGGAGCAAACGAGCAGACGGGTCACCTGATGGTAAATGACTACCACCGCCCGTGGACACCTGCAACTCAAGAGTCGCAAATGCGTTGCCAGGCTTCGAGTAGGGGAAAGGGGAGGGAAGAGGGAAGAGGTTGGTATGGGAGGATTAGGGCATCCGGTAACCTCACTCACTCGGTGAAAATCATTGCTTCACTGCCGGTTTTCTGTGAGAGGCGGACTTAATGCCAGAGGCATTCTCTGCCAGTCTACCTTAGGTTGGTGTAGAAATTAATGAAGAAGGTGCATTAAGAAGTATACGAATAAGTGTAATATGAAAATAACTATGTATTATAAATATGGGAAAATAAATAAATATGTACATAGATACATACATACAATAAATAAGTTATATAAGTGAGTTAGTAAGTATAGTTATGGCAAAAAAGTATCTTACTTGAAGGAGCGCAACTTCACCATAAACTACCCTCAAAAATTAAAAATGTGAACTCATTTAACGTATTTAAAGCCAAGCTAGCACAGCACATTTTACAAAACGTCTCCTGAAAGAAAATGCGTTAAGTGGGTGTAAATTGGACTCATTATTGTATTGTATAGCGTCTATTCTGAGTAGTTTAAATGTGATCTATTATTCTCATGTAAATGGCTTTGTCTTTATGAGAATAAATTATATTTAAATAAAATATATTTCTACTGTTCTGAAGATTCCACCCGTTTACGGAAGAGGAGAGAACCTTTTCTAAATCATAGGCGACTAGGTATTACCGTAACGAAACGGAACGTAACGAAACTGGACATTGTACACACGGTAATTGTAACTTTAACAACGTACTGTTTGCTAAAGACATGTAAACTTGTACCATTACTTTTACGGTCTCATACATATTGTAATAGACTGTCAGACATTGTTACTTTGTTACCATAGTGCGTCAAGGAGGTGTGTATGTTCTACTTAATACTTTACAGTACAATGGAATTTACACTCAAATCGGAGTAACTCCACCTCAAAAGGACAGTAGATTTTTATTCGGCTTGGAGCCGCCTGACTCGCGAAATTTAATATTTCTTTTAACTATATTTATAAGTTAGTAATCATTTACAATGGATAAATTAAATAGGAAAAAAAGTAGGGGGCGTCCAAAATATTTTTTATGACTAAAAAAAGGTCATCAAAACACTTCATTGACGTAATTCAAAGTATTGAAAGGCTTACTTGGTATTACATTATTTTTACGGGGAACAATATTTTAATAAAAAATTATTTTGATTCACATTTTTATTAAAATTTTCGCCGACTCTTCGGCGCATCGTCTTCTGGATTATGTGGGAATACTTATTTAGACCCACGGGGTCTGTTGTTGCGCCCCTGTATGACTTACATAATATTAAAGTGTATTATATATATCTCAAACTAGTAAATTCTCAAATAGTTTTCCAAAATTTAAAAGCAAAGTTATTGCGTCATTTAGACCTCCTGTATCTAGAGAATTAATGCGTCACTATGTCCTGTAATTTTGATCATGTTTTGTATACTTATGACTGTGTATAATTTTATGTATGTTGTAAAAATATATCGCTCACATATATCTATAGTTATTTCTCACAGATATTTTAAATGAATTTTTTGATAATTGTGTTTTTATTAATGTGTAAAAGAATCTAAAAGTTGACGTTTAGTTAATATTAAGTATCTACTTTGATAAAACAATAAATTCTTAGATGAAACTGTCCCTTATCATGCCGTGGTAACTTAGCACACAATTGTAAAACATGTTTGTAAACTCTATATTGGTGTATGTTTTTGTAAGTTGTCCTAAATAAATAAATAATTATCTTACTTTACATAATATATTTGGCCATTAAGCAGCATGCAGCAGCAAGAAAAATATTTAAATAGAAATAAGAAATATCTAAATTATTAAACTGATTTTAAAATATTTATGCCTACCTAAGTATTGATTGTATTTATCAATTCAAATGCGGTAATATAGGCAATATATTTTATTTGCATATGTTTCTTTAAGTACCTATCTAAACTGGTTTGACTAACAATAATATACAAATAGATATATTTTTAATCTTAATAATATAAAACTCAATAAATAAATTTTATTACATTTATTTTAATAAATAATGAATTTAATTTTAGAATTATTCCAATAAAATAAAAGAATTTTTGGAAGTCAACCCGTCGGCGGCGAGCGGTACGCGGCGGGCGGATGCTCGCGGGCGGCGCTTATAATGCACCGCCTACGTTTAAAACTGCAGCGCAAAAATAATTCTTCCTTTAGCTATACACCAATTGTTTTGATGAAAAAAAATTCAAGAACGTCCTCATAAGTTGATGGACCAAATTTTATAACTATGTATTTACACGGGAATTATATCATGGAACGCGAAAGTTTAAAATTTAGTAAAGACCAGTTTTTTATTAACTAGAAAATTATTGGTGAATATTTTTTATTTTTGTTTTTTTTTTAACAGTAAGTAGGTACTTTTTAACATACATAAACTATAACTGTAATCTTATTAAACTTGAAATACATGTAGATGACCATTGTGCACAGAATATGAAACAAATCAGTGATGTGGAACTATAAATAAAGTATTGATACTAAATATTCATTATATGAGGCAAACGGTATTTGCACACAGCATTACAATAAGCAGTAATAAATAAATTAACAACAGAGATGCTTGAAACTTAAACGCGGTTAGTTTTTAAAATACCAAACCGTCGGCATGGCTATCTAAAATCTATACCTATATAATTACAGGAAGCAGATTTCTTTGCAAGCAAATTTTGAGCACTTAGAAATTTGAAATATTTAATGTTTGTATGTAGAAGAAGTGCATAAAGCTAAAGTTATAATCTAGATATATAATATTATAAGTTTAAAAAAAAAGAAAACGGTTACAAGAGGTTACAGGTGTCGAGTATATTTATTGACCTGTCATGGTCTGGAAAGTTTATATAATGACAGTTATAATGGTCAATGACGTAAAACAAAACAGTTAAAATTTGTGTAAAAAAATGTATTATGGTCAAAATTTGACCACCAGCGATCTCTAGTTTTAATAAATACTTAAATACCTTTATTTGAATGCTAGATCATCAATAAAACAGATTGTTTTTTAATGCAAATAATATTAAAGTCTCCTTATTCTTCTATCGGTTTTAGTAAGATACCATCTAAGCTGTTGATTATAAATTTAGACATTATTATGTATATGTTTTGTTAGATAGGTAAATAAGAAATTCGAATTGTATATAGAAGGCCTGAAAAGAAAACACTTTTACAGTGAAACTGAAACAAATGAGAAAAACCCTGAACGGAATAGTGTAAAAATATTCAGCATTTAACACATCTCTATCTTTAAAACAATGTTAATAGGTAGGTACAGAATTAATGTACAAAGTTGATTTGCGTGTGTAAATCTGAATATGCAGTGACATCCATAGGTATAACCTAATTAAAACCCAAGTTTTTACATATTAAAATTCTTCTAAATCTAAATCCTTGTTTAAAACAATCTATTTTGAACATAATATTTATTCAACATACCAGCACTCTCGACAGCTCCCGGTGACACCGGCACAGTTTCACAGTCCCGCTCGTCTCTCCGTTGCTCAAATTCACTCTGCACTCGAGATACCTGCCTCTGTCCATTTAGTCCTAATATAGCGTCTATTGTATGCCTTGGACCCTGATTCACACTCGTAGGCACTTGTGTCAAGCCTAATCTAGACTTCACTGCATCGAAACTCTGATTCAAATGTTGCATTTGCTGCGCGTGAAAAAACATTCCCATTCTATTTAGCGTCTCTAAGTTCTGTTGGTGTTGTGATAACGATAATGATTGATCTGTCACGTTTATAGAAGAGCTAGAATTAGGACTGCTCATTTGCGAGCGTGGACTATTCGTGTCGGAACGGTCCGGCGTTTGGTTGCCGTAATATCGGTCGTCGGGCGCGTCCATCTCGCAGCAATACGCGTACGTCACTGGCGCTCCGAAACTACTACTAGACCCGGCGGGGAAGAAAGAGGCGGGGCTTATTCAAAGGGGGGCGAGCGAAATTGCCCATTGAAAGTGCGAAATTTGGGGTCGCGAAGTGATTTTGTTTGGTAAGAAGCAAGAAGCGGCGTATTAGCATTTTCCCCTTGGAGTTTCTTTGAACTGTATTGAGAGTTGGTGATGGTTGAATAGTTTTTTTTTCTGTTTGATTGGGTCGATTGTGCTAGGTGTTAGAGTGTTGCCGGGAGTTTGTTAGCGATTTCTTTGAGGGTTCTCGATATTCTAGGTCGTTCGCTTGTTGCTTCTTGCACGTATGTGAGAGAGGTAAAAGTTGATGAAACAGGAACCATTTAAAATTTTATGGATTAAAAACTTTAAAATACATTTTACAAATATAAAAGCTTATAATGAAGGTGTTTGTAAATATAAAATATATCAATCAATCATTTCTTATAATAAGATATCCAATCAAGTACTTAAAAGCACATTGTAATTACAGACACTTTCAAATCGAACGTAATACCCAACTAATCAAATCTTTTTTGCATACATTAGCAGCTACTCGGCAAAAAACAAACTAAACGCAGTCGAAACATCCAATTACGCGAATGCTAATGAACTCGATTCTAATTAATGACGATAATCAATACGGGGCCAATCAGACGCTACCTGTCTCAGAGCGGGGACGGAGAGGGAGCGAGACCACGCCGGACATCTGCCTGTTAACACACAAATTTAACCAAATCGGTTAACCCGTAACCAAACAATAACAGCTTTTCCAACTGACCAGAGCGGGGATAATATCATGTCTTATATATTATACTCTACCGTTGAAAAATCATCTGTAAACTAGACATCTTAAGGTTTAAATTTGGTGTGTATTGAAACGTGAACTTAAGACGTATGGATGTAAGATACAGAGTCGTCAATATAATTTTGTCTTCTTCACACTTACAAAGATCTCGCTCGCTCTCATCTCAGGTGTAGCGACGGTTGCTAGGGGGCGGGGCACGATGTGACGTCATCCGTCGATCGACCAATCGCTGTAGGGATTTTGTTTTTTTCTTGGTGCGTCTTGTATTGTCGATGCGTTTCTTTTGTTCGACGTTCAGTGATTGTTCGCGGCCCGCTGTTACACGGTTAACTTTGGAATAACAAGCTCCTGGCTTTTTGTACGAGATAAATCCATTATTTACGTTAATTTTTTATTTACTGTTCTTATTTGAATTTTTAGGTTGGATGCTTGTATTTAGGTACATGATTTGTTGTTATTTCATAAGTGTTGTAGTCAATATTTTTTCAAATGAAATCCATAGGCAAATGTAATTATTATCCAGCGATCACGAATGACAAAAGCATGGTAACTTTTCCCTCTGTTGGTACCGCAAGTGAAATTAAATGGTGATAGAAAAAAAAATCGCTATGGTCTACCATAGATAATTAATAATGTTATCCTAGCGTAGCACTATTATTACTGTGTCCTTTCAAACTTGGTCACCAGAGGTCAAAGCTACAATTCAAGAATGTTACGAGTATTTATACACATACTTACACATAAATTGTTGTTGTGTGTTTATAAAAATACATATAAACATTTTTCTTTGGTGAATTTAGTCACCGGAGGTCAACAGACCAACGCATAGGTGTTGCAAATATAAATGCGTAATGATTCGTGCAGAATATAACTAAGTATTCCATATTCAATTCATTTTTATCAATTATCGGCTCCGCACGGTTATAAATTATTTACCTAAACCTTCCTCATGAATCACGCAGTCTATTGCTGAAAACCGAATGAAAATTCGTTCAGTACTTTTTCAGTTTATCGCGAACAGACAGACAGACAGACAGTTTTATAATATGCAGTGATTACGAATTGATCGAGGGAGGTCTATTGACCTTTTTCAGTGTACAAATTAATAATTTCAATAAACATAGGTATTCATTCTGTCAAGAAAATATCTGGAATTCTTTCTGTCGCTAAGTTAGCACAACTGTGCTCTATGCCCACAGTGAAGTTAAGCTGATGCAGAAGAGGGCTGTAGGTATAGGTATGTCATAGCCCTCTTTTTGCGTCAGAGGTTAAAAATGCACACACATGCTGTGTGTCTGTCTGTGGAGCTACGATAGCTCCCAAATAAATGGACCGATTTAAGTGCGTTTTTTTTGTTTGAAAGGTGACTTGATCGAAAGGAAAAGTGTTTAAAATGTAATGTAGAATACTTCGAAAAGCAATAAATATATTACTTTACATGTTTTGTTTTATTAATGAGTGACGCAAAACTTTCAGTGTACCCCACGTAAAATCAATTTTGACTAAATTTTTTCTCACTTAAATATTTCGCACGTAAAATCTGTTGTCAACCAAATCAACTTTCTGCAAATAAATAAATTTGAATTTAAGAAAGTGCAGTCTTAGACTAATCTAGAATATTCATCAGTCTATAATCCTTTCCACACAAGTACGTTCACCGTGCAATACATTTATGTTATTAAGTATTAAATATTTAAAGTCCACAATCATGGCAGCAAACTCTTCACTTGATTGGATGCACGCGATGCATTCCATGACTTTTAATTGCATGGTATATTTTTTAAAACAAGGGATTTGAGATGACTAGAATAGGCTGCTGATTTATTTATATTAAATACTAGCTGCCCAGACAGACTTCGTTCTGTCAAAAATTATTAATTGACGTCAAATGTTTGACAGCTGGGGACATGTGCTTTAATTATTATTTGCTCTGTGGTTTGTATAGGAAAAGAAGTGTTGTTTTTACTATTTTCGTCACAATTTTTAAATTTTTTCTCTCCATAAGACCTTCTTTTTGCGCTTAGTAACACATTTGGCGATTCATTTTTATTTATATAGATATTTTAAATCGCACCGGTGTTTATAATGACAATATATATATAGCATATTTTATTATTATTTTACCAAAATATTTCGCATTCATTTAAATGTTTTACTACAGAAATTATTGTTGTCAGGAGAGACGTCCGTCATTTTTTCGTAATTATTTTTTTACCATTACGGTAAAAATAAACTGTTTTCCTAAATGACTACCTACAAATCGTTGCTTCATACCACAATTGGTTCCATACTTGTACGTGTACTAATACAAAGATGACAATCGCCACTGAAATGACGAAAGAATAATGATTTTTTTTAATTCAAAAGTATTACGTCAAGGGAGTATTTTTTTTTTACTATTATATTTCACTGTATTTTCTGGAAAAGTATTTTTTTTTGCAGTGGGATAGGGAAAATGTTAGAAAATGTGAGAAAATAATGTGTGACTGAAAACACATGTTAAAACAACAATTATTTAGATCTACTTAAAAATAAAAAGTTTTTTTATGGCCAATAATAATGAATATAGGTACTATTCCAAGAATTTTTTAAAGTAGAAAAAATCTAGCAACGATATATTAGATTTGAATATTAAAAAGAACATAGCAACTTTTATGTTATTAAAAAAGGAAAATAAAACCAGGAAAATAAAAAACCTCGTCATGAACTAATTTATTTTAATGGCAAGAGCAACTTTAAAACGTCATTAACATGTCATCATTGTTATTGTTGCTGACAAATTATAAGTGTGGTCTATTTTTGAGATTTTTATGTGTTAAAATTCCAAAAAGCTATTCATGGTCGTTAGAGAAAAGTGGTTAGCAATGTATTTAAGTATTTGTCGAAAGAAAAGTCTAAAGAGATTTGACTATATTTCTAGTACATCACATAATAAATACATTGAAAATTGGCTATTGGCCTTAATACCATTGTAATTTAAGCAGCAGTAGCGTATCGAGTGGTTGCGGGTTTGAACCCCACCCAGTGCACTACCGACGCGAACCCACTCCTTTTTTTTTTTTTTTTTTTTTTTTTTTCTACGTGTGGAAACCCCCTCGGGCCGTCACCCCACCGGGGTTTTCGGCGGGGCGGTGTGTCGGAATCGAACCGACTAAAACCACACGGTGTGCCGTACTGCGCCTTAAGTAGGAGGGATCCGGGAACAGCTTTTATTAAGACATCCGGAACCCTCCTAGCGCCTGCCCGCAAAGCGCGGGCACCACCTTCGGGTAAAAAACCTCTCAATTAGGCGACGTCCAGGCACACGCGGACGCCGCCTCCTCGCGGGGGGCCACTATAGCGGGTGGAGGGGAAAACCCGTCCCTTCCACCCGCGGCCACACTCAGGGCGGCATGAGGCGCTGGTAAGCGCGCCTCCGCCGACCGGTTCGCCGGCGGCGAATTAGGTCCGAGTGGAGATCGTCCTCCCGGACCCTTTCCGCCGCCTCCTTCTGTGAGATGACGTCCTCACAGAAGGTCGCGACCGCGGTAAAATTCCTGTCGCTACCGGCCATGGAGCGTATGACGCGAACCCACTCCTAACACAAGCATTTAGCTTAGCTGGAGGGGTTAACAAGAATACTAGTAATGTGTGACCCACGTTACTAGTAGTCTTTACAAAAAAAAATGAAATGATTTGGGGTATAGTAAAAGAAAAAAATTGCTTTATATTCATATGGTCTCGATAATATGCATATATTCATATGGTCTCGATAATAATATTACCTTCCTTTTTAGTCCAGTTCAGTATATATCAGGTTTTCCTGGTCAGTCTATACAGTGTCTAATCTAGCATTCTTAGGTCTATGGTTACATTTTTAAAGTATCTGTTGTACGATATACAGTCAACGATTATGTCGCCGAGTTTCAATTTTGTAATATTTTTAACCTTTATTGAATGGATTGATTGATTAAGTTTGTGTTATCAATTGATTTGATGGTTCAGTAACGAAAAGGGTTATTGGAATGTGTCCGTTAATTGCATCGGCACCTAATATATCAATATGTAGCACTTACTTTTATGTTCTAATTCTAAGTTTTTAGTACAAAATGGAATTGAAAGTTCGTGGAATTTTAATATTATTTGTTGACGTTGTTAGAGCTTAAAACATGGAATTAATGGTAGGTTTTAAGTTTTTTTATAGTTACTATAGTTGACAAAAAAAGCACATGGCCCGGTAGCGCGTATCGGTGTTCGTTAGCATTTGCATCACTAGTAGTGATTGTCATTCCCTCAACGAAGAGGTCGAAGGGGGGGCATGGGGGGGGGGCCTTTATGTAGATGTGCCAACTCTACTCACAAACAAAAATGTAACACTATATCAGAGATCGGTCGGAATACACTCTGTCTCTCTCATTTAAAAAAGCTTCCTCGCCCCAATTCAAAATTCGAACACTAACTGACAGTTTCTAAAAACCCGCTACTCTACCCGAAATCAATTAAAACTCGCTAAGTTCTTGGCTGTATCAACCAATACCTTTGCCTGAGAGCGGGTGACGAGACTAAATATAATAACGACCTATAATGGCGAATGATGGTTAAATTAAGCGAGTTTATGTTCCAGATTGATTGGTAGATATAACGGAGCATTTACAATACACTGACTAAAAACCGTCCCTATTCATATTCTATATTAATTTCGATAATATTAGGCAAAGATTCGGATCCTCGAAAGAGTTACCTACTAGTTCAAAGATGCCGTGCTAAATCTATTTATACAAGCATTGCGAAGTTAATAATTATTTTACTTCCAAATAGTACAAGAATGGTAAATAATATGTCTCTAGTAGGCTGTACTAGCCCATATTACCAACCCAATTATTTTTGAAAATCACGACATTTGGGTCATCCCCACTTAAGCGGTGAGAACATACACCTTTACCACCAAACCATACACCAATTTTACCCTATCTAAATTCTAAGAGTCTGACAATAGACACACTCGGTCACCCATGCCGTAACTCTTGTCACACAACCACAGATTACAGTGCAAGTCTGGCTGTAAAAGAAGCAATTTAATATTAGATGCATAAGTTTTACTTGTGATTTGAATGAATAAAGATACTCGACATTGTATTTTTGAATACCTACATATCAATCAATCAATTAGCCTATTCTAGTCCATTGCTGCATATGGGTCTATCCCAATGTGCGCCATAGCACCCAGTTCTCCGCTTTCTGCATCCAGTGTATGCCTAATTACCTAATTAATTAATTATTATTATCTAACACCGGTATATCAGTATGTTTAATTCGCTGTTGCTATTCAGTAAGCCATTCAGCATGCTGAATAGCACCAAGTAGCTTACATATCCCAGCGCCGGTTTTCAAAGCTTTGATTCGGAAACGGTGTTTGGTGTAGTCTGTGAGGTCCTTTACATTCGGTGGGTGGACTCAATCAGAGGGTTCCCAGGTTAAAGGGGGTTGAATTCGGCCTGGGAAGCGGTAATCTAACGACCAAACAATTTGTTAATGTTATGTCAAATAGTATTTAATTAGATCATAGATATTTTGAGATCCGTTTGAACGTAAAACGTCTAATTGGATAACATGAAGTTGAATTAAGCAAATTGTGGTCATACTATGGTTGTATCAAAGTTTTATTTTGGCATGTTTGCACATGCACAAACTGCAATGTAATCAATCAAACAACATTTAAACATTTTATGCAATCAGCTGGTCTTGACGGCGCCGAACGTTTAAGGTCATTCACCGTACCGCGCAAAAAGAATACCTATGTTTGTAAAGTGTACATTGCGTAGCTAATACCTATTACGAGAACGCGTTAATTTGATTTGTATTTGTATTTATTTCTTCCACAAAGGTAACTTCAATTCAATTATATTATACAACAATAATATTTTCAACAATTGTTTCCATTGTGAGAGGCTGGTGTCTGTAGTAGGAAGTGTCTTGGACCAAGTGGGGCGCATAACTTGTCAGAAATACAACCAAAAGCAGTTTCTTACTAAATCTAAATAAACCTAAAATAGAATTAGATTATGTTCTGCACGGTGTGCTTGCGTGGTTGTATTTGTTTTTTAATTCCTGTATATATACACTCAACCGATCATAATGCAAAGTATAAACGTTGTCAGGCAACAGAAAAGGACATGGGGGTACCCTTGATCCAAAAAAAATTTTTTTTTTTGGTCCAAACAACTTTTGGGCCAAAAAAATTTCATAATCCGTGGGCAAAAGCTAGTAATAAATAATACAAACATTATTTAGCTTGTACAGTCTATCTATTCATCGATAGAGTTCATCCCTGCCTTGGCTGACAGCGACCGCTAGAGGTAATTGTTGAATGAGCGGGCATTAAAGCGCCAATTAAGCAACATTGATTGGTTTTGAACCTCCTCACTCTCCCCTCTTCTCACAACCCGTCGCCCTCTGCGGTTCTGATAATACCATAGATATATTAATTTCTAGAACAGAAAACTTATTGTCCAAAAGATCAATAATATTCAAAGTCAACGTTAAAATGAAACATATTTATTCAAATTAAAACCATTTATTCCTATTAAACCAATAGGTACCTATTTGAATGAAAAAGTTGAATGAAAGAGGAATTTCAGGAGTAGGAGTCAGTAAGACTGAGCCAGTCGTGAAGCTATGGAGAAGAACAGGCAAGAAACTCCAAGGACACTCTTTTCAACATCTTTTTTACAATATTCTGGTTACATTGCTTATAAGCGTAAATGAAATGTGAGGACAATGTAACATTTATTGTTCTAAAATATAAATAGACAAGCAAATTTTTTCGTGGGAGATATGCTTCGTGCACGTATGGGCTGGCTCGACCGGAGTGATACCACGGCCTCACAGAAAACCGGCAGTGAAGCAATGCTTGCATTGCTTTTCACCGAGTGAGTGAGGTTACCGGAAGCCCTAACCCTTTCCTCTTCCTCTATCCTCTACCCCTCTTCACCCTCCCCCTACTCCCACCTTAAAGGCTGGTAACGCACTTGTGACTCTTGAGTTGCCGGTGCCCATGGGCGGCGGTAGTCATTTACCATCAGCTGACCCGTCTGC
This sequence comes from Euplagia quadripunctaria, assembly GCA_963859945.1. Lineage (NCBI taxonomy): Eukaryota > Metazoa > Arthropoda > Insecta > Lepidoptera > Erebidae > Euplagia > Euplagia quadripunctaria. Next base: position 12,590,452 of record OY982583.1, read on the forward strand.
TCGTTTGCCCCGTATAACATTAAAAAAAATTACTACTATATTACACAGTATTACACTTTTGAACGTCAAAAGTTACATTTACATTTAGTGCCAGAGAAATTTTTAATAGGAAAGCAGCAAGAAAGGGCCAGGGGAAACATGGGACGGCGAGTGCCATTCGAGCCAATCACGTTCGAGTGCGGCATGGCGCGGTTATTAAAGTTGGATGCGCGGCGAATTTGAAACTAGTGGAAGCATTAACAAGCGGTATTACGTCATTGGTATTGCTAGTGTTTAAAGGTTATAATAACGTTATCATGAGTTTTTTGACATCTTAGTGGCATGAAAGTATGAAATATTACAATAAGAATTAGCAGAAAGAATAATAATAATAATAACTCCACACATCTCACACACGGCCGTCTGATCCCAAACTAGGCAGAGCCTGTACAATGATGACCAGACTGCTGATAAACATACTTATATATTTCTAAATACATGCATATTACAGATAAATTACGCCCAGACACAGAACAAATTATCGTGCTCATCACACAATTATTTGTCCTGGGTGGGAATCGAACCCACGACCTCTGGCTTAGCAGTCAGGGTCACTAACCACTAGACCAACAGGCCAGTCAGAATGAATTAGACATACACATATTTATCGTATTTACAAACAGAAGTGACCAAAACTTTATCAAGTAAAACTCAAGTAAAACATTTTTTATCAGTGACTCGAATGTGAGGGTGACCACATTAATGTCCAGCAATGGGTCAGAGGCACCCTTAAGTTAATTAATAGCGCGGCATGCCCATGATCCATTAATGTTGGACGCTGCGGGCGGCGTTAGGGTGACCAAATCAATAAGTCAAGTTGGATATGTCTAACAAAATATAATTATCTTACATATTTTGTAAAAAAGACAACTCCCTCATTAGAAATGACTCCTGTGTCGCGGGGGACTTTACAAACATACAAACAACGGACACAAAGAACACCCAGACTCGGGTGGAAATCGAACCCACGACCTATGGCATAGCAGTCAGGGTCACTAACCACTAGGCCAACAGGCCAGTTGATATTGAGGTGACTAGTTATTATTTCATGTCTTGTAACTCTTACTCTCTTTCCTATAAGACGCTTTTGTTAGTACACCATAAAATTACCTAAATTTACCAAAAAGGCTGATAGTTTTTACAAATGCTAAGCAACTTTATATAGTTAAGAATCAACCTGGATAAACAATTTTCCTAATAAAAATAACACGTCGAAATTGGTAAATCTTTGGTAGCTTTGATACCACAACAAACAGATTTTGTCGTCACACTTATAACTTCAGTTAACTTTAACTTAATAGCATGAAAATCGATGATGGCACTCCCAATTAGCAGTGGGTTTGAAGGATTTCACACGTTGAGATTCATCTTTTATACGATGGTCTTGTAGACCGGGAAGGACAGTAAACTCCATCCTAAAATCAGAACAAATTACAGCTAACCTAAATAATATAGTTTTGGAAATAATCACATTGCGTCCATCATCTTATGCTATTAATAAGAAGACTATCTCTCCTTTTTATATATTTTTATTTTGGAACGTGTGGACAAATTGGAATAATGTAAGCCAAGTTACAAAAAAATTGCGCATAAGTGTGGCTCGGTGGATGGCCTCACGTCAACCACGATCGATATCGGCCGGGGGCCGACTGCCACTCCATACATGGTATTCCATATCATCAGCCGATATACCTCACCTTCGCTTTCAATTCATCAGTGTGAAGTGTCATTACGTATATCATTCTGTGTGGTTTCAGCACAATAAATGGACCACCCTATGCCTACTATGTAAATTGGAACAACGGCGTACGATACAGTAGCTCATCTTCTAATTAAATAAGGTTCTACTGCCAGTGTCAGTAATACTAAATCTATACACACCTTTAGACTTTGATGCCTATCTAATTCGAAAACTGTGGACCATGAGCTGTCAGTGTTTTTATGATGCTCACTTTTTTATTGCTTTCGATGCGTCACAACAAAATATTACTGAGTTATTATTACTAACGTATAGAGTAGATACCGCGAAGAAAAAGTTTGTAACGCGAACTGCGGTCCCTGCACCGCAGTGAAAACAAATCTTTGTAGCTGTTCGTTGGGCAACACGCGTAAACACCATGAAAATCACGGCGCTTAGAACCTTACGCTCGCGAGAAAACTACAACTCAAAAACTATTGAGCGCTGCTTGCTGCTGCGAGATTTGACTACAATAAACTACTACAATAGACTAAATAAAAAAGGGAACATGTTTTTGTTCTGAGTGGCTTCTTTAGTACATAATATTTCGATGCAAAATATTGATTTATATTTATTGTAACTAAAGCATAAATAAAGTTTTTTTGAGTTTTCCCTATCGAAGACTCTTTAGCCTCCTCGGTCTGAGACATTACTGATCGAAAAAAAAACTTTTCTCTCGTTTTCCAAATTCATGGTGACATTAACGCACCTGTTCTTGTCACGCTTTGATCTCGTGAATTATCCTTTATCTGGTCTTCGAACAATTTATTACCAGTCAGTTGGACGTGATTGTTGGGTTCTCATTAACTCGGTAATTACCACTTAGAAAGCTCAAAGGGTTGTTCAAAATGGTTGTAATAAGATCTAAAATTAACCTAACCTTTACTTGATGTTGTAACAAAATTTAATAACCTAAATATTTTATGTAATTAATTAGAAATCTCATTATTATTTTATGTGTAGCTTTTGGAGTACATCGTTTTCATTTTATTTTGTTCAAGTAGTGCTATACATATACACGGTGCAGGCACAGTATATGTATATACATTATACTGTGGTGCAGGTACGACGTAACGAAAAATTTATAAAAACGTCTTTTTTTTTAATGTCTCTTTCAGTGGAAGTCTTTCAAAAAAGTCAGTTCATTATAAAAATATGATTAAGTATTTATAATTATTAATTGTAATTTTTTCAGTCCGTAAGCAAAACGAATCGTTTCTGATTATTGGAACGCGGCATTAATCCTTCGTCCTTAAGATTACTTGTAATTTTTTTCTATATGTGAATCGGTTGCTTTCAAAAAAGTTAAGAGTTGGCACGAGCTCTTTGGTTGCCCAAACGCGGCATTAATGATTCTTATCACTATTGGCCGTTGGTTAATTTTGGCCAATCATTGGCGCTTTTTTTCTGTATTTCTAATGATTCATAAACCTGTTATTATGTAACGTATGCGAAATTAAAAGTGTTTTAGATGCAATAAGCAATTTAACTATTACTTGCAGGTAGCCGAACATATTAAATAATAGTACAAAAAATTATTAAAGTTGAACTACAAGATAAACATACCCAAATAATAATTAATTGGCGTCTGTGATTCATGTGTACTACCAACGCACCTTACACCGAACGCGCGCCTGTGGGCATACTGAGTGAGCCACCAGCGCAGTGAAGCAAATCTTGTGGAGGTCATTTACCAGTTTTGTTCGATTTTGATTCAGTTTAGGTAATAAAGGTCTATGGAAGGAGTTGCTTGAGGAGCCCCACTTTCAAATAGAGTCATTAAAAATATCATCGACATTTAAAACTAACAGTTATGGTGTAATTAATATATCTACTTACACAAAGATCCCAGGTGTTACTCCGACAGTTTTGTAATAAGGCCTGCGTAGTGTGGAGGTTTCAGTCTGTCGAGTCTAATCACCTGATCTCTGCTACTATCTGAGCCTGCGGACGGGCCTAGCACATTTTTTTTACAGAAGACACAACTACTAGCGCTCTTTACTGCTAGGGCGTAGAGTACTGGTTCCCAACCATTTCAATCTTGTCACCCCCCCACTTACCTAGGGAAACTAATGTTACTGCACTACGAGCTCGTAGTACAATACTTTATTTGTGGCAACATGTATACAATGTCATGAGTATCGGTTCAGTAGTTAAGACGTGAAAGCGTAACAAATAAACAAACGCACTCACTTTTCGTTTTTTTTTTTTTTTAAAGAACTCCCGCATTAGGAATTACTCCTGTGTCGGGGGGGACTTTACAAACATAGAAACAACGGGCACAAAGAACACCCAGACTCAGGTGGGAATCGAACCCACGACCTATAAGTATAGCGGTCAGGGTCACTAACCACTAGACCAACAGGTCAGCCATACTATTTGTTAGAATTGCAGATACTTAATTCGGTATTCAGGAGTAGTAGTCAGTCAGACTAAGTCAGTCGTGAAGCTAGTTGCCGGTTCCAATACGTAGATCCTATGGAGAAGAACAGGCAAGAAACTCCAAGGACACTCTTTTTCAACATGTTTTTAAGTCTCTGGTTACATTGCTTAATTGAATGTGAGTATAAGGTAACGTATTGTTCTAAACTATAAACGATTGCACAAACTACTACTATATGTAAGTAATACCAGTTCGGAGATGACCAGCCCCAACGGCACTCGTTCACGAGCATGACGCACGTGCCAGCCATCGCCATTCTACAGGTCAGTAGTATAACTCATAGCAAAACTGAACCTAAACGACACAAATTACGTTCTACCTGCCCCATTGAACGGGTACCAGCGTGATGTATATTAAACTTTAGTATTCAGAACATTTCACGTGTAAATCCAGTTATAGTTGATAGTCGCCGCCATTGCAGTATTGCAGTGGTCAGTTAGTTACTTGTTCTTGTGATTGCACATCGGATACACAGAGTAGGATACACAGATACAGATGCTACGGTAATTGTAACAGATTAATCGGAGTTTTGTGTGTGGCTGTGGTGGCTGGAAGACATACTGGTCTCTAAAATAAATTATGAAAAGTAAAGATCTAAGCATCTCTAACAATAATCATAAATCAAAAATTTTCAATAAAAACATTAATTTGGCCCCCTATAATATAAAAAATAATAATAATAATAATTGATTGCAAAGAGCCTCGATCAACACTTTCAGAGGCTCACGTTAGGCAGCTGGATTAAGGGCCTAATGCAGAAGGCAGTCATTCTTGACACGGCACGTATTGTGAGGAGGTTTCTATCTCTGGAACCCTAACCACCGGTAGCTTGGTCCCTGTACTCGATACCGGTGGGACACTATTTTTTATATTTTTAAATATTTTTTTTTTTTATAATAATGTATTTAAAAATGTAATTTATATGTTTTATAGATGTTAATAAAGAGAATAATAATAAAACATCATCTTATAAATGTGGAACAATGTACAAATAGTATAAAAGGCTATATTATTATAAATCGGAGTTTTACAAGATACATTGCAACAATGTTAATATTACATACTGAAAGTAGAATAATCTCATATGAAAGCCTTGATTAGTTTTGTGACAGATTGGTAATTGAATTCTTAGTAGTAGTGAAACGAAGAGTTCGCTCTTAGCGATAAGACCGCTTAATGTACACATCCACTTTTTGTATTTATTTAAAGCATTATGTCGTTGGTGCACAATAATGATTATGCTATTCTAATCTAATCTAAATTGTTAATTGATAACATGTGATTTATCTATCACTTTATATATCGTTGCGGCGACAGGTCATCGGTTACTAAAGTACTTACATAATTATGATTGCAGCTTAGATGTGCATGTGCTAATTTGCTGAATTATTTGAACAAAATAGAACAACAATTTTAACTAAATTCAAACGTACAGAGGTAATATGAACAACTGTAATTAAACTCGATCATTACTGTAGGCCATGGCGAATAATGGTTGAAATAGACATTAAGGTTTTTTTACTGTCACATAGAGATCTATGTGACAGTAAAAAATACCCTAGAGTCTCTGAATATCTTTCGTACTCTGCCATCGGGTCCAAGTGTCCATTGGGTTGGTAACAGGGTTCTAACTCAATTGCAGCTGAGATGAGCTGAGCACCAACACATCTTGTGGCTGATTGGACTATTGTCTCAACTCCAACGCTATGTCCACACTACAGGTGGGTTGGGTCCACTAACATCATTTGATTTATACTATAACTAGCAACCTGACCCGGCTTCGCACGGGTAGCAGAGACATCTTCAACACTCATCATTATATGTCAATCAATTTACACAAAACGTTAACAAATTATACAACAAAACCTTCCTTATGAATCACTCTGTCTATTGGTGAAAACCGCATGAAAATCCGTTCAGTAATTTTTAAGTTTTGAGTTGAATTGAAATGATGATGTACTTTTGATTGCAAGCGTTTTGTAAAGCCTTACCTCCGTTGGTCTCGAACAAACAACTTGATACGAATTTTTGAGGTAGTACGTTTTTAATTGTCAAGTGAAAAAGTTTCAAAATCACACGGTCGATAGAAAAGAAGAATGACCCTAATCTGTTATTCCGTTATCAGCCACCAACAAAAAACTAACTGCTTATATGTAAGTATTTAGAATAAATTAAAGCTAATTTGTACCTCAAAAGTGGACGATACGTAGACCAACATTTGATCCAACTAACAAGCCAAATTGCCCAAAAAGCAAACATTTGCTGACTCATCCAATCCATCACGCGGATCATTATAACACTCTCTCAAATTAATACCTGCCCACGAAAAGTAAAATTGGAAAATTATTGTCCAATATATCTTGACCCCTATAATCTTCGATGCTATAAAAAAAATAGCCCTACTGTGTCTCTTCTGATCAATTTAGTTAAAAATTCTAATAACTGTATAATTTTATAAAAGAATCGTAAATTATTAATTAATTTACTTTACTTTTACTATTAATTTCACTAGTAAAATTCATATTTCGTCTAACAATAAGGGGTCTTGGTATAGTGGGAACATCTTAATACTACCTTATTAGAGTTATTAGTGATGATAATTTTTTGGGCTTTTTGAGTGAAAAAAATACAAAATGGCATTTAGAGTGCTTTTAGAATCGCCATCGATATATTTATGTTGAAATTCATTGTTTTATTTTACAAATTATTGTAATTTGTCTAGTTGGCGCGTAGATTTGACGTTTAAATTGATATTTTGTGTTGTGGTGTTTCAATAAGGTATTCGATTTGTAGGCAACTCTTAGCCTTTTAGGTAGATGTCGAGGAAAGTCTACCTATTATTGGTTTTGTACCAGTTGTCGAGTTTTCCAAAAATTTCTTCACAGGAGGTCTAGTTATGATCCCTAGACCCCAAAACAACCGCAAGTTTAAAAGTTTAAATATATAAATATGATGTATGTATGTATCTATGTATGTACCTCAATTTTACCGGCACGATGGAAGTCGCAATTATGCACCGATTGCTTTCAAACTTGGACGAAAAATCAACAGGGCAAAAATGCAGGTTAAGTTCGTGAATGGGGGATATTCCCCCAAAGGGAGGGACTGGGGGGCAGATTTTCAATAAAATTAAAAAAACACGAAATCTACCTCTGCGGGCCTGCTGCAGGCTCGGATTTCTGATATCCTAACTGGATGTGTGCGTAGCCACTTAGAATACGCGTCTCAGGTTTGGAACCCATGTTATGGTGTCTATACGGACTGTATTGAAAAAATTCAAAGGAAATTTACCCGCTTCTTAACGTTTAAATTTAAATTACCATATCTAAACTACACAGAACGTTGTAAAAAATTTCATTTATTGCCGCTGCATCTTAGACGGGATATTTCCGATGTTAGCTTTTTAATGAGGATCGCGCAGGGCATTGTTGACAGTCCGGATCTCCTCGGCAACATTGGTATTACAACTCCCACACGAAGGCTAAGGAAACCAACACTTCTTCACATCCCACTCAGCCACACTCAGTATAGAAAAAACTGCTTCCTACCACGTTGTTGCCATCGATTTAATAATCTAAATCTAGACAACCGCTTCGATTTATTTGCAGGTAGTATTAGAGCCACTAAGAGTGCACTCACTAGAGATTTTATGAACAGTTAAGTGATCTTAAACTGGGCATGTCTACTTATATTATGTATATCTTAAGACGATTAGTTTAAGCATTTTTGCTTTAAATGTGGAAGCTTGTAATTGGCATCTGATACTACGTATTTCATTTTAATATTGTTTAAGCCGTAAGCATCCCAAATAAAATAAAATAAAAAATAAAATATATTAGTGAAGTTGACGCCATGTAATGGATGTTATCGGGTTCTTGATTCCGCAGAAAAACCTATTACGGTTGATTTAGGGTGACGATTTGTGGGTGCTTGCTCCAATCCTAACTTCGTCCAGAACCTCAAAAGTCTTTGAAGACATTTACAGGTCCCTGATGAAGATCTGTGGGAGAGCCATGCTTCGGCACGTATGGGCCGGCTCGACTCCGCTCGTTACCACGGCCTCACAGAAAACCGGCCATGAAGCAATGCTTGCATTGTATTTCGCCGTGTGAGTGAGGTTACCGGAGGCCCTAACCCTTCCCTCTCCCCTATTCCTGTGGCTAAGTGGTAAGCGAGTAGGTTAGCACATTACACAGTTAAGTAACACTAGCCAGGTCAGTCTAGGATGGGTGACCATTCTTAACACATTGAGACCCCTCCGTGCCTCGGAGAGCACGTTAAACCGTCGGCCCCGAGTGCCATACAAACATCTATGGCATTCGTTACGGGTAGTTGGAGCCCTAAAAAGTCTGACAACCTGGTCTAACTACAGAACTTCGATATCGCCTAGTACTCGGGTTGTGAAGGTCTGATGGCAGTCGCTTCACGTAAAATATCAAAGTTCAGCCGTATCGTAGTTAGACTGAAAGCCGATCCCAACTTAGTTGGGAAAAGGCGCGGAGGTTGATGATATATCCAACGGTTTCTTCTTCTTCTACGCAATCACGGTCTAAAAAACTGTCAACAATTCTTCACTTGTATACGTGTCCGTTAAATAGACGTCTCCAGTCAATTCATTCGATTAACAAATCATCTCAAAAGTTTTTGGTGCGACTCGAGAGTTGAACAAAAAAGTTTTATCTCAATAATAACATAACGAGTTTATTACATTACCTACGAAACTTAATAGTTGTTACTTAAAGTTTAAAAAATAAATGAAATAAAAACCGGCCAGGCGCGAGTCGGACTCGTGCACAAAGGGTTCCGTACCATCACTACATATTATAAAACAAAGTCCCCCGCCGCGTCTGTCTTTCTGTCTGTCTGTCTGTTCGCAATAAACTGAAAAACTACTGAACGGATTTTCATGCGGTTTTCACTAATACATAGTGATTCATGAGGAAGGTTTAGGTATATAATTTGTACCCGTGCGAAGCCGGGGCGGGTTGCTAGTTATCTATAAAAACGGCAAAAAAATCCTGTCTGTTGTATGGGAGCCCCTTAAATACTTATTTTATTCTGTTTTTTAGTATTTGTTGTTATAGCGGCAATAGAAATACATCACCTGTGAAAATTTCAACTGTCTAACTATCACGGTTCATGAGATACAGCCTGGTGACAGACGAACAGCCAGACGGACGGACTAGAGATGAGTAATCACCCGGGTTAAAACCCACGACTGGATAAAAACCCAGGTGATTACCCATCTATAGGACGGACAGCGGAGTCTTTAGTAATAGGGTCCCGTTTTACCCTTTGGGTACGGAACCCTAAAAACCTAACCAAAACAATAATGAACATAAATGGAACACTAAGAATAAATTGAATTAACTTGCACTCAACGATGCGATGGCTAGTATTGGAAGTAACTATTTACCTGTGGTACTACTACTACTACTTATCTGTGGTATTGCTCGTGAATACTATAAAAAAAGCAGTGAGATATTAATAAATTATAAGTCACTTAGAGTAGCGTGAGGCTGAATGACCAACAAATTCCAGACAAACAGTGCCTATATTAAGTTAAAGATTTTAAATCGTGCAATTTTGTTTTATTTTGGAACTATTCAGTTAGTTAGCATTAATTTTTTTTGTTAGTTTTTATGGATTTTCTTAGTTACGGAATGAAAAATTCCAAAATGAAAAATATGTACCATTTAAAATCTTCAACTTTACACGTTCCACCTACTTTTATGAAAAACGGAGGCAAAAATACCTGGAAATTCAAACGGTCATAACTTGGACCTAAACGGATAGCTTTTTTTCAAAAATTCTTATTGTAACTGCAAGCTAGAGTCATGCCCTTTCAGTGATTTAAGTAAGTGTTCTATTTTCATATACAACCTGTACATACATAACTAGCAACCCGCCCCGGCTTCCTTCCTCATGAATCACTCTGTCCATTAGTGAAAACCGCATGAAAATCCGTTCAGTAGATTTTCAGTTTATCGCGAACAGACAGACAGACAGACGCGGCGGGGGGCTTTGTTTTATAATATAAAAAAAAATACATAATTACATCATGGAACGCGGAAGTTTAAAAGTTTTCTGTTGATGTTGTACATTCAAGCCTAAAGTTGTGTTCAAATTATTGTTACTATGTGGACATTCTAAAAGCTAATTAGTGCCAAATAAATCGTTTATTATTGTCCCATATAGCATGAATACTAGACAAACTCTAGTTTTTTAAATTAAAAATCAAATGGTGAAGTAATCAGTGCTTTAAGGCATCCATTACACGGTAGGTTCTGCTGTCAGTTTTACCACAACAGTGATTGACGATTGCATGATATTGATTGCCCAAAATCTGAATAGTTTGTGTTTAACCCCCGACGCAAAAACGACGGGGTGTTGTGAGTTTGACGTGTCTCTGTGTGTGTGTGTCTGTGGCATCGTAGCTCCCGAATGGATGAACCGATTTTGATTTTGTTTTTTCTTTGTTTGATAGGTGAATTAGTCGGGAGTGTTCTTATATATAATTCAAGAAAATCTGTTTAGCCCTTCGAAGATCATCAGCTCTTTTCTAATCGTTCAAGGGATTTTCGAGTCGGGGGTATTTTAAATTGTAAATTTATAGTTATTATTACATCATGCAACCATCATTCAAGACTTTTGGAATTGATTAAGCTCTAGATTATACCTAATATTAGATTAATGTGGATTTTAGGCACGTAAACCGGAATTCTTTTATAAGATTGTATTAATTGTAAAAATTTTGGACGATGAAAAGCGAAGCGAATGTATGTGAAGTGGTCACCATCTAACCTATACTTAATATATAAAGCTGAAGAGTTTGTTTGTTTGTTTGAACGCGCTAATCTAAAGAACTACTGGTCTGATTTGAAAAATTCTTTCAATGTTAGATAGCCTATTTATAGAGGAAGGCTATAGGGTATATATCATCACGTTACGACCAATAGGAGTTGAGCAGTAACCATAAACGCAGGTAAAACTGCGGGGACGGCTAGTAATTAATAATCGCGCCTAATATTATAAATACTACGATAATATACAAGGTGTATTTGTAAAAAGAACACTAATGATTGTTTCCAAGGTTTTCTAAATTCATTGCCAAAATGTACATTAACGCGAACGAAGCCGCGAGCAAGAACCAGTTTCTTTATAATCCAATAGCCGTCCCCGCAGTATCACCTGCGTTTATAGTCACTGCTCCGCTCGTATTGGTCGTAGCGTGATGTTATATAGCCTATAGTCTTCCTCGATAAATGGGCTATCCAACACTAAAAGATTTTTTTAATTCAAACCAGTAGTTCTTGAGATTAGCGCGTTTAACCAAACAAACAATTTCTTCAGCTTTATAATATTAGTGGAGATAGATAATCGGGCATTCTTGGAATCTTGTGGAGTTGCTCATTTTGTTATTTAATTCTGTACAAACATCGATATTAGAACGGACAATCCCATAATGGTCATTGACTGCTTACTAACCTATATTTCGTAATCTCATATCAATATAGAATTATTGTTGAGAGTTGTTGAGAATTGTTGGACATCCAATAAATAAATAAATAGTTTTGCATTCAACAATATTTATTACAAACATTTGACAATAGTTATTGTAAGCAAAAGCGTTACTAAATATTTTAGGGGCATTAGAAGGATTAAGAAAGCTTTTGTTGTGTATGAACATGTTAGAAATATCGTGACAATATTGAATGAATGAATCAGAGTAGTAGAGTAGTGCCTAAAAGTTATGGACGCATTCACAAATTTTATTGACTTGACTGATAAAATAATGTTCGGGTATTCTTTGTGTCCGTTCTTTATATGTTTGTGAAGCCCCCCGCGACACAGGAATATTCTTAACGAGGGAGAAGCCCTTCCAAAAAAAAAGTACCTGAATTGCCAAAATCTAAATTCACACGAACGAAGCCACAGGTTACCTAGTTATATGTCATGCTAAATGAATATTCCACAGAATATAAAAACAGTTTCAAAGTGGAAAAGTGATTTCTTAGAAGTAAATTGCCAGAGATACTAAATAATGTGATTGCCGCCTCGTCTTAAGGCGCTAATAATTATCCTATGCTGGACAGAGAGATGGCCGAAGGAGTCTCAAGGAGTGACAAGGAAAGCCGACTACAGGCAAAAGTAGGAGGGGGATGGAAGATTATGTTGTTCCAACCTAATGGGCTTTTTATTGTTTTATATTGTGCTGGTACAACTAGGTCCGATACTGTTTAGTGAAAAATGTGTTGGGGAAGTACCTAGTTTTGATTTGTGTCAACAAATTAGTAATTATTGCATCTAAGAGTTCAAGTAGCAAACGAGATAATTTTCAGAAAATTTCAATGTTGTCAATCAGTTAATATAAGAAGAAAGAAGAAAGAAAGAACCATTTATTGCCTCACAATACAGTCGCGCAATGCGCAATCAAAATAAAATATTACTTAAAACTAGGATCACGTTGCATTGCCATTGCACGCCCGCAGGTGTGGCAACGAGGTTAATACTCAGCTTAATGCTAGCTGTGACCCAGGCCAGAACACAGCGCTGGTCTTCCGTATTAACCCCAAGTGACGCACAGAACGAGAAGCTAAGACCAAAACCACAACATAAAGGTTAAAGTTATTGAAAAGAAAAAAAAAATGCATATGGCGTGGTGTGCATTCCAATAACTTTAAGATAAATTCAAGTTATTAAAGACACAGATAAAAACAACCACGTATGACTAGTCTAAAACAAGCGTTAGTCATAAAATTATATAACAAATTAAATCGAAACCACTTTGACTTATAATTTTCTGTCCCTTTCCCGCATAAACCGCACTGTTCGACTGCTATCGCGTGAGCGCGTCATTTTTACAAACTTGAGGGTGTATCGTTGTCGCGAGATCAACATTGCGCAATATCTCAAGACAATGCAAATATGTTTATAGTTTATAGTGTGCACAGAGTACCAGTTACGAGTAAGGTAATTCTAATTACCTAAAACACCCTGCCTGTGTATAGATACAAAAAAAAAAAAATAATAATAATATAAAGAAATACAAAGAAGGTGTTCTTAAGTTGAAGGGTATACCTATACTATATCTGTATGCCGCCGCAATTCCCCTGAAACTGGATGGAACATATGGCTCATAGGTCATAACTGTTTTGTGAGTAATTTTCATATTTATTTGTAATTAAAAGACTGATCTTTTTTCTGTGCATCAAGTAATATCTTTTTTAGATGATGTTTAAAGGTTGCCTTTGTTTTTAGCGATCGTAAAGGCGGTGGGATATCATTCCAGCAGTGAGTGGCGGCATACTTGAAACTTCCCCTGAAGGCTGCTGTTCTATATTTTGGAATCGTGAGAAGATTCAACGTCGTTCTGCTGGAGTGACTATAGTAGTCCGCGCGCCAACTTAGTGCCTTATACAAGTATTCGGGTTTTTTTGTATTTATTATACCGAACAACATGTTAGCAAAATGTAATTTTCTCCTTGCTGCCATCTTCAAAACATCATTTTGATTTAAATATGGCGTGACGTGACTTCTACGGGGTATGCTAAAGCAGAACCGGGCAATATAATTGTAGGTCTTTGAGTAAATTATTTTCGTTGCATTTCCTAATGCAGAAGTACAAAAACACTTATCTAGCAAATAATGTTTTAAGAACCTCCATCAATAATATAATAATAATTACTAATAAACCTGACATAGTGGTGATAGATCGATCAGAGCGCCGCGCAATGATTGTCGATATCGCTGTTGCTCATGACGACAACCTCGTGAAAGTTGAAAAAGAAAAACAAATCAAATATTTGGATTTGTCTCACGAGATTGTTGATATGTGGAATGTCGATTCGGCGATCATTGTTCCGATCGTCATATCTGCTCATGGATTGATAGCCAAAAGCCTCGATCAACACCTTAAGAGGCTCGCCTTAGACGGCTGGATCAAGGGACTGATGCAAAAGGCAGTTCTCCTCGACACGGCCCGTATAGTGAGGAGGTTCCTGTCTTTGGAGCCCTAACCACCGGTGTCTTGGTCCCTGTATCCGATGTCGGTGGTATACTATTTTTTATATTTTTAAATATATATTTTGTTTTATAGGGATTTAAAAATGTAATTAATAAGTTTTACGATAAATAAAGAGAATAATAATTAAACCAGCTTAGTTTTACATACCCACGCTACAAAAGACCAGAAATGGTCGAGGTAGTACTAGACACTTAAAATAATACTAAAAAATAATAATATAATACCCCTTGAAATAATATTTGATAGCTAGATTGATGTTTTAACTAATAATTGAACTAGGTACTAGCCAGAATAAATAATCGCCACATTGGTGGTGTTTAAATTCCTTAACAAAATCGACATTATATTTCTTCGCCTTTCGTGTTTATAGTTTACATACTTAGAGTCCTTTGAAGATAATTATTATTATTTTACACATCGCCTCCCGGAAAAAAAGCGTCATATCACATGTTAGGTACGTTTAACATTTTTATAGCAAATGTTGCATTTGGTCAGTTGTAAAAACATCGTTATTAGCTCAGTGAAAAAGGGAACTTTGTTCCCTTTTTCACTGAGCTGTTTTGTTCAATTCACAGGCATAAAAGTCGGGTCTTCTCGAAATAGCTGTTTTTTGTATTACGACACTTTTTTTTGCCGGGAGGCGATATTATTTTTGTTTTTCCTCTATTCACATTTTCACAGGCTTTAAAAACTGTGTGGTTAAGGAAATATAAAAGGTATAAATACACTTAGATATTCTATATTTTATCAACTTTCTGAAATTTTATATTGAGATGTGATTATGTTTTTTTTTAATAATAACTTGACACATTTCACGCACGGCCGTCTGATCCCAAACTAGGCAGAGCCTGTACTTTGGGAACAAGACATTTCTAAATACATTCATTATAGATAAATTACACCCAGACGCAGAACAACTTTAATGATCATGCTCATCATACAATTTTTTGTCTTGGGTGGGAAGCCAGTCCATTATAGTTTGATTTGTAATTGTTGTTTTTTATAATGGCAGCCTCAATGGCCTGGGTGTCAGTCGATTTGTACAATCGTAAAAGAATAACTGCAAGATTGGTTGTCAATATTTATCATTTGCCAAATCCTAACAATCCCTAAACAAGAACAGTCCGAAAGCTCTTTAAATGTGCAATTGTCTACAAATTAGTCTGTGCTTACACAACATTACAGCGAGATGTTCTCTCACAAATGAGATTATTTCTCGTTCGCTCGGTCTCTGTTTACACTTAATTTATGTTTCAAATCATTTCTACGTCAACTGTTTAATGAGAGACTTGATAACGTTCCAATTATAACGGCTAGGTATTCATTTAAGGAGAAGAAAGTGCTTTAGAAGAGCTGTTAATTCGAATAATTAATAGTGTATTTTGACTTTAGTGATAGCGTATAGGCCTTATCCCAAACTGCATCACCGAAGTGCCTTTGGAGCCTTTTGGGATCTTTGACGACGATTGACTTTAATGAATTTCGAAAAACTGTTCTAGCAATTTTTTTATCCACAATGCATATTGTTTCTGCAACCATGGAAACGTGAAGGAAATATCAAGCCAGTGATTTTATTATTACATGTTTTCGAGCTCCGATAACTATACTCACTAACAGACTGGCTAATCGCGGTCCTCGATAGGGTAAAGTTACAATTTTAGTCGTGAAGTTCCGGTTTGAGTAAAATTGTGCTGCAACGATTGCTTTAAAACCCTTTTTTCTTTACTTTTGTATTCCACTAGCATCAAATCAAAGTCGTCTTAACATAAGTTTTTTATGTATGATTATCGGTGGTAACTCAATTAATCTGCAGGGACTTAATGCTGACAGCAATTTGCACACGAAGGCGCGAGCATTCGCCCGGCGCACCAGTTGTCTCCCCGCAAGCAATGACCCTTGACCTGGCTAACCCTTCCCTCTCCCTTATTCCCGTCCTTCCCTTGGGAAGAGGTGGGCTCTCCCACCTCTTCCCACAGTTCCCCCCCTCCCCCTCTTCTCCTACTCCCACCTTAAAGGGCGGCAACGCACTTGTGACTCTCGAGTTGCAGGTGCCCATGGGCGGCGGTAGTCATTCACCATCAGGTGACCCGTCTACTCGTTTGCCCCCTATATCATAAAAAAAAAAGACTTGAGAACATCAAATAAGCTTCAATTCTCAATTCAACTGTATTTTTTTTTATGTTTGTAACCTCAAAACTTTCGACTGGGAGAACCGATTTTGATAATTTTTTTTTATTTTCAAGCTGTTGCTTCCCCAATGGCATCCATGAGAAAACCATATAAGTCTTTTTATGTTATCATTATGGAATAGTTTTTTTTAAGTCGTTTTTTAAGTATTTTTGGTAAGTCGAGTCACCGCCTCGTGTCAGAGAGCTTAGGATTGTGGGTACACGGAAACCATACTTTTTTTTTTTAAGTCACAAACATTTAAACAATGTACACTAAGAACACCAGGACTCAGGACAACTATTTACGGATCACAGATTTTTTTTTCCCATGTGGGATTTGAACCCACAACACTTGGCGCAGCGTTGTGGCAAGGTGACCACTTAAACCATTGCGCCATCCATGCATTCATATGAAGTGCCTTTAGTGTTTATATGCATATGCATCGTGAACCGTTTACGATAAGATGAGTTATGTAATCACATATTTACTAACTTATTTATTTAAAAATAAGGAATTCAATTCAGTCAAATAAGCGGAGGTAGCGTAATGGCTAAGGCGTCGGACTTGCGATCAAGTGGTTTCGGGTTCGAACCCCACCCAGTGCACTATCGACGTGAACCCACTCCTAACACAAGCATTTCGCTTAGCTGGATTGGTTAAGAAGAATATCAATAATATGTGACCCAGAGCAGCTGCTAGTAATCTTAAAAAAAAAACTGTTTGATAAAGCAGAACTTAAAATTAAATATCAACACAATGGTGCCGATTCTGTTGCATCACTCTCTAAACTATATTCTGACTAAATTTTCTTCATATAAGATGTAAACCTTGTACACTTCGAAATAAGATTTTATTTCAAATTTAAACAAGTAGGCAACATATGTCGCTATCGAAATAAGCAATTTGTTTGTCGACTATAATCTGACACGCTTAAATAAACGTTGCTTTGTCGAAAGTAAAACAAATCTATCTATCTATCAATATAAAATAAGTAATACATACCGTGGTGCAAATAGGTAAAACCCCTATCTGAAAGTGTCAATCGATAACCACCCGTTTCCAAGTAGTTGAGCCTTGTGAGAAGAAATCGGGCAAACGATCATATAAAATAATAACTAGCAGTGCCCCGCGGTTTTACCCGCGTAAGTCCCGATCCCGTAGGAATATCGGGATAAAAAGTAGCCTATGGGTTAATCCAGGTCTCCAGCTATCTACATACCAAGTTTCATCGCCATCGGTTCAGTGGTTATTGCGTGAAAGAGTAACAAACATCCATCCATCCATCCATCCATCCAAACTTTCACATTTATAATATTAGTGGAATAATTTATAATATATATAATTTAGTCTAAGCTTATTCAAAATGAAATGAAAGACAAATTGTACCTAAAATAGAAAATTCAAATGTTATTACTGCAAAGAGATCATTTTTAAAATAATAAATTGTTTCGAAATCATTTGGAGTCTTTAAATTGAATGTAGAATCGAATCATTACAACTAACTAAACCGAATAATGCGCCTAAATAACAAAATGTCATAAAAGAAAACAAAAACGCTTCGATACTGCGAAGCGACACCATTCCTTTTTACCCAGATAGCTCTGTCCCGCTCACTCTAATCGCATTAAGCATCCATTTTTGTAAGCGCTTCGAGCCCGATCCAATTTCAAACTCATTTGTTAGAGCATAAAACAATTATTAAAAAACGCCAGTGATTTGGCAAGCAATTTTTGCCGTTTTACATCACTTAACAAAGGACACAGAAATGTATAGAGTTGTTTTCT
Source organism: Euplagia quadripunctaria (assembly GCA_963859945.1). Lineage (NCBI taxonomy): Eukaryota > Metazoa > Arthropoda > Insecta > Lepidoptera > Erebidae > Euplagia > Euplagia quadripunctaria. The sequence continues at coordinate 12,608,652 of OY982583.1, forward strand.
GTCCAAATTGTAGCTTTTCTTTTTTTACCAATAATAATATACAAAATCAATAAAGTTTAAAGTATCAGAAATTACTAATACAGTAAAAACTGGCACAAATACATTTCCTACAACACCAAGTTTTTAGAACAGTGACAGGACTATGTTAGAAGTCATGAATCTTGAAGTTCTTTCACTTAATTGAGTCGAATTCTTCCCTTTTTTGTAACAAAACTTCAGAATATATCGAATTTCTTCGTTAGATTCACTCATTTTGGCGGACAGGAAAACAAATGAAAAATGGCGGGAAAGTGTTTTTTACTTTTTATTCTTCTTAATGTCCTATATTTATTAATATTAAAAGAACCTAGATACAAGCAGTACAAAAAAAGAGATTTTTCTCTTTAATTTTATAATTAAAAGTATGAAAAAACTTTTTCCCCGACATATTAGTAAGGCGAACGATAATGGGATGGCCGCCGGTAGGGGTTGACCACGCAGAACATACTCTGATCAAAGTGGTGATGTTCTAAAGGTAGGGCAGGTCATAAGTACCTACGACACTAGAGGAAGCTCGTGAGGACAGAGAAGCCCTGCTTACCTCGAAGCGAGAGAGACGTAAATTTATGTATGAATGCATTTTTTCACTGAAGTTTACTCACACTTGTATATAACCGAAGAGGCATGTATAGCGTACCAGCCCCACATGGACAAGCAAGTGTGTCGCAGTAAGCACGGAACTTTAATGCAACTAGCGTCTAAATAGTCAATGAACCTTTAGCGCGAAGTGAGACAATCCAGCTTTCAGGAACTATAACCTCCTTCGTCCGATATTTACTATAAGTTGTAAGGAAATTCCACAGATGAAATATCTGTTAAAACGAGGAGTGACTACACATGGAGACAAGAATTTTATTTATCACCGTGTTTGACAAATGAGACAAACGTTTATATAAACAAATTGATTTTTAGGCATTATTGTCATCCCATCCTATTCTGGGTAATATTTCTCATGTCATGTGTGTGTGACAAAACGGTAAGTATAAGTTGATATAGTTATCAACGTTATTTTAAAACTATTGAAGTCGCTAGCTTTTTTAAGTCGCCCAGCAGACAAACGAAAAAAAAATTACACAAACAATTACCAAATAAATATAACACTACATACTGACCGACCGTCTCCTAGGTCACTGCTGTCCACACACACGAGCACAGCCTGTGTTTTTTCGCCAATATAATTGAATGATGACTCGTGCGAGCCAACAACGGGTACACCCGCCCTACTACAATGACTCTTGACTAACAATTTATAACATACACACATATTTGGCGACATGAAACACATTGTGTGGAAGTTGAAAAATAAACGAACTTAATATCGCCAATTAGAAAAAACACACATTAAAATTTATTAAGTATAGTATTTTCATTCATGGCAAATAAATATAATTCACCGATACAAGTGTGCAGAGAAATTGCCATTCCATTGATTAGTGAAAATTATTGTTTTTGAGCTTTCGCGACTCTTATACATATTAAGTAGATGTAGGTATAACACGGGACTTAATAGCCGTCCACTCGAGATCACGATCGAAACGTCGGGTAACATAAAAGGTATTGTACCTTATAAATGTTATCGCGATTAACAAAAATATGTAGTAATAGCACATATTCGACGTCCTTTCAAAGTTCATGTATGTATTTATTAAAAAAACTATATTTATCCCTTTACTTACTTATATACTTTTTATCGTGGGAGAGCCATGCTTAGTATGGGCCGGCTCAACCGGAGTTATACCACGGCCTCACAGAAAATCGGCAGTCAAGCAATGCTTGCATTGCTTTTCACCGAGTGAGTGAGGTTACCGGCCCTAACTCTTCCCTCCCCCCCCCTTCTTTCCTCCCTTCCCCGACTCCCACCTTAAAGGCCGGCAACGCACTTGTGACTCTTGAGTGGCAGCTGCCCATGGGCGGCGGTAGTCATTTACCATCAGGTGACCCGTCTGCTCGTTTGTCCCCGAAAAAAAAAACCCTTTTTTTTAATAAAAACATCGCAAGCTTAAGGAAAACATCGCGAGGAAACCTACATATCACGAAGCCCATACGTGGTCTCTTTACTAAAGTGGAAGTACTCGCGCAGGGACCCACACTGTTCTTTCTCCTCAGCCATGAATACCTGATCAATGGCTGTGACGACACAAGATTCCTCGACCTTTACAGTCAGAGGTGGAGTATCCACCCAAATAATGTATATATATAGATCAATAGGCGGACTATCCTGACGTAGTCTCCAGAATTTACGAACTTTCCAGAAAATTTTACAGAACTCTCAGGTATGCAGTTTTCTTTACGATGTTTTCTTTCATCAACAAAGCAAACGACAATTAATTCCTTAGTAAGAACTAAATAAACAAAGAATAAAGCCTAGAAGACAACCTCAGTTAACACTTATTGAACCGTACCAAATCAATCAAAACATTTCTATAACTTTTCATGGATCTCAAAAAGCCGCCAGAGAATGTTATTACAAACATATCAATAATACCAGTATACAATACTGCTCTTGACAAACATAATCCGCCCAATGGTCATTTGACCATTTTTTTTCCATTCAGCTCACTGTGCATTGTGCCTCACACTTACGCACAGTAATGCGAGACCCTTGAAATTCAACACAAAACCGATTTGTGTATCTCATTGTAACGTTTTAGCCGCACAGTGGTCAATTCCTTGAGAATTCTTGACAAAAGATTCTGCGAATTCTGCGGCTTTATTAGTAGCATTAGGGTTTTTTTGGATGTAAGTATAAAAGGATTTCGTTCACATTAGATCAGTTTCGCAAAGAGAAGATTCAGAAAGGGATTTGTTCGGAGGCGTTCGTGGTAAGCTTTTTATTACAGTGTGTGACAGATTTCATGCTTGGCTAGTTTCTTTAAAGATCTTGGAGAAGAGATATTTGATTTTTTATTATTTGATATAATTACTAGCAGTACAATGGTAGCATTGAAGGATATTTTTGAAGATAATATTTTTTATTTATTTTTGCCGCTGCTAAATTTATATTAGATCCCTAATGTATTATAATGTACTTACGGTTTCGAATCAAAATTCAAATTCTTATTAAATATTATGTTCTCGAATTCATTTAAGTAGGTAATTAGTTGTTGGTTGTCATCGATGTATGTATATGTGATCATAGAAAAAAAAATTAGTCTTATTCACAAATATGGTAGCATCACAAACCACAAAGACGTGAATGGATCTGGCAACGCAACTGAGTGTTGTGAGTGAGAGAGTGCTGTTTTGATCCCATCAACGATCTCCTTAGCCGACTAAAGACGAAAACGACAAATATTAAATGAATATAGAGCTATAGTAGAAGCAAATAATACTAATAAAACGATATTAGTTAATCACCATAAAAGAAAAAATAACAATACGTTACTAACCACAGCCTTCCGTACAGAGTGAAAATCTCCGCTGTTTACTATAAAATCGTTACTAAATCGATATAATATGTTGCGGTACATTTCACAACTTAATTACAACGTACACATCCGTTTTGATACACTTTTATCGATACGATCAGAATAAGATTATATTGCACAAAGATGGCCGATGTAACATAACCTACACAATTGATGCTTTGAATGTACCGGTACATTTTATTGTAATACATATCATTTAGAGTAGAGCAATGTTTGTTTAATGGAGATGTAAAAATTTGTGCATACCTTTATAATCTGTGGTTACGTAATGTTAATTTATAAAAGGGTATTTATAGACCCTATTCAAATGATAATATATGAGCGACCCAAAACTAAAGTGTTAAGATTATTTTTATTTAATGAATTGAGTTGAGCGCAAAAGACCAAACTCTTTAAGCACACACTACACTGAAAGTTTTGTTGTTGTGTTTCAGTAGAAACTCACCACTAGGTGAGTAGGCAAAGGTTCATGTGATGGTGAAGCTCCTTTGGAAGTGACAAGTGTAATATCGGTGTCATGCCGTTAGACAGGCAATGTAACATGGAAAAATTAAAAAAAAAATGTCAATGACTGGCCTGGTCCTGGCCTGTTGGTCTAATGGTTAGTGACCCTGACTGCTAAACCAGAGATCGTGGGTTCGATTCCCACCCAGGACAAATGATTGTGTGATGAGCACGGTCATTTGTTCTATGTCTGGGTATAATTTATCTATAATTTATAATATGTATGTATTTAGAAATATATAAGTATGTTTATCAGCAGTCTGGTTACCATAGTACACGCTCTGCCTAGTTTGGGATCAGACCGCCGTGTGTGAGATGTGTAAAGTTATTATTATTGTTATTTAAGTACCGTAAGTAACAATATTTTCCAACATATGCACATTTACTATTTAATTATTCAAAGTGGTACTATGTGGTTTTAAATTTACACATGGATATGGAATTAGTTAGTTTTACAAAACGCAAAACAAAAAATAAAAAAAAATATACTTCGTTTAAAAATAATTGGTTTTCGCATTCATCGCCCTTCTAAAACGACAATTTGCTCCAATTAAAAATAGAAAAATACAATTTTATTACTCTCTCGCACCATATTGGGAGAACGCCTCAAACAAATGTCACTCTTAGCTTACGTGCAAACTTAAATCAAGTCAAAGTCACCCAAAAGCAGTTGTTAACACAACTTTATAAAGTCTTTTAATCCGCAAAACTAAGTTAGCAATCTGTATTTTTTACACTATTTCTGTTTCATTGTATTACAAGGTTTATTCGTTGCTAACGAGTCAGCAGGGAGCCTGCTAGAGTGAGAGGTTCGACACAAAGCGAGATAGTAGTATGTAATTTGATTTGTTTTGTTGCATTGTGGTTTGGAGCGTTCGTGGATGTCAAAGTTTTTTATTCGCTAGTTTTTGGCGCTAAAACCCTGTCATTGACATGGGGAGTTATTTCTTTTTTTTTGGTGTAAATTTATTTTGCCGCGGTTTTCATTAATTTGCTTTTTAGTCTCTCGGTTTGTTTGTTTTTGGAACGAACTTTTTGTTGGTCTCTTTGTTTGAAATTGAGACGCAAAACTGGTCCACAAAGCAGTAGAGTATAAAAGTTAAAAAAATATTATCCACTTACAACCATGTAACCATCATGAATAAAACTAGAAAGGAAAAATAAAGTTACTTCTAAAAGTTAACTTAAAGATATTTAAAATAAAAAATAAAAACTTGGGACGCGTGTAATGGACGCCATTTTGGTTCACGAATGTTTACAAATACACAACTCAGATTTTCAGTTAGTAAACTACTTTCAGGGCAATATGGATACAGTCAAGAGTCTGTTAGGTATTGTAAACTTAGACATCTTATTTTGCCAATACCTCTTGCTACCTGACCTGGGATCATCCAATTAATTGGATTCCATTATGTTTCTGTTTTTTTCCCTACGGAAAATGACTTCCACATTAACTACTTCTTCTAGGCCATCCATACCATTAAATTTTGCGAACGTTGTTATGTGTTTGTTGTGTTTGCTAATTATTAGCTAAAGAATTTGATCAGAATAAAAACAAGCAGAAGCTGGCAGGAAAAATATATTTTGTACTTTTCAGTTTGAAAAACGTAATATTACACATATTTAATTAAAAAAGTTATCTACATTTAGCTGTTATTACCCTTGCAGATTTGCGACTTCCTGTACGCGAGTTCTACAATGGGCTTCCGAAAAAGTGGTCACTGATCATGATCGTCTGGGGTGCGGTGCTTCTATAATGACAAGTTTTAGAACCACTGCCCTCATTACTCCGGGTAAATGTTACAATTGTTATCCCTACACGTTTTAGTATATTATTTGTGATGCGATTTGCGCTAATGGCTTGCCATGTATTCAGGGATGTTTTGTGTTTTGTTACTTTAGTGCGATGGAGTGGTACTTAAGTCGTATTGACTGTGATAATGATTAAAACTATTTGCTTAATATGTAAAAAAATTATTCCTAAAGGGTGGCTTTTAGGTTGCGTATTTTCCTTAAGCCAAGTAATTATTCTTCTTATTTAGTTGTTTATTTGCTAGCTGTAATTTATGGTATGTAATAACTGTAACGGTATTATATTATATCTATTTGGACATAATCTGTGGCTGCTTATAGCCCGTGCACGTCATTTTTGGCCTTAGCAGAATATCAGCGCCGCTTCGGGTATTTACTCGAAGTGGCACTATGCTGAGCTAAGGACCATTTTTGCATCACATATACGGTATGGGAACCTTATTAGTGTTTATTTTTGTTTTTATTAGTATGTATTACCTTTTGTGTTAGCTGTTTGTGTGTTAGCAGAATAAATGTTTCTTTCTTTCTTTCTTTCTTTCTATCCATTTATCTCTTTTATGTACACTACTTTATTAAAATGTAACACAGAGATATTAATCCCTATTTCCCTTGGTCACGTCATCACGCGTGAACAGCTGGACCGATTTCGCATTTTTTTTTGTGTTTGTTATTGTCAGCAGAAGGTTCTTATGAACGAAAAAATTAAGAAAATTCCGTAAAAAATTAGAAAACTTAACGAGGGACTTACGCGGGTGAAACCGCGGGGTGCAGCTAGTAATCATATAATTATGAACATCTACGGAATTTACGTGTTCACGTAGTAAGTACATACCTCTGAATTGCCTGTGACCACGGCCAGTGCAACCTGGTCCAAACGTCAGGCAATACAGAGGTATGTAATACCTATTACGTGATTGCGTTAATTCCCGCACTTATACATAAGTTTATCATGAAACGCGAAGGTTTAATAATTAGTATCTTATAAGCATTCAAGTTTCATTGCATATGTTCATATATATTATTATATACCGAAATTCAGCAATCCAATCATTACTATTATCAGATACTAGCAACGCCCTGCGTAAGTCCCGAGTAAGATCTCGTGGGAATATCGGGATAAAAAGTAGCCTATGCGTTAATCCAGGTTTCCAGCTATCTACATACCGAGTTTCATGGCAATCGGTTCAGTGGTTTTTGCGTGAAAGTGTAACAATTCGCGAGGCGAGGCTATTCGGCAAGATTTGTCCATTACCATAAAAAAAAGGTCATAAAAAGTTACCTATACCATTCCCTTGACCCAAGACGGTCCAAATTAAAAAATAAAAAAATAAAAAAAATTATTAATAAATTATTATCTATCTCCAGGATATGGAATAAATGAATGGTGACTGGCCTGCTGGTCTAGTGGTTAGTGACCCTGACCGCTATGCTTATAGGTCGTGGGTTCGATTCCCACCTGAGTCTGGGTGTTCTTTGTGTCCGTTGTTTCTATGTTTGTAAAGTCCCCCGCGACACAGGAGTAATTCCTAATGCGGGAGTTGTCTTATAAAAAAAAAATATATATATTAAGTTTAGGTCACAAGAATGTTGGGTTATTAAATTCTTAGGTTCAACATTTTGGATTTTTACTTTGGGGGAAGGGAAGGGGGGATCGTATTCGCAATATGCCCCCCCCCCCCTCTTGGATTGTTGGAAATTTGTATAGGTTCTGGTTACCAATCATCATCAGACCTGTTTTCCAATCCCGCCTAATGATAAGCCCTGTCAGAAAAGTTATTCAGGGCCAACTGTCCCTAACTATAGAGACCCACTTACCTATAAAATGACATTGCACAAGTAACAGCTGCGTGCCAACAAAAACGCACAAATCATCTGAACATACCTCTATTAAGGCGTTATCAGATCGCCGAAGTTTCAAGCAATTTGCCGCGAACAAATGCATTGGGCGTACAAAGATATCAATCTGTGTAGACCTTTGTATTATGAGTTCTTAACAATAATATCGTCTTAGAAACTGTTTAGTATGTTACTAATTTGATTTTGATTTAATAACGTTCTTAACAGTTCTTAAACGACTTATAACACAATAGTTATTCAGTGGTGATTTAAACTTTAAATATTTACTCCTAAGGGTGTGATTTTATCTAGCTCTCAAACACGTGTTGTCAAATAAATGCATTCAAGTAAAATCTTCTGTATTTAATCTTATAAATAATTATTCTCTATTTATCTCATCTCAAAATATTATCTTAGTGAAGAAATAAACCTAATCAAATTACCAGAGTCTAGTGGTTTCATTCCAGCAGGGTTTTCTGAGGATCAGGCAGTCAAAACATCCTTAAATATGGTGCTATGATCACAGAATAGAGAATAGTACTGCGTACAGAAAACTCACTCATATAAGACACTTAAATAGATATGGACCCTCGCTTGTAAGTTATAAAGTACAAATTGGTTCGGAAAAAATAAAATCTGTATTCCATATTCAAAAAACATTTGCATATTTAGCTTGCTTAAGCTATTATGTGTTGAATCTCTACATGCGAGAGTTTCTTTTGTATTTGCACTGAAGAGATAAGAAGTTAAAATTCTGGGAAATCTACGGTAAGAATATTTAGTAAAACGGTTGTTCGAATTCGCAGTAAACACTGTCACACCACAGAATACATAATGTCACACTTAGAAATAAAGATTCAGTTAGTTACGCGTTTCATTAGTTTGGCAGATAACAGTTTTAAGTTTTCTCTGAAAGTTACTCTAAGGAGTAGGTTTCGATTATTAATAAAGTTGAAGTGTCCGTTTGTAATCTCATAATAACAGCATTTTATTTAATGCATCCGAATGTTAACACGGTACATAGACCAAAAAATCAATTTCTAAAATTTTTGTCTGTCTGTCTTTCCACGGGACTTTCACTGGCAGATAGCTGGTGTTAGAAAGAGTAACTTAGGCTACTTTTATTTTGAAAAAATGATTAGGGTTCCCCCCAAAATATATAAATATGTACACGCGAGGGAAGCCACGTGGGGAACGGCTAGACTATATATAAATAGGCACAGAAAAAACGGTTCACACAAGTAAAAACCCTTAAGATCTTGTACTGATGTTTATACGTCCTTACCTTGGATATACTTCTCAGGTCTGGAACCCCTGTTACAATAAATATATTGATCATATTGAATCAATTAAAATACGATATATAAAATACTTATGCTTCCATCAAAAGGTTCCATATGACTCTGGTCATTATATTAATCTGTGTAAAAAATTCATATTCTACCTTCAGTAAAACGCCGTAAGGTCGCTGACTGTATTCTTTTATTTATTGAAAACTAGCAGCGCCCCGCGGTTTCACCCGCGTAAGTCCCGATCCCGTGGGAATATTGGGATAAAAAGTAGCCTATGCGTTAATCCAGGTTTCCAGCTATCTACATACCAAGTTTCATCGCAATCGGTTCAGTGGTTTTTGTGTGAAAGAGTAACAAACACCCATCCATTCATCTATCCATAGTGGGATTACTAACAACAATATCGACTGTTCGGAACTCTTGTCTTAATTCTCATGAAATGTCCCATTCAAATTCACACGCTTTATTAAAAAAACCTTTAACCCACCGATGAGAATAGCATCTGCGTGTACCAACTATAAAGACAGAACAGCTACATAGTGCGAGCGAGCCGCAATTTTAATACTTACTTTTTTTTTTTAATGCTATAGGGGGCAAACGAGCAGACGAGTCACCTGATGGTAAATGACTACCGCCGCTCAAGGGCACCTGCAACTCGAGAGTCACAAGTGCGTTGCCGCCCTTTAAGGTGGGAGTAGGAGAACATGGGGGAGGGGGGAAGAGTGGGAAAAGGGGGGAGAGGGGAAGGACGGGAATAAGGGAGAGAGAAGGGTTAGGGCCTCCGGTGACCTCACTCACGCGGGGAAATGAAATGCAAGCATTGCTTCACAGCCGGTTTTCTGTGAGGCCGTGGGAACGAGCGGAGTCGAGCCGGCTCATACGTGCCGAAGCATGGCTCTCCCACAAAAACTACTTTACTTATACTCGTAAAGTTGTCTATACTTTTTAATTCCTGTTAATTAGAAAAATTTTAATTGTACATGTGAGAACTGTGTAGTCGCTTATTAAGTCACTTTTGTATGTTGCTTAGCAGCTCTGTGATTTTCTTTTTTATTTTAGAACACATTTACATTGTCATTTACATTGTCCTCACATTAAATTACGCTTATAAGGAATGTAACAAGTACCTTGTAAAAAAAACATGTTGAAAAGGAGTGTCCTTGGAGTTTCTTGCCTGTTCTTCTCCATAGGATCTACGTATTGGAACAGGCAACTAGCTTCACGACCGACTCCTACTGACTGACTCCTCCTGACAATTAAAAAATACCTACAATGGGTTTACTTGAAATAAATAATTTTGATTTTGATTTATAAATGGAGATTTGTCATGGCAGACACATTGTTATATGGTTTACTGCAATTATATTTTAGCTGTAAGCCTTCCAAGCTTGTTAAATAAATAAATAAAAATAAATACATAAATGTGTCATACAGATAACGTACAAAGTGCGATTTACATTAAATATCAATAACGTGTTTTTTTATATATTTTTTGGAATTAAACCCCCTACATAATTTTTCTGTATGATATCACATTCAACACAATTACAGTGCTTATTACAGAGCAGTAACAATTTAAGAAGGAAACGCGTCAACGATATCTGGCGGTGTTGTGTTCGAACTAGTTATTAGGAGGTAACGTGCAGTTAGCGCCGCGGGATACTCGCGACAATCGAGATAGCTTTCTTTCATGTTGCGAATGTGTTAGGGTTCTGTAAGAGACGGGAAAACCACTTTTTTTTTCTTATTTGTACGTAGTCTGAAGTTGGGTACACATTGTTGAGACGGCGTCGTTAGTTCCGTTGGCTCTTATGCAAGTTTTTATTAAGTTTATCTGTTATGAAATTCTTAGAAGCAGGACTAAGACTTGATATGAACACGGCATGGTCTCATACATCGTGGGACGCAAAATATACGGCAGTCTACACGAAATTCGTAGCCTATGGACCTCCAACCGTGTAGAACTGCTGTTTTAATTCTGGTGAATAGAGTCGCCAGTGGTTCATATAGTGTTGCCAGATGGTCAAGATTCGTCTGGATTGTCCCCACGTTCATTTGATGTCCAGACTCCTGACCTGGTAAAATGTTTTAACAAAACAGGAATTTAAAATTACCTTGTGGTTTCAAAGTCGCTTAGCTAACTAATTTTAAATTTTGAAGTTCACGTAAAATAAATATTTATTAGTTCCAAGTAACCTTATAAATAAAAAGTAATATTTTTATTTGTAAATTGTAATATCTATTTATTTGTCCGACAATAGATAATCCCAAAACCCCAACTCTTGATTTTTTTTTTAGATATTTCAGGCAAGCCTAGTTCATAGGAAAAGGAAACAGCGTTGGCAATGCCATAGATACCACTGTTTGGACTGTTTATAGGCACTAATAACCATCTCAAGGGTCGTTTGCTTCTTCAGCAATTCAGTTATTATCTAAAAGAATTATTGTTATTTATTTTATGTACTCGAATATTTAATCTCAAAATTTAAATAACAACAAGGCCATCTACGGAACCACGACTATCAAAACTAAAATTAGTTTAATGTAACAATATTACAGACGGGATGTCGCCAGCGGGTGTCCTGGGTTCGATCCCAGGCGGGGTTTGACGCTGTTATGGGATCATGTCCCGCGGCTAGCAAACTGTTCAAATCAACTCTATAATATGAAACTTTAGGGGGAAGATTTTACATTTAAATTAACTAACATACAAACAATGAATAGCTCGATTAAATGGTGTACGAAAGGGTGAATAATGAATAATATAATATGTTTGATTGCCTCGTGTAGAAGCGAAACACGTGTTGAAAAATCACTGGTAGAAAGCGGAAGATAGCAAATACGGCTTTGGAGGTACCAGCCACACTTGGCTGGCATATGTCTCTCTTGAGTATAGATGGGTAATCACCCGGGTTTTTTCCCGGAAATGGGTTTTAACCCGGGTGATTACCCATCTCTATAGATGGGTAATCACCCGGGTGATATGTTTCTAAATACATACATTTTAAAGATAAATCATTATATGATTAACGAATAATTGTTTTTTATCGTTTGATTCCATTGTTAAAAAAACATTTTCGTTGCACCTCAAATTTACATTAAAAAATGTGACTTTATTTACTTTACAAATTAAAAGCGTTTTTTTATGGGATAGGGGGCAAACGAGCAGACGGGTCACCTGATGGTAACTGACCCACCCATGGGCACCCGCAACTCAAGAGCCACGAGTGCGTTGCCGGCCTTTCAGGTGCGAGTAGAGGAAGGGGGGAAGAAGGGTGGAGAGGGGAAGAGGGAAGGGCCTCCGGTAACCTCACTCACTCGGCGAAATACAATGCAAGGATTGGTTCACTGCCGGTTTTCTGTGAGGCCGTGGTATCCACCGCGTTATTATAATATCGTAAAAAAATATGGATGGAAACACAAATTACACTTCGCCTTTTAACACGCTTTTATTTGCTTCACTTAAAAATAACTACGATGTAAATAAATGTTGGAAGTAATTTTAAGTTACTCCTAATTGCCGAATCGAAATAAAACTTTGTATATACAATATATATGTACATTTATGTAGTTTAGATGACAATATCGTAATTTGATGATGGAGCTAGGAGGTAGATAGTGGAACAGTTGGTATAGGGGGCAAACGAGCAGACGGGTCACCTGCTGGTAAATGAACCGCCGCCCATTGGCACCTGTAACTCAAGAATCACAAATGCGTTGCTGACCTTTAAGGTGGGAGTAGGGGCAGGGTTAAAGAGGGGAGGGGATGGGGGAGGGAAGGGTTAGGGCCCGGTAACCTCACTCACTCGGCGAAAAGCAATGCGAGCATTGCTTCACTGCCGGTATTCTGAGAGACCGTGGTATCACTCCAGTCAAGCCGGCCCATACGTGCCGAAGCATGGCTCTCCCACGAACATGTAGTTTAGATAACAATACCATAATTTGACATCTTGGAGTAGATCTAATGATGGAGTCAGGAGGTGGATAATGGATTTCTTCAGGGGGCATTCCAGGGGGCAAACGAGCAGACGGGTATATATAGAAAACAGATTGGGCTTGGTAACTATGGTCTGATAAGCCAGGAGGTGGACCACTCTTTTTTAGTTTTTAATTAGGTTCATCATTATAGCGTGTTTTTAGGGTTCCGTTCCTCAAAAGGACATAAAGGAACCCTTATAGGATCACTTTGTTGTCTGTCTGTCTGTCGAGAACCTTTTTCTCAGGAACCCGTCGACGCATCGAATTGAAATTAATTTCATTACATAACTGCTCTGCGGATCTTTGAAGCTGTAAAAAAATTAAGCTTCTAAGTCACCGCAATCAAAAGATATGGCCATTTAACCCTTATATTTTGAACATTTCGCAGGTAAATCAAAACCTATACGCGTAAACAAACACACACCGTGGTATTTTTTAAGGTTATAAAAGGTTTATACTAGGGTAAGGGCGGGAATAACTTCGGAACAACTGTTGTATGAATACAAATGTCAACGCTATACTTGGTATAAGCTATTATTTGTTTATTTGTAGACATTTTGCTTATTCTTAGTTAATTCTCGAGTATAACTATTATACCACGTTTATTTGTAAGGCTGTTAGGGTACTTCCCATTGACATAGAATCATGAATTTTGGTAAGAAGCAAGGTCTGACAGCACAATTAAAGAAAAAAATCCGAAAGTCGTTAATTTGTTGTTATATCACATAAAAAATAAATTGTGATTACAAACTTATATTTTGCAGTTGTATTGTTGACTTTGTCATACATCGCAAACGTAAAGTTAATTTTGTCTTTCAAAAAAGACGGGCAAAAGTATTCGAGAATTGATTCTCGAGATGGACGTACTGGCTGCATACAAGTATGTTTGCTTACGGAACTGCCCGGTTTTTAGTTTTATTAAACTACTTACTCGCATCACTATTTTTAAATCGACCAAACTCAGTTTTTCTCCGAACAGTACTTGCATTTAAAGAATGCACATAGGATTTAATTGAAAAGTGTTGTTTAAAACGCAATCTCATCAATCTAATATCAACAATTAGTTTCAAAGTGATTTTGTTACGGAAATCAATCATCGAGAAATCTAATGACCTAATTCTAAAAAATAATTTGTTTCACAAAAGCACGACAAAACTTCAAATATGTTCACATATTCTGTAATAGGTACACACACGAGGCTAGAGTCAGGTGTTCAAAGGAGAGTTCAGGGAACAAGGGGGACTGCGAGGGTGCGGGGGGAGACTGGGAGGTGCCTGAATTCGATTCCGGGCTATTGAAAAGTTTCAAGAGGCGAAAAGCTTCGACAAACGAAGCTAAGTGAATTTCGAGCCCTCGGAAAAGACAGGGGCGGGTTTGGGTTATTGTTTGGTATGATAAATAATTGTTATGTATATGTAACAGTTTCTAGGTCAATTTATATAAATGTCCTTAATTAAGCAGATGAACAAAATAGTTGAAAAAAAGCCATTATTTTGTAATCCTGTTACAGTTCAACAACATCCTAGCAGTGTATTTACAGCTCACTTGTTGCCTAGTATCTAGTAGTCCCTCATTTTTGCACAATACGTCGCCATTCTGGACGATTGGCACCATGAATCTAATAAAAATAATGTACACCTGTTCGAAGAAGAATGGAGGTGTGAGCTAGGTGAGACCAACTCAAAACACGACCACCTTTAAATATTACATTTATTTACATCAATGGTGCTCTCATGTGTCCGCAGTTCTCTCATCCTAGCCGCAGCAACCTCGGGGACTCGGGAATTCGAGTGTCACGCATGTTTTAAAAACGGTATTCATGTTTAAAATATGTTAAATAATTATCTACCTTAATTCCTGAGTACCTACTGGTCAGGAGTATAGGGAGCTTCGCCAGAGTAAATTAAGCTTTCACACGTTATCATTAAACAGACTTTAGATGTTGTGCTAACTTTAGGTATATTTATTTTTCGAGATCAAGCTGTGTCTAAGTGTCCTTAAAGCCGTAAATACATCATTATTTAAATTTTATGTGTTTACAGGTTTAGACTATCAGGCGGTCCGAGGGCTTGTTTTCCCATGTAGTATACAAATATCTAAAAAGCCCAATGCTGTACTAAAATCACATTGAAAATTGGTTTGGGAATTAACGATAAAAACGATACAAGTAAATTTACACAAAAGATAAGTAATATTGTTTTCTGAGTCCGCCTCTGTTCAGGCGGCTTGGTTCCAATTTTTATCAATCCCATTTCATTTCCCCTTACGAAAGTTTTCCTCCAATTTCGCGCTCTCGCCCCCGCCCATTTAGTGCTGGGATCATTTTTAAATATCGATAAAATATATTCATTATTTTTATTATGAGTGTAACAAAAATTAGTGACGTATTAAAATTTTAATGTAGGTAATATCTGTATCTAATTTTGATGCAAAAAGTGGAAGACAAAAGTTTATTAATTGAAATTTCAATTTTTTTTGTGTTAGTGATGTAAATGTCATTGAAGACTGCGACTTGCAATTACCAAGCATTGCAGGCTTATTAATATTATGGTTAACATCTCACATACCATACATACCAGCAATGATGACTATGAGGTTATTCACTCTCACTTCTTTGTATTTTACAATTATGTATGTAATATGTGTACCTATTGTGAGCTAATACATTTATTGTACACACGTGTGTACTTCGGGGATGCTCGACTAGTTTCGGACACGACAGGCGTCGTTTATCAGGCGCTACACTTTTGAGTAAACACGTATATATCCTTAATAAATATGAAAACCACTGACGAAAGTTTGTAATATAGAGCAAATAAATTGTTTTAAATGATTTATTTCAGTTTTAAAATATATTTATTTTCCGAAAACGTAGAATTTTAACACACATCATTTTAAGCTCATAAAGTATCTTTATGCAAAGAAAATCACACCCACCCGTTACTCTGCTGCTACGTCATTCCAGTGTTTAAGTCTCGTATAAACAGAAAATAACATTTAAAATATCTCCACTTTTATAATAGTAGTGGGGAAAACAAAGGATTACGTAATTAACATTTTAAATATAATATATATATAATAATTAAGTAAGTAAGTACTACTTAAAGAATACAATTAATATGTACCTATAATTCAACATCATCTTGAAATATCGATAATTCATTTCAGTAACATCACTACAGTTTAAACATTAAAGTATTTCTCGGGAGACGCGGACGTATCAAGCGATCATTTCTCTGTTATTACACTGCCAAATTCAATTGTGGACCGTTTACACCGACGCTTTATTATTAACTGACCCACTATATTTGACAGGATCATCGTAACAAACCAATTGATTTGGACTAATAGGTTACTTGGGTATATATTTTTAAGGTTTTTTTTTTCTTGTATATAATGTGACTTGTTAGGACAGATATTTTTATAACGAAATTTAACCTCAAGGCAGAATAATAAAGAGACCACTTCGCTGGTTTGCGAGAATATCGACATAATTGAAAATTCAGTCGAATTGAACTAAGTATGCCAAACGACCATAAATCTTTGATATTTTATGGTGAACAGAAATGCAACGCCGATTTCGTGCTAACGTTCGTTAGAAAGTGACAAGTTCGTTACATATTTAGAACAAAATACTCTAGCGGAAATCACAAAACATTGCCATTCTCTAAAATCAATAATTTTTAGTTATGTCGCTATTCTTGCAAACCAGCGCCTCATTACCAACTTAAAAAAATATTACCTCTTGGTATTGGGTTTTTCTCGGTTTTCGGCTAAGAATTTCTGAGTGGCAACCCCGGTGTCTGAAACTGTGCCTATTAATTAGCAGTAGACATTCGTTGGCATTTGTTGCCCATTAATTAGCAATATGATCATACGTATGCACATTTTATGTTTTGCACGGCTCTGCAAGATTAGTTACTGACCAGGCCTGGTAGTGGAGGATTACCTACCCGAAATAGTAAATTTACCTACGCTAGAACATCACCAAGCTACGGCTCACTAAGTAGGAGACACACAAGCGCTTTTTAGGCCCACATTCAATTGGGCTGGCAATCTCTATGTATATTCAATAGTGCGATCAATTTTTTTTTATTTATTTGTTAAGAGAGTTCTTATTTATTTAAATGTATTGTTAAAGTAAGTTATCTGCTCATAATAATTACCAATTTTTTTTTTTTGATAAGAACTCCCGCAACAGGAATTACTCCGGGGGACTTTACAATCATAGAAACAACGGACACAAAGAACACCCAGACTCAGGTGGGAATCGAACCC
The DNA here is from genome assembly GCA_963859945.1 of Euplagia quadripunctaria. Taxonomy (NCBI): domain Eukaryota; kingdom Metazoa; phylum Arthropoda; class Insecta; order Lepidoptera; family Erebidae; genus Euplagia; species Euplagia quadripunctaria. The sequence goes on from OY982583.1 coordinate 12,625,819, forward strand.
ACGACCTATAATAAGCATAGCGGTCAGGGTCACTTACCACTAGGCCAACAGGCCAGTCAAGTTAATTTGCGATCAGTTATCAGGTGGTAAAAACAAGTAGGTAAATATAATAAATATCTTTAATATTTTATTTATTTTGTCAGAATAAGAAATGAAGTTAGAAAAACCATTAAAAAGAAATCAAGAGTTTCCATTTAAATGGAAGAAGTGAAAATTGATGAGAAATTTGTTTTTTAACGAAACCTAATGACATCGGAGTGAATAAATGAACTTTGTAATTGGTTTTTAAAAGGTTCACAACAAAATAAACATTTTGAAGAGTTTTTGAGTTTTATGGAGTGGCAATATTATACGCGCAAGTAATAATCGTCGGGTTGTACCCTTGTTTGATCCCTCAGTGGTGTTTACAAAGTTTAGAAAAGATGATTCTATGTATAGATTTCGAATTGACATATGACATCACTAGCAACCCGCCCCGGCTTCGCACGGGTAGCAGAGACATCTTTTACAATCATCATCATATTTCAACCAATTACACAAAACCTTAACAAATTATATACCAAAACCTTCCTCATGGATTGCTCTATCTATTTGTGAAAACCGCTTGAAAATCCGTTCAGTACTTTTTCAGTTTATTGCGAACAGACGGACAGACCCGGCGGCGGACTTTGTTTTATAATACACCAGCAACCCGCCGCGGCTTCACACGGGTACAAATTATACACCTAAACCTTCCTCATGAATCACTCTATCTATTGATGAAAACCGCATGAAAATCCGTTCAGTAGTTTTTCAGTTTATCGCGAACAGACAGACAGACAGACAGACGCGGCGGGGGACTTTGTTTTATAATATGTAGTGATGTAGTGATATTGATTCAATCTACAGATTCCCAAACAGTTCCTGATTCAAAATTTAAATCAATTTTTCATCGGCTGCTTGTCTTACTGGCTTATTCTAAAAACTTTCAGTGTGACCCAGGTATATAAGAATGTCTATCAACAGTCTGGTTACCATAGTACAAGCTCTGCCTAGTTTGGGATCAAACGACCGCGTGTAAGATGTGTTAAGTTATTATTATCATTATAAAATGTCAAGTCTCCATCTGTTGACAATGGTGATAGAAATTCGGATTGCGGAGGTCAGAAATCAGTCAAATTAAGTACATATAAATAGAAGCCAATCCTGATATAGTCAAATTAAACATATAAAATAACTAGCAATCCGCCCCGGTTTTGCACGGGTACAAATTATACAAACCTTCCTCATGAATCACTGTCTATTAGTGAAAACCGCATGAAAATCCGTTCAGTAGGTTTTCAGTTTATCGCGAACAGACAGACAGACAGACGCGGCGGGAGACTTTGTTTTATAATATGTAGTGATATAAGTACCTACTCATAGAAATAGAGTTCATAAGCTCTCGAAGATAAATCATTTAATCTCTAAGAACACTCTTATATAGCAACTCGTATCCAATAATTATCGCCATTATCACGCATCACACCGTGAACCCATAATGACCCCAATAAGCACCGCATTACCAACACCTCGATATAATCCGCGCATTCATTCACTCACTCACTCATTCACCGAGCACAAAGAACATATTTCATGGTTTAAGAGGAACAGCGGGCGTTCTTATGGGATTTGTGTTTGGTGTTAAATATTTTTATCATCATTATTATGTACCTACTAGCAGTTCCCGCGCGGCTTCGTTCGTGTGTACTTATTTGTATATTTTGCGCGGATCCCTAATTCTTTTTCCAAAATAAAAGTAGCTTAAGTTACTCCTTATAACACCAGCTATCTGCCAGTGAAAGTCCGGAGTTCCGGAGATTAGCCGAAACAAACAGACAGACAAAAATTGAAAAAACTAATTTCATTCATCATCAATTTAATAACTGTTTGAACTTAAAATACCTATTATTTTGACATTACAAACAGGCACTTCAATTTATTTGTATCGACTATACGGGGGTCCCATTAGAAGTTCTTAGAAAATAAAAAAACGGAATGATATAGAAGCCTGTTAATTGATGATTTATACTCTTAAAATACTATATTTCTATAAGTTTTTATGAACAACATGAAAGATGATTTCAATTTAGATCTAATGAATGAGCCACCTTTTACTTTTATTATTTAATTTTGATTAATCGACCTCAAACCTGTGACTGTTTTGTGAATGCCTCATAAATAGCTATAAACCCGGCTTTAAAGTAACAGGAAACCATATAAATATGAAAATCGTTCTAGAATATTTCATAGGGACGTGTTAATTTATGAGGAAATAGTAAAGAAAATGCATTCACTCTGATGCATTTATGCTGTGGTTTAACTGAAGAGATACGAGCGGTTTTACCTTTGATCAAATAATGACTTTCAAAGCTTTGGAATCATGTCTTTATTCAACATTCGTTTGATCAGCGCCACTGATTACTGTGGGCCGAAACTATACAGGGTAAGTAGCTTAGAACAATGCTTTGATTTAGGACCTACCGCCCTTTAAAATAATATAATTATAGTTTAAAAACTAAAAAACACGCTTTTATAGAAAATTCAATTTAAAAAAAATTAAAATTTAATCGAATTATTGCATTGTCATCAGTTTTTGACACGTGTGCAAAATTTGAATGAAATCTGGCCGTTTAAATTGGGTCAAAATCGCTCCCAAAGGAGTCAGTTACAAACATACAAGTGAATGGCGATAGTATTCGTTAAAAATAATCGATCGATTATAAATATATATAAATCGATTTTTAATCTATGGGATATCGACTGGAAACTAGTGCAGAGCCAGAGAGATATTTCAGGCCTAAGCAATAAAAATTATTTAATGCTAGATTTTTTAAATACCAATAGACTTAATTAGTTTAATTTAATCAGAAATCATATGGGCCGTATACTAGACCTCGTTCTTTGTACTATCCCTTTGAGCAATGTTAGCGAATGTGTCACTCCTGTTAGTAAGGTTCATAAGCCACATCCACCTCTAAATGTCACTATCTCACTAGAAATAGAAACTAAGCTTATTTACAAAACAACTAATTTAAGGCCAAACTTCTTTAAAGGTGATTACCAGGCAACATGCTTGTACCTGAGTGAACGAAACTGGGTTGATTTGCTTGGGGGTTTGGATGACTTAAATAAAATGCTCGAGGTGTTCTATGATCATCTGAATATCACAATACGGAAATTCATACCAACTCGCTCACCCACTAGGAACAAATTTCCACCGTGGTTTAATAGAAATCTAATTCTTTTTTTTTTATTTTTTTATTTAAAGACTTACAATATTTCTTACATTCAACTTAATTTTAACATGGCACTATAAACCAGAATTGGTTTTTCTGTGCTCTGCTGATCCGTATCACATCTTATAATTACAATATACAATGTTAGGTGTTTGCATTTATCATTACATTGAAGACTTTTGATAGGTTACAGCGTGTCACTCATTTCGCTCGACAGAATTCCCTCCTCAAGAACCAGTTTTGACTGAGCGGATACATACGGGAGTGAACTCTGTCGTGCAATAAATTGTAGTAAATATTGGTAAATTATTATAAGTGACCTGTAGATCTAAATATATATTCTATTTGATTAATATAATTCTAACTGAAGTATTAATTACTTTTTATGATGAATGTTTTCTATTAACTTAGATAAATAATATGTTTTTAACTTAAATTTAATATTCATTTCATTTAATTCCTTTTTAATGCTAAGCGGAAGTTCATTCACTAACCTAGGAACCTGGTATTGCAGCATTTGTTTACCGTACTGATTACAGTATCTAGGCAATATGAACTTGGGAGCTTGTCGTGTTTGTTCTTTTGTAACTTTACGGACTTTTGGGTAAGATTCATTGAACAAGTTTTCAGTGAGGAGTATAAATTTAACCTGATCGTGAATAGGTATGATTTTGCAATGATTAAAAAGTTCATCAATGTCTTTAAACTTTGCTTTGATTTTGTCTGGTACAATGGTTTTAATTATTCTTGACTGTAGGCAGTATAATTGGTCAAGATGCGATTTAAAAGTGCGCCCATAGCTACTCAAGCCATAGAATATGGTGGTTTCTCCAAGAGCTTTGTACAGATATAAAAGAGTAGAATAGGGAATATGACGTTTGACAATTTTGAATTTCGCCAATATAGCTCTTAACTTGTTACATACAAGGTTTATATGATCTACCAATTTAAAGCGGTCATCTATTATGAGGCCAAGATACCTTTGCTTGTTCACAAGTTTTAACGGTTCACATGTGCAATTCATGAGATTATTATGTAGACAATTATGATTATATGCTATAACTTTAAGATTGCTGGGTTTGCGGTTTTGACTAGTACTTACATACATAAATTTTGTTTTCCCTGTATTTAGTACAAGCCCTGCATCATGAGACCATTTTAAGAGAGCAATAAAGTCTTCTTGCAAGTTTTTTAGTGCTTTATCAATATCCTTATCAGCAGATACAAGACATGTATCGTCTGCAAACTGGTATATCTCACATGTGGTGATTACGTTAACGGCATCATTGACATACGTTATATAGTGGAGGGGGCCAAGTACCGAGCCTTGTGCTGTGCCATCCTTAACCTCAATTTTCTTGCTCACACTGTCATTAATTTTTACAACATATAATCTATTAGTAAGATAGTCCTTACACCATTTACTGAGGGGACCTCGTATGCCACAGTCATCTAATTTTTCAATCAATGTTTCATGTTTTAAGGTGTCAAAGACCTTACTGTAGTCAATAAATATTATTAAAACGTGTTCTTTATTATTAATATGTATATATATATTATCGGTAAATTGAGAAAGTAGTTGCGTGGCACTCTTTCCTGGCTGAAAACCAAACTGTTTATCAGTAATTATACAATTATTTTTGTAAAACTTGTGTAGTTGTTTTGATTTATTTAATTAAATTGTTCAATGAAAAAAATAGGCTTCGAATACGATTTAAAAAATATAAAAATTCAATGGACGAGGTAGAATTAAAATCTGTTGGGAAAATCTGTAATAGTCTGGCCACGGAGTGTTACAATAGCTATATTAAAAGTCTTGAGGGTGAACTACGGAGAAATCCTAAGCTGTTTTGGCCGTATGTCAAAGCTAAGCGGGGAGGAACTAGCACATACCCAAAATCTATGACTAATGGGCTGGTCACTTCATCTGATGGTAGTGAAATATGCGAATTGTTCGCGGAGTACTTTTCCTCTGTTTACAGTACAAATGAAGTCATCAGTGACACAGAATATATGTCCGAAAATCTGCAGGCTTTAAATATAAACAGTTTGAGTCTCAACGTGCCACCTTTAAAACAAGATGACATACAAAATAAACTAAAGAACATTGATACTACTAAAGGGGCTGGTCCAGATAGAATACACCCAATATTTGTGTCAAAATGTCATTTAGTGCTGACTCCGCTGCTAATGATAATTTATAAGAAATCTTTGAACTCTGGAGTATTTCCTCACAGATGGGAGATGGCTAAAGTCGTACCTGTTCATAAGTCTGACGACAAAACAGTCGTAGCTAACTACAGGCCCATATCGATATTGTCTGTGTTCGCTAAGATATTTGAAGTTATGAAATGTCCCCATATACAATATCACTTGAAGCGTTACTTAAGCGATCATCAACATGGTTTTGTAGCACATCGATCCACGACTTCAAATCTAGTCCCTTTTACGGAGCTGTTGATAAGTGCAGTGGACTCCGGCCATCAAGCCGATGTTATCTACACAGATTTTTCAAAAGCATTCGACAGGGTACCCCACAGTATCCTTATCTCAAAATTACAGGCCTATGGCATAATGGGATCCTTACTGGATTGGCTGTCATCGTACTTGAAAAATAGAGCTTTCTCAGTAGTGCTTAATGGCTGAGTCTAATTTTATACCCATTTCTTCAGGCGTTCCTCAAGGCTCGCATCCAGGCCCAATCCTCTTTAACTTCTTCATAAACGACATTCCAGAGTCTTTTCACTTTTCCGAGGTCTTTATGTATGCAGATGATCTCAAGTTTATGAAGATAAAAAAATGCGATGAAGATGCTGGGCAGCTACAAGATGACCTAAATAGACTTGTGTCATGGTGCAAAAGTAACAGGATGCTTCTGAATGTTAACAAATGTCATCACATAACGTTTACGCGTAAACTCCATGCATTAAACCACAGTTACCACATAGAAGGAGACAAAATATCTGCGGTAGAAACTGTAAAGGATCTTGGAGTATTGTTTGACAGAAAGTTAACTTTCACGCCTCATTTAGATGAAATAATTAAGAAAGCTTCCAAGATGTTGGGGTTTGTGCTGCGAAATAGTAAAAGCTTTTGCAACAACGGCACAAAAATGTTGCTTTACAACAGCTTGATACGTAGCACCCTACTTGATACTGTAGTATTATATGGCGTCCTCATTTCGCAGTACATGCCTTGCGTCTCGAGAGAATTCAGAGGCGTTTTGTCTGGCACCTAGCTTTCAGAAATGGAATCACCAAAAAGGTACCTTCTTATAGTGGCAGGTTAGTACATTTTAGAATGCAAACCCTTGAGTGTCGCGCAAAGTTAAATGATGCTATGTTTGCATCTAAAGTACTTCAACACCAAGTTGTGTGCCCACGTCTATTGGTTTTATTTAGATTTAATGCTCCTTCTAGACTTCCTCGTGGTTCAATCACTCCTCTCTGTCCACCTTTGAGAAGGACAGTTTTAGGGACTAATTCCCCATATGTAAGAGTATGTAAGATTGTCAACAGTATCAGTGACATAATTGATCTGCATGTTGACTCAGTGCCTAGGCACTTAAAACATAAATATTACTGTTGTTTTCCTATCTTTTTTTTTCTCTTTCTTTGTGATGTTTTTAGTTCTTAATATTTCTTATTTTTATTTTTAGTTTTAATAATGTCTAAATTGTTTATGTAATGGTTTTATTAAATACATTTAGTACTTAAGTATCCTCCATTAATTTGTTGCATGATGTGTTTACCTTTAAGTGGTTGTTACATTGTCTGAAGTTTTTTCTGTTAATTTTATGTATGTCGTGTATTAATGTAAACAACTGTTGGTAGACCTAATAAATAAATAAATAAAATAAAATATAAAAAATAGTTTTATTTCAATGTGTAACATTCGCGTAAACTTTCGACAATATCATACAAGTGAAGCTAATATAAAGCGTGTGAAAAAATTGTGGTAACGTATGCTGCTTTGATCTAAATGCAGTCTTAGATAGATAATACTTCATTTGTACACCAGAATTTATAGAGAATATGATACATAATTAGTGTAGCAACGAAAATGTACAAAGGGTGGCCTTATCGCTTAAAGCATTCTGTTCAGATTTAGTTCATTTATTTGTGTACACATGTGTTTCATCTTCTAGGCAACCTCAGCGTGGACTAGAACGATTGTAATTATACTTTTTATTTAATGAATTGATGGTTATCGTTGGCCTATAACGAAAAATATGATAAATGGTATAATCTATACAAATAAATACTTATTAGATGTTATATTTTTATTTAATTAATTATATGTCTTACAAAAGTTAAAAAGATTAATTCTATATACAACTTAAACATTAAAACTAATAAAAAAAAGAAAAAGAAATGTATATGGGCTATTTACATGCATGCGTCATAAAATTCCTCCACATCGTCGCCTACTGGCAGTGTTCCCAGAAGGCTGGCAGCATTGCCACGTTGAATGGCAATGCTAATTCTCTATGCAAGAAAAAGGCCCGCCTTCTGGTCACGAGAAGTGTCGATCAGTCGCTTAGCTAAATCTTTATAAACGGAACGAGCACTCGGACCCCATGACCCAAGTGTCTCGACCCCAAACGGCTCAAAAACATAGTTACCAACTAAATTATTGTATTTATGCCGTTTGAGGCTTTCTGCTTATTAGATTACATTTACTTTCAAATATCGAAAATATGAACATGTATCCTCGTTCCGCTCTCAACTTAAGTAGTTAATTTAGAAAGGGTAAGTCCTGAAATTGTTTTCTATCTAATAGTGCTACATGAAGACAAAATAGCAGAACTAAAGCCTTAACTGCACCGTAGTTTATAAATTTCAAGAGATATTCCACTTACAATCGTTATCGCTATTCGCTCATAACTTATTCCCTAACCTATCACAATGAATGAGTATCGTTAATAGCGTTATATTTTCCATTTCCAGTCGTCTTGCAGTTTCCCTTCAATTTCATTTGCAATTAGCATCCAAACGTCTGCTTTGCTTATGTTTTATCTAAAATTCATTACAAGAATCGTCTGATGGTGGAAATTGATAAAAAATGTAGGTAATCTGACATCTAACGATTTTATTTTAACTTTTCATTTGCATACTTACTTTATTTTATACAAATTATAATTAATCGGTATGAAATCCCCCCCTCCCCCCCTGTCCAAAGCTTGTCGAAGATTTCAAGTCGAAGTCGCATTGATGAAAATCACATAATATGTATATTTATTCAACATACAGGATGTTACAGAAAGGTGTGAACAAATTTTAGTAGCGTTATTTGTATGCGACAAACAGTTGATTTAACTTGAAAAAAAATGTCATTAAGAAAAAAACATTTTTTCGGGGTTTGCTTTTCCTAGTGCAGGTGTACATTTCTAAAAAACATAAAATTGAACATGTAATTTCCAATGATTTTGCTTTTTCATTTTTTATGCAGACATGTTCAGAAAAATCTGGATATTCCATCAACATCCTTGGTATTCTATATCCATAGTTTCTTTCATATCAGCCTTCTCTTTTGCGAAATATGAGCATTATCGGCCTGTTTTCAAATTCAATTTGTCAGTTTCAAAGTAAGATTTCTGTATTAAAAATCACGTTTTTAGGGTTCCGTACCCAAAGGGTAAAAACGGAGCCCTATTACTAAGACTCCACTGTCCGTCCGTCTGTCTGTCTGTCACCAGGCCGTATCTCATGATCCGTAATAGGTAGACAGTTGAAATGACACACACTGAATGTGCATATCCGTTGCCGCTATAACAACAAATAATAAAAATAAAAATAAATTAAAAATTAAAGGGGGTTCCCCTACTAGAGACGTATTTTTTTTGGCTTATAGTATTAAATTTTGTACGATGGTGCGGAACCCTTCGTGCGCGAGTTCGACTCGCACTTGGCCGGTTTTTTATTTTAATTGTAAGCGCTTTACATTGTTTACGGGGTCTATACGACCCTAAAATATGACCACACCTTTATGTAACATTCTGTATACATGAGAAACCTCTGATTTATACAGAATGTTACATCATAGCCATAATCATATTTGACACCTTAATGGTGCAAGTAGGTTTGGAGGTATGTATTTATATTCGGTAATGTGTTCTTGATACCCTTATTAAATGTCCTAGAACAACAATGAGCTCTTTCCTAATCAGGCAAGTCATGTGCTTGTTTGAAATCTTAGTGGTCCTACGAAAAAAGTTAAAAAAAAAATCTCGGAAATAAGTCGGGATCGGATCAAAGATTCTTTGTGTAATATATCTGTTTCGACATGCGACCATTTCTTAAACGCAGTGTTGCGTCGCATCTTACTTCCCTTGTGTGAATACATGCCGATATTTAACAATTATAGTTCTTATTCCAAAAGAAATAGAGTTGAGCAATAATGAATGCGTTTAATCCATGAAAACAAATGCAAAGTAAACCGCCAGACAAACTTATATTAACAGTCGTTACCAACATTACTTGAATCCATTTCTTTAAAAGATCAAATCCCTGAAATGCAAAAATAAGTTTGTTAAAAAATCTATTGTAAGAAGGCGTCAGTTTTGACACAAAATCTCTTTTTTTCTGAATGTTTTGAAGTATTTTGCGCAATGTCGAGTGTGTATTATAACCTGATACTGATTGAATGCGTGCGGCGGGTGTTAAAATATATTTTTTGTCAAGATAATGCGTTCGGCGGGTGTTAATGCTTATTATCCGGGTGTTTGTGATCGTGGAGTGCGAATACAATTTTTTTTTTCATTGTTTGGTATTTATGGATCATGTAAAGCGTAATTCTGTTTTTTCTCTAAATACTTTTTAAAAATGCTAATATTGTTGAGGAGAAACAGAATGTGACATTCTAAAACACAGAAGGAGGAGACGAGACTATTTTAAAATGTCTAGAGAGCCGCGGCCTAATAAGTAATTGATATTGTTGTCTTATAAAAACTATCGGAACACAGGAAAAGCAGCTCTGAGATTAAAGTATTTAAGTTTTTTTTTGCACTTAAATTTGTACTATTACTGCACTTTTTACAATGATTTTCTTTTATTATACGACATTTTGGAATTAAAATTGTATTAATTAATAATTGTGAAATCACTGTAGCTTCGATAGAGAACAAAATACTTAAAATGCGACTATATCAGGATTGCCTTTTCCGAGAAAGGGTTCTGCGATAGATTTTAACACAAGAAACCTATTGCAGAACCCATGGCACAAGGTGTTAATAACTTCTGAAAAACAGAAGCGATCAAACCAAAAATGCTCACAATTGGATCATACACGTGTTTGAATAATACCCGTAAGAGCCATGCTTCGGCACATATGGGTCGGCTCGACCGGAGTGATACCACAGCCTCACAGAAAGCCGGTAGTAAAGTAATGGTTTTCGCCGAGTGAGTGAGGTTAGCGGAGGCCCTAACCATTCCCTCCCCCTCTCTCCCTTCCTCACCCCTTATTTCCCCCTTCCCCTACTCCGACCACAAAGGCCGGCAACGCACTTGTGACTCTTGAGTTGCAGGTGCCCATGGGCGGCGGTAGTCACTTACCATCAGGTGACCCGTCTGCTCGTTTAATACCCATAAAAAAAAAGTTTGTGAGGATGTATGGACTGGATGTTACTGTTTCACGAAAAACTACTGAACCGATTGCGATTAAACTTGGTAAGTAAATAGCTGGAGACCTGAATTAACACATAGGCTACTTTTTATTCCGATATTCCCATGGCACTGACATTTACGCGGGTGAAACCGCGGGGCGCAGCTAGTAGTGCAATAAAACTCCTAGCTTAGTATCAACTCAAAATTTAAAAAAAAATAATAGTAATGCGTCATTATCGCCTTAACATTTCAAATTTCGTTCTCAATATCTAAACAGCCACTTAATTACGAAAGGGCACAATCATTTCGAAATACAATTACAGTCCGACGGTTAATTTTGCGACGCGACAGCGCGACAAAACGCGAAATCGCTCTCGAATAATCGCTCAGCAATTAAAACTGCTTATTTCCTTAATTCGGAGCAATCGGACGTTTAAAGAACCTTTAACAACTTTCAGACCAATTCCAACCTTATCTATTCCTTTCAAAGTTTGAATTAGAAAGACGTGTCTAAGTTATTTTCTCGCCAATATTTTGTTTTGGAATATAATCTTTGCGTGTATTAAGTTAAGGTTGAATTTCGAATGGAAACTGATGATGAGATGAAGTAAATGGGAAATTGTACGCTAACTCGTCGACGTCGGAATAAAACAACTCTTTGCGCTAATAATGAGAAAGTATGCACAGCGTAGTGTGTGGCACAGAGACTGCATTATGTTAATGTTGGAAATTTAATTTGTGGGGACTCGTGATTATGTTAAAAGTCTGTGTGTAGTGTAATGTAAGGGAAGTTAAGGGATGATTCATGTTACAGCTGTCTGAGATCGTCGTTCGATCTATCGTTGCACATACATTCTATACATAAAAAAAATGAATCTATTACCAGTCCGTCCGGCCGCTCTATCCAGCCAATTTACTTTTTTTTTCGGAGTTTACTCCTTAAGAATCGGTTTTTCATATAAGGCGCCCAGAAACGCTTTGTTGTGCTTTTTGTGGGGAGAGAGAGAGAAAGAGTACCTCCAGTAAATTGTAAACCCCAGTCGTGCGTCAGAGCTGATACACACCTTTTTTTAAATGAAATTATTGATGCACAACTTTGTCGTAGCGGACTGACAAAGTTGAGGTACGCGTTTCGGTTTGGCCTATTAACACTGGTTGTAACGAGTTTTTGATTTGATTTTTGCCCACTTAAATTCTTTGAAATGTAGGGAAGCTAGGTGTGAACATTCAACTTAAGCTCATTGCTGCGGAGCAGCGCAGGTCCCTCGTGTAGTACTTATGAATAAAGTTTTAGTCACATGATTGAAACTTTATTGGAACGAAGTCCCTTAACGCACTTTACCCTTTAGATGCCCGGCGGCGGCGAAGGCGAGACGGAAAAAGTGTTAACGCAACGAAAAATGCTGACCGCGAGTTACTATATTTTATTTAGGCCATCTGTAGACTCTGCGCGATTCTGCTGTTGTATACTAATTATCCATACATTAGTTCATGCAACTTTCACAGATGGCGCAATTTTAATTTCGAGTTTTAGAGAAATAAAATAGTATATTATATTAATGGACTCAAAAATTACCGTGATCCATCATTTAATGTCTTTTCCAAGTCGTGACATAGCGAGTACCCAAGTGCGATAATGTGTTGCGGATCTCCGCAAACTTGTGACAAATGGACGATTGCTGTGTGGCTCTTCCTTTTGTTTTCATTCTTAGATTATATCTAAATCGACTCTGTCTTGATAAATAGCTTAAATCTCCTACATTCAATACCAATATCATTCTATTAAATCTTTATTATAGTGGATTTAAATATTTATTGAGTTGCTAACATGAAGTACGTGGAGATTATCTCTAATTAAAAAGAAACAACTTCTTGTTAGAACTGTAGAATAACTATATTTTAATTAGGAATTAATGTAGGTTATCATATGTAGCATGTTACGTATGTATGACATCACAATATTGTTCACTTAAAGGAATGTTAGAAATTAATGAACTTCCGATCTATAACATTATACGTCACAACCTACGTCATGCACTACAAACTGTACTGAATGTACTGGCATCAAACTATCTAAGCCTCTGTGCAACGGCAGTATTTTTATGTTTAATGAAGAAAAACCTAAAGCTTCCTTCCTAGGGTATCCCCGGTCCCCTGCATTAGTCTCACTTGTGACGGAACACCGTGGGGTTTTAGTCGGTTCGAGTCCGACATATAACTTGGTGAGGTGATGACCCGTGGGGGTTACCACATGATAAAAATAAAAAAATGTAGGTATGTATTTACGAAAACAGGACTCGTAAGTATTTTTATTCGTGTTCTAGAATCCATAGTACAAGCTTTGCTTATTTTTAATCTGTGTTTCACTTTTTAAAATCCGTTAAATAATTTTACCATGCCCCACTCGGTTGAACGGATGTTCTTGAATTATAGCTAGAATACTATCAATCGAGTCACCTTTCAAACAAAAAATACGAAATCCAAATCGGTCCTTCCATTTAGGAGCTATGATGCCACAGACATCCACACACATACATGCATAGACACATGTTAAACTTGTATCACCTTTCCTTCTTCTTGCGTCAGGGGTTAATACAATATAAAACTCACAACAACAGTTGTGTCATAGTTATAACGCTTATGATGCTAAACTTTGTACTTAATCTCTCTCTCCCTCTCTCTTAACTCTCCCAAAATACAGGCTCAAGCCTAGTTTGGGACTCAGTTTCGGTACCTTTAGCGCCTTAGATACCACAATGTATTGTATCATATAAATCACTGGCCTTGTATTTATTGTATTTGTGACAATAAACGTTTTAGTTTATTTTTTATTTTTATTTTGAAGTACTTTACCAGTCGGGTGTGTTTTATTCACTTTGATTCCGATATAACCCAGCACTGTATCGTCGGGGAAGTGCTAGATATTAGCACTAATTTCTTCATGCTCAAAAATAATGGTAGGTTAAAAATATTGCACCATAAATCTCTGACTTTGTGCCATACTCTGCACGCTCAAATGGTGCGGAATCAAACATCGTACAGTAGATAACTATTAGGGATGTGCATTCGACGTCAGGAATTGCTTTCTTGTGTCTTGTATTATCGATGTTAGTTACAGAACAACTCACAAATAGTATTAAATTAACTTATTTCTGAGAATATTACAACGCCCTTGCCTCAGTGACTACCGAATTTCATACACTATCTACCGGTATATACTGTCGTGATGAGCCTCCGCACCGCTTGTAACCTCCTTCCATTGGAATGAAAACCTCTTGGAAAAGGCACGGAGGACTTGGCTGGCGGTACCGCACTCACATTTATAAAGATTCGAAATAGAAGAAAAAAAGACAATCGTCTTGTAAGACTGATGTGACGGACGTCGTTCTGTATGCACGAATTGATCAAGAAATATTAATTTATTTGTTGTATTGCAATTTGTCGATGTATAATCATTCTGAGTATGATTATAGTGTCAGTTGTGCCTCCCTAATCTTTTATTTAGCCTCCTCTCAATATAGATCCTATCGACCCGGAAACCGAGGTTCCCCGGTCGTTGCAATACCTACCTCTCGGTATTAAATCTTCGCAACATTATATAGCTCGCTTCAGGGCCCACTGCGCACCTTTTAGTTTGTGGACTAGCCCCACCGTTAGTGTCCACGTCTCGGCACCGTATGTCATACTGATCGAAGACCTTCGTTTTGAGGCTTTGCGATAAGGGTCATAAGAAGACTCGACGTAGTTTACCAAGTGCTGCCCAATCTAAATGGACTCTTCTGGTGAAACTCTCTCCTCTGGGTCTTAGAGTCGAGACCGCAAATCGGTTAACGGAAGTTAGGACTCCCCCCAGCCAGATGGACCGACGACCTGAGGCAGGTAGCTGGGAGGGACTGGGTGCGGAACAAATTATACAACTGGGTTTAGGTGTGTAATTTATTAAGATTTTGTGTAAATTGATTGAAATATATTGATGATTGTTGAAAATGTCTCCTCTGCTACCCGTGCGAAGCCGGGGCGGGTTGCTAGTATGGTAGGTATAATAATCATATTAATAATTGAAGAGAATTCTTTTGTACGCAGAAACGTGAAATTTTGAATACTTAAAGTTTATGTTTCGAAGTCTGGATTTTTTAACCGACTTCAAAAAAGGAGGAGGTTCTCAATTCGACTGTGTTTTTTTTTCATGTTTGTTACCTCAGAACTTTCTGAACTTGAACTTTCAGACTGGGTGAACCGATTTTGATGATTCTTTTTTTATTTGAAAGCTGGTGCTTCCCGTGTGGTCCCATTTCAATTTGGTCCAGTTCTGACAATGGCATCCATGAGAAAACCATACACTATAAATCTTTTATGGAATAGTTTTTTTTTGTTGAAGTCGTTTTTTTTTTAAGAATTATTTAAATAATAGATGTGTTACAAATTTAAAAAAATCGTGAAAATGGCTACATCAAGCTACACGCGTCCAGTGTATATGTTGACCTATAATTGTACGTAAGTGTATACAATGACAGATTAAGTTATACAGGCCAAAAATATATATTTAAATAAAAATCAATGTTTGTATGTTTGTCCTACATACTTTCTGAAACCATTGATCAGATTGTGATGAAACTTTGTTAGGATGTTCTGGGGATGCCTGCGAGGGTCCTGGCTAAAAAAATCTATATAAGAAAAAAAATTACATTGCAACGCATGCTGGGTGCAGCTAGTACTAAATAAAAATTAATTAAATATGTTTGAAATTCAATCACCAGGCTATCTATCTAGTTCCTGTTATGGTTCTCCAAGACAAGCTCAGGTGAAATTCTTCTAAGTACTACAGTCGTCATACATATGGCTTTTTTCTTCTCAATAAAATTTATATTAAGACTTCTTCTTCTAGATCTTTTTAGACAGCTGTCATTTTCCTCAGGATAAAGAAGTGATATTTCAGGCTCAGTACCGACTAACTGCACGCACTGTTCCATCACAGAGGGTTGTTAAAGGGCTCAGAGAGTCAGGATTAATATCTGTAAACAAGTCTTAAAACTCCAGCTGTAGGTTGCTCTGTTTTTTTGGTACACGTGGGTAGCCTAAAGACCTCCTCAAAAAAGTAAATGGTAGAAGAAGAAGTTGCCCAAACGAGAAAAAGTGACCAGGCCTCGAGCAGGTTTACCAAACACCTGACGGCAGTCCACTACCTATCTCTGTGAGAACTTTACACTTCAGTGTGATAAGAAGAAAGATGGGGGCCTCCATCTGATACAGTCCAGCGTACGTACAATACTCCTGAGTACTTGCGAGGATGGAAGCCTCTCAACACAATAAAATAGATGGTTTGGTGGTGCAGCCCGTCCACAAATAATGTTTTCAGAGATATCCCAGAAATAATGGCCAGTCTATCAGGGGCAGTTTTGCAGGTTAAGAGCATCTCCTGGGAATTAGTCAGTTTTAATGCAGCATAACTGCTTTTATAAACCTCTTACGCCGAGGTATGTTAAATTGTTCTACAGTCCTCATGTAATTACATGTGACATAATACTGAGAAAAAATATATTCGTTACTGTTTTCAAGTTTCTTATAAAGTTATTAACATGGGAGAGCCGATGCGTTCCTGGAGCTCCTCCCGACTGCCGAGGTAAGCCGCCGCGGTGGTCTAGTGGATAGATCGGTTCGCCGGGAGTCCCACACACGCCCTTCGTATCCCCGACGGAGGGTATCGTGCGAAAAGCATTCCCCGCGTAAAAAAACAAAAAAAAAAGTACACTAAGTGAAAATACAAGTGATTTTTACAGTTATTTTATTTTACCGATAATTAATTGGTATATAGGTACATTATATTGATTATATAAAAGTATATATTGTATCAGTATTTAGGAAATCACTGAATTTAGTGCAGTATCCATTGGTACACTTCCCCTCCAGAAAGGTGTCCAGCCGTTAATCATTTAGTAAAATATAGTTAACCTACCGCCATCTAGTATCGAATGGCAGACATAAACACACAAATATCTTAACTAATAAAAATGAATATGAGAATATTATCAACACATTATGTTGATATTGTTTTCATGCTTATTTAAAGGAATAAATTAAATGTATTAATGGCTAAGAATAATTACTAATTAACATAAAAATACAGTTTATACTTGTTTGATGTTTAAAATTTCTTTATAATCACCATTTTGTATTTTTGACAAACCTTACTTTATTTTAATAGACAATTCCCACATTACAGATTTATCTAGCTATGTTAACACAAAATTAAGGGACAAGGAATTAAATAAAGATAAATATTGTGACTCTTAATTTTTTTTTAGTTTTTTGTCCTAACGCAATTAAATTAAATATTTAACATTCACATAATTTTACAAGATCATTATATTTCTAGAGCTCATTATATATAAAAAAGGCCACTAAAACTTTATACTGATAAATTATGATTTCAGGGCTTTTTTATTAAATACAAACTTGAATACTTATGCCCGCTTCGTAGTTTTATATACTACTTACAGTGCCATCTATAACGATAGTAGCATAACACTATAATTTAGTACAGCGCCATCTATCCGTCATTAGCGTATATCTTCTTTTTTATTTGTTGCTCGTCACGTATGAGATCTGCTAGGCGGCGTACTGCGGTTTCCATATCTTCTAGTCGGACCCTGCTAAAAGTTAATCGCACGTATTGACAGGGGGAGCTACTGTCGAACAGGAAAGCTTGACCGGGAACTAACATGAGGCCTCGCTGGAGAGCTGTGTGAAATACCTGTAACAATATTAAAATTACATTAAGTGTTTGACATATTGTATTGACCTGTATATAATTTTTTTTCTAGCATAACGAAGATAACTGGTACAGTCGTCCAAAAAAGACTCGCATGAAGTGTTTTGATGGTGAATGTAGTTAAAAATTAGTATAGTGTTCAGCAGTGGCGTAACAATAGGGCGGCAGAGCGGGCAAAATGCCACGGACCGTGGGAGGCCCCCGGCCCAAGCTTAGCACCAAGAGTGAACTTGTGCCCCATCTGATGAATTATCCACGGGCCTCAGATGGTATAGCTACGTCACTGGCCGTTGGAGCAGCCGAGTCCTAGAGTGGAGACCGTGAATCGGTAAACGGAAGGTAGAACGCCCCCCAGCCAGATGGACCGACGACCTGAAGAAGGTAGCAGGGATGGACTGGATGTGGAAGGCCGAGAACCGTGTGGCGCACATTGGGAGAGGCCTGTCCAGAAACCACAAGAGCACCTGGGTGCAACAAGATGGAGCGATGTGTCATTTGGCAAACGTGACTTTACCGGTAGCCAAAGAAATATTACCGAAAAAATTGATTTCTCGCCGAGGTAATATTTCATGGCCTCGGAGTAGCCCGGACCTTACACCTTCCGATTATTTATTGTGGATACACCCTAAAAGTCGTGTTTGTTAATAATAATAAATAAAAACAGATCTTCCTTGAGGAGGCAGCTCGCATGTGTCAACAAGTTTTGATAAATTTGCGCAGGGATTTGCTGGAGTGCCAACGACGAAAAGAAGTATATTCCGACAATGTCATTTAAATAAAAAAAAATTGCATTACATTTTTGTAAGGTTAAATAAATTATCAAAAAAATTTCATTTGTAGTTTTATTCATGTTTCAAAGTGCAAAAGTTTTTGGCCTACTCTGTAGTGAAAAGCTTTATTTTGTAGTAAAAAAAAATGGTCCAAGTTATTAAAATTTTGAATTGAAATATTTACATCCGGTTAACAAACAGACTTAATGCTTTACAATTTTTTTTTTTATGGGATAGGTGGCAAACGAGCGAAGGGTCACCTGATGGTAAGTGACAAGCACCGCCCATGGACACCTGCAAACCTAGAGTCACAAGTACGTTGCCGGCTTTTAAGGTGGGAGTAGGGGAAGGGAGGGAAGAGGGGGAGAGAGTAGAGCGGAGGGGGTGGGGCATAGAGGGGAGATGGGGAGAAGGAAGGTTTGTGAGGTCACTCGCTCGGCGAAATACAAGCATTGCTTTACTAGCGGTTTTCTGTGAGACCGTGGTATCACTCCGGTCGAGCCAGCCCATGCGTGCCGAAGCATGACTCTCCCACGTGGTAAGTTAATTAAAAAACAAAGTATATAATTGGAAATCACTATCAATTCATTTAAATTACTGTACGATAACCTACGTCAATATCAGGTATTTATATACATATTCTAAATACTATAGAAAATTATGTACATTTTTAAGACGTGTAAGACAATTTATGTACATTATTTTAAATTCCAATAAAACGACAAATGTCAGATAGGTTGAATCAATGACTAAAATGTAACATTACTTTGTAAATTGATATTGTGTGGCGTCATATTGTTGTAGGACAGTGAACTACTCACGGTTACGGTGACCCCTGGACAATGAACTCTCTCTCTGTCTTTCTCTTCTGCCCAGAGAAACCTTGCCGCGTCCTGCCAAAGTTCTAGCCTCTAGCCAAGGTCGTAGTAACCCACACTTCTTTTTCTGTGCAAGGCTAGTTCGACATTCTGTAGATTCTTTTGCGGGTTATAAACGTCATCTAACATTAACTGTAACCCTGGACAACGGACTGGAATTGGGGAAAGGAGAGAAGAGTACAAAGGCTGTTTAAAAAAAATTACACAAATTACCTGGTGGCAACGAATCAATGATATCATTTGTGATGTTAGTCCCTATAGGCACTGGTGACCGCTTACCATACAGTGAACAATGAGCTTGTACAAATACATAATATCTGTAACTAATTTAACTAGTAGTCACCTCGAGATTGAATTTCCGTATTTCATTAAATATTGACAAAAATAAAGTTCCATTAAAGCGAAGAAAAAAAATGAGGTCCACATTTTTTTATTGACAACACTCATTAATTTCTGCTCTTTTCCCAATTTTCATAAATTGCGGCGTAATTTGTAAAGTTGTAAAGGATTTTTGGCTGGTATCTTTATGGCCGGCCGTCTGCCGGACGCCAACCCTCCTTGGGAATGTAGTCATTTTAAGACGGGAAAGAATGAAGAAGGTAAATTTGTATAAGGAAAAATGGGTAGGGAGAGGAACCCAGGGTAAGGGATACCGCAAGTCTCGGATGTGGAACGGGACTGATATTGCAGTAGCTCGCAGAGGCCGGGATCGCGTACCCGAATACCCTATATTTCCTGTGACTAGAGAGACCATTAGGACAGGAACACCAGCTGACTTTTTTATTGGCAACGCCAAAGGTTGTCAATTGGTACCAAACAAAAAAAAAACAGTTTACAAGAAGAGCAGAAAACATTGCTGAATTATTTTTGCCTATTTACTCACCATATTAAAGACATCAGATACTCCATTGACCCTGACCCAGAAGAACAGCCCAGCTTTAGGGAGGGTGTACGGAGCGAGATCCGCAATTGGTTCCAAGGCGGAGTGCAACGCGTCTCGTCGTTCGAGATAGAACTGGCGTGCTCCGATTAAATGACGTGCTAATGATGAACGGCAACTAAGGAGCTGCAGAAGTATCACCTGAAAAAGAAAACATGTTTAATATATCTCTATTTGGTACCCAGTATTGCAACAGTCTTACGAATAGACGTATTACTGTTGATAGGAAATTTACTTAAATTTGTAACTTTGTGTTACTACTTATATCTCTGATCTTATCGTAACGAAATTTAGCAAAGATCAAAGTCTAATTACGTTGCGTTTATTTTTCAAAATTTTTGCAAAAAAATTACTTAATTTTGAAATCGAGGTTAATCCCTACCTTAAGTTAAAGAAAAACATAAATCCCGATTTTTAGTTTATACAAACATTTTTCAGGAATTCCCAAAAACATTGAGTTCTAAGACACAAGGATACTCCGAGAAATATATCGATATACTATTTAATCACTTTTTAGGGATTCCCCGTACCGTAAAACATAAACGATACGGATTGCCAAATAAAACTGTAAAATATGTAAAAAAATCAGGAGATTTTCCATGTATTCTTTGCAATCGTGAATTCGTATTCGTTTTAATATTCGTTATTATATATATTTCGGTAGGTATACCGAAAAATCGGTAGATTCTAGGTCACTGATTTGAACCCTGAACTGAATAAACCTTAATTAATTAATTGTATTTAAACAAACTACAAGTTACCCAGCCTTCTACACTAAATGAAACGCCTACTCCATCTGTCAGCAGTAGTGGCAATAGAGAATTGAAGAAAACGCTACGTTAGGAAGTCCCTAAAACTTAAGGATAGGTATGCTTATTGCCATTTGCCCAAACAATTGGACAACCGAAGTCACTTGGAGTCGTTGTTATACCTACTCTTATACTTCAGATGATGATGAGATGGAACAGCCCCATGATATCTTTTTACTTTAGTGATTGTCATATAGGGACGTAATGCTGTTGCAGTAATTTGTATACGAAGGCGTGAGCATTCGCCCTTCACAGCAGTCGTCTCCACGAAAGACCCCGACGTGATTCAGCCATTGAGCGGTACCCCCAAACTCATATTCTTTAATAGCTTATGTAATTATGACACAAAAAGTCAGAAACAAGACCATACTCCAGCGTGACTATATGACCGGAAAATTTATGATAACCATCAAAAAGCGCAAGCTATCACGGTCACGTGCTTAGGCGTGATAGATATTGCCTGTACCAAGTTATCATGATAGGCAAGGCAGAAAGAAAGAGACAACCAGAAGCTGCGCAACATCCGGCAGTGTACCAGTATTACCTCCGTCGACTATTTCTTCCGCTTGGCCATTAACAAAAATAAATGCAAGAAGCTGACGGCCAACCTTCAAGAATTAAGAGGCACTTAAAGATAATTATATTATTCATAAAGTTATATTTACCTGTGACAACGTACAAGAATGCAACAATTCCGCCTGCATGTGTAGTTCTAATCGTTGCAGTAGCGGGGTCGGGGCGGTCACCCACGCACCTCGCAGACCCGCGCTTACCACTTTAGACACTGAGTCCAATCGGATTACGCGACCGTGTGTGTCGAGTGACAGGAAAGAGGGAACTTGAGTCTAGAAAAAAAATAGACGTTGAAATATCGATGCAAAGGTCTCTCATATAGCCAGGCATTGAGAACATTGGTTATTTGCTTATTACTTATACGATTTTATTACACTATGAAGGTGTTGCCTCCGGATTCGTTCACGTTAAAGTGATTTTTCTACAGTATTCTCCAAACTTATTGGCCGGCCTGAAGTTGGCGCAACAGCCATCTCACACATGGTACAATCGAGTGAAAAATTACTAACCCAAATACGACTTCGATATTAATACTGGGTGTTAGTGAAACGCTCCCGAAAGCGAAGACAGACGATAGTACTAATGGTACCTTTGATGATGGGTCAGAAAAAAATGTATCCCGATATTTTTTTTTTATTTTTTTTAGCATTTTTGCTCAAGTTTCATCATGTTAGTACAGCTAAATGAAACGATAATTTCATAAAAAATAAATCAAAAACATCTGACCATTTGGTTAACCCGAGGGTCAGCTGTTTTTGATTTATTGCAAAAATTTTAAAATAAAATTTAAAAATAAAATTCATCGGGATTTCTTTTTCTGACCCATCATCAAAGGTACCATTAGTACTATCGTCTGTTTTCATTTTCGGGAGCGTTTCACTAACACCTTGTGTAGTATTAAATCAAAGTTCCTAAATAGATTAATTATTTACCTATAATTAATTGATTATCTTAATTTTGCATTCTGCGTACCGGCTCGCAGCTAACTTCAGCCCGGCCAATAAATTTGGGGATTGCTGTTTCTCTCAAAAACCGTACTTTTTGTCTATGAAAAATACGTTTGGACTACCTGATTGAGTAGTTAAGGTGTAAAAGCGTAACAAGAAAGTGTAATATCATATTTAAAACGTTAGTTAGGTAGGTCTTTTAGCAGTATACCTCTAAAGGACTCATTAGAAGAAACGAATGAAGATGAAGAGGTGAGGTACAGCCCTATTTCGGAAGTACCTACCTTCGCAGTACAGTCGACCGCAAAGAACAAGCACCAGGAGTAGAGACAGAGAGATAGGGTTGGCAAGTGACACAATTAGTGTTGCGAATGTTTATCGTGTGCTTGTTTACTAATATAGTTGTATGGAAAAACTATCTTTGTTATTTTTTACACACAACGAGATCAATGAATTTAAATAACTCAATCCACTGATAACTTTTTGTTAAAGGACAAACTTGAAAGGTTTCTTATTTACATTTGTAAATGTTTAAACAACAATAGATATCATAGGGCAATAACACATAGGTGACTTTTATCACTGACTTTTTGTCACGCTTCTTAGTTATTTGTCAATATCGAATGAGTGACATTACAATCACAAAAGGTAAAGTCGGTAGGTACAATAATGTGGCGTGTCGCGTTATATCGGTTTGTTTCTACCTTTAGAAACACATTAATAGTCAACACAACGTGTGGTAATAATGTTGCACGTTGGGCACTTTTGGTGTGGGGAAAAAATCACTGACCTTGCATGACAGATATACAGATGTGTGTGTTCTTTCACTTCTGACGTAGTCAGTTCGTCGTAGGACTGACAGTTTGTTTTCTCACAAAAATGTTTTTATGTATAATACTTACGTCAGTGTAATTCAAAAACATGTAAGGTTCATCTTCAATAATCAAAAAGTCGTATTTGCAAGACAGCTCATATATCTGTCTTCTTCTTTCCTCAGGCAGAACTGTTCCTGATGGATTACTTCCAGTAGGAATGATGTACAGGAACTTGGGCATCTTCAGTCCTAAGCGTCGCCGATCACCAAGAACGGACTCCAAGGTTTCTGGGATTAGACCGTCTTCGTCTTCTGGTATACCGATTATTTCTGGGTGGTAGGGTTTCAGCTGGATAAGATTATAAAATTATTAAAGATATTACTTAGCAATGCTAGATCATCATTAAATCCATGATGGCGGTTTGATAGATATATTACCAGACTTCATGATTATTTCGCACCAGAAACACACGGAATCCAAGATACAATGGAATCGGTAAATGGATAATGAAATTGCCATCTTTTATGTATCTTGGAATTGTTGTGGCAAAGAAATGAATTCTTATAAATCTATCGCTCTGCAATTTACGCAAAAAAATTGGCCAATGTCATATGTCATGCCCAACCACATAACTGCCAACCACTAACAGCTTCTAACTGAAATATCTAAATAGTTTCAAATTTGTGTTCACCTACCGTACTATGAATTCCAGTGTACGCGAACTCAGCAGTGATGACTGGATCTCCTGGTTCCATCAATAGTTCCACACACTGGTAGATACCATGCTGACTGCCGTTCGTGACCAGAATATCTCGTGGAAGCTGCGGTGGACGGTGCAATTCGTCTTGGAATTTGCGAAGCTCAGTGAGGAGGGATGGTAGTCTGAAGGAGGGAATTTGAATATCAGATTCAACACACAATATTTTTTGGCTGGGTTGTTTATTAGTCGTTTATTTATTGCGTCGCTAGTTTGAAGTGTCAGAAAGACCGAGGGTCCAGATAAAGGTCGTATTGTTAAATTGGTGGAGTGTCATATTGCTGGTACTGCCCGGAGGTTTCTTAGGGTATACCCGGATCCCTTGCAATAGACCCACTTGTGATGGAACACTGTGGGGTTTTAGTCGGTTCAACTTCGACATACCACTTCACATATTCAGTGGTAATCCGTGGAGGTTTCCACACGAAAAAATAGTCAGTACTGACCTCTTTACATTTAATTGGCTCTTAGTAAGTGCCAAGTCGTACCACATTACACAATATCTAGTTAGCAAAAATATGGGTGTTTCAAATGTCTTTGCCTACTGTAGTTATCGCATACGTTTTAAGTCGACAACTCGCTAGGAACAGAACAACGGTGACCTCTGCCTCTTTCTTTTTTAACTTTTATACAGACTACGATATAATACATTTCATATTTCTAGTTTGTAGTTTTAGTATTTCTAGTTCATAGCTTCATTACTGTCAGATATCAGTCTAACAGGGCAATACTTTTACTACAATGTATGGCTGTAATACAGTTGACGGTAATATTGCCAACTATTACAGCCAGATATGCAAAATACGACAATATTTTGAGTGTGGCTCGCCCATGTAGCCACATGTTTTTTAGTATGGCCGATTAATTTTTATGTGTTTCGTTTAGGTACATCTCTTTCTAAGTGACATGATGGTTGCCGTGAATGAGATTCCGTGATTGGTTGGTATATACTCTATGCTTTGTTTTTTCTGGCTTCGTTAGCCTTTGTAGCTCGTCTACAAGACAATATGCAAGCCATACTGGTTCGAACATATTTTTCTGAGATAATCTACATTAAAATGCTTTTGTGGTGGCCTGACAGTTGACAATATTGTACCACACCACCACATATTGCAGTAAAAGTATTGCCCGATTAAACGCACCTTTAGATATGTGACAAAGGCAGCATTTGTTTGTACATGCACTGTATGGGCCACTTGGTATACCAAGCGAAGGAAAAATGTATTAGGTATACACTGGTATACACTCTTAAGCGCAATTAACACATAAAGCGGGCGCGGGTCGAGCACAGGACGAGAATGCGGCGGGTCTAATTCCTTGTATTTATATGGGTCGCACGGGGCGGGTGTCTTCCACATAAATACAAGGAATTAGACCCGCCGCCGCTGCACTCCCTTCCCGATCTGCGTCCGACCCGCGTCCGCTTTATGTGTAAATTGCGCTTTATTTCATTAACGTCAAAGTCAACTATACTATAATGTACAAGATATTCTCTAGACTCAAAATGCTATTGAACATTTCCTAGCAGAAGTATCTCACTAATATTATCCCATACATGTGCTATAATACTTAGATGCTAGAATATTAAACACAGCATGTACTCTATGTTCTTTCACTAACGATGAGCGCATTTGTAAAGCCAGTTAATGTTTAATCTTTGCCAGTTTTGTTTAAACTTAATTAATATAATTATACTTATACATTTAAACAAAATTGTATAACAAAACATTGACATTTCATTGACATTTCCAATAAATATAACGTCTTATGTAATAACTTGAATGTCAAAAGGCATTGTTTGCTCCTTGTTTACGTAAACATTTTTATTTTATTTTTGAGAAGTACCCTCTATATTGTATGTTATTTATCTTAGATCTAAAAACAGCTTAAAATTGTATACTTGCGATTGAATGTGTTGAGTGAAATGTTTCAATATCTTTGTTTACGCCTAGGATAAGATTATTATTTGTTTGTATGTGCTTAAACTTTCTCATGTAAGTGAATTGTTGAAATTCTTATGAGAAATAAAGATATCTTAAATCTCAAAATTATTGTGTGATGAGTGATAACCATCAGGAAATAACATTCCATTATAATTCCTAATAAAATTAATTACATATTTATAAACTACTATAAAGCATTCGAATGAATTACAGTTCTTTCTATTAAACATTAAAACACTTGACTAGCCTATTGGTCTAGTGGGTAATGATCCTGAATGCTAAGCCATTCGGTTCGGGTTCGATTCCCGACACCATCGGAAGATGGTTTAGACAATAAGCAATCGGAATATGTTAGTTTCAGTTCATAAATTTAGAAATTAAACTTTTATAATTCATTTCAAAGTTTTAAGTTTTTTTATTTGTTCTACATATATATACTTTATGACATGTTGAAAATTGTGTGTAATAATTTTTGTAATGTAAGGTTTTTGACTGTAAGTAACTTTGACTTTTGTAAAAGCATAAACTATTCGCTTGCTGTGTATTATTATGAACAAAGATTTCTTAAATTTTCTGTAAGATGAATAACAAACGTACGTACGCAAAGACATCGTGTTAACCATGATTTAATAGAACTTAAACGATTAATTTATAAACAAGGAACCATTCCTTGCTACTTTTTGAGAATGAAATGCAATAAAGATGGGTTTAGTAATAAGAAGAAAGATATGGGCGAACACACCACAAATCTACCCTTACAGCCTAAACGAGGCATAATCATATGCGAAACGCAAGCTGCCATGACATTACATCATCACGTCAGTTATAACCACAAACCTTTAGTATATTAACTTTATGGTTATAACTAAGTAAAGTTTTGTTGTAAATTTACAAATATTTTATTCCTCCCATGTATTTTACCATAGACAACGGTTTTTGTAAAAGCAGAAAGTACAAATCTACTCAGAATAAACTTTTTCATGATACGCATTTTTGAAGTGAAAACTTCTTTAGCGGCGTTGTGCACTTTTTGGGATGGGTAAAAAATGTTAAACTCGCGTCAGGACACGTGACCTGATCGAAAATGTGTCCGAGTTTCTTATATTTAAAAAAATATTTTTACGTGAAATTCATCCGTGCATTCTGCGCTATACTACTGTAGTTTGATATATACTTATGTATTATATGGTATAGATCCACTAGAGGGTACTAATCTAAGTTTTGGGGAGTAATCTAAGGGAGTTTTGTCAGCTCCTAATTAATTAATCTTTAAAAAATGTGTTTTCACTTCTGTCGGCAGTCCCATGACTGCCTACTTTTTTTATGCCATAAAGCCCCATTTTTGTTCTGCCAATTCCCCTCGCCAATCATAAGGGTAGTAAGAAAACGAAACCTAATGACCTCATTTTAAATTTGGCAAAATTGGGTAGATGCCTATGCTCAAAATAAATTATTTCGCCAAATGTCGCAATAAAATAACTTAAAATACTGTGAAAAATGTCACTCAGTTTTATTTTAACGTTTTTAATTTAGATTATTTTAAATTAACGTTAAAAGTAAATGATTTGACAATACTAAATAGTGACGTCACGCCTTAGCATTTCATACAAAAATGTACGGAAGCTATCGTTTTGACGTTTACTAAAAAGAGACTGATTTGACTTGACAGTCATCTACCTTATTGCAATAATTTACACTTTCACTGCCGAAATTTAAAATGTATAAATGCATTTTAATGCCACTTATAGCTTGAATAAAATTTCAGTAAATTTTCTGGTGGTTTGCTGTTGCATTAGGATCAAATTAAAATATTTTTCAAAAAGGGTGTACAGCCCACACCGTTGCGTTAATTCTTGTTAATGTAATCGTATATATAGATAATATTCAAAACGCGTAAGTTTAGAGGTTGACAAGTTATGACGGTTGAAGATTTCAGTGTTTTTATATCAATGTAATTATTTTCATTCATTTTTATTATTTCTTTGAAACTGAAATCATTCAAGCATCATCAATACTCAGTATGCCTTATTTATATGCATAATAAATGCATACTAAGTTTATTCAAATGCAGTTTGAGTCACTTAGCGCGTTCAGTATTGCGCATTCGTCTAACTCAGTGTTCTTATGTCGTATCGTCATGTTGTATACATGTATTATAATGTTTAGACAACTGTTATGGTAGGTTCCAAGTAAGTACAACCGGCAAAAGAGAATGCCTATTCATGGTTTCACTTTTAGACGTTCGCGTCATTATTTCAAATGTTAAAAAAAACATTGATTTTAATGTGACTTTTCGACCCTGAATCTCTTTTATAGAACTTGGGGTTTGAAATTAAATCTTACAAAGACTAACTTGAATCAATGACCGTTTCCATTGATGAAGGAAATGTTGCCATTATATTAAATAAACCATTAATGGTTAAATACAAAAAAACATCGTTTAAAAAAAAAAAGTGAAATAACGTGATAATAATTCGTAATGTACATTAAAATATATTGCAGTTTAATAATCTTATTATTTCGTGTATGTAGTCGTAGTATATGTAGTGAATGTATACTTCAGTGTTAGTTTTGCCTTAATTTATACATGGGATTCCTGTCAAAAACATTATGCCACAAACATTAAGGATTAAAAAAAACTCTAACGTCAGTGTCACAATATTTTCTCGTTGTTGTCATCGTACTTATCGTTATCATTATAAAACCTAATATTGGCATTTAATTTCTCAATAACTCCAAGTTATGTTACAATATACGTTTATATTTCAGATAATACTCAGTTTCTACATATTTACTTCAGTTTATACATATTTGACACAGCATTAAAAAACGTAAAACTTTATTTTCAAACTGAAATGGGCATTCTCCTTTAAGTATCTTCTAATTGGATTTTAGTCGGCATATAGACTTTACTTGCCATCATGTACCTACCTATAGAGCACAAAACTGTCTTGTTTGTTTGTCTTGCCTGAAAAGTCAACGTAAAAGTGTTATCTTTGGTTAAACTTATGACAGTCCTCTTGTTAAATATTTAAATAATTACAAAAATTTACATAAGTAAGTAATAAAGAAAAGAAATATATTTTTTTTTCTTTATTCTTTGTTCTTAAAAAATGTCTTATCTGTGTTTGTTTTACATTACTTCATCAGATTCAGTACCGTCCGGTATTATAGACATTTCTATATTGACATGGAATATGTATGTGGTTATTTTAATGTAAATAAGAAACAGTAAAGGGATAACTAGGGACCAGAAAACGCACGTTAAGTGCTGCAAATCGTAAAGGCTCAGATCTTGAGGCCACTTCAAAAGAATGTGTAATGGTTGAGAAAACACAAAGACCCGAAAAATGTAATTAAAAAAAAAGAGCTTGGTAAAGACAGGCGTAAGAAAGAGTAAGATTAAAGAAAATAGTAGTGGAAGCAAAGACCCACATAGGGTTGTAGTGCTGTCTGGAGCAAGGTCCAAGAACGTTACCTTGAGATACCCTACTCCGTAAGATATAGTTCCGAGAAGTGACTAATACGTAAGCTTAGTTCTAGTCTTACAGCATTATCTATAAATTATATATTTAATGAATAGGCTAATAGTAGAAATTGCAGTCTAATTTTATTAATGACTTCAATCTCAAATAATGCCCTTAATGCATTATAAAACTACGATTGAAGTAGTAAAAAGCCTTGACATGAACTATGAACAACATGGCTACATCTGAAAAATAATTATATCGCAAAAAATCGTTAACCATGCTAATGCATTTATGTTCATTTGTTTCTATAATAAAAAAATATACATTTATGCAAGCTATTGCTGTTCTAAAATTGTTGCATGTCATACATTGGCAATGTAAAATTTTCGGCCAAAGAAATTATATAACCGTAAATGCTCAGTATAAGGTTCAATGAACTAATTTCCTGTAGTATTGCTACGTGAATTAAATATTGTACGCATATTTATAAGATTATTATAATCATTACCTTTTTTAAAAGTATTACAGGAAATTGTTTTAACCTAATTTTTTAATTCAAAACTTGACGAAACATTATCGACTAGCTGCCGCTTGTCTACGCTGCATTTCCTAAATAAATACACAACAGGAGATGTATTCTGTGGTTTTCGTCTCCTGTCTCCCACCGAAATAGTCGCATACACAGAAATCTAAATAACGTTATCTTATTTAGATTTCTGTGGTCGCATGCCATTGTTTTGTAGCAGATACTATTTAACTATAATTTCAATTCATTTCTATGGTGTTCGAATTTCAATTGTCTCTCATCAGAAGAAAAGAGACGCATCTATCCAACGTAGTCTCAGCATAGTTCACTAAACGTCATCTTACTTGCTTAAAGGCAAACATAATTATTACCTATCTAATAACTCAACTAGGATTTCTGGATAATATTTTATAAGGATGTACTCTTTTACTCACCCTTGAGAAGGTACGTACTGCAGTGCAGCCGCGAGGTCTTTTCCTTGTAGTTCTAGCCTCTCACCAGAATGAGTCTCCAGAAGGAACCGTTTGAAAGGAAAAACATTCTCGTTGGGCATACCCTCAGCCAGCGAGATCATCTGCTTGCCTACTTTATATGCGAGCGATGCTGCAACAAACATCATAAAATAATCAGAATTCGGAAATAATATTAGGGCTTCATTTGGTATGGTAGACATCACACCATTAGTCACTTAGGGACCAGCTTAATTCTCCGAATTGGAAGGTTGCTACTAATTGATTTAAAGCTCTAGAAGGCTATCGGAACACTCCAAATGACGAAGCACTTTAGAGGCACTTCGTCACACTTACAAGAAGATTACAGCATAATAACCTCGTGATGTGTTTGTGTAGGATCATGTCAAGTATATTTTTCCCAACTCTCACCGAAACCACAACTCTATCATAAGATAAAATCATAACCAAATAAGAGACTGCTTGCTCATCTCAAATCGCTTACGTTACAGCGCAGGATATGTTCTTATTTGCCCAATTCATTTGTATAAAGAACAGGCTCATAGGCATAGGCTGCCTTTAATTAATTTAACGCTTATCATTTAGTTTGCCTTAAGCTTTTTGCTACCTAAGTTAAAAGTAAAACTAAAATAGCAAATAAGCACACAGTCTAGCTAATGATCAGCTATCATCGTATCCGTGAAAGCATACTAAACAAAGATTGAATAATTAGCTTAACAAGGTAGCATAATTTATATCGATGTAATAATATGACAACGCGTGTATTTCTATTAGGTACAAGATGCAGGATCCGTTGTTGTGTATTACATTTATTTGGGTTACTATTATGTATTCTGTGGTTAACGGGTGTAACGTAAAATAAATAGTCGATTTCATCATATTACATACAAACACTCGCGCCTGAATATAAACACTCACAACATTTATCTTTCTTATATTAATCCTGTGTGTATTTAACCTACTTGTATAAATTTAATAAACTTATATCACTATGTTACTTTCCTTTCCACTTAAAATACTGTTAAGAGCATAATATCTTCTATGATAACCTTTAGCTACTAATTTACGGCAATCAGTGACACGTTTATTTTCTAGATATCATTCTTATCAATACTGCATGAATACTTTTTTTTACGTGATAGGGATATTTTGTAACTGCATTTGCAGACGGGTCATCTGATGATAAGTGACTACCGCCGCCTATGGACACCTGCAAGCCAAGATTCACCAGTGCAGGAATAGGGGGAGAGGGGTAGGGCCTCCGGTAACCTCACTCTCTCGGCGAAACATGTTGTGTTTTACAACATTGCTTCACGCTGGTTTTCTATGAGCCCGTAGTATCACTCCAGTTGAGCCAGCCTATACTTGCTGAAGCATGGCTCTAAAACGATCCCAACGCGTCCCAATGTGTCCTACACAATTTCTTTGCAGATTAATAACTAATCTTTCTTTCGTGTGATCTGGCCGATAAAATACTTATCAAAGTAATAGGTGTGATTGTCAACAAAGTTGCGAATTTTGTTATTTTTTGCATCAACGCATTTATTACATCATTTTAATAACCTTCCTATCAATCTTCTGAGTTTACTAAACTTGCTATCTATACGTCAAAAGCATATCTAGAAGCAAATATTTAAACATAATCTGAAGTTGACTGATTTCGGCTATGCCTATTTGTTTTGCTAAGATCCAACTTGGGTTCTGTTTGTTTGTGTTTTAAGCAGAGTCATGTTACACAGGTACATCACAAAGTACCTACCTATACAGGGTGTACCTGACAATGGAACACTTACTTAAATCACTGAAATGGCATGACTCTAGCATGCAGTTTTAAATTTTAAATTTCTTAATTTCAAATACGTGCATGTAAAATTAGTGACGTGTTTATCTTATTATATGAAATATACCACAGAACTGAGAATATTGGTATGGAACCCTAAAGTAACGAGCGGGCGCCGATTTTTAGTGAATAACGGAACTAATAGTCTATCAATAATAATGTTCTACTGAGTTCTAGAAGTTTCAACAGCGGTCGAGTCAGACAGATGACAGATATTACTAGATCAGATGTTTCAGTAAGGTTCACGAACTTTCTATGAGATGTTTTTCGAACTATATAAGGAAGTTGCATGGCGGTATTCAGTTCTAGTTGAGCGATAGTTACTACGAGTTAACAAGTGCGAAGTACAGTGAATAGTGAGTGGAAATAGTGAGAATTGTAACTGTGATTTGTAATTGTGTTAATTGCTATTTATTTATATAAATTTGTGGATATTCTAATGGCGAATTCCGGCTCGTAACAATATTCCCGATTCTGTGAAATATACTGTGCGCACTGGCGATGGCGTTACGAAAAGAACGTAAAATGTACCTAAGTATATAACAACGTACTTTAATGTATATAATTCGTGGGAGAGCCATGCTTCGGCACGTATGGGCCGTCTCGACTGGAGTGATACCACGGCCTCACAGATAACCGGCAGTGAAGCAATGCTTGCATTGCTTTTCGCCGCGTGTGTGAGGTTACCGGAGGCCCTAACCCTTCCCTCTCCCCCCTCTTTCCCTACTCCCAGCTTAAAGGCTGGCAACGCACTTGTGACTTTTGAGTTGCGGGTGCCCAAAGGCGGCGTTAGTCATTTACCATCAGATGACCCGTCTGCTCGTTTGCCCCCTATACCATAAAAGTTTTAGATTTACACGCAATGTCGGCAATATCATACAGTTTTAGAATAATATTTGGTAATTTCTATGAATTTAACTATTTGAATACGGTTCATATAATAAAAATCAGTTCCGCAATTGTACACGTAGGAATATTTTTGCATTTGTTAAAATATAGTAGCGAGTTAAATCTTTATTTACATAACTGAAGTAGAAGTAGGTATAAAATACTAACGAAACGAATTAAAATGTTTTACACACTTAAATTAGATTATTTCTTATCGTCCATAATGACGCAAAGAAATCGACAATATGTATTTGAACCGTTACATATCAACAGACCGACTTCAACGAAATTGATTATGAAAAAAGTGAACTAGAATATGTTAGCGAAAAAATCATGAAAATTAGTCCATTACTTTTTAAGACAATCGCGGACATACAAATAAGGATCGAAAACAAAACCTCCTTTTTCAAGTCGGGTAAAAAGTATGGCTGTCCCAAATATCGTATGCTCTTAATATATGGCTAAATGCTCATATTAGGACATGAAATCACATCAGGAATGAACTAGGTAGGATTCGAAGTCGTTACCCCCCCCCCCCCCCCCCCTTCGCGAGAGTCAAATTGTATTAATACAGGTGTATAACGCATTCTGCATAACAAAAACGAACCTAAAGTTCATGACAATATAACGTAAAAACACGCACTAATTATGATATCTAAATAATTAGCCCACATCAGTTTCACGTTTTAATTGATGCAATTTATCTCCTGCAATTTTTTTTATGTTATAGCGGGTAAACGAGCAGACGGGTCACCTGATGGTAAGTGATTAATAATTATCTCAAACTGCAATATTTTATGATAAGTATTTATTGTATTTTTTTAATGTCCCTATGATATTACAAAAAATAGAGGAATTTAATTGGTTACTGTAACGTTATCGTTACGGAAGGACGAGGGTGGCCTATTCATAACTTCATACAGGTGTACATACAAGGTCATAATCATAAGAAAACACTATGTTCTTACCTACCATTTTCTTACCCAATTAATGAGTTTCATTTTTAATGATTTCTTTTCTGAACAAATATTATAAACGTCGATGCTGTTAAGACTGTGTTTAATACATAAACTTTTACGTTAATATATTAAGTTTATGGTTTAATATCATCATCGATAATACATGGCGTTCTAATGAACTAAACGTATATTGTCGCCACTTCAAAAACTCTTATTTATTTTATTAAAAATAGGGACAAACTGTAATAGATAATAACACAGTTCACTATTTAATAAAAATAAATGAATAGACATTATTTTGACTAGTTATACCGGTAACGCAATGCTATTGGTCGATTGATAAAAATTAATGAATAGTGGGGTTATAAAAGGGTAGGAATAAGTGGAGAACGATGACTTGAGTGCGGATAGAGGTACGAATAACTTGGCAATTACTGTTAGTTAGTGATTTTCATAGTTTATATCAGTGGTTGTGAGATTATTTCTTACACGTATTATAAAATATAAATTTCACGAGTCTGTATCTGAATTTTATTTATCTGTATTTGAAATAAATCAAGATACTCAAAAATAATTATTAAACCCATTATTTTATAGTTTAATAAATATAAGTAATATTTATTCAAAATACAATAAACGAAAAAATAAGTAATATTTATTCTTACACAAAGTTGCAAAGGTTATAAATTATAAATACAAGTGAGGAACAATGTTAAGCTATATACCTAGATAGCCTTGTGATAAATAATTAAAATGTTTGAGAATTTTATATTATTTTATTATACTTACTTATTTAGTTTTCGGTAAAAATAAATAAGTAAGTATTATTTACGTATTTCAATTGGATTTTAAATATAAAAATAACGCTCAAAACTTCTTTCTCTTCAAAATATAGTCTTAGGTAGGTAGTTAATGGCGTTCTTTGTTTATGATTATCAGTACAAAATTGTTCTTACCAACATGGATAAATTTATGTAGTTTTTAGATGTAACGTTAATGTATAATGACATTACGTAATTCTACCTATAAACCCCGGTTTGTAATATTTCAAGGAATACGATAAAGCAAAGGTTCTACGCAAATGTAGTTTAATAATTGAGTTTGAGAATTGGGACGAGTGTACTTTGGCAGTGGCGGCAGTAGACAGAATTTTAAGGGATACACGAATGGACGAACGGGCAATGGGTGGCATAACGGTACTAATCGGTGAATATTTTAAGCAGATGCTTTCAGTTATACCCAGAGTAACGAGGGCAGATGAAATTGGAGTAATTCTGTGGTACCATTCGAGTTTAAAAGACTGCAGTTCCCCTTTAAGGTGTGTTTCGCAATGACAATAAATTAACTGCTTTCCGCGACTGCTTCTCGCACGGCCAGTTTTACGTGGCCTTTTTTTGTTTTTTTTTTTGTGTGGAAACCCCCACGGGTCGTCACCGGGGCAACGGTAAGGTGGTATGTCGGACTCGAACCGACTAAAACCACACAGTGTTCCGTCATTGGTCTTCTTGCCGGGGCCTCAGGTGTACCCTAGAAAGGAAATCCCTGTGAACCCCGACAGACTTGGCCGCCTGTTGAGCAAGGCGACCCCACCATGATGTACCTGTCCAATCTAATTTAGAGAGGCGCGCGCGGAACACGTCGCGCCACCGTCTTAGGCCTGTTTCTGCTAGGGCGACAGATAGCCCTGTCGGTCGCCCTCAGGCAATCGCTTATGGAGGCCGGAGATCGTTTTGTCCTCTCCGGCACCTGGTGCGTCTTCTGCGGGACGGAAGAGTACTAGTTCTCTCCCGTTCCCTTTCCGCCGCTTCTTTGGCATGCATCACTACCTCACAGAACGAGGCGGCGGAACCCCACGCACTCTCGCTCTGGAACATGCACCTAATCATGGTCTCCAGCGAGAGGCTACCCACACCGATAGCCGCCGCGAGGTCAGCACGCTGCTGCACCCACGCAGTGCACTCCACCAAAGTGTGGAGTGCGGAATCCTCGCGGCAGCCCCCGCAGTGGTGGCACACAGACGTTGGCTCCCGGCCTATGCGACACAAGTACTTCCCGAAGCAGC
The DNA here is from genome assembly GCA_963859945.1 of Euplagia quadripunctaria. Lineage (NCBI taxonomy): Eukaryota > Metazoa > Arthropoda > Insecta > Lepidoptera > Erebidae > Euplagia > Euplagia quadripunctaria. The sequence goes on from OY982583.1 coordinate 12,662,096, forward strand.
CGTGTCCGGTGAGCACCTGCGCCGTGTCGCCTCTCCAGCCAATCCTCCATAACGGGCCTTACCGCCACAATCGTGGCGTGCCCTAGTTTTACGTGGCCTGCTTGAGATTGAGTTTACCTAGCGACCTGGTTTTGTACTGTCGTGAAAACCTCTAATTTTGTACATAAATAGATACTTTAATTGAGTATTTCTATGTCCTACTGCATCAAAATCTACCTCAAAAACTTCCTAGCGCGAGCGAAGCCGCGGGCATGACGTCATAAACCGTTCTTTTATACTAGTTTCTACAGAAGGTATTGTTTTGACGTTTAACAAAGAGAGACTTATTTTATTTCACTATCTATTACTGTATTGAGGTCTTTATCAGGAACATAAAGCGTAGGAATTCGAAGTAATTTCCAATGCCAATATCACGGACGCTAAGACTACTGAACTCATAATCTTTCCTACATTAAGATAACGATATTTGATTTAGATATGACGTCGAAACTCAACAACGCCTTCAGTGGTAAAGTTTCTGAGAATTTTTATGCTTATGTACATGACATTGAAAGAGCTACAGGAAGACAAATTTGGTAACCAAATTTTCTTCAAAATTCTGTGAAACAATGTTTGTTATAATTTTGTATTTAAACGGGAATTAACACGATCACGGAAAGGTATTACATACCTCGCGTGATCGCGTTAATTCCCGTTTAAACACATAATTATATCATGGAATGCGAAAGTCTAAAAGTTAACAATGTTTGTTGTTTACATAACCTTTGTATTCATAACATTTTAGTTTCAACAAAACTAAAATAAATTTCATGCCCAAAATATATTTGTACCTGAAACAAAAGCTTTCCTTCTCAAAAGTAGTTAATGTATAATCTATACTTCCCACTAATAATATAAATGTGAAAGTTTGGATGGATGGATGGATGGATGTTTGTTACTCTTTCACGTAAAAACCACTGAACCGATTGCGATGAAACGTGGTATGTAGATAGCTGGAGACCTGGATTAAAGCATAGGCTACTTTTTATCCCGATATTCCCACGGGGTCGGGACTTACGCGGGTGAAACCGCGGGGCACTGCTAATATATTTTAAAGCTGAAGAGTTTGTTTGTTTGGTTGAACGCGCTAATCTCAGGAACTACTGGTTCGAATTGAAAAAAATCTTTTAGTATTGCATAGCCCATTTGTCGAGTAAGGCTATAAGTTATATATAACATAACGCTATGACCAAAACCGCTATGAAACGGAGAAAATTTACAAACCCAGACAAAGTTGCGCGGTGAGCCAGTGGCGCCAGCGGCCAGCTAGTGAAAAATATTTGAAGGTCAGACAATCTTTTTTTCTTTTTAATTTTAAAAGTAAGTTTTTTTAAGAAACAATGTGTATGAATTGATGAATCAATCAACCACTTTATAACCTAAATCCTGTACTCTTCTGACAAAACTACAGCAGTAATAACTTAAAATACATAACTATATGTGTATATAAACGTAAACAAAAAAACCATATTAAGAATAGGATGCCATTCAGACGTTCTGGTCGTTGGGCGTGCAAATAATACTTATTTTTTAAAAAGAATTTTAATTTGTTAAGTAAGTTGCACGTACCTACAAACTACCTACTGAACACAGACAGAAAAATTTAAAGAGTCCTTAGAAAAACAATTCTTGTAACAAATAACTAAAGGCATTTATTTTAAATAAGGTTTTCTAAATTTTATACTAAACTAGCAACCCGCCCCGGCTTCGGACGGGTAGCAGAGACATATTCAACAATCATCATAATTTTTCAGCCAATTTACACAAAACCTTAACAAATTATATAACTAAACCTTCCTCATGAATCGCTCTATCTATTGGTGAAAACAACATGAAAATCCGTTCAGCAGTTTTTGTGTTTATCGCGAACAGACAGACAGGCAGACGCGGCGGGGGATTTTGTTTTATAATATACTAGCAACCCGCCCCGGCTTCGCACGGGTACAAATTATATACCAAAACCTTCCTCATGAATCACTCTGTCTATTAGTGAAAACCGCATGAAAATCCGTTCAGTAGTTTTTCAGTTTATCGCGAACAGACAGACAGACAGACGCGGCGGGAGACTTTGTTTTATAATACATGGAGACTAGCAACCCGCCCCGGCTTCGCAGGGGTACAAATTATATAAAAAAACCTTCCTCATGAATCACTCTGTCTATTAGTGAAAACTGCATGAAAGTAGTTTTTCAGTTTATCGCGAACAGACAGAAATACAGACAGACGCGGTGAGGGACTTTGTTTTATAATATGTAGTGATTATGTAGTGATAAACTACGAATGGTATATTATTTTGAAATTCTCAAATTCCTCATGTTTTTGATGTGAGCTTAAATTTGCATTAAAAATAGTACTGAAACGGTAATAATAAATTCCAAAATAATAAGTAACTAAATGGTAATCATGCTTAGTTTGCACAGTCAATACAAAAAATAGGGAAATTATGATGGCTTTACTGTTGTATGAAAAATAACTGAAGTGCGCAGCCTTATTATATGTCCTCTAGATATAGGAAATAGGAAGCAAATAGTTTCAGCTATTATCAAAAACACGAAGGCCATATTTTAAAGCAAAGTTATATTTAATTCTACTTTATAGATTTAAATGTCCGACTGGCCTGTTGGTCTAGTGGTTAGTGATCGTGAGTGTTGAACCACGGGCCATGGGTTCGATTCTCAACCAAGACAAATAATTGTGTGATGAGCATGTTCATTTGTTGTGTCTGGGTGTAATTTATCTATATTACTAGCAACCTGCCCAGGCTTCGCTTAGGTAGCAAAGCATATATTGATTTTTTCCGACCTCTTCAACAATCATCGTCATATTTCAGCCATTTTACACAAAACCTTAATGAATTATACACATAAACCTTCCTCATGAATCACTCCATCTATTGGTAAAATCATCACACAATTTATGAGCACGATCATTTCTTCTGTGTCTGGGTATAATTTATCTATAATATTATATTTAGAAATATATAAATATGTTTATCAGATTCTGGTTACCATAGTACAGGCTCAGCCTAGTTTGGCATGGATCTAGATGCCTATTATTATAAAAAAAAAGAAATCAGTGTGTCTGGGAGTAGATAACTAAATTCTTTAACTGATATCAGTCAAATGCAACATGACATAGAAATCGCCGATAGTATATTTTTGTAGATTGAACAATATTTGACTTGATTAATCATTAATTAAATATAGTCAGAGTGCGTCCATTGTGTTATGATTACTAAGAATAGCGTTGTACTAATTGCTTCAAGCGTTTGTTAATATAGTGGAATATTGAAAAAAGGGACTATAGGAAAGAAAATTTAAATACATACATTTAAAAAGTCATCATTGCTACTGTACATGTCATTAAAAGATAGGTAACTGAGATACAGTGGTCTTGTCTATCTCTTAATGACGTGTACAGTAGCAATCATGCTGAAACAGCTTTTAATCATTTCTATGACCTCTTTACGTTTTGTTACAAGTCGTGGTTTACTTAAAATAATTAGCCAAAACATTTCTTAGGTATTAGCTAAAAAAAGTGTTAAAAAAATCAAGAAATATGTTTGTTGAAAATAAATAAAGATGCATTCTTTGCAAATCAAGATATAATTTTTTTTTCTACTATTTTTGCACATGTGGGTATTGCTTTTGCTCTTACTAAACACATATATATCACAACTAATCATTGTTTGGGTGCGTTGGAGTCGGTTATAACTTTTTTCAAAAGATAAATATAGTTCAATGAAATGTAAGCATATTATATGGACACAATAAAAAATACGAAGTGTTTGACGTCGTCTAGAGCGATATAGATGTTGGCATATCTGCGAAGCGGTCAAATGTCATGAATATCTATAACAAATAATTTTTAAGTTATGTCATTTACATTAACCCAACAAGTCGTAATCAGATATAAAATCTGTTTAATAACTTGTTATACATAATAAACTTTAGTTCATGGCAAATCAATGTGGTCATATTATAAGATCATTACGAATAATCGATAAATAGTTGATACCTTAGCCCGGAAATAGTAATTTAGAAATTAAGAAAACATACCTAAATAAATACAGAATGTACGTGTGTGTACAAATACAACAACAACAAATAAAACATCTGTACTTACATAAGTACAAAGTTCTTAAATCACTGAAAGGGCAAGACACATGACTCTAGCAAGCAATTACAAAAAGATTTTTTGAAAACTCCGTTTAAAAGTCATGACCGTTTCTCCGTTTCTCATAAAACTAGGTGGAATGTGTACTTAATGTTAAAGATTTCAAATCGAAAATTTTTGTTCTTGAGATAATCCATGAATACAAACATCAAAAAACTTTCAGTGATTTAAATAAGTGTTGCGTTGTCAGATAGAGTCTGTATAGTTTTCTCTGTGGAAAAACTTTTAGCCCTTTTTATATGAATTTCAATAACGTTGTTTGTTTTTCTACGATCAAATCTGTAATAATCTGGATATTCCTTGAACGTCGATATATCAATTACTAGCTGTGCCCGTGACTTTGTCCGCGTAGAATAATGTATTTGTATCGAATCAACGGCCTAAAAAATAAGTTTCAAGCTTCTAGTTCTAAATATGACGATACTTCCATACAACTTTTCATCCCCACCTTTCAACCCCTTACACCACTTTTTTCGCATTAAAAAGTAGCCTATGTACTTTCTCAGGCTCTAGACTATCTGTGTCCCAAATTTCATTTAAATCGGTTCAGTAGTTTTGGCGTGAAAGGGCGACAGACAGACAGAGTTACTTTCGCATTTATCATACTAGTAAGGATTGACGCGTTTATTGGCTTCACTTGTAACTACGTTAACATATCTTGAAGGTCAATTTTAACCCACTTTTAATTGTTATATCGAAATGAAACTTTGTCTGTATATGTAGTTTGGATGACAATACTATAGTTTAGCATCTGGGAGCTGATCTGATGATGGTACCAGGAGGTGGATAGTGGAAGTCTTCATTACAACCTTACGAGTTTGGGCTCATATGATTCGTTTTTGTGCCAACAGATTGGTCTTGGTAACAATGGTCTTATGATGAAGCCATTAGGTGGATGGTGGAATTCTTTTTTATTTCTTAATTCAATTCGCCATTAAAGCGTGTTTTATTTAGATTTACTAAACTATAATAATAAGCCATAATTTCACTCATAGAAAGCCTCTCTCTTTATACAAAATCCCGATTTTTATAGAATTTTTGGCATTTTACATTGCGACTCAGAAAACTGCATGTTTTTGTAACACACACTGTGAAAATGTATTCAAGCCTATTCAAAAGGTGACCTTCGTTAAAACATTAACAAAACAATAATATTCATAAATATTTGGACCTATCCCACGAGATTGTCGACATGTGGAATGTGGATTCAGCAATCATTGTGCCGATAGTCATTTCGGCCAATGGGTTAATTGCTAAGAGCCTCGACCAACACCTTCAGAGGCTCACGTTAGGCAGCTGGATTAAGAGCCTAATGCAGAAGGCAGTCCTCCTCGATACGGCACGCATAGTGAGGAGGTTTCTGTCTCTGGAACCCTAACCACCGGTGACTTGGTCCCTGTACCCGATACCGGTGGGGCACTATTTTTTATATTTTTAAATCTATTTTGTTTTTATTTTTGTTGTAAGTATATTTAAAAATGTAATTTATATTTTTATGAAATAAATGAAGAGAATAATGTTCATAAAAATATTTTCATTTTGACCGTTAACGTTTAACGGTCTTCTTTTTGTACTTGCTTGCTAGAGTCATGTGCCCTTTCAGAGATTTAAGTACTTATGTACTTATGTAAGTACAGATAATTTATTTGTTGTTGTTGTATTTGTACACACACGTACATTTTGTATTTATTTAGGTATGTTTTCTTAATTCCTAAGTTACTATTTCCGGGCTAAGGTATCAACTATTTATCGATTATTCGTAATCATCTTAAAATATGACCACATTGATTTGCCATGAACTAAAGTTTATTATGTATAACAAGTTATTAAACAGATTTTATATCTGATTACGACTTGTTAGGTTATTGTTCTAGCATACGTCATTGTGCTTTTGTCCGTGAAGACGTGCATACCAGTACCGCTACAGTATTAATTAGGGGCGACGCCGTGCCGCCGCGCTGACGAAAGTCACAACGTCAATCGGGTCAGATACTTCTACACGAAGACTCGTTCTCATTTCTAATCATAATGAAATGGTCCAATTACAAAAACTATTGATGTCAAAGATCAGTTTAGCGTCCTTGTATGACTCTGATACCATGGCTTTCTGATAATAGTAAATAACTCTATCAGATAAGTGGCCATTGACATTACATTTTAATTAAATAGAAATTATCTAATCAGGCGGTTTATATACGTCATTAACGTTTTGTCGTTGAAAATTGACACTTCTTTTCATAACTCATAAGTAGTCAATAATAATATTATCTTTCTATAGGTAGGCTGATGGTGGTTTCAAAGGTATCTTATTTTCCTCACCAAAGAGCATTGGGTTACACGTTACAGTGAATATAGCCCCATGGATTTTTGAAGTGAAAACTTCTTTAGGCACGTTTGTGCACTTTTGCTATGGGGAAAAAGCACTGAACTCTTGACCGTCACGCTAATAATACATCCACTAGAGGGCGCTAATCTAAACATTGAGTTCTGTCAGCTCCTTATTAATTAATGTCACCAACCTGGTAATGTGACGTTTTAAGTTATTATACTTCGGAGTTTCTTTTTAAAATGAATATATCAACCCAAAGGTTGGAAAAATAGGGGATCAATGATTGTTCACCCATTGACTTTTCATCTGTGAACCGATTTTGTTGAAATTTAGCACACATATGTAGATGAGACTTGTGACCGGTGATTGTTTGGCCACAAAACACTTAAAAACTAAAAAGTTTTAACAGGAGATGAAACCGACTAAAAAAGAAAGAAACTAAAAAGTGAAAAATAAACTTGTTACCCTACCTGATGTAAATATCTAACTAATTTTGAGTCGGCGCCAAAACTACAAACAAAAAAATTAATTTGAATACACTTCGGCAAATAGACGCGTCACAGTAGCGTCACAGCTGCCATCATTTTACTAACAATTAATTTGCTTGTTTGTATATTTGGCGCTAACTCACAGTTATTCGTAATCTATTTTATTAAGCTTTCCTAAGTAATATTCATAAATTTATCCTTAATAATATTATAAATGAAAAAAAAATTAAAAAAAAGACTGAGTTTTGTTTGTTTGTTACGCTTTCACGCCTTAACTACTCAACCGATCATCATGAATTTTTGCATTCTTATAGTTAGGAGTACAGAAAAAGACACCTTTCTAACGCTTAAACTTTTGTGTTCCATGATATATAATCATGTATAGGTACGTACCTACGGGAATTAATGCGATTACGTAATTGAGATACAGATTATATACCTTTGAATTGCCTGACGAGGCTCTGACCACAGCCAGTGCAACCTGATCGAAACGTCGAATAGAAAGGACGCGCGGGCGCAGAAAGCCGTGCGAGTTAGGCACCCGCGCATCCTTTGGCCCAAGCGTCTTATTTTTTAGGAAATTATCGTTATATTTACGTGTACTAACATAATGGAATATGAAAAATGCTAATAAAAACTGTGAAAAGATAGTTTTTTCATCAGGATCGATTTTTTTTCTGACCCATCATAGGTACCTTTAGTACTATCGTCTGTCTTCGTTTACGGGAGCGTTTCACTAACACCCTATTTAATGATAGGTTATAAATTAATACGAAGTAGTTTTGGACCCACCACCAAACTCATCATTTTCTAAATTAAAAAATTCACTTTAATATACGTACACCGTAATTGCTATCACTTACTGATTTGCCTGGTGAGTGCTGGTTCTCTTCTCGCTGCCCTTGAACTGATAAACCTGTCATAATCCTTCCCATTCAAAGGTTTATACCGGTCGTCATAACAAACTTTATCACTGTAAAACTTGAAGAATTCGTCGAAGTTCTCTTGTTGAGAATAATTCTTCTTTACCAGTAACGACACCGTTCTTATTTCAAACAACTTCTTTGCTAGTTCTCCGTTCTTCTTCCCCAATTTCACAGTTGCAAACATTTTTAATTGATATTTTTAAAAACTGCCAATCTTATTTTTTATCAAATTTAAAAAAGTTATCTTCGAAATACTGTTGTTAGTTCGTTAGCGTTCGTGACGGAATAACCAAATTAGTGTACTTTTAAGATGTCTAAGATTACGTAAAATTAATGATACGCGCGGTATTATATGATAACATGATAAAAACTACTAATATTTGTAAAGCGAGTATCGAAATAAAACTCTTTCTGTACAGTATACACGTCACGATTACAAAAAAGGCAACAAACGAATGAAAATTTAAATGTCGTATTTAAAAATACGTAAGTGTTTAAACAACTGTGTAGGGTTGACACTAACAGTTACAAAGGAAATAAGACTGATATGTACTGATATGAAAGTGTTCTTGTAAAAAGTTAATATTTGAAGCATTCAAAGAGATTACGATCCGAACCGAATTAATTTCAAATGTGGAAGCAATTCTGTCGACTGTTTGTTTTTTACACGACTGCCCAAAAAAAAGGGTATTGTTTTCTGGATTCATTTATGTATATTGGGAATTTCTTTATTCTACCATAACTTCTAAATGCCTTATCATATTTGGATCGTTAACATCCTTACGTCATCCCGAGTGACACACGCTATAATTTTTTAATTTTATATGGTCTTTATGGTGCGCAATTCTTTTTTTGAAAGGACCGTTATATTATTACTACCACTACTATATACATGACAAACAAATATAGGTGACCCGTCTACTCGTTTGCCCCCTGTAATATAAAAAAGAAAAATAAAGCTCTAGCTTGTGTGCTGGTGTTCATCTACAGACATCATATCACAACTCCATGTATCCATGTTAAGATATTCTCACGAATAAGCTCGTGAACGTATTCTAGGTATTTGGATTTTGTCAAAGATACAGCTTCCAGAGTCAGGCGTGTATTATACACGGTTGATGGTGGAAGCTGTATCGTTGCCTAAAATTGTAACTAGCTTGCGGCCTGTAACTAGCTTGAGAACTTTCATTGCGTAATTCAGGATTTGTAGTTACTAAATAGTTTGACTTATATTCGTTAGATGGCGTTGATTATGTCGCATTTTTTTCCAATCATCCTCCATTTATCAGTCCAAGTTCCTTTGCTAGTGACAACCCTATTAAATTGTTTACCTTTTCTTATACACCACAATATCATTTAAAATGTCCTGTTCTGTAACCCTGATTACCTGTACGCTTTTGCATGATGATTGGTTGAATAGTTACGGTGTGAAAGATTAACTTATTTTTTTTTTTTTTTCTAAAAGAATACTAGTAACATGGGCTAGACATTACTAGTATTCTTGTTAACCCCTCCAGCTAAGCTAAATATTTGTGTTAGGAGTGGGTTCACGACGGTAGTGCACTGGGTGGGGTTCGAACCCGCAACCACTTGAACGCAAGTCCGACGCCTTAGCCATTACGCTACCGCCGCTTTACATAAACAAATAAACTCAAATTCTCATTTATAATATTATAATAATAATATTATTATTGCTGTAATTTAATGTAATTGTATTTAATTATTAATCTAATTACTGACATTTGAATATCTATTTAAGTTTGTTGACATTTTATATACCATTTCATTGTTTATTTATTTATTTTTATTTTATTTATTTATTTATTTTAAGAAAAACCAACAGTTTCAACATCGAAATAGTGGCAGTGATATACTACATTTAGCCAATTAAAGGTCTTCACAAATGAGCACTATTTTATATGAATACAAAAAAAAACGTACGGACAATTTAGATGTGTATCACATTAGTTTTACATATGATATTTGTCTACAAAAAAGGAAGAAAGAAATCTCGGCTTAGCACCCGTCGTACTGTGGTTATTTTGGTGTTAAAAATGTCAATATCGTGTGACTTGCAGATACCATTTAAGGTCTTGCTAGCTCGCCGTAGAAATGTATTCTGTCGGTAATTTGATGGTGCAGTGGGCAGGTGAATAGGTACGTGATGTCTCATAGTTGAATGACATAATTGTTATTTAATGACGTTTTTTAATTTTGTATTAAATTGTGGTTAATAAATATTATATTGCAACAATGTACCCGATTTGCATGCTGAAGAGTGAAATATTTTGATACCGTCTTTTGTCAATCCATCAATGTAACATTATGTACCCATGTTTATGCAAATAAATCCTTACTTAATATTATAAATGCGAAAGGACTTCTGTCTGTCTGTCGCTCTTTCACACCAAAACTACTGAACCGATTTAAATTAAATTTGGTACACAGATAGTCTAGAGCCTGAGAAAGGACATAGGCTACTTTTTAATGCGGAAAAGGGGGTGTAAGGGGTTGAAAGGTGGGGACGAAAAGTTGTATAGAAGTATCGTCATATTTAGAACTAGAAGCTTGACACTTATTTTTTAGGCGAAGTCGCGGGCGCAGCTAGTTACGTATAACTTATAAAAAAAAATATAAAAATATATTTCTCTCAATAAGGTTGGGTACATTGGTTCATGACTAAATAGTACAACATAAATAGATTATAGACAGATAGATTAGGATGACGCACCGGTATAACCTGTTTATACATTCATGTGAACATCAAAACACTAGCTTTTCCTCCTTTCTGTGTAAATTGATTTACTTTTTTATTGCTGTACAGTAGGTATTGACGACCTTGTTTTAAAATTAAAAAAAAACTGTCAGTCTAAGGACTGCAAGTCAGAAGTGAAAACACATGCACACATATATGTAAATTACAGTATACACACACATCTGTATATGTCATTTAAGCGTGACGGTCACGCCAGTTCAGTGCTTTTTCCCCATACCAAAAATGTCCAAAAAGAAGAAGTTTTCACTTCAAAAACATTGAAAGGTTTTTGCCCTAGCGTTGATGGCACTTTATTGTTATTAGATATACTACGTTTTTTAGGTTCCCAAGGTGTTTATACCTATATGTTTGTTTTGTGTAAACTTTTAAATGCACACCATTCCATTTGCTAATTTTTGAAGTGAAAACATCTTTAGCGGCGTTGTGCATTTTTTGGGATGGGAAAAAAATGTTAAACTCGCGTCAGGACACGTGACCTGATCGAAAATTCGTAAGACAGAGCCGAGTTTCTTATATTTAAAAAAATATAACATTCGAAATTCAAACTTAAATTATGAGCGGCCAGGAGCGCAGAACTTCCAGTGTACCGTATGTTTACATTTAGATATGTTATTACCTACTTTTTATTTTTGACCTAATTATATATATACAGATGTGTGTGTGTGTATGTATATGCAAATACATTGTGAAGTTATGTTTTCACTTCTGACGTGCAGTCATTTTACATTACTATATACATGACAAACACATATTTGGCCTTCTACCATAGCACTGAGTGACCGGCGCTGGTGGTCACCGTAACACCGTACCATAATCGGTCACCGAAACCTATGAACGGGGTGTCACTGGGTTGACGACCCCGTAAAAATCTTTAATTGCCCTTTGAGTAGATTCGGATACTTTAGTTTCTAGGAAACACCGTGGCAGGAAGTTACGCTTCGACTGTCATTGGGGAGACATTTCTTTAAAAGTTCAGAATATTCTGGTTTTAAATTGTGAACATGAAATCTCCCGTTCTATGCCGTCTACTGCCCTGCACATTTATAGAAAGAAGTCGTGATCATTATTTCGAACAATAATCCGAAATATGACTGGCCTGTTGGTCTAGTGGTTAGTGACCCTGACCGCTATGCTTTTAGGTCGTGGGTTCGATTCCCACCTTAGTCTGGGTGTTCTTTGTGACCGTTGTTTCTATGTTTGTAAAGTCCCCCGCGACACAGGAGTAATTCCTAATGCGGGAGTTGTCTTTATACTTAAATAAAATAAAAAAATAAAAAAACTATTATACAATCGGTATAAAAAAAAACAAAAAAGAACCAAAATCTCTCCTACGGCTCCTACCTCTTTTTAGTTTGGGACCGTCAACGATTCTCGCTTTGTACCCAAAAGACTTGTGTGCTGGTGTTCATCTACAGACGTCATATCAGAACTCTATGTATCCATGTTAAGATATCCTCACGAATAAGCTCGTGAACCAACGCAAAGATACAGCTTCCACCATCACACGTTATTATACACGGTTGTGTATAATAACTAGCTTGAGAACTTCCAAAGCGTAATTCAGAATTTGTAGTTACTAAATAAGTTGACTTGTATTCGTTAGATCGCGTTGATTGTGTGGTAGCTACTATATCCTCAATCACCGAAATTCACGAACGAGCGTTTTTATCCAATCACCCTCCATTTATCAGACCAAGTTTCTGTGTGACAACCCTATATAATTGTTTACCTGTTCTTATACACCACAATGGAATTTAAATTGTTTGGCTTTTTGTGCTTCAGTATTTTGAATGTTTTATCTTTTTGCCAAGGCTCAAACAAGTGTAATTTAATATTCTTTGTAAGGCTTTTTATTGGGGTACTACCGTCAGGCCAAAGCTCTGCCGGACATAATGTGACTGCCAAAATACCTACATTGCATCTGGAAGAAGGTGTTTAGGCCGTGCATCTAGTATGCATTTCGTTTCATTTATCGAATTATATTAAAACCCGAATTTCTTCTTCCTATCGAATGGATTTAAAATTTTTATGACTTAAAGTGATAGTGACTAGTCTTAAGAATGACTAGTACAAGAGAATGTTCACAATAAACCAAGAAAGTGTAAGTTTAATAGAAATACAAGCTTAACCCGGGACTTCTTTTACGTTACTTAGATTTCGTCCAAGGTTTTACAGGTTTTTAGGGTTCCATTCCTCAAAAGGAAAAAAAGGAACCCTTATAAGATCACTTTGTTGTCCGTTTGTCTGTTAAAACAGTACAATAGTTTGTGTACATGAAATTACATTAGCGTTCCGTTTTTTTATTCTTCAAACCAACTCCTTTGTCATTAATAAGTCAAGTCGCAGAAAAAATAAATATAATCGCTGTATATCTGTCTGTCAAGACCTTTTCCGCCTCGTGAACGCATCAAGTTGAAATTAACATCAAATGATTATGTCAACGGTCCCTTGAAGCTGTATAAAAAATCAAGCTTCTAAGTCAACGCAATCAAAATATGGCCATTAAGACTTAGGATTTTAACGAACCATTTAAATAGAAGAATTCAAGTGCAGCATTACTCTTACAGCCATTACATTTGGCCTGTCGCAAAATATATCGACAACCTCATCTGCACGCAATAGATTATTAAGCAGCTCGATAGCTCTGGCAGTGGGAGTAGTAGCGGCATGTGCCGAGCGCCACGTTGGTGGATAAATAAGGAGTGTATGCTGTCTTCGTCCACTTGCACGAACATACTGGTCCGGTACAATCAATCAATCAATCATGTAATCAATCAAACAATGTACCTGAAGATCTGAGTTTTAAAAAGAGTGGCCATGAGTTTCTTTGCCAGTATTCTTCTCATAAGGCTCTACGCACTTTGAAAACTGGAAGTTATAGATCGACACAAACAGGCAGTAGATTTTGGTGTTTTCACCTAATTTACCTTGACAATCCAGTACATGCTGTGGCGTCTGTACGATTTTTAACAGTAGCTTCAATTTAACGTTCATAAATATCACTTAGTGTCTTAATTGAATAAATGATTTTGAGTTTTAATTTAAATCAAAATTCTTTATTGTGAAACATAGGTATCCATAAGATCTTTACAAGAGTGGTAATGATCAACTATGTTCTGCCAATTAGGCTAACAATAATTTAAAATTAGTTTGGCATATCATTAATCGGAAACATGCAAAATAATAATATTAAATCATTGCTATTAAAATAATATGATATTTTAGTTAAATTGTTCATAACATTGGAATTAAATACATGCAAATTTAATAATTACTCAGTCACTAATTACCAAATAACATTACGAATTATCAAAGCAGCTAATTAAAAAGTAAAATTTAAGAATGAATGTCAATGCAACTAATTACCAAATAAAATATATGCATTCTTGTACCGATGGGTTGTCTACCTTGTTGGCCAGTAGAAAGTAATAATGCTTTATGTGCAGTAATTGTCACCTAAGTTCTAAGGTATCGATCAACCATTCCTGACACAAACATGGAGGGATATACAAATGGATAATACCCATATATGCGCTTGTAGAGACTTTGAGCAAATTTACGCTGTATTTTTTCAATCGGGCACTCAAATGAGGGTATATAGTTGTTATTTAGGATACCAAACAAAATTACATTAAATTCTAATTTTTATCAGTTCAGAGTAAAGAGTCAGCCCAAGATCACAAATCGGGGTGACAAGTTCAAGCGGCTCTCCTGCTAACTCGTGTATTCCGATCATAGTGGCATGATATTGAGTGAAAGTGATCGTTTTGCATTCCAAAATATTAAAAGCTAGCTTATTAGTTATGCTCGTCTCAACCACTGCATTAATATCGTGCTGTAGTACTACGCAGTCTTCAGAATTCTCAAAAAGGTAAAAATTGTTTAAGGTCATCAGCAAACATGAGACATTCTGCTTTAGAGAGAACTCTTGGTAGATCATTTATCATTGTGAGAAACAGAGATCAACTCTGTTTCAATTAGCTGGGGTAAGCCAAAGCAGTACTTTGGGATCACCCAAAGTACTGCTTTGGCTTACCCTAGACCACGTATTTCTATACGTGGTATATGGCGTGCGACTTATAGATTCCTAACTTTACGTACTGTTTACGATCCCTCAGATAATCTGCCATAAATCTTAAAAGTTGTGTATTGAAGTTTGGTAAGAAGAACATCGTTATCAACACGGTCAAACGCTTTTGTAAAATCGATCTCGACGCTGCATTTATTTGACAACCTGGTATCATATTAGTTTTTACATAATCAATAAATGTGAATGTGGTTAGTTGAAGTAGAGCGAGCCGGTCGAAAACCGTGTTGGGAGTTTTCCAGAAGTCTATTAATTTGAGCTGAAATTTGCTTATCTAAGATGGATTCAAATATTTTACCGAACACAGATAATACTGCGATAGGTCTGAAGGTTGTGATATCCGACGATGATCCAGTTTTAGGCACTGGTGTTACTCTTGAGATTTTTCATCGACTAGGATAACAACAACACTGAAGAAATAGATTATAAAGATATAGGAGAGGTTCCTCAAGAACGGATAAACTGTATTTTACAGATTTCACTAAGAAAGTCAGTACATTATCGGGTCCATATGCAAACGATGATTTAACATGTCGTACTGCACGCTTCAATTCGGAAGGATTAAGATGCGCTATACTTATTTGGGGTACATAGCCTCCTTCTATCGCATCACACTGGGCGACGACTGGGTCTAACTTTGATGTGTTACTATGAAAAACAGAGCTAAAATATTTTGTAAATATATCAGCAGCTTCTTGTCCCTCTGTAGCCCTATTTTCATAAAGAAATATTTTAGTCTGTTGTCTGTTTTTACTTTTGTCCCGATGTGACATATGTCCAGAATATTGAAGGTTCACTTGCTCTTTGATTGCTTAATGTGTTCATATAATTCCTAAAAGCACTGCTTATAAGGGTTTGACTTTGGTTCTGTGATATTTAAAAAGCTCTCTATTAAATTGAAGTACAAACTTTTCAACCATTTTTAAATTATAATATTTTCGATTTGTATAACAAATTAATTCACCCGTGTACCATGTCGGATATGTATACGAGTATTTTTGGTTGAGCGGTAATTTTTGAGAGGTACGTGATCACGGATAGCCATAGCCACCTTTCTTAAAAATATGTACAGCTAGATTAACGTCCTGTTGTTTCATTAGATCTGACCAGTCTGAATGTGCAATTTTTGAATAGAAACCGTGGAAATCAGCCTTCCGAAAATTCCATTCAAAGTTAAGACAACTCGTCATATTATTACTGTCTCTGCAAACAGGTGGATTATTAATTTATTTATTTTTGGGTAAGGTTAGGTGCTGGATGGTCAATGGGCCCGAAAAGTTCTGGAATGGAGACCACGGACCGGAAAGCGCAGCGTAGGACGTCCATTATCGCGGTGGACAGACGACCTGGTGAAGATCGCAGGACGTCAATGGATGCAGGTCGCTTCCAATCGGTCTTCTTGGAAGTCTTTAGAGGAGGCATATGTCCAATGGTGGACGTCATATGGCTGAAATGATGATGATGATGATGAAGGTTAGATGCATCTCAAGTGGGGGATGATGTGCATCCAATTTAACGTGTGGTTCAGCATCAGCTTATACATCAATATGTTTGGGATCACCAGTCGTTAGAATCAAGTCTAAAAGGTCCTTTTTATTATGAACATTTTAACACTGCCGCAACTTACAAAACTCCAGAAACATTTCGAATTACGTTCTTGTAGAGCTACTGCAAGAGTGCATGTTGAAATCTCCTAATCTTAAAAACTGATATTTTGAATATTTACTAATGGCATTCTCTATACAAGTTAACACATCAAGATATTGCTTATCACTATGACTAGGTGGTAGGTATACGACACTTACAAGCAACTCAACATTCTTCCATGTTATGATAGAAAACAATAATTCCTTGTCGGGGGTTAGGACATCTATATCGGTGATTTATATGTTTGTCCTCTATGCGTTCCGAAACCATTCATCAGATTGTGATGAAACTTTGGTAGGGTGTTCTGGGGACGCCCGCGAGGATTCCTGGCAAAAATCTATATATTTATAAAAAAAGAAAAGAATGGCATTGCAACGCATGCCGGGTGCAGCTAGTAATGATTATTATAAAAAAGTACCCCGTCGCATCTGTCTGTCTGTCTATCCGCGATAATGACACAACAAATAGACGGAGTGATTCATGAGGAAAGTTTAGGTTTATAATTCATTTAGGTATTCTAGAAAATGCCTGAAATATGACAATGATTGTTGAAGATGTCGGAAAAAATATATATATTACTTTGCTACCCGTGCGAAGGAACCGGCGGGTTACTAGTGTGTTATAAATAAAAAAGCTTTTTCCCTTCCTTTGCCGAGTTTTTTTGTTATTAGAATTACGGTCGAATTTTAACTTCTACACGACCACTAGTAAAAATGTAAAGTAGATAAAACACTTTGGGAAAATACATATCTAGTCTATAGTGCTGCTTTACTCTGCCTGCTTATTCTTTCCAACATAAGAAAACTTGTTCTTAGTAAACGATATTAAGAATTCAGCATTATCATTTTACAAAGACCTGTGCAATAATTGTTTATCATTTGCACACGTAACCAAAGTTGAATGCTTGAACTTGACCTATTGTATCATTGAAGAAACTGTAATGGATAAGGTTAATTATACACTAAATTAACCTAAATTAACAGTAGGTACCAAACAAATTAGGGACATATTTTTTTTTAGGTCTGTGGGCCTGTTGCCCGTGGGAACATTCTGTAAATATATTTTACTAAAACTGCACCCTACGTGTGCATTAAGAATACTTGGGTCTTAGATTATATATAGGTCCAGATGCCCAATCCGTGCCTCAAAACTGAAGCCAAAAAATACAAGCGTCTAATATAAATACAAGCGTCTCACTCGTCACACGCGAGCGAACGTTCGCCGCTGAAGTACGTCTCGAGTCGCTACTTATAATATTTAAAAATGCCTGCTTGTGCTGTCACATTCTGTAAAAATTATACAAAAAAAAATCTTAAGTGTCCGAACATCACATTTCATATGTAAGTATTCTATTTCCTAATGTATTTATAAACAATAGAACAAAATTTCAAATTAATAAAATTACGACGCCATTACTAGAGATGTTGCCAGGACGTGAATTTCATTTACCCATAACGCATTCTAGCAGTATATATATTTTTCTTTGCCAAACTTGTTATTTATAGAAAGACGAGAAATATGCTTAACGTTAATGTTCGCGAAACTGGAATCCTTCAAATATTCTTAATTTCTAAACTCTAGCACCCGGAGTTCAATGTGTCCGTCAAACGATACTTTAGCTGTGGGATTGTACTCGTATTATAACTTATTATTACTACTCCCAACGAACACAGCTATAGAGCACTTAGGACTTGTAAAATTTTGCTAGTTTCTTGATACTTTATAAAAAAATATATATATATATATATATATATATATATATCCAAGTCCTACAAAACAAGGCAAAACATTTACTTTATTTTATCAAAATACCTTTTGTTACTCTGTTCCTGTGAATAAAGTTGCATTTAATTTTATTACTCAAAAGAGCTTTTGACGTGACAACGTCTTATAAATTGGTTTGCCGGGTGACACTTCAAGAAACTGCGTTACGCTCCGCTCACGTTATGCGCTCACAATGAGAGCGAGTGAGAGGCACGCGTCCCTTCCACTCGGGCATGGTTATTATTTTACCACTCAAAGTCGTTGTCACGTAAAACTTTCGCCCGTATACCGACTTTACAGGCAACCAATTTTTATGTTACACTTACCATAAAAAAAAATTACTCTTATTCTCATATTTCTTTCATACGGGCTTATATGAAAATCGATTCTTAAGGAGGAAACTCTAAAAAAAATGTTTTGAAAACAAACCAAAAAATATTGTGATAAATAAATAGTTCCTACTAAGTAGTTTTATTTTACATTTGTCTTTTTAACTAAACGAATTAAATGAAAAAAACGAAAAAATGAAATAAACGAATATTTGTAACTGATTTAAATACATTCAAAATGTATTTATTTAATATTACTTACATCAAAAAGAAAATATGTTTAATAAAAAAGTCCCTGAATTTTGGGGTAACCTCTATGCACTGGTAGTAAAACCGTCCATGCACACAAGCATAAACATTGTACGTAGACACTCGCGTTGGGCGGGGTTCACTCACACAGCACCAAAAAGTGGCTTCAAAGTAAACGGTGACTTTTGTACTAGTCACGGTATCTGGACCTATATTTAATCTAAGACTTGGGTGTTCTGCATTCCATTTTGCATCGGATTTTTAGTTTTTATTTTGACTGAGTTTTATGTTATAATGCATCTTGCTAGCACCAACCTAAAAAAAAAATTGAAGGCTCCTAATTCGGTTGGTACTTACTTCTGATTTCACGTTTGTAGGTTAATTTAGTGTATATATAAAAATATGATTTCATAATGCTCCACCGTCATACCATATGTTATAAGAGATAACATACATGACCTGTTAAAGTCATATCTGTTTCATAGAAAGTAGATTACTGAAATATCAAGCATGTCTCGAGTCACAGTCCGAACTAGTTTTTAGATCTGATCTGAGAACAGTCAAATTTGGAGTCCCACAGGGAAGCGTATTGGGTCATTTACTTTTTATTATCCATATAAATGACCTCCAGTTAACTACAAACTATAATATGACTTTATTTGTTGACAGTATTGTACTCTTTATTAATGAATCGTTGACATCTATTGAAAGTGACATTAATAGCTACAGAAAAACAACTTAAAAATTAATCTAGACAAGATAAAAAATAATATTTTAAACAAAGAATCAAGAAGGTAAACAATAACTTAGATATTAATTTTAATGGTCATAAATTTAAAAATAAAGAGGAAATATTTTTTTTTTATGGTTAATAATAAATAATAAACTAAATTGGAAAGCACATATAGAATTTGTTTGTACTAAAGTAAGTCAATCCGTATATGGATTGTATAAGCTGAGAAATATAGCGAATAGATCAACTCTATCATAAGCTTGTCTCATCAACGTTGCGATATGACATCATATTCTAGGGTAACTCCACTGGCTGACATTTAGCATTCAAAGCTTGGAAACGGTGTATTAGGACTATGTTTGATGTTCGAGGGGCGTTACAAAGTTAAATAATACTAGCCAGGTCTGTCTAGGATGGGTGACCATTCTTAACACATTGAGACCCCTCCGTGCCTGGGAGAGCACGTTAATGGCCGATTCACACATATCAGTGAAGTCACAGTTCCGGCACAGTACCGCAACCGTGATAATTATTCTTTCATACATTCTCTATGGTCGTATCCACACCTGTCAGTGTCAGTGACGGCACAGTGCTCTCAGTGTCAGTGTCGGCGCCGACAATCATCGTCGCCGACGATCACGGATCACGGAGGCCGTTGCATCACAACCAAAATGGAGGATGAGCGATAGATCGAATTGGTTTGTGAAAATATTGTTTTGTATCATTTGTCTAATGCAAAGTACATGGATACAAAATACAAAACCGTTAACCGTCGGTCCCAGGTGCCTTACAAACATCTGTGGCATTGGTTACGGGTAGTTGGAGCCATAAAAAAAGTCTGACAACCTGGTCTAACTACAGAACTTCGATATCGCCTAGTACTTGGGTTGTGGAGGTCTGATGGCAGTCGCTTTACGTAAAGAATCAAAGTTCAGCGGTATCGTAGTTAGACTGAAAGCCGACCCCAACTTAGTTGGGAAAAGGCGCGGAGGATGATATTTGATGTTCGAATACCAAGTAGTCGCAAACCTCACTTTATTGAGAATAATATTTTGACTTTGCTTTGCATGTACATCATGAAGTGTGCCACGTTTGTAAATCAAAATATCGATGTATTTAAAAACCGATCGAGGGCTCGTCACTCGGACATGTTGTGTGTAGTGATGAGTAAAACGGTATTAATGCACAAAAGCCTTTTTTGTATTGTACCCTAATGTTTACATTAAGCTACCATACTATATAAAAATACTGAAAATTCACTACTTTTCAAGAGGCAATTTCAAAAGCTGCTTATAGCTAAATGCTACTACTCTCTTCGGGAATACTTGGATGACGAGGACACCAATTGTATCTAGTATTGGTCAACCGTTCGTATAATACTAAATTATTATTACATTTAGTTTATTAGGACATTTTTATTATCATGGAGTATGGCTGGAGAGGCAGCACGGCAGCCTCTCCTACCGGCTGACGAAGGTGCTGACCAGCAACGGCTGTTTCGGAAAGTACCTGTGTCCCATAGGCCGGAAGCCAATATCTTCATCAGCCATTACTGCGGAGGCTGTCGCGGGGACACTACACTCCACACTTTAGTGGAGTGGTCAGTGTGGACGCAACAACACTGCGATGTCGCGGCGGTTATTGGATTGGAAAGCCTCTTGCTGGAGACCATGGTTCTGTCCATGGTCCAAAGTGAGAGTGCATTAGAATCCGCTGCCTATTTTGGTGAAGAAGTGATGTCCGCTAAAAAGGAGCCGGAAAGGGAACGAGAGAGGGCTAGTACTCTCCCTTCCCGAAGGAGGGGTACCAGGCACCGGAGAGCGATAAATGATCTCCGGTCGTGGGTTTGATTCCCACTCAGGACAAATAATTGTGTGATGACCAGTGCGATGTCCAGGTGTAATTTATCTACGATGTGTATGTTTTTAGAAATATATAAGTATGTTTATCAGCAGTATGGTTACCATAGTACAGGCTCTGCCTAGTTTGGGATCAGGCAACCGTATGTGAAGTGTGTCAAATTATTATTATTATACCCTATGAAGAAAGCCTCCGAGGTCTACCGGGGCAGTTTCTTCTATCCTTATACACCTCACCAGTATCTTCTACCGTCATTAAATCTTTCACACAAGCCCGCCTGTATCGAGTACTTCAACCTGCTCTTTCTTAATAACATCACCAATTTGATTTTAAATTTTTCTGGTGTCGTCACGACCTTACCTCTAAAGTATGTAAGACAAACGGCCTTACATACCTTGTTTTGTCATTCGTTTCGCACTCATTCTTTCTGCCCAAATCATTTTAATTTATCTATTTTAGTATTTTGTTTTGTTTTATCTATTACTTTACATTTTAATACAGTAATTGAAACTAATTAAAAATATATATACCCGGACTATTTATCATAGCATCGTCGCCTACTGGCAGTGTTCCCAGAAGGCTGGCAGCATTGCCATGTTGAATAGCAATGCTTATTCTCTGTGCAAGAAAAAGGCCCGCCTTCTGGTCACGAGAAGTGTTGATCAGTCAATTTTATAGTAATTAGTGTAGGAACTTACATCATAATTTATGAATTTTGCTGTTTCTCGGTGTTGACTTCTCGCTGCCAGACGGTGTGGCAGCCACGCTCGAGCCCGGGAACAGTCTGTGGTATTAGTGAAGGCATTTACAATGTGTTTTTGAAGTGAGAACTTCTGTTGGCACGTTGAGCGAGTTTTGGTATAGGGGAAAAAGCATTGAACTCGCGTGACCATCACTCTCATATATATGTAAATATACAAATGGGTATATTTACATTTTGGCATAGGTGGTATGGACTCAAGGACATGTGATGTGAAGAGATGAGCAATGTATGGCGAAGAGTTTTATATATGGATGTTGATGGATACAAGAGAAGAGGACGACCAAAGAAAAGATGGATGGACTCCTTCCACAGGTACGTATTTGTTTGTACTGCCCCCGCCCCAGCAATGTAATCGTTATAAAAGCAGGGTAACCCAGTATACCTGCATCACTGCATCACGTTCCCCAAACTAAGGTCCCTAGACGCAGGGACCTTTGTGCGGCAAGTCTTACCTCCAACGCCATGGCAGATGGATGGACTGTGTGAAAGAAAATATGGCTAGGAAGGGCAGTAAATAGTGAAATGACGAATGATATAGTAGAATTGAAGAATAAAATATATTGCGCCGACCCAAATACAGTTTGGACAAGGGTAGACCGATGATGGATTGGATGGATTTCGGGGAGATATTTAGACACGTGGCAGCGTATCTTACTCTTCTTTCTTTCCTTAATAATCTTTTTTCTTTTTTTTTTTAAAAGATAACTCCCGCATTATAAATTACTCCTGTGTCGCGGGGGTCTTTACAAACATACAAACAACGGACACAAAGAACACCCAGACTCTGGTGGGAATCGAACCCACGACCTATGGCATAGCAGTCAGGGTCACTAACCACTAGGCCAACAGGCCAGTCGTTCATCTCAATTATTTTGGTGGCGTAGTCGATAACCACGTCAATTCTTAATATTGAACTTGGCTCCCATTTTCACATTTATGTTTTTGATGGGATTAAGATGTTCTTAGCGACACAAGATTCGGTTTATGATATTTTTTTACTATTAATGTAGCAAACGATCACACGCTATCTGATCGTAAGCGCTTATTAAAGCGGTCACTTAGAAGTGCTCTAGCGATTACAGAAATAATAATAGCGTACTTAACAAAATGAAATCATTAGCTTTATTTAGAATGGTATTTTGTCACAAGTGATTTTCGCCTTAAATGAATCAGTAATTTAAGTCAAAAATCGGTTGAAATCATTTCTTGAGTTATCCACAACAAGCTGATGCCCGCGACTTCGTTCACCTGGAAATATCCAAAGGGAGCCGTACATTTTGTCGGGATAAAAAGTCTATGTACTATTGCACACTATAATCTACCTCTGTGCCAAATTTCATATATATCCGTTCAGCCGTTCTGGCGTTTTTAAGTAACAATCATCCATCCAAAACTTTCGCATTTAAAATTGTAGTAAGATAAATGATTTATTAAATAATATTGTGCTATACAGGGTGCATTTGAAACAGGAACACTTACTTAAATAACTGAAAGGCATGTAGCATACTGTTACAATGGAAATTAAAAAAAAATACTATCCGTTTACATGTTATGACCGTTTGAATTTCCAGGTATTTTTACCTCCGTTTTCTATAAAAGCAGGTGGAATGTGTGAAGATAAATATATTATAGATACTATAAACACAAACCTTTGTCTACTACTGTCAAACTACGTTTAATTTTGACACAAAGCACCGTAAGTTTTTTTAAACAATTGTTAGGTTTACAATAGATATATTAATTTGATATAAATTCGAAATATTGTATTCGTTTGTTCATGTTTGGGGAGTGGAAACGAATGTTACGGGCAACACCGAATGTTTACCCCGGGAGAACAGTAAATTTAGACGGCCTATTTGCTCGTGGCCAGCATCGAGTTCGGACGTGTGATTAAAAGTGTATTGAAATAGAAGAATATATATCTACCCTACAGTATTCACGTGAGTTTTATTGTACTTCCATTTTTACCTTTATTTGAGATATCTTACACAATTACAAAAACCCCCCATTTAGGCTTCGCCGCATTCGGGTAAAAGAGACTTACCTCATAACTCTCTTGTACCGGTCGTACATTTCGTCCACAGGCTCTACCGGTGAAGGTTCGTACATTTTGAGGGCTAAGTATGGAGCCCCTATGCTCACGGCGTTCACCATCTACAAGTATATTGGTAACAATACATTTTTAGGTTAATACTTAACGTCTGACTTGCGATGAAGTTACCAACGTCAATCCATTTCTTACAAGCTAACCTAACAAGCTAAATGGGAAAGCCATGCTTCGGCACATATGAGCCGGTTTGACAGAAAACCGGCCATGAAGCAATGCTTGTGTTGTATTTCACCGAGTGTGTAAGGATATCGGAGGCTCAAACCCCCTTCCCCCCCTTTCCCATAAAAAACACCAACATTTAGCTTAGGTACCAATAAACCTATTCTTTTTCATTTTGAATTTAAAATTATCATATTTCATATTATTATATCCCACATGTAAAAATGACTTTAAAAAAAATAAGAACAATATTTTTACACAAATAGAGACATAGTAAAACAAATGAAGTATACGATACTGCTCACGTTAGATGCTCGCTGGTCGCTGGCCGATGCTAAAGTGCCCGAACTGCCTTAGTGTGGCTTTTTATGCCCGATATCGGATGATTTGAGACATCGCTAGTTTTTTTTCGCCTACCGTCCATAACAATATCATATTTAAGATTTCATTCTTAATTTAAATATTTGAAAAAGATTCTGTGTAGATAAATAATTAAGCGTCAACGTAAGCATACATCTCCAACATCCCAGCTTTCTAATAAAAAACCCCACTGAAATTGGTGTATCCGTTTCAAAGCACAGACAGACATAGACGTCAAAAGTAAGTTACCAAACAAACACACATTGCCCATTTTCCATGTTCTATTTCCTGCATATTGCCACTTCATCTAATAATAAGTAATGATAACTTGACACACCTCACACACGGCCGTCTGACCCCAAACTAGGCAGGGCCTGTACTATGGTACACAGACTGCTGATAAACATACTTATATATTTTAGATAAATTACACCCAGACACAAAACAAATGATCATGCTCATCACACAATTATTGTCCTGGGTGGGAATCGAACCCACGACCTCTGGCTCAGCAGTCAGGGTCACTAACCACTAAACCAACAGGTCAGTCAAGGTTGGGTCTAGATAGTAAATATTATATATAAACTTGAAGAGTTTGTTTGTTTGGTTGAACGCGCTAATCTCAGGAACTACTGGTTCAAATTGAAAAATTATTTTAGTTTTGGATAGTCCATTTATCGAGGAGGGCTATAAGCTATATAATATCACGCTACGACCAATAGGAGCGGAGCAGTAACCATAAACGCAGGTGAAACTGCAGGAACAACTAGTGTGTAATATTATGTCATCCTAAAATGGCGTCACTCTTACTTCGCCAACCCTCACTTAATGGTTAGTGGTTCGGTAAACCTATCAACTATCCAATGGGGTGGTGCCAATATAAATAGAAATCTTCTATACCCTACGTTCCCTACCTTCCCTACCTTCTTCTGATTCGTGAAAACATTTATAAGACACTCACCGCGCTTTTGTTGGCTTCAATCTCTGCCAATTTTCTATTCAAATCGTTCTTCAATCCTTGCATTAGTACAAAATCTTTCTCTAGTATCCCTTGAAGCCCTGTGAAGTAAACAATAATGTAGTAAGTTCATATGAAAGAGTCCCTCATGTTACTTGTGTACGACATCCACAAAAAGCAAATTATAGTTTAGCGCTATCTAGCGAATACAAGGCGTATTAAGTAGTTACTACTGATCCCGCAACGTGCAATAAAAGTTCAAGTGCCAAAACCGTTTGTCAGGCGTGAGGATTTATATAATACTGTGTCCACAACTTCGTCCGCGTGGAACAGTGTATTAATATCAAATCAACAGCCTAAAAAATAAGTTTCAAGCTTCTAGTTCTAAATATAAAGATACTTCCATATAACTTTTCATCCCCACCTTTCAACCCCTTACACCCCTTTTTTCGCATTAAAAAGTATAGTATAGTGTCCTTTCTCAGGCTCATATATATATATATAAATATATAGTAAGGAATAAGGATGTATCTGTCTGTCACATCCACTAGCAGTCCGAAACCTATATTGAGAGTTGCACGACTCAGTTACTAAATATTACATAAAGAGCATACTCCCATCTCAAAGGCCGGCAACGCACTTGTGACTCTTGAGTTGCAGGTGTCCATGGGCGACGATAGTCACTTACCATCAGGTGACCCGTCTGCTCGTTTGCCCCCTACGATATAAAAAAATATAGGCAGTCGTGGAACTGCCCACAGAAATTAAAACTTGAACCAATCTCTCTCTCTCTCTCTCTCCCTGTCCCTGTCCCTCTCCCTCCCCCCCTTCCTCTCCATGTCACTCGGACACATTTTCGATCAGGGTCACGTGTCTTGACGCGAGTTTGACATTTTTTACTCATCCCAAAAAGTGCACAACGCCGCTAAAGAAGTTTTCATTTCAAAAACCTAAATAGATTCAGATTAGACAAGTATAAAATATCTTTTATAATTTTTATTGTAAACTTGCTATCGCCCAACGCGGCTGATGATGAAATGGTATATCAGAATTTAATTAACTAAAAAGTTCACGAGGAAGCTGTCTAGGCTACGATAACCGCTTACCATCGGAGGAACCGTATAAGCTCATAATTTTTTACCAGCATTCTCCAGCAAAGTCTCCAGGTCGGTCTGCGGTAGCTCTGCAGTTGACGGCGACAGCAGCAGTGGAGTTGCAGTTGGTAGGAAAGACCGCATGGGTCGAGTCGCTGTCGTTGATGTTGATTCTAAAGACAATATTATCAATATAAGTAAAATAATATTTATGGACGTCTGGAACAAGTTCTACCGGTTCGAGTTATTTATGAGTTATTGAGTATTAATGGCAACTCCCATATTAGGAATGACTCCTGTGTCGCCGGGGACTTTACAAACATACAAACAACAGACACAAAGAACACCCCCAGACTCGGGTGGGAATCGAACCCACGATTATGGCGTAGCAGTCAGGGTCACTAACCACTAGGCCAACAGGCCAGTCAAATTCCTTTAACTGAATTGCTTTCTCTTCTTACTACCAAGTATTATTATATATAAATATTCCCTTTCAATATACCTACTCCCGATATTCCCATCTGTAATTAACAAAGTGCCCGGTTGAAGGCAATGTATCGTGGGAGAGCCATGCTTCGGCACGACTGGAGTGATACCACGGCCTCACAGAAAACCGGTAGCGAAGTAATAATTGCATTGCATTTCGCTGAGTGAGTGAGGTTGCCGGAGGCCCTAACCCTCCCCCCCTCCCTTTCCCACTTTTCCCTTACTCCCACCAGCAACGCACTTGTGACTCTTGAGTTGCAGGTGCCCATGAGCGGCGTTAGTCATTTACCATCAGATGACCGGTCTGTTCGTTTGGCTCCTCTACCAAAAAAAAAAGAAATAGGCTTGCCCTTTATTGAGAGGAACTAAACTAAAGTTTGCTAAATACGCCTCTGCATACCCCTACGGGGATATAGTCGTGGTATTATAATAACGAATATCACACTTAACTTTTACACACTCGTGGTGCTCGTGGCTAAGTGGTAACCGAGTTGGTTAGCACATTACGAAGTTATAGCAATAATAGCCAGGCCAATCTAGGATGGGTGACCATTCTTAACACATTGAGACCCCTCCGTGCCTCGGAGAGCAAACCGTCGGTCCTGGGTGCCATACAAACATCTGTGGCATTCATTCGTTACGGGTAGTTGGAGCCCTGAAAAGTCCGACAACCTTTTTTTTTTGTGTGTGTGGAAACCCCCTCGGGCCGTCACCCCACTGGGGTTTTCAGTGGGGTGGTGTGTCGCAATCGAATGGACTAAAACCACACCTGCACCTTAAATAGGAGGGATTCGGGAATAGCTTTTATTAAGACAACCGGACCCCCCCTGGCGCCTGCCCGCAAAAGCGCGGTTACCACCTCCGGGTAAAAACCTCTCAATTAAGCGACGTCCAGGCACACGCACACCTCCTCGCGGGGGGCACTCAGGGCGGCACGAGGCGCTGGTAAGCGCGCCTCCGCCGCCCGCGGAGCCGGCCGCGAATTAAGTCCGAGTGGAGATCGTCCCCCCGGACCCTTTCCGCCGCCTCCTTCTGCGAGATGACTTCCTCACAGAAGGTCACAACCGCGGTAAAATTCCTGTCGCTACCGGCCATTGAGCGTATGACGGCCGGTAGCGACAGATCCTCTCCGATGACTGCAGCGAGGGTCGAGCCCTCGCTGCAGTCATCTGAGAGGATCTGTGCGCCGCTCAACTGGGGCAAACCGCCAGCGTGTGTTGAGCCGAGTCCTCACTGCAGTCGCAGTGGTGACAGGCGGGACTCAATTCCCTCCTAGCGATCGAGTGCAGGTACTTCCCGAAGCAGCCGTGCCCGGAAAGAACCTGCCTCAGTCGGATGGAAAGGGTCCCGTGCTGCCGCCCTGGCCACTCGATGATTACCGGCCGGAGCGCCTCCACGGCGGTAAAGCCGTTAACTTTTACAAACTCCATCCAAGAGTTCTAACAAATCATCCTTACCTTTCACATCGCTCTCATCATCAATACTCTCATGCAGGTCCCAAGTTGAAGGTCTCCTGGCCCTCAGAGTGTCAGCAGGAGGTCCTAAGACATCGCCTTGTACTTTACTTATAGCGATAGTACAGACGTAGTCACAGCAGGTGAACAGAAGTTCAGCGCGATCATAGCGAGTGTATTCACTGTAAGAGATGTAGTTTGAAATTGTTTTAGTGTTTTAAATGAGCCATTTCGGTTGCCTTTTTGAACCCAGGGCATAAGGGGTGTTTTTTTTTAATCAATCGAAATAAATAAAATTTAAGTGTCTGTTTATAATGTCAAAATAATAGTTTTTTTTTAAGCTCATACAGTTATTTGCACGATAGCTATGCCTAAAAATCAGTTTTTAAATTTTTTCTGTCTATTTGTTCCGCTAATCTCCGAAACGGGTGGACCGATTTAAACGGGATTTTCACTGGCAGATAGCTGATGTTATAAGGAGTAACTTAGGCTACTTTTATTTTGGGTTCCGCGCAAAATATAAATACATGCACAAGCGAGCGAAGCGCGCGGGAACTGCTAGCAGTTCCCGCGCGCTTCACATATAATTTTATACCAGAAAGAAAGACAAAACCGGACAAGTGCGAGTCAGACTCACGGACTGAGGGTTCCGCTAGCAAAAAAATTGTATGTAGATAGTACGTCCATATTGGGAATCAATTCTCGAAGATTTTTTTTCCTTCACTTGTGCTGTGAGACCTTGCTTCTTACGAAATTTCATGATTCTAGGTCAATGGGAAGTACCCTATAGGTTTTGAATTACCTGCGGAATGTTCAAATCTAGTCAAATCTAAAGCTTAAATGGCCGTATCGTTTGATCTCCTTTATTTAGAAGCTTGATTATTTTACAGCTCTAAAAACCGCATACATAAGTATTTGTTACTCATTTCGACTTAATGCCTCCACGGGTTCTTGAGAAAAAGGTCTTGTCAGACAGACAAACGCGCAATAAAGTTATTCTATAAGGGTTCCTTTTTTCTATTTGAGGACCGGAACCCTAAATAAGAAGAAAATTTAGAAAAAACCAAATCAAATGTAAAAATCAAGTTCTCGATGAAACCCAATACTAACGTCTCTTCCTCCAGTCTGCGTTTGGCCTCCAAATCAGTCTGATTTAACTGCAGCATCAGTCCGCCTGTGGACCCTTGGTACACGCTGGATGCACGCCGAGACATCGGAAAGTCTGTCACCTCTGAGATTGAATCTTCTGGTTCTTTTCTAATCGGGCCTGGTGGGTATTAAAGATAAAGATAGTGTGAATGTTTTCAAGATCGAGTTTTTAAGGAATTATTTAAGTCAGGGGTTATGTGACATCTTTTCATTAAGAGTCATAATTGGGGTCAAATGCAAATGCAATTATATATTTACTTCATAAAACTGCTCAAAATCGCCATTTCTCAAGAAATTCTACGTAAGCCATAGTTTGATTTCTTATTTTACAAAAATGGAAAGTTGTGACCTGTTCCAAAACAGCCAATTCGTAATGTCGAGTTAACAGTCAGATGGACTTACCAGGGTGTATACAGTATGCGCCAAACTCCACTTTCTTCCCCAGAACACCGAGAAACGGAAATTTGATCTTTATGCTCTGCAGCAGACACTCTTCGTAGATGTCCCAAATGTGCACCGTCTAACAAAAGAAAGAACCACGTTAAAAAAAAAGTGTGTGTGCAATTCACACACGACAGCCTACGAGCGAATGAGAAATAAAAAAGTAAAATCAACACAAATAATTTACAAATGTTAATAAATTTAATTTTAGATAATTTCTATAAAAGTTATTGGTCAAATTATTTTATTTTTATTTTATTCAATAGGTACAAATACAGACAACAGATCAAGCAAACCTGAAGTCCAGTTACAACTGTAAAACAGACAACAACTTTCAAAACAAACAATACTTCGTTTTCAATATAGTTTAAGGTTGAATTTAAATGTAAATTTGTAAAGAATCAATTAAGTATAAGTGAAATACGGAGAAAAAGCAACGAAAATAAATTTAATACACAAATGCACAAAAATTACACAACGTTGACATTGACATATTTTTTGAAGGCTCGGTAGTACGCAGGCGCAAAGACAAAGATTATAGGAACTTTATCGTGACCCTTTTTCGTTTCATCGAATTTTAAATCATAACAACTCTAAAGAGTTTCACTTCAAAAGCCTATACGTTTTTCTGTCTCGCCGCCGCAACCACCGAGCGTCGATAAGGAACTTCATTCCAAAAAAAAAAATCTGAGCATGTTTATCCGTGTTCTAGAACTCTTAGTACAAGTTCTGTTTAGTTTGGGTCCAGATAGCAAGGACTATGACCTAGGATATTATTATTATCTTACTAATATTATAAAGGCGAAAGCATGTGAGAATGAATGGATGGATGGATGAATGTTTGTTACTCTATCACGCAAAAACACGGATCTGGATCAAATTTGGCACAGTGGAAGATTATAGTCTGGAATAGCACAAAGGTTACTTTTTATCCCGGAAAATGATTTCACCATTGTATGTGGGAGAGCCATGCTTCGGCACGTATGAGCCGGCTCGACTCCGCTCGATACCACGGCCTCACAGAAAACCGGTAGTGAAGCAATGCTTGTTACCGGAGGCCCTAACCCTTCCCTCTCCCCTATTCCCATCCTTCCCCTCTCCCCTTTTCCTACTCCTCCCCACCTTCCCCCTTTTCTCCTACTCCCATCTTAAAGGGCGGCAACGCATCTGTGACTCTCGAGTTACAAGTGCTCATGGGCGGCGGTAGTCATTTACCATCAGGTGACCCGTCTGCTCGTTTGCCCCCTATACCATAAAAAAAAAACAAAATTGCCACGCGAATGAAGTCGCGGGCAACAGCTAGTCCTAAGTATGTTATAAACCCGAATGTTAGTTTGTTTGTTTGTAACCGATCATCATGAAATTTTACACACTCGTTTCCAGGGGTGCAGAAATGGGAATAGGGTACAACAGCTGGTTAATATATACTCACACAATTAGTACAGTAAGCAATAAGTATCTCCTGTGCAGCAACGATGACTAGATCAAGGATGGCGGCGCTGGTGGGCGCGGGGAGCGCGGCGAAGGCGGCGCGCGTGCCCGGCTGCCAGAGCCGCACGGAGCCGTCGATGCCGCCCGCTGCCACCATGTGCAGGGACGGAATCGTGTGGAAGCAACTCACTCCCTGATGACGTCAAGGGTTTTCATTAACGCTAAGCCTCAGTATAAGGCAGGCAACACAGTTCAGTGCAGTGCAGTGCCGAGTATTTTGTAATGTATGAACTAGCAAATTGTATAGGAGATTTTTTTAACATTAATACATTATAGAGATGTATTTGATCGATTTTTTTTTATTTATGAATAAGTGTTAGTCTCTCTTTACTATTCATAGATAAAAATATTCATTCTGCCTTACACTGTGTTTGACTGTGTCATCTGCTCCAGTATACCCACTTTAAGCGTTGCGTATACGTATACTACGTTAAGTATATTAGTAATATATTTAATCATCAGTTTTTATGGTAAATATTGTAATGAAATCTGATATGTCTCGATAATGTTTTAGATGGTTTGTGAAGTCTGCCGACTACCAATATACCCCCTCATATTGAGGCCCAAATGTAGCAGAAGGGCAATGCCTATAGGGGTTATAAATAAATATTAATAACTTTATTTCAGAAAGATGTACAATAGCCAGTTTAAAAGATCTTAAATCCAGATTTATAGTTTACATTTGTTACATTTAGATATTAGGTACATTTGTTTATAAGAAGCATGTATTGAACTCTGATACCCAAGCTAAGATTAAACTTGTATTATGGTTCCCAGCGCCCTCATAGTATTCACTCAAAAGTGCAAAAAATTGCAACCATGTAAAATGTACTTTCTGTTTTTTTTTATCAATTTGTTACTATAACAATCAAAGCACAAAATAAATACATAGGATATTTGTGTACGTATGTGTGAATTTAGCGCAAGTGTGTGATATAATAAAATAAACATGTTTTTTTAATTAAAGGAATTACTTCTGTGTCGCGGAGGACTTTACTAACATACAAACAACGGACACAAAGAACACTCAGACTCGGGTGGGAATCCAACCCACGACCTATGGCATAGCATTCAGGGTCACTAACCACTAGGCCTACAGGTCGATTAGTTGAACAGACCAGATGAATTATTTTAGTTCACATTAAACATAAAAAAAAAATCCTATTAAATACAAAAAATTCTAGATATTATATATAGATTAGATATTCTATTGATTAATGAGGTTTATTAGCATTAATTCTGTGACGTAACTCACCCGCAACACCTTAAACACATAATCATCCAACAGCCCCGGCAAGTGCCTTAACCGTACACTGGCGACTGCATCATGAGAACAGGATAACAACCAATGATCCATATATCGCAGTCTACGAACGGAACGGGCATGAACCCGCTTCCACTGAGTTATAGTGCAGTGTGACGTATGTGGGGGGCTGGATAACTCCTGAAATAATAACATCAGTGAAAGAGGGTAAACAACGCATTCTCGGGTATCTTGGCCATATTCTCCGAGCCATAATTTGCCAAGCTTGTAGTGTTGGGTAAGGTGGAAGGAAAGTGATCACGAGGCCACATACCAAGCCGCTGGTGTGATCAAGTAACCGCTTTAACTGGTCAGCGGGTGTGGATAAAACTGACAAAGCCACGAAATACTTTCAAGAACACTACCTTCAGTAGTAAAGAACACGAATAAGAAGTGAAAAGAGGTTAATAGAACCCACTCCATTGAGAACCTCGGCTGCATATATAGGTAGATAGGTTTCCAATGTTCTTGCTATTACGCATTACCAGGTAAGAGATACCTCAGATTTTACACCTGATAAGCAAACTCGTTGATGAGGGTGTTCGGTTTGCCTTGACTATCACAATTCGTTGTTGTCATCGTTCAAGTGAGTACCAATAACGATTTCTCTTCTCAATTATTATTACATAATGGATTTTCGGGAGAGCGCTGGTTACCCCCTGTTCACTTTCCACTGCATCTTTGTTCACTTTTTATCTTCACCACTTGGTTTTCTTTTCTCTCTTAAACGTCTTTCTCTTCAAGAGCTGTGG
Organism: Euplagia quadripunctaria; assembly: GCA_963859945.1. Lineage (NCBI taxonomy): Eukaryota > Metazoa > Arthropoda > Insecta > Lepidoptera > Erebidae > Euplagia > Euplagia quadripunctaria. Next base: position 12,696,019 of record OY982583.1, read on the forward strand.
GATGTCTCATCTCGAGCATAAAATGACATGATGAGAACCGTATGATTACAGTAAATCAGTAATTGTACACACCGAAGTAACACAATATGTAGGTAGGGGAGAGGTACCTGGCAGGAGAAAGACTGTATCTCTAATTAGACAAAGTGCCAGCTATACCCTTGCGGTGACAAACGCTGACAAGTCAACCTGTTACCTACACAAACATAGTCATCATCTTCTTGCACTTTTCACAATTTTCATTAGGGTTGACATAATGTGTAATATTGCTCATGGTTTTGACTGGCTGGCCACCTGCCTGTTGGGAAAGAAGGAAGAAAATAAATTTATAAGGAAATATGGGTAGGGAGAGAGGAACCTAAGGGATACCGCAAGACTCGGATGTGGAACGGGACTGAGATTGCAGTAGCTCGCAGATTCAGGAGTCGTGTACCCGAATTCACTTACCATCCAGAAATAATAATTGATTTGATCAGTTGTGTTCACATGCATAAACTGAAGTCTCGGCTGCAAGAATTTTATTCTTATGATATCTCCTCGCTCAGTTCCCAATGCTAGTTCCGAGGTGTCACTTATGGAAATTGAAGGGTAATACGCCATACACTGGAAAATTGTGATGTCTATTATAAAAGCATAAGAAGTTGGTAATCATCTCAGCAGATCATCTCAACACCGACTCAGCAATCATCCCAGAACTACTGGGCAAAATTATTCAGCGACTACTATGTACAATTGTCCAATGACTACCATGTACAATAACATTATTTATGGACTACTATGCACAATCATCCACTGACTTCTATGCGTAATTAGCCAATTAATACTATGTACAATTTTATTATGCATTAACTACAATACAGTGTGGAAAAATAGTGGTGTCCTTCTAACGCAAAGAGAAGCTAGATAGTCATGCTTGGCGGGTCGCAGCATAAGGATAGTTGTTGGATACTGGCATATGCACTGATTAGCGGGAGCACTTTAACTGCGCGATGCAGGATCAGTATTTACGTAGTTCAGCTAGTCTTCGCTAGATGGCATTAAAGTACGTTTTTTCTGTATTTTAATGTAGAAAGAACACGACCAATAAATGCCTCAACCATTCTGCAAATTTGTATTTTTTTAACATTTCGTTTATATTTATAGCGTAAGTGTTCTCTATATACAGGGTCTTTAGTGGTGAGTGATCATGACTGCTGAGCTAGAGGTCGTGGGTTCGATTAACACCCAGGGAAATTAATTGTGTGACGAGCACGATTATTTGTTATGTGTCTAGGTGTAATTGGAACGAAGTTTCTTAACGCATGTTATACTTCAGACGCTTGGCCGACGGCGGGCTAGACAAACAAAAGTGTTAGCGCAACAAAAAATGCTGACCGCGAGTTGTTTATTTTATTTACGCCATCCGTGAATTCTGCGCGATATTACTGTACTTTGATGTTGTTGTATTTTTTTTTTTTTTTTATCGTGTGGAAACCCCCACGGGTCATCAACTCACCGGAGCTAACGGTAAAGTGGTATGTCGGAATCGAACCGACTAAAACCACACGGTGTTCCGTCACAAGTGGGTCTATTGCAGGGGAACCCGGGTATACCCTAGGAAGGAGTCCTCCGGGAACCCCTGCAGACCTTGGCCGCCTTCAGCAGGCGACCACATCATGGGGTACGGGGGGCCTAACCCCCCTCCAGATCAGAGAGGTGCGCGTGGAACACGTCGCGCCACCATCTCGGGCCTGCTTCTGCAAGGGTATACTAATTATCCATTTCTTTATTTTTTTCAATTTTAAGTTTTTATAATAAGTATTTATTTTACTATATTTTGATACAATTTATTCAATCAATTAAATATATTTATACACAGCGAAAGGAACTTCGTTCCATGGATGTAACTAAGTATGTTTATCAGCAGTCTGGTTACCATAGTACAGGCTCTGCCTAGTTTGTGATGTGTAAGGTGGCTCAAGTTATTATTATTTAACTTACCATAGGTATGTTCGGTATTCCAGTGATACAGATGAGAGGGTTATGTGATAGCGTGGTTGCATCATATATCGTGAGGCTGCGATCTGACGCAGACAGTACTAAATACTGCACGTCCTGGAAATAAAAAAATATTCAAGAGACTCAAAGAGACAATATTGTTGTGATAGTTGACAATTTTTTAACTTTCTGCACTTCTTTTATATAAACTAGTTAATACGACACGCCGAGTGTGGTGGGTTCAAATCCCACTCGGGGCAACAATTTGATCCACAAATAGTTGTCTTGAGTCTGGGTGTTCTTTGTATCCGCTTTTTGAATGTCTGTGAAGCTCCCGCGACATAGAAATATTCCTAATGAGGGAGTTGTCTTTAAAAAAAAGAATGTGATAATTGGGTAGATGCCTATGCTCAAAATAAATTATTTTGCCAAGTGTCGCAATAAAATAACTTAAAATACTGTGAAAATTGTCATCCAGTTTTATTTTAACGTTTTTAATTTAGATTATAAATTAACATTAAAAGTAAATGATTTGACAATACTAAGGCGTGACGTCACGCCTTAGTATTTAATACAAAAATGTACGGACGCTACCGTTTTGAGGTTTACTAAAAAGATACTGATTTGAGTTGACAGTCATCTACCCTATTCTCTTCACGTAATATGTAGAGATATTAAAGCAAAGTTTAATCAACAAAATAGATTTCATTATCTCTTTACCAGAGTTTGTCAAATGAAAACAAATGAATAAGTAATATAATTATGGAGATTTTGACAAAGTGATTTGTGTTTATCAGTTTTGCTTGCTGTTATTTAGGTCTGGAATGAACTGCCTGCATTTATTTCTCCACACAATTATAATCGTAGAATATTTAAGTGTAGAGTGAATAGGTTTCTCTTGGATAGGCGTGTACCATCTTCGTCTTCATCGTCACTTTCCATCAGGTGAGTTGGAAGACAAACGCCATTGCCATTACACAATATAAAAAAAAATCTTTTGGAACGAAGTTCCTTATGGCGCGTTACGAAAGGGGGCTAGACGGAAAAAATTAAGACCAAAAGTTGTAACGACACTTTTTGCTATATATAGTAAAAGAAATAAAATTTTATTACAATTCCTTCACTAATTAATTGAAAGGAACTTCGTTCCATCCGGGTGTCCCTTGACACCTCTCAAGTTTTTTTCTGAAGCACACGGTCACTCCCGCTCTAAAAGAATCCTAGAAAATAAAATCTTTTTCTGAAGCACACGGTCACTCTCGCTCTTTTAGTCCTAGAAAATAATTAGTTTTGTAAGAAATCCATAATCAAATCTTAAGGATGACTCATTGTAATCACTTAAAGGTTTGGTAGATTACTCACCTGCAAGAAAATAACATCTGTAACCCATCTGATTTTCACACGGCCTCTGGATCCAGTCCTATGATAAAACATCTGGAATATCACACAATTCGCTTCAATTATAGGTTTGGAAACACAAGGCTTCAAAGTAATGGAAGAGAATTCAAGAGAAGAGATGAATTCGAGAAGAAGATTCAAGACAATGGAACACAACATTCAAACAACTGAATCGGACAGAGATATGTCATCGCAGATTTTTACTGGCATACGAGCCGTCAACTTGGCCGAATAAGTATCTCCACTCTACAGGGTGTATATGATAATAAAACATATACTTAAATCACTAAAAGGTCATGACTCTAGCATGCAGTAACAAAAATAATTTTTGAAAAATAAATATTCATTTACAAGTTATGACTGTTTGAATTTCCAGGTATTTTTATCACCGTTTCTCATAAAAAAGCAGCTGGATTTTAAATCGTACATTTTATTTTGGAAGTTTCACTCAGTTATTGAGAAAATCCATAAAAAAATACCTAAAAAGTTTTCGAGAAAGTTAGTTTTTATGGGTTTTCTTGGTAACGGAATGAAAAATTTGTACCAGAATCATACCCTTTCAGTGATTTAAGTAAGCGTCCCATTGTCATATACACCCTGTATAGAAGACCATGGTTAGCTGGAACTACCTGCTAGCATCTCTTTCTACTAATATATGGAGCCACCAGAGTTTAAAGAAGGAAAGAAAAGCTAGAGACGTAGAAGTGACACCATTAGTCTAGTGTTGCAAATGTTTACCGTGGGTACCGTGTGTTTAGTTTTTCCATTTTTTAATCCCTTGGAAACAGTAATTTTTTCTGTAATCTATGTTCTTTTCTGTGACGTATGTTCTTTTCTGTAACCTATATTCCTTTCTGTAACCTTTGTTATTTTCTGTAACCTATGTTCTTTTCTGTAACCTTAGCAACATGTATGAAAAATTTCATGCAGATCGGTTGAGAAAATTGTGAGGATAAAAAGGAAGATAAGAAAGAAAGGTGAAAGGTGATGGAGGGAAAGGGATAAGGTGAAGGGGAAGGGATTCACAAGATAAGAGGAAGTTTTAGAAGATAATTACTCTTACCTCGTAACTGTGCAAGAGACGTAAATCTCCACTGTAGACCCCTACACGACCACCTCTAGAGACAGCCACATAACAAAATGATTCATCTCGCTCCAGACTCACTAGCTTCACCAGTGTCTCCCTCTGTGGACAAAGAGGAGAGAGACTTCAGGTCCAAAAAATAAACATCACACATTTGGCATCCCCAAAATAAACACCACTCACGAGAGATTTATTCTAATTAAACTTTCAAATAAAAAAGAATGGTAAGACCTTCACCTTACAATGGTCCAGTTTCCTGATGTTCAGGTGGGTGAGGGGCTTCCACACTTCGGCCCTGGAGCTGGTGGTGCGAGCTCCGACGGCCACCAGTCGAGCCACTAACTGTCGCCACCAGACCTTGCCACTGCTGAAGGAGTCCAGAAGGTGGAAGAGCTTGTGAGAGTGAGTTGTGTATTTATGATGACCTGTGGAGTACATATTAAAATGAACCTATTGAGTGCACATACATTGAGTCCATTTTTACTTCCAACGTAGCCCACAGTCGCTAATACTTGTAATAACATGTTATTTCGATGACGACTTTTGTGATGCGGCAGAAGAGCATTCGGCTGCAACGTCAGAGGTCGCGTGTTCGATGCCCACTCAGTGTAAATATTTGTAAGTACGATTAGGTCTTTACATTCCTCTGGGTGTTTATATTTATATTAATAATAGCTTTCGACCCCGGCTTCGGTCGCGTTAGTGTACATTAAGTAAGGGTAAGTGACTACCGCCGCCCATGGGCACCTGCAACCCAAGAGGCACAAGCGCGTTGCCAGCCTTTAAATGAGAGGGGGGAAGAGGTGGAGGGGAGAGGGAAGTGTTAAAGCCTCTGGTAACTTCACTCACTCGGCGAAACACTACGAAAACATTGTTACACTGCCGGTTTTCTATGAGGCAGTGGTATCACTCCGGTCGAGCCGGCCCATACGTGCCGAAGCATGACTCTCCCACTAACAAAACTCCCTCTTTTTACGGCTCGCCTCTTTTTCTTTCATCTCTGCTTAAGTGAAAACGACCCCTTGAGTGTTCAATAAGTAAAAATAAAGTAATATCTAAACTAAAATACTACACACACACATATAAAGATTACTCCTTTAACAAAATTTCTAACCAAATATTTTGTCCAGCGCTGAAACAAATCCGCTCTCGTCCAGCCACAGAGAGTCCTCTGGCGGAGGTTCGGAGGGTGCAAATTCGATCCCTTCCTCAGCAGCTGCTAAACGCATTACTTCTTCTACGCGTCTGAGGACAGCAATATTATTTATTTATTTCTTACTTTTTGCACAACATGTAAGTAGGTATACAGAGACGGAGCATTATAAAGACACCAAGTACCTACTGGTCGGTTTGAAGTCGGTGCTAAGCTCGAAAGGCAAAGAGAAACTTAGGGATATATACAGCTTAATTAAGAACGGAATTGAATGGATGGTTTGGTTCAGATTGCGGAATGTTGCGCGGAAAAGAAAGAAAGTTGACAGACAGATAGACAGATAATAACAAATTAACGACATTCGGATATTTTTTTAATTTTCCACATAACTATCTTAATTTTTTCTTTAATTTCTTTCATAAGAAGAAGGCTTGAGAAGGCTCCTGACAATAACAAACACAAAAAAAAGAATAAGTGAAATCGGTCCAGCCGTTCACGTCTGATGCCGTGACCAAGAGAAATAGGGATTAATTTTTATTTTTATAGATTAATATCAACTTGATGCGTCCACGGGTTCTTGAGAAAAAGGGTCTTGACAGATAGACTGACAGCAAAGTGATCCTATGAGGGTTTTTTTTTCCTTTTGAGGAACGGAACCCTAAAAATTAAAAATAAGTTCTCAGTTCTGTGTAATAAGTAATAGTTATGCATACGACTGTACTATCTGACTGTAGTATCCGGGGAGGGGGGGGGGAGAAGACACACATTTGACCCTTATTATCAATTGTAGCAGATTACACAAATGCACACACTGATCCACCTTCTGGATACTGTAACCTAGATTAAGATCTGATTCTGTAGCTAATTTACTGTGGGAGAAAGGAAATAAATAAATGATTTGATTTGATTTGAGTCATAGAAGTTACCTTCCTGGTGAAATCAGTGATAGTAGGAGCATAGAAATAACCAGCTAATGAGTTAAAAAACACATTTACTTATCAATATCCTGAGCTTTGCTTCTGTCTTTATTCTTCTTGAAACATCTCCTTAACTTACTGAGCACTGGGGGCGTTAATTTCTTCATCAGCTCGCGGGCCAGACATTCGCCCTCATCATCACTAAAAACAGAATATATAAGTAAAATTGATAGGTGTGTAGGTACCTAGCTACCAGCATGGTGGAACAAACAAACTTTGGAGATTGTATATGCTTACACACAACTTGAAATGTCGGACAGAGTGCTTGTAGTATGCACGGCAATGTGGCTTTTAATATTTTCGCTTTTGGGATTCTGTACTTCAATAGAAAAAGGGACCCGACTATGATTACTTCGTTATAAATTCGTCTGTGCGGGGGGAAGGCGGGGGTGGCAAATAAACTTGCCTGAAAATTACCTCATTACTACGTAAGCTTGCTAAATTGAGGGGAGGGGGGCAGCTCAGGGGGAGGGGAACTATGTACATACCAGCTTGTACGGAACTATCGGTGCGTGACTCAGACTTTTATTCTATGAGCTTTAGCTTTACAAAAACATGGAATTTGTGTAATAATAGTCGTATAGTCTTTGTAAAAGCTTTTTCCGGAATCAGGCGTGCATGATATTATAACTACGAACTACTAAAAGTCTATTCACCGTTGTTCTACTTTTTGTTATACTAGTAGAAAAGGGGAGCACAGGGGAGCTAAAACTTTTTATATCTAAAAGTATAGGGACTTTGGAACTAATGTTATCCTATCCTTTAGGTATAAAGAATATTATGAATATCAACGCACCCTGATAAGCTTTCAAGCGATGGACTTCTTACTGAATAACTTCTCTCGATAATTTCAGAAAGCTCCTCGTTCAATGATTTCTGCGATTTTATAGACATTTCTAAAAACTTGGCTTCACAATTACCACAACACAACAAAATGTGATAAGATATTCGCTATTGTTTTGTCAATAAATTCGGCGGGAGATACATGCATGTTTTCTTTAGCGCCATCTGATGATGTACTTCACATTAACTCTATGATAGCGTCATCTTGCGTTTAGTAGTTGAACTGTTAACCTAGTTCATCATATCTGAGTACATTTTAAAACGTTTTAAATGCCTACAGATGGCAGTAAAAATAAAGAAGTTTCTTTTTACAGTCAACAGTTGACAGCTAGCAAACATTGAATAAAACATTATTTTATAGGTTGTAATAAATTATGAACACTTACAATTGAATAAGCATTGTAACTAACTTAAACAACAACATTATTGGTGGTAATAAATATTTATGATGCATAATTCATTTTTTTTTTAAGGAAGTCATAATTAAAAGGCTTTTCAACTACAGTAACTAGCGTTCCCTTCCTTTTTTTATTTAAAGGTATCTCAACAATATATAAAACATAAAACCAGACAACTAACTGAGCCCTTCATAACTATTATTTATGTACCAACTACTATTTATTTAGTGATCCCAAGTAATTTTAAAATTAAAAAGGATTGTATATTTGTCGGCATGTATACCCCTGTTCATTGGTTGTACGTAGTACAAAGCCGGCAGTTTTAAGGAGCCGGAGCCAACTATCACCAGCACGAGTGTAATGGGTTTAATTCACACTAAGACAATATTATTGTGGTATTTGCAGATATTTCTTCTGAGTTCAAACTCTTGCTACCCCGGTAACAGGCCAAAGCAATGTGATGCGATGTGACGCCAATAGTTATTCCTGGAAATACCAATAGATGGCGTTAGAAACCAGTTTCCAGGTATTTGTTTTTTTAAGTGATACCATAAACTTAGTATGCGTTAGTATACTATATATAGTATATATTTAGGTATGAAGAGTCGCTAACTCATGAACAAATTTCATCATAAATATAGATATTTGTGTGCTTAAACAGATATAGGTAACATAATGGATTATGTAGGTACTTAGGTATATGTAGAAATTTTATAATTTTCTTTTTATTTTAAGTTTTTTTGTAAACTAACGTACTCTTCACCACAAATAATGTACCAATCTGTCCATCAAATCTGTTTATCTAAAGGTCATCTGTAATTGGTCGCAGACTGGGATACGACGACATAATATGTGACGATTGTAGCTGCTCGTTATGTATACTTTATTTGTATCCTATTGATCCTTTTCTTGGTATGCAATAAACAACTTAAAAAAAACATGGCAGTCGTAGGACTGCACGTCAGAAATGAAAACACATACCTACACACAAATATATACATATACACACACATACATGTGTATATATGTCATATGAGCGTGACGGTCACGCGAGTTCCGTAGTTTTCCCCATAAAAAAATTGCCCAACGTGCCCAAAGAAGTTTTCTCTTCAAAAATCAAAATCTTAAATCTTTGAAGTCGGCTTAAAACTATTTCTAACAAAGTTACACCGACTTTTTCACGAAGGTACATACCTTCACGTCAAAGGAAAAAGTACAACCGCTTTTCTCCTAAAGCCTCAAAGGGGTCAAAGGAAAAGTACAACCGATTTTCTCCTAAAGCCTCAAAGCGGTCAAAGGAAAAGTACAACCGCTTTACTCCTAAAGCCTCAAAGCGGTCAAAGGAAAAGTACAACCGCTTTACTCCTAAAGCCTCAAAGCGGTCAAAGGAAAAGTACAACCGCTTTACTCCTAAAGCCTCAAAGCGGTCAAAGGAAAAGTACAACCGCTTTACTCCTAAAGCCTCAAAGCGGTCAAAGGAAAAGTACAACCGCTTTACTCCTAAAGCCTCAAAGGGGTCAAAGGAAAAGTACATCCGATTTACTCCTAAAGCCTCAAAGGGGTCAAAGGAAAAGTACAACCGATTTACTCCTAAAGCCTCAAAGGGATCAAAGGAAAAGTACAACCGATTTACTCCTAAAGCCTCAAAGGGGTCAAAGGAAAAGTACAACCGATTTACTCCTAAAGCCTCAAAGGGGTCAAAGGAAAAGTACAACCGATTTACTCCTAAAGCCTCAAAGGGGTCAAAGGAAAAGTACAACCGATTTAATCCTAAAGCCTCAAAGGGGTCAAAGGAAAAGTACAACCGATTTAGTTGCTCCTAAAGCCTCAAAGGGATCAAAGGAAAAGTACAACCGATTTACTCCTAAAGCCTCAAAGGGGTCAAAGGAAAAGTACAACCGATTTACTCCTAAAGCCTCAAAGGGATCAAAGGAAAAGTACAACCGATTTATTCCTAAAGCCTCAAAGGGGTCAAAGGAAAAGTACAACCGATTTACTCCTAAAGCCTCAAAGGGGTCAAAGGAAAAGTACAACCGCTTCACTCCTAAAGCCTCAAAGGGGTCAAGGGAAAAGTACAACCGCTTCACTCTTAAAGCCTCAAAGGGGTCAAAGGAAAAGTACAACCGATTTTCTCCTAAAGCCTCAAAGGGGTCAAAGGAAAAGTACAACCGATTTTCTCCTAAAGCCTCAAAGGGGTCAAAGGAAAAGTACAACCGATTTTCTCCTAAAGCCTCAAAGGGTGACTAAACTTGAGAAAAACTTCGTCATTTAAGTACCTTGAACAGCTATTTCTAAAATACCCATATACTTGAAATACGTTTTGCCACCATCCCTGACGTAGTCAACTTCAGATCTCGTGTTTTCTGCTTTCTGGGCGTACCCAGCTTTTATTCTTGGGGGGAGAAGGAGGGGCAAAATTTGTTTTTGTCGTCAAAAACAAATCAAAATTATGACTCAAAATTACCTTAGTACTACGTAAGCTTAGCGTAAGCTAAAGCCAGGGGAGGGGGAACTGCCCCTCCCGCGCCATCCCCCCCCCCTCGGTAAGCCCACGGATATAGACGTGAGTGTATGAATATATGTAAAAAATTATTTAAGTAATTTCAGCAGCATGTAGGGTTCAATGAAGGTTAAAAAATATACATTCCTAATCTATCAGCTGCCATATGGATATCAGACCAATCAATGTACACCCTCGTGCACGTTAATGTAGGTATATGACGTCATAATTGCTAAGTCGTGTCGTGTCCGTCGGGTCTCGGTGGAGCCGCGCCCTCTAGCTGGCTTATTAGGTGTGTGCGTTAACGTCAGGGGTGTATCGCAGGAGCAAGTTACTGTTAAATTGCATTATCGTGTTGGTATCTTATAGGTATAGAATAGAATAGAAATACCTACTTGATAAAATACATTTAAGATATGTATAGTTTATTTACGAATCACTGCGTGATTTGTATATTTATGTAAAATTTTCGTTATGTTTATGAATGTATATAATCACTAGTCACTAAATATTATAATAAAAAATTCCCCCGCCGCAACCTTAACAAATTACACACCTAAACCTTCCTCATGAATCGCTGTATCTATTGCTGAAAACCGCATAAAAATCAGCGGCGCGCCGCGTCTGTCTTTCTGTCTGTTCGCGATAAACTCAAAAGCTACTGAAAGGATTTTTATGCGGTTTTTACCAATAGATAGAGCGATATGTGAATCATCCTGATGATGATTGTTTGCCAAATAAGTTGTGTTAAAGTCCATAAACTAAAATATAGGTATGGTAAGGTCCCCAGACCTTTTCTGGACACCTCAAGCGTAGTGACCCCAAACTAGACAGAGCCTGTACTATGGTAACCAGACTGCTGATAAACATACTTATATATTACTAAATACATACATATTATAGGTAAATAACACCCAGACACGTTGCTTGTCCTGTTCGTCCTGGGTGGGAATCGAACCCACGACCTATGGCGTAGCAGTCAGGGTCACTAACCACTAGGCCAACAGGCCAGTCAAATGTTTATAGTATGTATAAATGTCTGTACGTAGTTGGAATACAAATACACAATACTGTAATTTGGCAGCTTGGAGCTGATCTGATGAGGGAGCCAGGAGGTGGATAGTGGAACTCGTCAGAGGCTACTTTGGGCTCATATGATTCGTTTTGACGAGTCCAAGAGATTGGGCTTGGCAGCAGAGCAGTGGTCTGGTGATGTAGCCAGGAATTGGATAGCGAAACCTTTTTTTTACTGTTTTAATCCTTTTTAACCCCCGACGCAAAAACAACGGCGTGTTATATGTTTGACGTGTCTGTGTGTGTGTGTCTGTCTGTGGCATCGTAGCTCCCGAACGGATGAACCGATTTTGATTTTCTTTTTTTTCTTTGTTTTAAAGGTGAATTAATCGGGAGTTTTCTTAGCTATGTTTGATGAAAATCGGTCCAAGATGGCCGCTGCCACAAAATGTCGGATTACATATTTTTTCACAACTCCCTCAATATGGGTATCAAATGAAAGGGCTTGACTAGTAGAATACTATAACACTATGATAAATTTCAAATCCGAGATGGCCGTTCCTACTATTTTTATTAGATGTATCGGGGTTTTTTAAATTTTAAATTTATAGTTATTGCTATTTAAGCGAGATTTTCTAGTTTTTCTAAACTATAGTATGTAGGTAAATTAAATATCCCCCTGCGCATGACAGAATAGCTAATGCCCCAGAGATTTCGAATACTTCATTTCATTACTCTGTGCATCAAATGCACGACTTACCGCTTACACGGGAACTTCATTAGGTACGTGTCTCGTTCTGATAGACTATTGACCTCACTAATACAGCCATGTGTTCTATTAATAAGACTATATGAACATAACGTCAGCACTCATGGCGAATTGGTGTTATTTGTGGAGACTGGTAGATTTTAACATCTTAGAGTTGATTGCAATCAATTTGATACTCAGTCAAATATGTATACCGGGTCACCAATATCAGCCTGTATAGCGTTATGTACTTTAATGCCTCGTTCCTATAAACAAGAAACGATTCGTTTTGCTTACGGACGGTAAAATTTTCGATAAAAATTCAACGAGATTTTACCCTCCGTAAGCAAAACGAATCGTTTCTTGATTATAGGAACGCGGCGTAAATGAACAAAAATCCAAAACCCATCTTAATAATATGTGGAATCGGACAGATAGAATGGTTCATCCACGCAAAGTTTTTGTTCTAAAGTCTATCACTATTATTAGTGATAGACTTTAGAACAAAAACTTTCGTGAGTGGTAATAATCATAATATCATCTAATACCTTTAAACGAGCAATTCTACTAATATTATAAACGTGAAAGTTTGTGAGGATGTATGGATGTATGTACGTATGGATGTTTGTTACTCTTTCACGCCAAAACTGCTGAACGGATTGCCATGAAACTTGGTATGTAAGAACTGGAGACCTGGATTAATATATAGGCTACCTTCTATCCCGATATTCCCACGGGATCGGGACTTACGCGGGTGAAACCGCGGGCCGCTGCTAGTTTTTGTATATATGTTCATACGAGTATATAATCTGAATCTAGGAAACGGCTCCAATGATTGTGATGAAATTTTGTATACAGATACAGTTTTGCATTTTAAGTTCAACTGCATAGTTGTATTTTCTGTAAAAATGCAATTTTACAAAAAGCAAACGAGCAAAGTTCGGTCTCCCAGGTACTTATATTAATACGCGAAGAGAATTCTTTGCACCCCTTTTTAAGAAAATTTCGGAAACGTAATAACGTGAATATTGGAATATATAGGTACAGATTATTTGCTATAAAGTTAAAAAAATGCAAAATCGGGTAGGTACATAAAGCTATAAGTGACCAGTATACATTTTGAACTGTCATGGTACAAAAGTCTATACAATAACAGTTCAAGTTATTATGGTCAATAAAGTAAAACTGAAAAAGAAACCTTATTACCTAATTATTTAAGTAGGTAGTACAAAAGTTTTTTTTAAATAATAAAAAAAAGGCAGGGCTTCACAAACGTTTAAATAACAGACACAAAGACAAGTATTTGTGGATCACACAAATTTTTGTCCCGTGTGGAATTTGAACCCACAACACTCTTTGCGGCGGAGTGGCGTGGCGACCACTTAAACCATTGCGCCATCCATGCACTCTTATTTCTTAAATACTGTTCAAACTCTTAATATGGCACTGTCACATACGATCTATGTATAATTTATTTACCAATATACCATTTACATAAAAACTAGGCAAGTCCAATTGTCACAACCAGACTTCTTCCATTTAGAGCTCATTGTACCGTTATTGCCTTGTAGGGTGACGGGCAAACAGCGCGGTGATAAAACAAAACGCGGGTGACAGAACTGTGATAATTGACTGAAATTCTGGGAAATACTTTGATATTTTGTTATGTTAGCTACTAGCTACACACTAACGGACAATACTAGGTATTTACATTTTTAACCCAAAATCTTTTAAGGTAGTTGTGGTACAAATAAATGGAATAATTTTTTTCACACAGTTACATTACTGGTGGCGATGAGGGCAAAATTTCCGAGAATATCGTTATCGGTCATATTTTGTTTTAATTTTTTTTTTTTTTTTTTTTTAACAAGATTACTAGTAACATGGGTCACACATTACTAGTAATCTCGTTAACCCCTCCAGCTAAGCTTAACGCTTGTGTTAGGAGTGGGTTCACGACGGTAGTGCACTGGGTGGGGTTCGAACCCGCAACCACTTGATCGCAAGTCTGACGCCTTAGCCATTACGCTACCGATGCTTCTGATTTAATAGATAGATGTAGTAACGATACAAAAATCAGTATAATAATGTTCCACAAAACTGTGTAATCGGATTGACTGTGGGTAATAATAGCCTTGGTATTAGAGTTATATAGCGAGACGGTGGATAGCACGGATGGTAAGAAGCTCCGTAACCGTAACGGGAACTATCGGATATCCGAAATAAAAATCTATCCGAAACCTTAACCGAATCTGATTTAAATAATTTTGGATAGGGGCGGAGTCTAAATGATAGTGGAACATGGGCTGTTAGTAGTGTATGATGTTGTCTTGGTTTATTATAATTTTATTTTTGCATTTTTACGTGGATTGCAAATAAAAATGGGTAGCAGTAACAATTACTGATAAGGCTAATTGATTTTTTTTTGTAATTGTAGTACCAACTGATATCTATGTATTTTTCTATAACGATTTCTTAAGAATCTTATATCTGTAACTGAAACTATCCGAAACTATAGGATTATCCGAAATAATTTCATAATATAATATCCGAAATTCGTATCTGAAACCAGTATAATATTTATCGTATATCCGTATCAATATCCAGATACAAAATTTCTGATCCCCAACATCCCGGCTTCATAGTGCGTTTCGTCAAAATGTACATAAAAATTTCTACCATTTACTACTTCAATTTCTCCATATTTTGTTTATTTCAGGAAATCGTACGAACAAATCATCCATCACGTCGAGCCATGAGGTATATTTATCCAACACATTCTGTTGAGCCATTCGCAGCTTTTAGCGGCTCTGGAGCCCGCCGCCCGTTAACTGATAGAGCAAATAAAAAAATGTTTGTACTGTCGAAATCGGAGCAGGGCACTTAAGAATTGATGTTCTAGTAAATTGTACATAGCAACAGTTTTTAAATTTGTCGGAGTTTTCCTGCGTGTTGGTCTTGCGCTGTAGTGTGGCGCTGGAGTTTCTGTGTGACGTAATTATTGCAGAACCACCATATACGTAAGAAGGGAGAGAGGAGTTAAATGTATATAATATTTTTTTGTAGACTAGGACAGAAACAAACTGTGAAGTGGTATGGGCCGGCTCGACCGATACCATTGCCACACAGAAAAACGGCAGTGAAGCAATGCCTGTATTGCTTTTCGCCGAGTGAGTGAGGGTACCGGAGGCCCCAACCCTTCCTATTTGCCAGTTTCAATACGTAGATCTTATAAAGAAAAAACAGGCAAGAAACTGTTTTTTTAACATGTTTTTTAAACGTTTCTTGTTAAATGTAACACATTTCATTTGCGCTTATAAGTAATGGCTTATAAGCGCAAATGAAATGTGAGAAAAATGTAATGTATAGTTCTAAAATATAAACAATCACGCAAATTACTACTACAAATCAACGCCCAACCCAAAAAGGGGGGGGGGGGTAATAAGTTTAACGTGTGTATCTCTGTATCTGTCTGTCAGTGGCATCGTGGCTGCTAAATGGATGAACCGATTTTGATTTGGTTCTTTTTGTCTGAGAAGTGACTTGATCGAGAGAGTTTTAGCTATAAGTGAAACAAAATCTATTTAGCTGTTCAAAGATTATTATCAGCTCTTTTCTAATCGCCAAAGGAATTTTTGAGTCGGAGATATTTTAAATTTACTTGACTATAAAATTATATAGATCTTAAAGTTTTGACCTTTAGTAACTAGATACTGATTTCACTTGACAAATAGTGTTATAACAAAGTAATAATAATATAATGCTTTGTTTTGTTGACGACATGAAAATCTTTTCGACTATAAAATCGTCCAATGATGTGATCTCACTTCATGAAGATCTAACACGTTTGAACGACTACTGTATGATAAACAAATTAGATCTTAATCCACTTAAATATTCCGTAGTCACTTACACTAGAAAACATGATGTTATTCCTTCTTCCTATACTCTACTTTGGCAAGATTTGCAAAAGTGTGAGGTCATACGCGACTTGGGAGTTTATCATGACTCAAAGCTTGTTTTTGCTTATATTGATAAAATAGTCTCGAGAGCTTCCAAAGCGCTTGGTTTTGTGATGAGGGTTTCTGGGTGTTTCAAAAAGCAAAAACGTTAAATTTTTTATACTGTACGTATGATAGGAGCCATCTAGAATACGCATCGCAGATATGGAGTCCACGGTATAACAAATACATAAACCGTATTGAGGGTGTCCAAAGGCGATTCATTAGGTTCTTATGCTTTCGCCTTCATATACTATACCAGTCTGAAAGGTATTTAGATCTTCATATTCAACCTTTAAGTTATCGCCGTCGACTTGCAGATTGCACATTCTTTTCTAAAATCTTGCCTAATGAAGTGGATTGCCCTGACCTCCTACACAAACTTTAGTTTAATGTTCCGACAAGAAGCATTAAGTTCAATCCACCTATTTTTGTACATTTAGTGCACTCGAATTATAGAATGAATACATTTATGGTCCGAGCAAGTAAAGACTTTAATGAATTGTGCAAAGAACTTTTGTTCAATCCGTACACAGTGAATGGCAACAATGTCAGGAGACTAATGAATCTAGTTTTTTTTTTGCAGTAGTGATGTATTTTTTCTTTTCCCATCTTCTGTATTGCCTATCGCGTTTGTATAGGTATAGTTTCGTGTTAGTTATTAGTGTTCCAAAACCTCTGTTAAATTATAATGCAGCAATTCGTGAAAACCTGTTATTGGCTTAATGTTATACATGAAACTGCCCCCTGTTATTTTTGTAGCTGTTGGTTTTCTTAACTCAAATACATAAATAAACAAATAATAATCGTACTGGGATCGGTTTATTATCACTAACAGGAATATTGTTATCAATAAGCCTGATAGAGTTGTTATAGACTGATTAGAGCGCCGAGCAATGATTGTTGACATCACCATTCCCCGTGATGAAAGTGTCTTAAAGGCTGAAAAATAGAAACAAATGAAGTATTTGGATTTGGTCCACGAGATGGACGACATGTGGGATGTTGATTCGGCAATCATTGTGCCGATAGTCATATCAGCCCATGGTTCAATTGCGAAGAACCTTGAGGCTTACGTTAGGCAGCTGGATAAAAGGCCTGGTGCAGAAGGCGGTCCTTTTCGATACGGCATATATTGTGAGGAGGTTTCTGTCTCAGGAACCTAAAACATGATCCAAAGAAATCTATCATTTCTTTTTGTATTTTTTTTATTCTCAAAAGCAAATGAACATTTATAATTGTATCACTTATCCTTGTAAATACGTCACAATGTTTATCAAACCTGAGTATGCCATAAACCGCTTTCTGTGAAACCAACGCTCAAATTCCGCACAGGTTCCGTACGTTGCAATATACAGAAACAAATATGAACAATTTTAAAATCTCGCTTCCACTTTCTTATTCACAAAAGTTGTAATATTTTTAGCGCTCGCCATAGAGCGGAGGGAAAAAGTCCAGCATTCCCCCACCCCACGCAATTTGCTCGTAGATAGCTTACGATAGCTTATTAGCAATAAACAAAAAGTAGGGGCTGGCTACACCGCTGAGCTTCTTTATAGCTTTATGTTATAAGCGGTAGCGAGCTGAACCCAACACTCAACCTTCTTTTTTCTGCAATGGACACAGATTTATTTTCCATAATTTCCTTAAGGGACCATAAGTACCTTTGCCAGGTGTTATTTACTAGTCTTCTTTAGTCGATAGATCTTTTACAGATATGACTTGTCCCAAGTATATATATATTCTTCTACGTATTCGATCCCATCTTCGCCTACCTCTTTTTTGATTTTGGTCTTGTTAGTCATCAATTTGGTTTTCCTGGTATTCATTGTTAAACCTGCTTTTTTGCTTTCCGATGCTAATTGTTGCAGCATTGTTTGTAAGGTACTAGGATCTTCTGCGAACAAGATGAGATCGTCTGCGAACCTCAGGTGGTGTAATTTTTATCCGTTTATATTAATGCCGAAATCATCCCAGTTGAGTTGCCTAAAAATATTTTCCAAAACTGCGTTGAATATTTTTGGCGACAGTGAATCTCCCTGCCTAACGCCTTGATTTTTTAATGAATCCTATATATAATTATGATTCAAACTGTCAAACGCTTTATTATAGTCTACTAAAGACAAGCAGTAAGGGCGGTAGAATTCGTTACATTTCTCAATAATTTGTTTGACGATGTGTATGTGGTCAATTGTCAAAAAATCTGAGCGGAATCCTGCTTGTTCCTAAGGTTGATTACTGTCTAGCTTTTTCGTTAAGCGTTCTAATATTATCTTTATGAACACTTTGTACAAGTTCGGCATTAAACTGATGGGCCTATAATTAGTAATATTATTTTTATCTCTCTTTTTTATGCAAAAGTATCATCGTTGACGATGTCCATTGGGAAGGTATTTGCTCTGTATCTAAAATGTAGTTGCTTATATGTGTAAAAGGTTGTATTATCTATTTCGTGGTCAATTTTTAGTAACACTAAGTTTAGTAATAAATACTAAGATCTAAAAAACAGCAGAAATATGCCTGTACATTTTACATATGTCTACTTAGCATACTTAGGTATACCTAACTTTGTTACTCTTTGATTAATTCTACGGGAGTTTATTTTAAGCGTACATTCGAGCTGAGTGCGCGTTTGGGTCGATTGGGTGTTGACATAGGCTTATCATACTTAGGCATACTCAACTTTGTCATTCTTTGATTAATTCTACGGGACTTTATTTTAAGTGTACCTTCGAGCTAAGTGCGCGTTTGGGTAGCTTGGGTTTTGGTATAGGCTATTTGCTCCGAACCTTAGCCTTAATCTGAAGCCTTAACTGCAGTGAATTTTAGTTCTTCTAAGCAATATTATTCGCTGGTATATAATTATAACTAGTACACGAATTTCTTTTAAGTCGTCCACACGCTGACGAGCATTTTACGAGCGCTCGTCGGATCAAATAGCCTATTTCGGATACGGATATCTATGTTTACAAAGTGCGTACATAACAAAACTCAAAGGCATTGTGCAGGGTATTTGGCTAAATCGGATGATAGCCGGTAGACTAGATCTCTAACAGAATTAACACCAAGAGGTCGATAACACAGATGTCGATGATGTTTTTAATAGTATGATACTTGCCGGAAAATCGTGAGGAAAACGGACACAAATCAGAGGGAAAATATCAAAAAGTGATTATTACAACATAGGCTATGTAACGCTTTTAAACAAATAAATTCAACTTTATAATATATGTTCATAGAAATTAATTTTAACCTATAAAGTGCAGTCGCTTCTTCTTTCAACTTGCACCATTCTCAATAAATCACTAAGGTTAAAACATCATTAATATTAAATCAAGGCGCAGTGATTTATTCTGTGAGGGGGCGCGATGCGGCGCTAATCTTGGTTTAACTATTGACTTACCGGTGTCATCGTACCTCGGATTGTGCATCTTAGTTTCATATTTGTTAACTTAAATTATGGTTATTTATTTGAATTTTTAACTGGAATGTTTTTTCTTTACTGTTTTTTTCTTATTCTCTTGTACGTGCTTGCATACTTGAAACGACCAGAGCTTTTCATCTGACTGCGCAAGAAAGAGGGTTATGCTTTTCGAGTAATATAGACTAGTATATCTTTGGCACGCCCTAGAACCGAAACGACTTGATGCAGTTCGACTTGTGAGGTGTCATTTAAATCGTCTTAATAGTGGGAGTGACATGCTGAGAGTAGGAGAAAAAAAAAGAGGCAAAGTTAATAATGAAACTTTGTTAAATAGATCAATAATACCATCATTGTGTAAAGCTTACAGCACACATTTTAATAATACAAAACACTAATATGAAATATTAAGCGGTTTAATAGATAAAGCTGTTCGAGGAACACCCCCGAGTATTACGAGTAGGTGAAAACCGCGCTGCGCCACAAGCCGCGTCGACGCCGGCGGCGGACGAGGCTCAGACACTGGACAATTATGATTCAAGAAGACGTACTTTTAACGAAAACCACAGAGTAAATAATAGTAGGCCTCACAGAAAACCGGCAGTGAAACAATGTTTGCATTGCTTTTCGCCGAGTAAGTGAGGTTACCGGATGCTCTAACCCTTTCCCCTTCCTCTCTCCCTTCCTCGCCCCTTATTCCCTTCCCTTTCTTCCGCTACTCCCACCTTAAGGCCGGCAACGCATTTGTGACTCTTGAGTTGCAGGAGAGAGGGGAGAGGGGAACCTCTCCCCTCTCTCCCTTCTTCCCACTCTTACCCCCTCCCCCTTTTCTCCTACTCCCACCTAAAGAGGCGGCAACGCACTTGTGACTCTCGAGTTACAGGTGCCTATGGGCGGCGGTAGTCATTTCCCATCAGGTGACCCGACTGCTCGTTTGCCTCTATACCATAAAAGTTTTAAAAAATTATTAATTTTTAGCGTTTGGCTAACTTAAGTTCTAAAAATCTATGAATTTTACACATTCCATGGACTACGAAGTTAACTTTCCTCTGACTATGCTCTAGTTCCTACTTATACTCTACTTATAGTTTTATTTTCAACTGCAGTAACTTAATTTTATTATTTTTCTTTACATTTCCATAGAATTTTATTTATACATTCTACGGTCACTGCTATAGTCGCCATTTTTTTTTTATTTTTCTTTCCTTTTTTATTTATAATACATCGCTGGCTAAAGCCTTCAATATAATTTAATATTGAAGCAGAAATCGAGGCTCGAGCACGCGGTAGTAGAAAATATGTCGGCGCAGCGTGACGTGTGAACACAGCCGGCGTGCGCTGTTCATTTGTACATACACGGGGTGTTGAAATCTACGACGCTTCAATCTAAGATGCAGCGTTTGTAGATTCACGCCTGTGATCTAAGACTTTCAGACTGAAAACACGTTAATTGTTATGTGCTTAATCCTAGCTAATGTATATAATTAAAAATCAATGTTTGTATGCGTTTCGAAACCATTGATCAGATTGTGACGAAACTTTGGTAGGGCGTTCTGGGGACACCTGCGAGGGTTGCTGCCCAAAAAAATAAATAAATGGCATTGCAAGGCATGCCGGATGCAACTAGTAATTTACAAATAATTGTGTGATGAGCATGACGCCATTGGGTCTGAAACTAGTCGGGTGTCCCCGAAATAAACACGTAGATTAAAACTATGTATGTTTAATAAACATGAATACCAATCACGAAAGTTTTTATTTTAACGCTAGTTTTGTCATAAAGCTTATTTAGAAGAAAACGATAGACTTAGCTAACATAATGGTGTTAGCTAAGTCTAATCATCTTCGCCTCTACTCATATATTTCATATATTCAATATTATTCTGTTTTTATGTAGTTTATGTCTTCTCGGGTGAACTTTTCAACGACAGTGTAGATAGCCACCATTGCTGGAGCGTGGATTAGGGCTTATCAACTTTATTTTATTCGTGCGTGCTGCAATTGTACGTTTTTCAAAACCTTCATATTATATATGTACATTAACTCCATAGTAATAATAATAACTTGAGACTCACACGGCCATCTAATCCTAAACTAGCCAGAACCTGTACTATGGTAAATAGACTGTTGATAAATATACTTATATATTTCTAAATACATACATGTTATAGATAAATTACACCTAGACACAGAACAAATGATAGTGCTCATCACACAAGACTACTAAATCCGTTCAATCAAAGATCTTATTGAAGATGTGAATAACACACAAAAAGAGGCCCATGATAAATATGAAGAAGCAAGCAAGCAAGTCAAAATCTCTTTGTCAAATCAAAATAATTAATTAATACACTATGATTTCATGTAATTTAAAAGTACGTACATAACAATAGAATAACTTTCTAAAAGGCCCTACGCACCATCGTGCCTGACGTACGTCCCGCCAAGGACACGCACGATGCACGATGCAAACGATCGTGCGTAGGCTTGACGTACGTCAGAATTGTATATATATACATTATATACTGCTTGCTGGACTTGCACGACGCGTTTTGCATCCAGCGAGTCGCTTATGTACATACCATAGACTTTACGTTCTAGTATATAAGGTTTATGGTACATACATAGACAGTATATTGCCAGTTTGTGGGGAATGCCAAAAAATGCGGGGAATTTCAAACCGATTGGGAAATTTATGGGGAGACCATCAATGCGAGGAAAATGCGGGGAATCGGGAATTTTTAGCCTTATTAATTACATTACGACTTCAGGTTTTATCTTCCCAAACTGTGGAATTTGACTATTATTTTGGGGTAATTTAAGAATATTGCAATGGCAACGCTGGCTACAGCACCGTGGCCTTGAGCGGACGTACGTCGGCGCACGATGCGTGCGTATGCTACCGTCGGGCACGGCGTCCTTGGCGGGACGTACGTCAGGCACGAAGGTGCGTAGGGCCTTTAACATCTATATAAATATGTGGTTCAATACCTACACAACATTAGCACATAATAAGCTTTCTCACTTAAGATGCGTTTTTCGACTGGGTTTGAAATCGTCTTAAGCTGGTTTTACTTTGAATTGATTTTGTTTTAGACTAGCAACTGACATTTTTCCGACATCTTCAACAATCTTAATTATACCTACACTTAAATCTTCCTCATGAATCACTCCATCCTTTTGTGAAAACTATATGAAAGTCAGTTGGGTACTTTGGAGTTTATCGAGTTCAGATAGATAAAAAGATATGTAGCTTTATTTTATAATATGTAGTGATAGTGATAATTATGTATTCAATTCTGTTTTTTAATGGGATAATGCAATATTTTTATTAATGAACAGATCAAAATATACCTAGAAATTCTAGATTGAAGAGTATACCAACTGTAAGAATTTTAAGAATCATTTTTATCGTGGGATGCTTCACTGCCGGTTTCCTGTGAGGCCGATTGCATTGCTTTTCGCCGAGTGAGTGAGGTTACCGGAGGCCCTAACCTTTCCGTCCCCCTCCCCCCTTCTCTTCCCTCCCTTCCCCTACTCCCACCTTAAAGGCCGGCAACACACTTGTGACTCTTGAGTTGTAGGTGCCCATGGGTGGCGATAGTGGTCATTTACCATCAGGTGACCCGTCTGCTCGTTTGCCGCCTATACCATAAAAAAAACCTTGATAAACCAATCTATAAAGCGAAGCGGCACTGATAAAATTTTGATAACCTCCTGTATTTATGATCGTAGTTCACATAGAATTCTGACGTTTACTCGCTAATTGACGTATCAGCTCGGTGCTACCGCGCATGCGCCGCTTCCGGCCAACTCCTCACCTCACCCCTCACCTCTGCGCAAGAGTTTTCGCCCCAAGCGTGGGAGGTCGAAAGACAACAACACCTTTAATACAATGCAGTAAGGTTGACATTGATTAGAACAATGATGATTTTGCTGGTCCATTTCTTTGTTTTATGTAGTTACAAATAGTTTTCGGGTGTTCGTTTATGAGTGAGATTCTCACGTTTATGGTGAATGTCTTGAGTTCTATAGAACTTATGTTTACATATGGTTTTAATGGACTTAAGACCTATTAATTCTTTCTTTACTTACCGGTATTGTCTCGAATCCTTTCGATTTGAATTGCACCGATGCACGAATGGCGAAATGGTTTGAGTGGTCGCCTCGGCACTAGACCTCGCCGGTTGTTGTAGCTTCTAATCTAAGTGTTATCCACAAATTGTTGTTCCGAGTCTGGGTGTTCTTTGTGTCCAATGTTCAAATGTTTGTGAAGCCCCTTATACACAGGAATATTCAAAATACGGGAGTTGTTTTCTAAAGAAAAGAAGGAAATATATATTTATGCATTTATTTTTAAATTTAAACTATAATTACCATCCGGTTTACTTACTTCGTGTGTCCCGTGGCATAAGTTCACATTTACAATGGCATGCCATCATTATCATTATTTATCTATAATATGTATGTATTTAGAAATATACTAGCAGCGCCCCGCGGTTTCACCCGCTTAAGTCCATCCCATGGGAATATCGGGATAAAAAGTAGCCTATATGTTAATCCAGGTCTCCAGCTATCTACATACCAACTTTCATCTCAATCAGTTCAGTAGTTTTGGCGCGAAGGAGTAACAAACAGCCATACATCCATACATCCTCACAAACTTTCACGTTTATAATATTAGTAGGATAAGTATGTTTATCAGTAGACTGGTTACCATAGTGCAGACTTTGCCTAGTTTGGGATCAGACGGCGACGACGGATTAAACATTTTAGCTTCCTGCATTTCTTTTACATAGTGCGTGAAATTTGCTTAAAAATGCGTACCAAGAATTAGAAAACTAAGACACCTCACACACGGCCGTCTGATCCGAAACTAGGCAGAGTCTGTACTATGGTAACCAGACTGCTGATAAACATATTTATATATCACTAAATACTCACATATTACAGATAAATTACATCCAGAAATTAAATTAACTCATTAACATCAATCAATGTTAGACAAGTTGGCGTTCTGGTTGCAACTAATGCGGTGCAATGGATCCTATTATATCTAGGTAGCTATAATTGCTGCGAAAGTAGCTTCTGATTTCTGTAGCATAACATACCCTAATATTTTTGATTTGTATTGATTTAATTTGATAGTTGTATTAGTGTGTATTATTATGTAAAAAAGGAGGGTACGTTTTTATGGTATAGGGGGCAATATTTTGTTCGTGGGAGAGCCATGCTTCGGCACGTATGGGCCGGCTCGACGGGAGTGACACCACGGCCTCACAGAAAACCGGCAGTGAAGCAATGATTCATTGCGTTCCACCGAGTGAGTGAAGTTACCGGAGGCCCTAACCCTTCCCTCTCTCTCTCCCCTATTCCCACCTTAAAGGCCGGCAACGCACTTGTGACTCGTGACGCTCATGGGGGGCGTTAGTCATTTACCATCAAGTGACCCGTCTGCTCGTTTGCCACCTGTACCACAAAAAAACGAGTAGACCGGTCACCTGATGCAACTTGTAACTCAAGAGTCACAAGTGCGTTGCGGCCTTTAAGATGGGAGTGCGCTATTTTCTTGAAGGTTTGAAGGTCGTATCGTTTCGGAAATACCGCAGGCGATAATTTGTTCCACAGATTGGTTGTGCGAGGCAAAAAGTTACTATAAGTTGGATAGTCATATTAGTGTGTATCTGTGTGCATGTTTATGTATCATAGCTAACAAACGGGTGAACCGATTTCGATTTATTTATTTTTGTTAGAAAGGTGACTTTTCGAGAGTGTTCTTAGTTCCAATGCAAGAAAATCTGTGCAGTCGTTCAAAGATTATCAGCTCTTTTGTAATCATTGAAGGAATTTTTGAGTCTAGGATATTTTGATTTTTTAATTTATGCGTATATATTTTTTCTAGAAGCTCATAGAGCCATCATCACCTCATAAAAATAAAGTAGTAAATGCTAAAATAGGTAAACCGATACGAAAATAATCAACACAACTTGAATATACCAATTCTAGGGCTCCATATCTTGATCTTTACCTGTACAAAACGTAAAGTAAGATCATCACTTTACGTTTTGTCAGTCTGTCTGATGATTCAATACCGTGTTTCTCAAAGGCAATATTAAGTACTATCTACGAAACCGGATAATCAAGAAGTTCGGAAATAATCCATGTCTGCATAAAAAGGAATAAATGCGAAAGCCGTTCACTTGTAAGTAGGTAGATAATATGCGTTTTTGAACTTCTTTATGATTGATATGATGAAACGAAAAACTTACACTAAAAAAGACAAACATTCATAAATAGGATTTAGGTTGTGAGAGAATGAGATAGAATACAAGTATACAGTGTTTCTATAATCTTCGTATGCTACTCGTACCACGCGTTTTGCGCCTGCGTACTACGAAGCCTTCTTGTGTCATTCACGTGTATCATTTTTTGTGCATTTGCGTATTAAACTTCGTTGGTTATTTAATTTTGAAGTTTCACTTCTGCCGTGTGTGAGTTGCGCACATACAATTTTTTTTAATAAATTTATTAAGGACTTATATTTATTCACGTGTGCATTTCGGAGATGTCTAACTAGTTTCGGACCCGACGGGCTACCTTTATCAAGAGTGATGCGACCTTCCGCGTCGGTGTCAGGCGCTACACTGTTTTTATTCTGAAATTTTTTTTTTAATAAAACGGATAACTTGATTGTGTGTCTATCAAGTTTTTTTTTCAAGAATATTAAATCCTTTGGTCTATAGGCCCTGGGTACTATTCACGCATTAATATGACATTCCGGATATTAAAAGCATGATTGAATATCTGGTCGCTAATCGTGTATTGTGTGTGTGTTATCGAGATATATTTACGATACAGTAGAACATAACTATATAGGACCATACCCATTTATATTCAAGAAGCTTAGCAACAGAAAATCTAATCGTGGGAGAGCCATGCTTCGTCACGTATGGGCCGGCTCGACCGGACTACGACCTCACAGAAAACCAACGTGAAGCGAATTTTCTTTTCTTTTAAAAAGACAACTCCCGCATTAGGAATATTCCTGTGTCGTGGGGTCTTCACAAACATTCAAGCAACGGACACAAAGAACACCCAGACTCGGGACAACTATTTGTGGATCGTTTCGCTGAGTGAGTTAGGTTAGCCTACCCCCAAACCGGCTCCCCCCCTTCCCCTACTCCCACCCTAAGCCGGCAACGCACTTGTGACTCTTGAGTTGCAGGTACCCATAGGCGGTGGTAGACAATTACCATCAGGTGACCCGTTTACCCATGATGGGATAGGCCCATGAAAAAAAAAATCAAAATATTGCTACTTAATCGATTTCAAACTTAATTGAAAAGACTACATACATGTCATTAGTATGAGTCAAGTACAAAAAGTCTTACATGAACATTTAGGCGTCGGAAAGTTTTGTACTAGAGGGATACCTCATAATTTGACGGAACATCAAAAAACGCCGTCGTTTGGACTGGTGCCGCTCAATGCTTGAAAAGTATGACGGAGGTGACTCGAATGCACAGGTGAAGAAAGACCATCTGGAAATGGATGTTATCGAAGGTGAGGAGCTAGTGAGTCATCCTTCTTACAGTCCCGACTTGGCACCTTGTGACTTTTATTTATTTCCAAAACTAAAAGATAAACTTAAAGGAATTCGTTTTATTAACCCCGAAGATGCTGTGGATGCCTTTGAAAAAGGCATGGAAGAGATCGCTAAAGAAGAGTGGGCTCACTGCTTCAGTCAATGGTTCTATCGCATGCGACAGTGCTTAGAAAGGAATGGAGACTACTTCGAAAAGCAATAAAAATATTAACAGGGTTCTATATCATTCACACACACTTATTTATGTTCTTAAAACTTTCAGTGTTACCGTACATAAAAATAAAGACGTACAGCCGAACATAGAACCGCCTCCTTTTTATGAAGTCGGTTTAAACTCTAAATTTAAAAAAATCCATCACATAGCGGGTACAGCTAGTTTTATATAAAGTTTATTGGCAACATTAATATTATCTTACAATGTTGTTAAAATCTACAAAAAAGTAATAAACAAGCAGACTATTGACGCGTTCAAGCCCAGAAATTCCCCAACCCAAAAAAAAACGATATTTCAACTTTAATCCCTCTGCACGTGCCTATATAACATCGCCTTGTACAACGTAACATACATAGATATATCTTACATATTTACTTATACCCACTTATATTATTGTATATATACGGCCAGTAGGTACATAAATTGCGTTTGCCTGCATATTTTTCATACCGTTGGTTCTCCAAGTGGAGAGTCCTTGAGGGAGCAGAGAGGTACTTGGCTGGCCTGGGGCCCGTCTAGCCGGTGTTGCTATGACGAAATACGCTGAAATTTTCCCTAAAACATAAGGGAATTCAATGTCGTAGTAACTGTAATGTGTAGACAAGAAACTTAAATATTTTAACTATTGGACTTTTTTATGGTATAGGGGCAAACAAGCAGACGGGTCACCTGATGGTAAATGACTAACGCCGCCCATTGGCACGTGCAACTCAAGAGTCACAAGTGCGTTGCCGGCCTTTAAGGTGGGAGTAGAGGAAGAGTGGGTAAGGGGGGAGGGAGGGAAGGGTTCGGGCCTCCGGTAACCTCAATCACTCGGCGAAAAGCAATGCAATCATTGCTTCATTACCGGTTTTCTGTGAGGCCGTGGTATCATGCCGGTCGAGCCAGCCCATACCTGCCGAAGCATGGCTCTCCCACGACAGAATAAGATAAATAAATAAGTAAAGTTCTGTATAATTATATTCCAGGGCTTGGACTTTCCAGCAACAGCTAGCTTGAGTCACAGATATGCAACCGTGACCTGCTGAAGCTATTCTTTACAATATCCCTTTTCTTCCATTGTTCTCCCTCGTTACCAACTTTTTTCCATCCTACTAATATTATAAACGTGAAAGGTTGTGAGAATGTATGGATGTATGTATGTATGGATATTTATTATTCTTTCACGCAAAAACTACTAAACCGAATGCTATGAAACTTGGTATGTGGATAGCTGGAGACCTGGATTAACACATAGGCTACTTTTTATCCCGATATTCCCACGAGATCGGGACTTACGCGGGTGAAACCGCAGGGCGCTGCTAATTCAATATATACCAAGTTTCCTATCATTCATTCCCAACCCAGTTGACGGCAATAGGTTTGCCCCCTGACAAAATTATATGGAGCCAAATGTGTGTGTTTAATGAGCCTCTATCTACCTCTAAGGGGATACAGACGTGACGGTAAAGTTCTGGTCGAAGGACTTTATGTTCGACGCATAGCAGAATCTGTTCCATCACAGCGAGAGAGAAAGAGAGAAATAACTAAAAGCTACAGTTGATCTACATAATAAACAAGAATTATACCTTGAAATTTCTTAGCGTTTCAAGATGAAATGTCTTCCTGTACGTTTCCATTGTATTGGCAAAGGATGAATTAATTTATCCAGTCTACGTCAGCCATCTTGTTGTGACATCCGAACATTCCGGGGATGCGAACATTCCTCACCGGAGATAGCAACCAGTCTGTTTGGTTACTGTATAACTGACTTATTTGTTAAGTTTTTGTTTTCGTTGTTTGTCTTTAGGTAAAGCCAATGTTTAGCATTTAAAGTCTTATGTATAAAATGATAATAATAAATAAATGATGACGATAATAGAATATTTATTACTTTAAAGATATATGCTGAAACCAATCCCTCATTAATTACTCGCATATTGCCAGTCCTAACCCTAGATATCTTTCAGAACTTCCTCATAAGCATAAAATAAAAGGCTCTGCCAGTAACAGTACCAAACCTAGGTCTACTCTCTTTTGACTTAAATTTCGCTAAGTACCTCGACGTGATATTTATTATATTTTATATCATATTTTACAAGATATAACTCTTATGAATGATTGCGTAATGATTGGTTGGCATATTGGTTCGTAGGGTTACCAGAGGCTTTATAACCGGTATCAAGTGTTACGGTAATCAGTGCTTTTACAGAAATTACCTGTCCAGCCTCTGCTCCTGTAGAGTTTACGACATGCGAAGGGGATTGTTCGTGGGAGAGCCATCCAGGGGATGCTTCGACACGTATAGGCCGGCTCGACAGAAAACCGGCAGTGAAACAATGCTTGTTACCGTTACTGGAGGCCCTAACCCTTCCCTCTCCCCTATTCCCGCCCCTCCCCTGTCCCCCCCTCTCCCCCTACTCCCACCTTAAAAGGCGGCAACGGGCTTGTGACTCATGAGTTGCAGGTGCTCATGGGCGGCGGTAGTAATTTACCATCAGGTGACCCGTCTGCTCGTTTGCCCCCTATAACATAAAAAAAAAGACATTACCACCTAGGTGCCTACACTAATATTGCTATTGATAAGAAGCCTCAATGTGGTGAAGAGTGTTTATGGAGCGATGTCTTAGACAAACTGATGTCTTAAATTTGTGTGCCACATTGCTATTTATATTTCAGTAGGTATGTACCCATTATACACGTACGTAAAAACAAGCCTTTCTCTCTTCAGGGTAGAAAGGGACAACAGCCTGCCAATTGCTTCTATCCTCATACACCTCATGACTCATGACCCTTCTCTACTGTCATACGCCGGTTTGGCGTACTTCTGAAAAAGTGTGTATATGATACTCCTTGGAGAAGCTGTTGCATTCTCCGTTGCAGTACCCCATGGAAATATTGTGATTCTTCTGGCTTGAAAAGAAACAAACACTCACATGGAAAGACTGGGATTGGAGAGATAGGAGGGTCCATTCGACGAAGCAATGTGCCGGCCGACCAACAAAATACACTATCAGCACTTTCAGTTCTCCAGGCATTGATTACTCCTTGATTCCTGTCAGGCAGTAGTTAGGAGCACTAATGGTCAGCTATCTTCTAATGAGTTGAATTTTTATATTCTTGTTGAAAACGTGTGTCTCACAGGCGGTAGTATTCTTTTCTTTACTCGCGCGCGTCATTTATGCCACAGAAAATGTAGAACCCACAGTGGCGGGAAATTTGAAGTTAGAACATGGGTTTTATTGTAAAAGGAAAGTGGTAGGGATGGTTTAGGGTTGTCCAGAGTGTATGTAATAGTTTGGTAATTATTTTTGCGTGTGTCATTGAAACAAAATATAAAATTACTATCAGCGGAAACGGAATGTTCTATCTTAGTATTGAAAATAAATAAATTAATAATCCGTCAGAACTTTCCCAGCAAGCAATATGTCCAACTAAATTAAGATAAACACATCCCAGTTAAGGCACACGCCCTAATAAAACAGACTAAAAATTCATGATGTCGTGTACAGACGTGCGTTTAAATGCGGACGCGTGGACAGGTCGGCACGTGCCGCCGGCTGCGTTAATCTTTCTAATATCTATTTATTATTGTAGCCTATGTTTGCAAGGTCATTATCGCGGCGGGGCGCCCGCTGCGTTTGCACCCGCCCTTCATGCGTTGTTTAAACTTGCAAGTCATAAATATTATAAATTAGGAAATTGCATTAGGTTTTATATTTGGGATGTAGGCTGCAAAACTATAATACATACATACACTTATGCTTGTATCTCGGAAACGGTGGCAGGGTTCTATTATACACCCCTTTTTTGACGACATTCGCAAAAAGGAGCAAACCTATTGCCGTGAACTTTGGGAATTAAAGATTTCACTTTCAATACACTCTCAATTTTTAGAGTGTATTGAAAGTGAAAGATAGATGAGAAAGGAAAGAAAGAAAGAAAAATATTTATTTTGGCAACACATAAAAAACATGGATTACCGTCAGTGCCAAAAACGGACCCAATTCAGCATTGTGTCAGACGAAAGCTTGACGCTCAAATAACCGCTTTTTAATATCTTATAATTTAAAAAAAAAAAAAAAAAAATTTTTTAGCATTTAGTACAACGACATTATCATTATCATCATATTATCATATAAATTAGTAGTAGGAATTTTAGATATTAAAAAAAAAGATAATTATAGTTTTATAAGTCGCATAAAAAAAGGTACCTAACCTCAAAATATCGTTATAAAATCGGTTAAAATCGAAATTTCTTAAAAAATTCTAACGGGCTCACAAACTTACATATTTTTTTGAATTTTCCAAGCTGGTCCGATTAGTTTTAGTAATTTAGAAAAAAAATAGCGCATTTTACAATTAAGGCCATAAATAAAAAAATATCGTTAATAATTTAAAAAGTTTAAAACCGATCTCGGTGCAATTTATAGCACATTAGGTATTTCAGTTCCTTGACTGGTTATTCGTTAAAAGAATAGTACTTATCATGTTTCTGTGAGGATAATTTATATCTTATTTAAAACAAGAGGTAATGATATCGGTTGATTGGTTCTCTTATGGATTTGTCGTAAACAACTAGGCAGCCACGCTCCACGTCTTTTCCTAACTAAGTTGGGGTCGGCTTTCAGTCTAACTACGATACGGCCGAACTTCGATATTTTACGTGAAGCGACTGCCGTCAGACCTCCACAACCCAAGCACTAGGCGATATAGAAGTTCTGTAGTTAGACCAGGTTGTTGGACTTTTTAATTCTCTAACTACAAAGAATAAAGAATTCCACAGATGTTCGTATGGCAACCGGGACCGACGACTTAACGTGCTCTCCGAGGCACGAAAGGTATCTCAATGTGTTAAGAATGGTGGAGAGGCGGCGTCGAATAGTGTAAGGGGGCTTTCCCCCCTCCTACATAGATTGCGTCGGCCGAGACATCGGCTGAACCCGCTGCTCTTAGGTCAGCGCTCATGGAGGCCGGAGATGGAGATCGTTAAGCACTCTCCGGCGCCCGGTGCGTCTCCTGCGGGATGGCAGAGTACTGATTCTCTCCCGTTCCCTCTCCACCGCCTCTTTCGTGTGCATCACCTCCTCGCAGAATGAGGTGACGGTATCCCATGCGCTCTCGCTGTGGACCATTGACAAAACCATGGTCTCCAACGAGAGACAACCCGCACCGATAGCCGTCACGAGGTCACGGCGTTGATTCCCCCACGCGGGGCATTCCACCAAAGTATGGAATGCGGTGTCCTCGCGACAGCCTTTACAATGGTGGCACGGGGGCGTTGGCTCTCGGCCTATGCGACACAGGTACTTTCCGAAGCAGCCATGCCCCGAAAGCACCTGCGTCAGCCGGTAGGAGAGGCAGCCATGTCGCCTCTCCAGCCAGTCCTCTATGACGGGTCTTACCGCCACAATGGTGGCGTGCCCTGTGGAGATTGACCTGGCTAGTATTACTTAACCTTGTAATGTGCTAACCTACTCGGTTACCATTTAGCCACGCTCAATAATATGCCAACTTAATTAAACAAATAGAATAATAGGTTAATAGCCTATGGCGGAAGACTGCGGGAAGCCTTTGTCAAGGCGTCACTGAATTAATAGAAGTTGTAACTTCGTTATTATTTTGTTTTCCAATCCACCCTTAAGCGACAGCACTGTAATTGTTAAGGCAATGGGCCTAAAGCAATGCGATTATAGATTTAAGTCCCACTGTAACGTGTTTACAGCCAGTGAGAAAATAATCTGATAATAAAAAGATCTACTCTAAGATTTACTCGTGGGAGAGCTATACTTCGGCACGTATAGGCCGGCTCGACCGGAGTGATACCACGGCCTCACAGAAAACCGGCAGCTTTGCATTGCTTTTCACCGCGTGAGTGAGGTTAACGGAGGCCCTCCTCCGGGCCTCGGAGTTCCTCTTCCACCCTTCCCCCACTCCCACCTTAAAGGCCGGCAACGCACTTGTGGCTCTTGAGTTGCAGGTACCCATGGCCGGCGGTAGTCATTTACCATTAGATAACCCCTCTGCTCGTTTGCCCCCTATACCATAAATACTTTTTTTGAAGCAAAATCCGATTTTTATTTTATACTAACCGTTCCCCGCAGTTTCACCCACGTTTATGGTCACTGCTCCACTCCTAGAGGTTATAGCGGAATGTTACATAGCCTATAGGTACTATTTATTCCTCTTGAATCTTACTATTATTTATTATATTATATTAGTATAGATTTTATTGATATTTAAATTATAATTTTTTTTATGATATAGGGGCAAATGAGCAGACGGGTCACCTGATGGTAAATGACTACCGCCGGCCATGGGCACCTGGAACTCAAGAGTTACAACTGCGTTACCGGCCTTTAAGGTAGGAATAGGGGAAAGGTGGAAGAGGGTGAGAGGCGGGGGGGCAAGAGAGATCTATTTCTTTTTTTTTACACGCTGTATATTGCCTTGACCTGTATCTATCTATCTATGTAACTATCGTGCTATTTATAAATGTAGAGTTATTACAAAAATATAAAAAAAAAACAAAAAAACCACTTAAGTTCGTCACGTCCAATTAGCTCGTAAGATGAAACACTGCACATAAAACCACGTTAAGGCAATTTGAGCTCCTACTGCAGTAGAACATCCTTTTCATCATTCCAATTCCAATAATCATCAATCGGATAATAGCCCCTTCTTAAAATATAATTCTATGCATTAACTTTGAATATGTTTCACAGAACAGAACAGAACAGCCATCGTTTTATTAAATCTATCATTGATTAAAGCATACTTTTTTACGAATAAGAGGTTGTAGTTAAACGTTTATTAAATTGAAATTGTTCTGTCAATTTCCGAGACCAGCTCTGACAGGTAGAAGAACTCTTTGGTGCTATTAGACAAGTACAAAGGTAGAAATATATTGCGTTCCGTTTGTAATGCAGAATGCAATATAAAACGTATGTCAAATAAAATTATTTCGACAACGATGCGCACCGATTAAACGTTCTCATGAGAAACTGTAGTATGAATTGAGCCACGGTACAGATAAATACCAGAAGGGTTACTTGGTATTCAACTAGACCCACTAGATTTTATTTTAGTCTGATAAATGTCCTAGATTGATGAGGCGAGTAATATGATGAATGGTACATTATCTGCGTCTTTACAATAAAACCGTTTAAATTAATATATTTTTTTACTTATTTTATATCTCAACGTAAAACATTCAACTTATATATGTCATTTGCAAAATACCGACACTATCTGCTTGTATTTGTTAACTGGTTTTTGACGGCGTCTTCGCTCGCGTAAAAGTAATTTTTCCCTCCCTCGGGATTTTTTTTTTCTGGATGATATTTTAAATATATATCCTTCTCTGTATTCCTAGAAAGGTGGGTGCAAAACTTTGTGATAATCGGATGATCGGTACGATAGCGTATAAAATACGAACGTATAAAATTTATTCTTATTTATTAGATTATAATACCGGTTTCACTAATAGGCTACTTTGTACCTATAACAAAACCTATTGCCAGAAGAAACGTTGGTATTGTGGAACGCCTGTAGTGGTCATAAGCTACAAACCTCGAATATGCCTCGGTCGTTACGTCACGGTCTCGTCGTTTTTCTCTAAAGTGCTAGAACCACTTTCACTGACTAGTAAGATGTCGATTGAGCGAAGAGATAACTGATAAATGTTAAACCAATGAAGGGACTGTTCTTCCTACCACCTGTTAAACCTGTGTCTATCTGTTGCTGGTAAGGCCTTAACATATTCCAAACCAGCAAAACAAATTTTTCGTGTCTAATTTATTTCTGTTTACATAAACTACGGTATCTCAATTGTATTGTGGCAATGACTACACTAACAAACCTATGAATAAATACCAACTCAACAAATCACCGAGAATATTACCTGTTACTTATAAAATGGACTTTATACTCTTAATAATAAAGAAGGCTCTGTAATTTTCGCTGGTACGCATGTAAATTGGTACTGTAGGTCAAATTGTATATCAGCCCCTCACCAATAAACATCAATCAACGGAGTATTAAATGCACCTTTGCTGTGTTATATTGTGATTTGTTCCTCTTTGATCTACTTTAATAGAACTTGTATCTAAATTATTTTCTACATTGCACGCAGCTTCGATTGCAATGTGATTTTGTCAATAATCTCAGGTATCGGGCCGGTAAAATTTCGTGATGGTTGGTTTAGTTATTAAGGTGCGACAGAGTAACAAACGAACAACCTCGCATTCGCATTTAATATATTAGTTAGTATCAGGTATTTAGGTAGGTAGGGTTCTTCAATGAATTCCTTTATTTTATTTTATTGTTTAAATGCGTATATTTAAGTAGGTTGTACAGACAAAGTTCGGATGGCAAGTGATGACCATCGAATTTAAATTAGGAATCAATGCAACAAAAATTAAGGAGGGGTATTTCGTCTTCTTATGTTCACTCGTTCTTATGTTCGTATGTTCAATCACGATCAGTTCCCTCTCAAGATCCTAGATGGTGCTAGTCGTTCTTAAGAATGTTACATCTTTTTTTTATTATGACACGTCAGAATGACCTCAAACCGCCTGATGGAAAGCCAGAGTGAGGTCCAAAGACTGAAGACCACCGTTATAGATACGCAAGATACTAAAATGGTGGCCCTCAGTTTGATGGCTTCTAAAGATGCTCTTTCACGCCCCGCTTAAAGGACCCGGGATTATATGTCGAAGGGAACACGTGTGCTGGTAATGTATTCCACATTTTAATGGTGCAGTAAAGAAAGGAGGTTCTGAACCGTTTGGTTCTAATTGGGATGTTTGCACTGTAAGGGAGTGATATCTCAGCCCGCCGTGTTGTTCTGGATAGCAAAGGAGAAGGTGGGATCAATTGGAAGAGCTCTTCGGAACACTCGCTATGGTAGAGAATACTGCCAAAGAGGCTACATTTTTACGCAAGGGTTCAAGGGTGTTGGTGACCTCAGGACTCCCAATGATGCGGATAGCACGCCGCTGCAAACTGCCGAGAGCCTCAAGAAGGTGCTGTGCAGAGCCATCCCAGAGATGAGAACGGTATTCCACGCATGAACGGATCTGTGTCTTATACAAATGACATCGCTGCTCCGGCGAGAAAAACCGCCTCACCCTGTTTAGGATACTGAGTTTCCGAGAGCCCGTTTTTATAAGGCTCTCGATGTAGTTTTTATTATTCAGTTTACAGCGGACATCCATTCCGAGTATGTTGAGATTATCCTGCAGTGGTAGTGGTGTATCCTGAAGAGCTGGAAGCTAGGAGCTATTTTCTTGACATTGAACTCGACCAGATTCTCGGAACCCCTTTTAGAGATGCGATTCGGGTCCTGATCAAGTTCAGTGATAAGGGCTTTTGTCATCGATTTCAGTCTGGCTAGCCGCAGGATGTCCGTGATACTGCCCGTGCAGCGTGCTGTCATCTACATAGCAATGTATATTGCCGAATGATAACATATCAAAATGAGTAAGTAATCCTTACTTCCTTACTATTATTATAAATTACGTGGCGGCGAGACTATCTAGTCTAGAGCCTGAGAAAGGATGTAGGCTACTTTTTAATGCGAAAAAGGGGTGTAAGAGGTTGAAACGTGGGGGTGAAAAGTTGTATGGAAGTATTGTCATATTTAGAGCTAGAAGCTTGAAACTTATTTTTTAGGCTGTTGATTCGATATAAATACACTATTCCACGCGGACGAAGTCGCGGGCACAGCTAGTCTGATATATTAGCACAACTTTTTAAACTGTGTAATTTATAATAGTTTTAAATCCCTATCTTCAGATTCTTCTATTCAAATTAATATTTCGACATTTAGTGTAACAAATCACTAGTTCTAAGATGAATCTACCAATTTCTTAGTTGCGCAAGAGTCGCGTGCCTCACCTGCCTACGTCATAGGGCACGCGCCGCCACGTGCTGACGTCACTGCTCCATAATACCCCTTGTCTATTCAATATTGGAATATACATACCCTTTGTTCTGTTAACGGTTTATGTGGAATATGTGATCAAATTGTCTTGTCATCTCTAGTAGGGGTGAGTTATTAAGTCGTTTTTTTATGCAACTAAGTTCGCAAACAAGTATATATGGCATACTTTAAGATACGCGGTTAAGTCTGTTTATACATACTCCCAACTGCAGTTGGTGCTAACATACAGGCCGTATATGACAACGGAACACTTGCTTAAATCACTGAAAGGGTATGACTATAGCATGCAGTTACAATAATATTTTTTTTGTTTAATTATTATTGTAAATAAATAAAAAAATAAAAAAAAAATCTTTTTACAATTTAAGACCGTTTGAAACTCATGGCATTTTTACCCCAGTTTCTCATAAAAACAGGTGGCATATGTAAAATTAAAGATTTTAAATCGAACATATTTTTTTTTTATTTTGGAACCTTTCACTCAGTTATTGAGAAAATTCGTAAAAGTTTTCAATGAAGATGTAAAAGTTTTCGGTGAAGTTTTCAATTTAAACAAAAACCTTAAACCTTATACTTACCGCTACGGACATTTTAAAACAAAAATTAACAAAATAGGTCCGTCTGTAGTGTAGCGATCACGTCGGGGTCACCAAATTGTAAGTGTTTGGCGAGTAGTGTAATGAGACTAAAAATCCGATTCGATCCGATCTAGTCTCATTACACTACTTGCCAAACACTGGCAAATGTAGCAACGAAAAGTATTTAATTTTTATTTACTACTTTTAACACTAGTGCCCAAAAAATCGGCCAAGTGCGAGTCGGACTCTCGCATGAAGGGTTCCGCACCATCGTACAAGATTTAATACTATAAGCCAAAAAAAATACGTATCTAGTAGGGGGAGCCCTCTTTAATTTTTAATTTATTTGTATTTTTATTATTTGTTGTTATAGCGGCAACAGATACACATTCTGTGAAAATTTCAACTGTCTACCTATTACGGATCATGAGATACAGCCTGCTGACAGACGGACAGACAGACGGACGGACAGCGGAGTCTTAGTAATAGGGTCCCGTTTTACCATTTGGGTACGGAACCGTAAAAATAAGTGTGTGTGAATGTGCCTAACGTTTTCAGGGTTTATGTACCTATGTATGTATGTATGTGAGCTTCTTTATTCCATCATAACTTCTAAATGCCTGAAACATCCAAACCTTGTTTCTATGGTCTCAGGGGGTATCGTTAGAATTAATACATAATCCCGAGAGTCACTGGCTATAAGATTTTGAAAATAAAATACATTATGGCGGCATAATTCACGTAATTCGTTTTAAAGCTCGGTTTTTTTAATTTTTTAATTTAGTTACTTGTTCATTATTAAGAAAAATCTGTACATATATCTGATATTAATATTTGCGATTTAGATTAGCTTTCGACTCCAACACCCAAAAACTACAGCCTGTGTAAAATATCCTAAAATTATTCAGCCTATATACAATACCTCTGACCAAACTAAACCCTAACGCGCGTTACGTCATCATAAAAAAGAAGCGAAAAGCGAATTTTTTTTCCGCCATGTTTCGCGCAAAGCCGTTTTATAAATCAACCGTTAATACACTTTGAAATATGTTGTTGCGGGGCTAGTTAGTGGCAGTTTGTATTCGACCGGGGCTGGTTTGGATCAGGCCTTATTGCGAGGGTTTAGGAAAAAATTGTACGCCGACGATTTGTGCGCTATCCGACGCTGTCAGAGATTTTGTAGGATTTTCTCGTGGTATTGTTGGATATGGAAATTTGCCAAGTTGTTCGGTGAGTGTTGAGGAAATTGACAGTTAAAAAAACAGCATTTGGTCTTAATTGATATTAGTAATAATTGGTAATAATTATACACAATACTCGATACAGTGACAGTCGTCACTTAAATCAGTAGGTAGGTACTTATTTTCAATGTAAAAGGGTGTTTTTTCGTTTAACAGAGTGTTTATATCTTTTTGAAGCTTCTTAAAATGTATAAACAGTGTTTATCGAATTAAAAGTTTTTCTGTTATTATGAAATTAGTTTTTTCTTAAAATATACACACACGCTAAACATCTATCGACCTTAAAGTACTTTTTTTGTGTATTGCAGGTTTTGAATAAATATATTTCCTTTCTTTCTTTCTGAATCAGTCTTTTGCAGGTAGGGCATTCTTTCCCAGTTCTTACGTGTCCTGTCTTCTCCGAACATGTGCAAAACGTCTATTGACAATTTAGAATGCTTGA
This sequence comes from Euplagia quadripunctaria, assembly GCA_963859945.1. Taxonomy (NCBI): domain Eukaryota; kingdom Metazoa; phylum Arthropoda; class Insecta; order Lepidoptera; family Erebidae; genus Euplagia; species Euplagia quadripunctaria. The sequence goes on from OY982583.1 coordinate 12,735,536, forward strand.
GTGAATACTATGGACATATTATGTCCAAAATCCTGGATTACTGTAACACCCTTCCAAACAAAACAATGAACGATGATCATTATCGTCTTACCACAATTCTCGCTATTCACATTCAATATCATTATTCCATTTGGGTACTGGTAATAACCAGCGACGAAAAAGCTGGAAAGCTTTTGATTGCAAATTCAAGTGAACTGGCTTAGCCCAGAGGTGCCTAGCCTTCACCAAGATGTCTCTAGCTACGGCATGATACAGAACCACGCCTGGATTGTCTAACCACTCCACGTTAGAATACAAAGACATTTTACTGAATTAGTCAGCGCAGGGTTATAGAGTGAGTACATCAACACTAACGTCTGTCACGGCAAACTTACCCTTAAACCTATTACGATTTTGTTTTTACTCAACACCCCTGGAGGACTGCACGGATGGCGCAATGGTTAACGTGGTCGCCTCGCCACTACACCGCGCCGAGTGTTGTGGGTTCGATACCCGCTCAGGATAAAAATTTGTATGATCCACAAATAGTTGTCCCGTGTCTGGGTGTTCTTCGTGTAGGTTGTTTGTATGTTTGTAAAGTCCCCTGCGACACAGGAATCATTCCTAATGCGGGAATTGTCTTTATAAAAGAAAAAAAAACAATCTCGGCACGTCAATGTCTAGATATACAATACAAAACCAGCTCGTATAAAAGTCCCTAAAAGTAAGTCCCTAATAATAAATAAAGAGAAAAAAAAAAATTATATGTTTTAAAATTAATACGTGTTAAACTAAAGTTGACGTTCTTACATATTAAATATATTTGATACACATAGCTATTTTTCGATATTTTCCTGTCCTTTAACTCGCATTTAGAGATGGAAGTATCAAATATCGAGCGTTTTCGCAGCAAACAGTGGAGTAACTCAGTGGGTATCTCTGTAACAAATAACAATATATTTGGTCCCGAGAGAGCGCGAACAGGGCTTAGCTCTTACGCCGCAATCGAGATAAGGATGTGGCGTTAGCGAGTGTCGATATCGATATGCATATTACATATTACGATTGTTATGTTATTGCTTGTCATATTTAGAAAAAATAAATCAGAAGCAATTGAAGGAAGTTCTTCTACGTATTTTTTTAAAGGATTTAGCATAGGAAAGATAGAGAAGAAGAAACAAACACCTGCATTAGATATAAACCCTTATTTGCTTGCTTTTTTTACCCAACTAACTTTGTAAAAAAGTTTAAGTCCGACTTTAGATGGAACTATGTATGGAACTCTAGAGATATACAAAACTATCGTAGAGTGATTGTTAAACCACTGCCTTCGTGTAGAGGTACGTTACCAATCATGCAGCTCAAATTCAACCACAAATTTGCTAAATTAGTACACTATATAAACCTTAAAATAATTGTATAACACTAGTCATCATTATTTAATTATAATTTTTATTTTATTATTTTAATTGTAATTTTTATTTTATTTTAACTTAATTGTAATTTTATATAATTGTATAGAAAATCAAATTGTTAAATGAAAAATCCTTATGGTATTCAACACAAATATATTTTGTAATGAATAAATGCAATACAATACAATACAAGACCGCTGATATAACTCTGTTGAACCCCCTGCCGCCCTGGAAATGACTGGCTCTTATACTAAACAGGTCAGGTATAGAGTTAAACGTTTGGTGCCTTTTAATAAAGAACCCTTGAAGCTATTAAATAGTTTTAACAATCAAAAAAATATATTTGATGTGTGAATCGGGACTTAATCGCGGTAATAATTAGAAGGTACAATACCTTTTTTGGTTACCCGACGTTTCGATCGAATTGCACCGATCCTGGCCACTGGTGAGAGCTTAGCGACGCGACGCCTCCGTGAAGTGCGAGTTTCGGTAACTTGGTCTTCATTGTTTTTATTTAGGTTCGCACTATCGGTACTTCGACACACCACACGACAGAAAATTATAGCTTATCGAAAAAGTAAAATCGCTGCCCAACACTATCCAGTACAGTTTATGCGGACAGCAATTTAGAGAGGAAGAAGTATTCTTTGTGAAATGAAATATTTTGCTGCCCACGTGCACTTACTGCTTTCATTTAAATGTAGCTTAACTACTTTTAATTTTGAAAGGTTTTGCATTCTTTGAAACTAGCATAAGTTCAATTTTAGTTTCCCTTTACGAGTACTTTTCAAGCTGAAATAATTTCACTTTAAGTCTTATAAATTTTTTAGGGTTCCGTTACTCATAAAGAAAAAAGAACCCTTATAGGATCACTGTGTTGTCCGTGTAGATCACCTATCAGTCAAGACCGTGGACGGGAACCCATGGAGTAATCAAAAGATACGGCCATTTAAGAAATTGAAATATTTCGCATGCAAATTAAAACTTACAGGATATGACTCCCATTGACTTAGAATTATGAAACTTGACAAGAAGCTATGTTTTACAGCACAGGTAAAGAAGAAATCCGAAAGTCGTTAATTTGTTGTTTTATCACTTAAAAGATATCTTTTGCGATTACGAATTATACATTTTGCGGTCTGAAAATTGACTATGACCGATGTATGGGAGAGTATTTTCAGAATTGCAAAGTTACGCTTTTCTTTCGAAAAAAACGGGCAAAAGTCTTTGAGGATCGGTTCCCGAGATGGATTAACTATCTACATACAAGTTTGTTTGCTTACGGAACCCTCGGTGACTAGACTAGACTCACATTTGTCCGGTTTTTACAAGTTTTTTATTTATTTAAATATATATAAGTATATATATATTTTATTTCTAGTTTCAGTTGTTCCGTTTTCGGTCTGTAATCAAATCTTGCAAGTTAAATTTGACACACTTCCCGGTTTCCGGTTGAGCTGAAATTTTGCACGCATATGTACATCGCGTGACAATGCAGTATTATGATGAGATGAAGCTGATCTGACGATGGAGCTGGAAGGTGTGTGTGAAGTGGCTATAGGAACTCTGTAATGAAACGACGCAACCCTATCGAGTTTGGATTCGTTTGATTCGTTTTGATGAGTACTTTGTCTTTAGATGGTATCCAGGGTCTGATGATGGAGCTGGAAGGTGGCCATAGGAACTCCGTTATAAAACGACATAACTTCATCGAGTTTGGGCTCGTATGATTCGTCTTGACGAGTACTTTGGTCCTAGATAATATCCATATGCAACCCTATCAGATTTGGGAAAATAAGTTCATTCCATTTGTTATGTAATCCCAAATCATAAATACTAAAAAGTTAAAAATAAAAATATATTTTTTTATTACTTGATAATAAAAAGAACTAAAAGTTAAAAATAATTTAATTCTGATAAGAAATATACCATTTTATAGGTACATTACACATAAAATGGGAAATCCATTTTATTTAATAAAAGCGTGTTATATTTTGGCGGCAAGAGAAATAAAGAAGGTGTAAATAAAATAAAAAATTGTAAGTGGTATATTATATGCACTGTCTGATTGTCTGTCAATTTGGATATTCCATCATTTCTTAAACTATTAAGCATTATTTTTCTAAATACCACTCTTAAAGTTGAGTCCAACAGGGAAACGTCCGTCCCGCTACGTCTGCTGTCTTCCCCGACCATTAAAAGAGGTGATGGCCTGATTGATCATAATAGGTAGTTGAAACCATTTCAAAATTGAACTAGTACAGAGCCGCTTAGAATTTTTTTTTCTTTGTTTCTGTAACACACAATCACATGTATAATTGTGTCAATCCACGGGAAAAGGTACCTTATAGCCGTTTTTAGTTTCAGAGTTATTTCATGTTTCGTAAAAATATGTAAAAAAATTGTTTTTTTTTATTGCTGTTTCGTAAACCATAAGATGTAACAATTATTTTCCAATTTTTACTTCTTATTATATATAAGCTATTAGCCCATAATGTGGCCTCGAAGTTTAGTAGGAAAGGTGGCACCGTATAGCCGTGTGATAAGGAAAATGAGAAAATAATACCTGTCGAGACATGCTCTGCTTTTATAAATCAATCAACAATCGTTCGTTTGACATCGCGGTGTAAGTAGCAGTGTAGGAAGCATGAAGACATTTCGAAATATTTTAGATCAAATGAAAAAGAACGGAATTGAAACTAATCCCAAGACTCTTACACTAGAACAGCGCACCAGCATTTATCTTCTTGGTATTAGTAATTAGTTTTGCTGGTTTTGTGTCCGTGATTTCAAATGCGTTCTTTTGGTGGTAGTGGTAACTTCCATCCAAACATTTTCGTTGCAAAACTCTCTCGTGTTGCCGGTCGAATGCCTCATTATCGTGATACATTTTGCAACTTTTAACATTTATATTATGGCAAATATGCACAAGCGGGCAAAAAAGATGAGTCAACGCCATAGGTCAACAACTGTGGAAAGAATTTTGCCCAAATATTGTAATTCAGAGTCCAGTTACCGACTTGTGCCATATGTGTCATAAAAATGTATTCATTTGGCAAGATGACTTTAATGAATGAAGAAGCTAAGGCTAAGATTCTTCAAGAATCACTCAATCATCTAAATAATGTTCAGGCTGAAAGACTTTATTACTCTAACACAATTTCTGAAATAACTCCAACTCTGGTCAGTATGGTTCTTGGCCCTCATGTAGCTTGTAATTTAATGGTTTGATGCAATTTTCATTTGATTTTGCTCAGCAAGTTCATTTGCCACACGATGCACAACAAGTTGGCCTATTATTTTTTCACAGGTTATAGATTATATTATATATATATATATATATTAAATAGATAGATTGGTCTTTTCGGGATTGCTATAGAACCATTGCAAGCATTTTTTTATGAAATTCCTGAGTCATATGCTACAGGTAAAGGATCTAATGTTGTTTTTTCTTATATTCATAATTTTTTTGAAAACTTCGTTTTAGGTCAGACTGAAGTAGTTTGTCACGCCGATAATTGAGAGATAAAGACATAAAAGTTTTCAATTATCGTTTCTGCCTGTAGGCCACACCAAATTCGCACCCGACCAGTATTTTGGGTTGTTTAAAAAGAGATTCGGAAAATCACAAGTCAGTACGGTGAAGACATGTGCGAAGCAGCTGTAACAACATGCCGAAAGACCACTTCAATTATTTCAGTTATGGTATAGAACGAGTCTGGTGATACTATAAATGTTAACCTAAGACTGGGTATTTTTTTTCAAAACTAAGAAACCGACTACTATACCAAACTTACAGTCATTTTAAAACAAAGTTATCTGTAATTGGTCAAGTTGCATGCAAAAAGTCTGCCAATGACGAAACTTGTGTCCAACACGACTTGAAATTCTGCAGAGTAATTGAATCGGACAGAGATATTGAATTACTCCAGAGAGACTTGGACGCTCTAATTGTGTGGTGTATTAACAATGGCATGGTTCTAAATATTAAGAAATGCTACCATGCCACATTTACTAAGAGTAGAAAACCACTGTCAGCGTCATATCGTGTAGGACCGGATATAATACAAGAAGTAGATGAAATCAAAGATTTAGGCATACTATTCGACAAAAAACTTACATTCATACCTCATATGGAGAGTATAACTAAGAAGGCCTCTAAAATGTTGGGATTTGTCGTCACAAATGTTGCTGGTTTTCGAAACAACGAAACAAAAATTACGGTGTACAACAGTCTTGTACGAACTGTCGTAGAATATTGCAGCACCGTTTGGAGACCGCACTACGCATCACATCCACTGAGACTGGAAAGGATTCAGAAAAGGTTCCTCTGGCACTTAGCGTACTCCTCTGGAATAAATAAAAAAGAGCCATCATATATAGCCAGGTTGGCGCACTTTAATGTGTTGTCCCTTGAAAACCGGAGTAAAATTACGGACTCCCTTTTCCTGGCAAAAATTTTGCGAGGTAAAATTAACTGTCCTCAATTATTAAGCAGAATCCGTTTCCGAGTCCCTTCAAGATACCCGCGTGCCCCCATAACCCCCATTTGTCCTCCACTTCGTCGGACAGTTCTTGGTGAAAATTCTCCCATTCCTCGAATGTGCAAGCTGCTAAATAGTAACAGTGACCTCGTAGACGTACATGTTGATTCACTGAGCAAGCTCCGTAAAATATTTAAGTCGCAATTTATTAATTGATCTTCTCAGTCTTGTATCAATTATTGTAAATTTATATTTTATGGCGCTATCCTTCATATACTAAATTTATTCATGTTCTTTTTTATATAATTCTAGCTTAAGTAAATAAACAGCAGTAAATAACTCAAGTGGTGCTTACCTGTAAGAAATTGTGACACTAGAATAAGTTTATATAAGTTTATTTTTATTGTAATTTAACCAGTGTTAACAATTGTTGGTGAGCCAATAAAATAAATAAATAAATAAATAAACACGTTATTTTTGGAGATACATTTGGCTACGACGAAATGCAGTCACAAGGCCTATCCTACGACTGACAAATTTTTGTTGACTGACAATTTGATAGTTCAAATTGACAAATTTGAAAAAAAATGTAAATTCGTACCATCTGAATCACAAATTATACTTTGCCCTAAACCCCATCTGAGAGTATTTCTAGATTAAGATCCTTTAGAAAATCTTCCCGAAGTGCTTCCTACTCAGTCTCAGCCAAGTTGCAGTGGCCTTCAGTCCTTACCAAGTATAAAACGTAAAAAGTCTACATGCACCTATTATGGTTGGTCACAGAAACCAAGTCCGCGGTGTCTATTTTCGTAAAAAAAGGCATTCAGACCAAGCTAATTATAAAATCATGTAACTCGGCCATAAGGACCCTTTTTTACATAAGAATTGAAATGTAAGTCTTAAAAAAAGTATAAGAAAGAGCTGATTATTTTTGTAGCAGTTTATTATTAAATTAATGGTTAAAATTAATAAAAAGGTTATTGTCAATGTATATCATGTTAATCTTATTGTCCTGACAAATTGTTTATTACTTAATTTCCATAAGGTACCTTTTCTTAAATGTATGAAACAAAGACTGTTATTGTGATGTAAGTTTAAGGTACTTAAAAAAAAAAAATAGTCTCTAATTGCGATATTGTCAGTTCTATAATGTTAAGGAAAGAATATCGTTGATTTGTGTGTAATAATTTATATTGTTCGTTAAATTAAAACTTAAATCGTTAAGTTATGTGATTTTGAATGAAAATATTAATAATTATTCTTACCTTTAAGTCTTGTTTTTTTTCGTCTAGATTTTATGAAGTAATTGTTTTCTAATAGATCGGTACAAAATCTGGCGTTCTCATTTAAAAAAAAAAAGGTGAAAAATAAGAAAAAAAATATTTTTTAGAAATTGGTTATTAGGCATATTCATTAGTCCGTATCAAGGTTCTCATTTGTAATACAGAACTTGTCGCAACATTTTTTGAAGGACAGGAACCCAAGGAATTATTTTGCATAGTCCACTATGTAACTTACAACGACAACATTGTTTTTGAGGTGACAAAATTTAATTGTCTGTTTTGTAAAATTGCACAGTTTCCAATACAATATTTAAACAAATATATCTCCGTAACTACATATAGCAGGAGCTTGATCTTTTTTGATATCGACAGCTTATTAAATCGAGATTATCATGGTATGCATAACTCCATACCGACCATAAGGTACCTTTACCCGTGGAACGTCACAATTTTCACCCACTTTTAGGCTAATCAAATTGTTAGATTAGTTTATGAAACTTCGACACGCGTCTTGCCTCTACACAAAGCATACACGGGAACGGATTGGCATCTAATGTTTTATTTCATAGGTATTCAATTACTTACGACAGCTGTCTAAAGTTTTATATGAAATTACCATATTCATAATCCTACTAATATTATAAACGTGAAAGTTTGTGAGTATGGATGGATGGATGTTTGTTACTCTTTCACGCAAAAACTACTGGACCGATTGCGATGAAACTTAGTATGTAGATAGCTAGAGGCCTGGATTAACATATAGGCTACTTTTTATCCCGATATTCCCACGGGATCGGGACTTACGCGCTGCTAATGTTTTATAACGAGCTATCTACAAAGCGACACATTATGTACCTACATGTGTATATTATAAAAGAAAGAAAGAAAATACGTCTATTCTGGCACAACTAAACGAGACGCTAATAAAATGATATACTTATTTAACTAATTCAAATAATATAGCTTGGTTTTAGGAGATTTACATTAAATTTACAAGATGAGAAATAATCATCTCGCGGTCGCACCAAAATGGGAGCCCAGTTCAGCTTTGTGCCGGTCACCGGTGGGTGCTTGACGCTGGTTTTCAACTGGGCCCTATCAATAAAGAGCGTTTATTTAGTTTTTTTACGTATATCTTGCTGTAATACACCTCTACTCGTTCGTTCGTTCGTTGATATTCAGTAAGTACCTATCACTATTTTAAAAAACTAGAAATCGCGTGGTGGTCGAATTTCGTCCATGGTTTATTTCAAGGCCAATGTTACTTGACCTGTCATTGTATAGACTTTTGTACCATGACAGGCCAAAATATATACTGGACTCTTATAGTTTTATGTACCCGTTTTTGCATTATTTTAAACTTTATGGCAAATATTGTTTAAAAATTTTAGCTTTCTGGACTTCTTCTATATATAAACTGTAAATATTCCAAAATTCACGTTACTACGTTCGCCAAATTTTCTTAAAAAGGGGTACAAAGAATGATACCACGGCCTCACAGAAAACCGGCAGTGAAGTAATGGTTGCATTGCTTTTCACCGCGTGAGTGAGGTTACCGGAGGCCCTAACCCTTCCTCCTCTTCCACCCTTCCCCCACTCCCACCTTAAAGGCTGGCAACGCACTTGTGGCTCTTGAGTTGCAGGTGCCCATGGCCGGCGATAGTCATTTACCATCAGGTGACCCGTCTGCTCGTTTGCCCCCTATAATATAAAAAAAAAAAACTTTAAACCGTGCTCCTGATAATAAAGTTTTAACATGAATTCAAAAATGGAAGCAAACAAAAGCTTTTTTCGTCCCAGGACAACAAGTGACATGCATTACTGATGGCTGTCGGAAAAAATTGGGACATCTGCCATTTTGCCGCGCTGGCCGAATATTTGTTCTCGGCAGTGTACGGAGCAAGTGCCCGCCGAGTTAAAAACCGTGTAGTGTATTACAATGCCGGCGCTAACGTGGGGCGTGAGATGTAGTGGAGTGCATAAAAACTGACTATGAATGTTATTATATTTTTAGTGAGTCTGAAACAGCGGTGTTAGTCCAGCGCATGACGGTTTTTGGGTTCCAGTTTTTTCAAGAAAAATGGATTTTGCTGAAATTTTGACAGTAAGTATGGAATACCTCAAAAAGTAAAATCTGCCCTATACCGACAGTGTTTCAAACTATAAAACCATCTTTAATCAAAAGCTATATAATTTTTTTCATTCGTTAAATGCCTAAATTTATCAATTTATCCATTTTTGTCAATTAGGGGTAGTTTTCATCCCTAAGAGTCATTAGCACACATCGGCATAGGGTAGATTTTGAAGTGAATGGTAAGTAGAGCTTAATTTCAAATTTTCAAGAAAATTCTTCTTCCTTGAAAAAATTAGGAGGTTGTAACTTATTTTTACCGTTATACGCTGGACTATGTCTATGATTCCTTTATTTAATTTTTTTCGTGAAAACTTTTTTAGACACGTTGAGCCTTTTTGGTATGGGGAAAAAGCACTGAACTCTCGTAACCGTCACGCTCAGATATATATATAGATACAGATGTGCGTGTGTTTTCATTTCTGATGCACAGTCCTACGACTGACAGCTTTTTTTATATATAAATAATGTAACAACTCGCTATCAATTAATATAATAATCCGTTCCTAAGAACCAAAGCGTGACCCAACCTCTAGTACAACTTTTTTATTTGTATAAACTGTCACTTTATTCAAAAAAGTTTTGTTAATTCATTCATTAATTTTATAAATAAAAGTATTTTTCCGGGTTAATATATATGCATAGGTACCTAATAAAAGAAAATCATACATTTCCAGCAGTAGATTAATATGTTAGCAACACACTTAGGGTATGTTCTGATATTACTGCGAGTACGGTTCACTGCCGCAGTATCGTAGGGAAATATTTGACGTCATATATGACGTCATAAACTTCGTAATTTTTGTATTGTGAGCACTGGAATTTTTGAGGTAAGGTGCTCTCAGTGCTGTCACATGGCTGTCACACTGTCACTTTTATTATGCGATTTGACAATTGACTTGAATTGACAACTGACAGTATACTGGACTGCGTTCCATTATAAACAGTAACCAGTATAGCTAACTATAAAAGGAACGGCTTCGCAGTATACTGAATTGACATCATACCTTACAGTGCTCTCAGTGTTTATCGGAACGCACGCATAGTCTAAAACGTCCCCAAAAATCGTGGCCAGAAGTGTATTATAAGATATCGCGCGAGTTAAGGCGGGTACGTATTAACTTATAATAAACTACCCGCGGTTTCGTTGTTACCATGCGTTACCCACATAATTATAATTCACCATAACAACACGAGGAATCATTTCAAAACTATTCTTTTTCAAAAGCAACAAGGTTGAATATGCCTTGGGTTTTAAAAAGTGTAACTTGAGTTAGCCTGAATTTTGTTCTATGGTCAATTATAGACTTTCACTGTATTTCAAAAGGTGGAGTTTGCTCTGTTTGTAGTTGTGAGTTTCGTCGTTTTGACATTGGGTTTTTAGATATCCGTAGGCATAGCTGGTATTAAGCTGAGGGTATCTTTTTTATTAAAAATCATCGATTAGCTCACCCCTGTAATGGCGTTTCGCTTGCTTTATTGTTTGTTTGCATAAGTTTCGTTTTGTTACAAATTTCATGGTGATTATAAATACAGTTGACAATGAGAAGAAGTTTGCAAGGTCTGAGAAGTGGCCCCTTCTCAGTTCTGGCAAATGGGAAGAAAAGCAGCTCACCAAAACATGTGTTATAATAAAATATTCCGATTAACTTAAAACCTCCTCTCTTTTTGAAGTCGGTTAAAAAAAATTACTGGTTTATTTTATACTAGCAACCTGCCCCGGCTTTACACGTGTAGTAGAGACATCTTCAACAATCATCAACACATTTCAACCAATTTACACAAAACGTTAACAAATTATACACCTAAACTTCCTCATGAATCACTCTGTCTATTGGTGAAAACCGTATGAAAATCCGTTCAGTAGTTTTTCAGTTTATCACGAACAGACAGACAGACAGACACGGCGGGGGACTTTGTTTTACAATATGTAGTGATATTATAGTCATCATTTCGTTATTGAATTATTGCAAAAACTGTCTCCAATTTATTTTTTCATGACCCTGAAGCTCATCAATAGCTTCTAAACAAAAGAAAATGAAAATCGGTTGACAAAAAAAGAGAAAGAAAGAAGAAGAAAGAAAAAAAGAATAGAAACTGAGACTGATAAGAAGAAAAAGGCACTGAACTGTTTTGTTACCCATTTATACAGGCAAACAGGCACACAGCTTGCCTGATAGTAAGTGGTTACCATAGCCTATGGACGCTTGCAATAATGGTGGAGTCACATGCACGATGCCAACCATTTAGAAATTTATACACTCCTTTCTTGAAGAACCTCATACTGTAGTCCTTCGGGATAGCTTCGCCTCGGCTGGGAGCTGTTTCCACAGCCAGAGCGTTCTTTGTTCTTCACATAAGGGGTTGTCCATTAACCACGTTTTTTAACAACTTTTTAACCCCCCCCCCCTAGCCAAAATCACGTGTGTTGTTTTAGTTCAAAATATATTCCAAATTTTCAAAATATTATCTTTAAATCGCGTTCTACGAAAAAATTAATAAACGTGATACCTCACTACATCCCCCCCCCCCCCCTCTTGTGATATTTCGTGATATTTTCCAAACCCTTTCCCCCCCTTTTGAGCCTCACGTGATTAATGGACAATCCCTAATATGTTCTGCAACAATATTAGGTACATGGTACTATCTAGACCCAAACTAAGCAAAGCTTGTACAATGAACTTGAAAATACACTTCATACATACTTACGTACATTTTTTTTTAAATACACACATATGATACAAAGAAACACCATACTTTCATTGAACGGGAATCAAACCCGCTACCCTCAAAGTGGCAGTCAAAACATATTTATATACATGCACCTATTTGTTTATCCGTCCTTTCCCGCTCAGTAATTGCATTAGTTTTAAGTAAAGATGCATTACCGTTAATCCGGTGGTGAGAGCGTCTAAGTGATATTAAGTGAATGCTTAAACATTTGTTTAATCTCTCAAGATAATTTGCAATGTTGCCTCATTCATTTATTACCCATAGAAGGGATTTTTGAAGTAAAAACTTTTTAGCGGCGTTGTGCACTTTTTGGGATGGGTAAAAATGTTAAACTCACGTCAGGACAGGTGACCCTGATCGAAAATTCGTAAGACGGAGCTGAGTTAATTATATTTAAAAATATATAACATTCGAAATTCAAACATTTATGAGCGGCCAGGAGCGCAGAACTTCCAGTGTACCCTATTTATACATTTAGATAAGTTATTACCTACTTTTTATTTTTAACCTAATTATAAATATACAGATGTGTGTGTGTGTGTGTATATGCAAATACATTGTGAAGTTATGTTTTCACTTCTGACGTGCAGTCCTACGACTGACTGTTTTTTTGTTGGCACCAAGTATAAGCTATATCATTGGAAGTTACTGTTGGTTTAAGGAGCCTGCATGTTTAAGGGCTGTTTATTAATATGCGTTAGAAAGACCAGTTGTTGTATTTATTGAAGTTATACTTCTTTTGGCGCGTTATGGAAACATGATGAGAGTAAATTTTTACGTCGTCACGAAAAACCGACACCCTGAAGTTAGCTAGTCAACATTTTAGTTTTTCAAAAAGTTACCAACTTCACGATAGTGATAAAAATGGTTTTTACATTTTACTTTGAGTACGTTTGTAGAATTTGAGGTTAGTTGACGGTACGTATTATTTATGATAATTTACTGTGATTATAAGTGATAAAAATGGTTTTTACATATTACTTTGGGTACGTTTGTAGAATTTGAGGTTAGTTGACGGTAGGTATGTATTATTTATTATGATATTTAAATAGACTTTATTTAACTAGATAAAAGTATAACTTCTTACGTGCGTACATAAGTACACACACACTTTTTGTATTTATCAGAAGGTTACAAATTTGGTTACACAGTTAAATTGTATTGCGTTTTCTTTACAGAAGCTTCTCCATACACATCAATTTTGGTGGAACTCATATTTGTAAATAACGAAGTATTTTAAGTTTTCCATATTGTGAACAAAACGGTGTCAAAGAAAAATCAAATGGCGCGGACACAAACTAATCACTAAATTCGAAACATAAATACACAAGCCTAAATTAGAAATTAATTTGAATTTGGAATTCCTAACCAAACGCCAGATAATCGAGATCGAAGTGGCCAGTTCGACAAAATGCCAATTTCATATGTAAAGACCTAATAGTATGAATCTTACTAATATTATCAACGTGAAAGTTTGTGAGGATGAATGGATGTTTGTTACTCTTCCACGCAAAAACTACCAAACCGATTGCGATGAAATTTGGTATGTGGATAGCTGGAGACCTGGATTAATGCATATGCTATTTATTATCTCGATATTCAAACGGGATCAGGACGGTTTTCCCACCTATAGCGCAAAAGCCACTTTATGTCAGATTAGCTTGTTAGTGACGTAAACCCATAAATTTTCCCCTACTAAAAATTACTCAACGCGGCTAAAGAAGTTTTCACTTCAACAAAGAAAAAAATGGCTGACAAAGATAGCAGAAAAAGGTTGTGAGACGTTTTGTCTTTGCCTATATAGACATAAATGTTTAACACAGTTTTATTTGCTTCACTTGGAAATAACTAACCATCAAAGTGTGGTACCTTTGGGCTGATCTGATGTTGAAGCCAGGAGGCGAAAAGCTTTTTTTTATATTATAGGGGCAAACGAGAAGACTGATCACCTGATGGTAAGTTCGCCCATGGACACCTGCAACTCAAGAGTCACAAGTGCGTTGCCAGCCTTTGAGATGGGAGTACGCTCTTTTCTTGAAGGTTTGAAGGTCGTATCGGTCCGGAAATACCGCAGGTGACAATTTGTTCCAGAGATTGGTTGTGCGAGGCAATAAAGTAGAATTCTTTTGTTACCTTTCAACTCTAAACTATAATTTCTTGATTTTTTTTTCAACCCCCGAAATTGTATTTCATTTCTATTTCCTATCCTTTACCTAACAATTATGTAGTTATATTGGTACTGTGTGAGGCACTATTGGATGCTCACGCTGTAGTACTCCGGAATGCAATATAGAACAATTACACCGCTCTGTGCAGCGAGCAATAAACGCTGCGTCACTTTCCAAACGACAATCAAACACTACCTACTCTGAAACATGCAGCCATTTTTAGGGTTCCGCACCTCGAAAGGAAAAAAACGGAAACCTTATAGGATCACTTTGTTGTCCGTCCGTCCATCTGTCTGTCTGTCAAGACTCTTTTTCTCAAGAACGCGTGGAGGTATCAAGCTGGAATTTATATCAAATATTCAGGTCTATTATCCCTTGGAGCTGTGATAAAATCAAACTTCTAAGCCAACGCAATCAAAAGATACTGCCGTTTATGCTGCAAATTTCCGGAAATTTTCGACACTCGCAAGGGAATCAAAACCTACAGGGTACTTCCCGTGAACTCAGAATCTTGAAATTTGGTACGAAGCAACGTCTTATAGCACAGATAAAGGAAAAATTGCGAAAACCGTAAATTTTTAGTTAAATCATTTAATAAAAATATTTTACGGAACCCTCGGTGCGCGAGTCCAACTCGCACTTGGCCGGTTTTTGTAATACTAGCCCCAGCTTCGCACGGGTAGCAGAGACATCTTCAACAATCATCAACATATTTCAATCAATTTACACAAAATCTTAACAAATGATACACCTAAACCTTCCTCATGAATCACTGTGTCTATTAGTGAAAATCGCATGAAAATCCGTTCAGTAGCTTTCAGTTTATCGCGAACAGACAGACAGACAGATGCCGCGGGGGACTTTGTTTTATAATATGTAGTGATTTTGTACTATTCGCAACTACTGTTAGATTTATTTAAATCTTAGAAGTTTTGACTTCGTTGGTCTTGAGGATTATATTTGCTTGCGATAGTGTTAGTTTGGGTTCGACAAACGGGTCTAGCACATTGTTATCAAGAGATTTTCTTCTCAGTACACGGGAACGAGCTCGTCCTGTTTTGGTTGAGCTTCAAAATATAGTTATCGAAATGTACATATTTGATACAGTTCTGCCTACTCCTTTCTGCATATACGACGTTGAGTATATAAAATAAGTAAATAAGTTTTGCGACTATCAACATCTCGCACATTCTGGTTTTGACGTGAAACATCTATAGCCGCACGTAAAACTGATTGCTGGCGTGGCGACGCGTTGCCACGCTATATTATGGTATAAATATACAGTCTATCTGCAGTAGTGTGTACGGTGTGGCGACGCGTCGCCATGCGCAATCGACTGTGCGATTCTCTCTTTTGATTCGACTTTTACAAAATAATGTCGATGTTTCACATCTGCCAGGCGTCCCGTGACGGCTCACATTTATTTGTATAGTTATGATATCGTACTCAAGTATACGTTTTGTATATCTAGTACAAATACTGTATCCATATTCAACTTTATACAGATACATTCAGTTGGCTATCTATTTCATCACTTAAGTGATATTTCCCATTTTGTTTAACTACCTAAGTATGTATTGTAGTAATATTAATTGAAAATTTTAATTAAGCGTCGTAGCACGTCTACGGCACGGTTACGGCGTAGCGGTCGCATACCGCGCTCTATTGCTACGGAGTAATTACTAATTACATTCCCCATTCGTTACGCGAGGAATTTTGTGTTCCTCAATATTGTATACATGCTTATACGTATAATATACACGTACGAGTGGTGGAAAATCAAGGTTTTGTATGTATGTATATCTAACATATCTCACAAAAAATCTCACCAAACCTCTTTTAATATCTTGTACTTGTGTATGAGTGCAAAATAAATATCTTTCTTTCTTTCTTTCAAAAACATAACATGTAAAAAAAGACAAGTCTCGGAACGCAGTTTCTTTTACAGCAAAAAGTGGCGAGATTTAATTGTTACCTAATTAGTTAACTAACTCTATTTTATAGTGACCGTCTCAATATTAAATAGTATGACTAATTAGAATGACTTGGCAATTGCACACAGCTAGTTCAACCTTATCTGAATGTCAGACGGAGTGGTCTCAATATGTTAAGATGAACTCGTGACTATCAAAAATAATTTATATGTATTACCTTTGAAACTCTGGCGTTATGGATTTATAATTATGTTTACGGAATTAACGCGATTAATAGGTACCTATTACATACCTTTGAATTGCAATGTTAATAAATATTAATACCTACTGATTGCGTTAATTTTTTAACAGTGGGAGAGCCATACTTCGGCACGTATGGGCCGGCTCAACCGGAGTGATACCACGGCCTCACAAAAAACCGGCAGTGAAGCAATGCTTATATTGCTTTTCGCCGAGTGAGTGAGGTAACCTAACCCTTCCCTCTCCCCTCTTCCCCCTCTCCCCTCCTCTCACGCTCTTCACCTTAAAGGCCGGCAACGCACTTGTGACTCTTGAGTTGCAGGTGCCCATGGGCGGCGGTAGTCATTTACCATCAGGTGACCCGTCTGCTCGTTTGCCCCTATAACATAAAATACCTAAAAAGTAGACATAGTAGTATACGTAATTTTGTTATCAAGCGTTGCTTTAATCTCGCTTGAAAGGGCCGTTTCGCGAGACAAATGGATGTCACATAATTGTCATACTACAGGCTGATATTTATTTAAGTATCTTTTAAAAACAAAGATGGCGTCCTAAATTTTAATTATATTATAACTTTTATTAATATTTCCGTTTTTTATACTGAACAGGTGTAACAGGTTGGTGTTGCTTTTAAAAGAAGATATATTGTTAAAGGTTAAGGATATGGACAGGATAGATACTTGCATGTGATATAATGGACGGTATCATGGTGTGACTCCTGAATATCAGGATGAACAAAAAAGACCTCTAAACAAACCGTCGTCACACTCGGTGTAAAGGTAAGTTAAGCTGTCTTGGAAAGCAGAATGGACTTACTTCCTTTATCAGACTCCTAGACGCAGACAGAGGTTCCATTCTACCATTGTCGAAACACCAAAAAAGTTGAACAAAATGCTTTGACAGCTCCTTTTTGGTTCGACTTCGAGAAAAAAAGTATGGATCATAACATCTACACTTTGACTGGCCTGTTGGTCTAGTGGTTAGTGACCCTGACCGCTATGCTTATAGGTCGTGGGTTCGATTCCCACCTTAGTCTGGGTGTTCTTTGTGTCCGTTGTTTCTATGTTTTTAAAGTCCCCCGCGACACAGGAGTAATTCCTAATGTGGGAGTTGTCTTATAAAAAAAAAACAAAACAAAACATCTACAATATTCTGTTTTATGAATAAAAATTGTGATGTGTTTCTTGACTTTCAGCATGGTCACAAAAAGTATGATACCTAGTCTATACAATGTATAAAGTAAAACATAGCCTTTTTTATTTTAAAGTAGCAAAATGAAAAAAAAATACAAAATAGTGCTCAAAATGTGATAGGTAAACGCCATGTCTATGTAGGTTCCTACAGACTTTTTTATGAAAGATATTTTAATAAAGATATTAAAAACAATTATTAAAGATATTAATAGGAAATAAAAGGCCTGTATCTTTAACAAATATGAATACCACTCACAGAAGTTGTTCACGAATATTTTACGAATGCCGAAATATCTTAATAAATAATGAGTTCCACTAACTACATTGTTCGGTTTGCGAAGAGCAAGTTTTGATTTAAAAATAAATCAGCCTGTATCTATAGCCAGTCTGTTTCAAATAATGCGGAGTCGCAAAATGTTCAGAATTTTTAAGAAGAGCTGTGAGTTGCAAAAATTTTATGAAATTCCTTTTCTACAATTCGTGTATAAAGAATTTTACAAATTAAATTTTAGTACTTGCCTATATTATTAAATTATGTGTATTTTAATTACACTTAGTCAACACGCTTATCTACAGGGCGGCATTAAGTGTACCTAATTGCTAAGACGTCGAAAACGTGAGCGAGAGGTCGCGGATTCAATTCCATCACTACAGCCGTCAGCCTACTTGTATTATCTATATCTATCTTGCACATTAGTATTAAGACTATGTTCAGATGATGTGCGTTGAACGCGCGTTAACGCCGCATTAACGCGCGTCAGTAAATTGATTTCAAGGCTTAAACCCACTTTTAAATTACATGGCGGGGTTAACGAGAATACTAGTAATGTGTGACACACAAGCCGCCGCCACGCCATCACCGAACCGCTGCCGTTTGATTTTGCCATATTTCTGTTCATTTTCAGTTATTTTGTAAGTGGCCGGCAATGGAATAACAATAACATGGTATAAAACAAATCCTGGCGGTCTGATAGCAGCGTCGCCGTCGGCGCGGCATCGGTCGCATATACGCAGCCTAGAGACGCGGTGAGGCGCGGTGGTGGCGTGGTGGCGGTGCAGTGTCGGCGCGGTAGCGGCATCATCGCCCTGAGCTCTAACTAAAACGCACCTACGTTCCGAATAAAACTAGTTTTGTAGGGTAGGGATTTAAAATTTTACTCATTAGGAAATAATTTGAATTTAGAATTTCACTTGTTTTTGAAATTTTTTTGATCAATTCGAAATTCAAATATATCAACAAAGATATAATTATAGCCGCTTTACAAAAAGAAATAAATAAACCATTAGAAAGCAATAGGTACAAAAAAATATAAACGGTCCGTTCCCATTTCGTGAAGTGTCCATTCCCCCGCATTCCTTATTCAACAACGTCCGAAAATTAAAGGCGCTTTTACAAGAAATCGCACTCAGACTGCGACGTTTTCGAACGCAACCCAGCTGAAATATTTCCAACGGATCTCATTCGAGTACTCTTATTTACCTCCGACAACACAGCTATAGCCAGTTATATCATGAGCACACTGCCTGTATTTGTTTTTTCCATTACAAAAGAACAGAACGCCCTCCGCTCACTACAGCAATAATATTTCAATATCGCGACGTGGGTGCCAGCCCTAGACGCGTCCAAAGTGATTTCTCTCCACTCCTATTGGTCGACACACAACGGCCAGGAATGCGTTCGATATTCGAATCTCAAGCGTAACAAAGACAGCAATACCGCTTTTGAGTTACAACTGTTGTAGTTAGACAGAGACGCGACTAGTTATGTCGGTGTATGAATATTGTATGAATGGGAAAGATCCGTATCAATAATACGTGCACGAATGAAATAATAGATTATTCGTTTGTTCAAATCGAACGTAAACAAAATGTAAGCATCCATTACTGATGCAAGCGTTCAAAGTGAGTGAGAAGGACTAGCGTTTAGCTTGTGTTAGAGAGAGACAGATCTATTTCTTGTTGTAAAGCGTTTAGGAGAGCAGGGCCGCCAACAATGTGAGCACTATCTGTTTTTGTACCAGTCGTCGGTCGGTATTCACATTAAACGATCATTTTAAGGGCGAACCAATCAAACTGCAAATTTATACAAATTGATACTAAACGGGTTATATTAATTTTATAACAAAAATTAAGTGTGTAAATAAGTTTGAACGGAGTCGTAATTAAAACTAATTGGGTTTAATATAGCGCTAATTATTTTGAATTAAGGCGGGTTTTCGCTGGAATTTCGTCCTTTTTGACGATTCGCGAGTGTCACCGGTATTTTTTTTTATAGTGTTTGCGGCATAAGTGGACTGTGATTATATGCCTAACGGGATGGTGGCCTGGCTTTCGTAGGACTGACGTGTATAAAGGGTGTTTCTGCTGGGGGTTTGTGTGACGTCAGAGGCGGATGGTTTGTGCGCTAGTGGTGTGAACGATGTCGATATAGGGGGCGGCCAGGGTTGGCCTCTTGAGGCCATGCTCAATAACCTCACTGCTACAGCTTTGGGAGGTAAGTTTATTTTTTTATTTATAACCAACCACAAACGTATGCCTATAAATAGGTAAAATATTAATGACCTGTAAAATACTGGTTTTAAGCGATAGGGGGGTTGTGTGAATCTCTCCGAATTCCCGCTCATTTTAACCGACCTGAGAAAAAGAACAGATTCGTCGGTATATTTTTTGTAGTTATATCTTCAAGGACAATAATTCTTTACCACGTTATCCGATTTCAATTAGGTATTTTATTATTAGTAGAAAGACCCCAAGGACCCCAAGAGGAAAGTACCCCTATAAATTAGGAAAGGGACCCTACCAAAATATTTGAAAATAGCTTTCTCAATTTTCTAATTCTAATGGCATGTGTTGAAGTCGACTGTACAGATAGATACTATAGCCAGTAAGTAATCTTTGTAGCATCCATCCTATACCAGTTGAAAATATTGTCATTGCCAACGGCGGGCAGTAAGCACGCTTGCTGCAACCATACAACTCGACTCGCAGTCGGCGCGCTGTAACGCAGTCAGCTCGCTTACAACGCGCGGTCCGCGTGCTTACAGCGCGTTGACTGCGAGCCGCCAGAAAACTTCGCATTGTGTCGCACACGAAGACGATGAAATTAGCGAGCTTGCACCTCGCTGGCAACGCGTGGTAAAGCACGCTGCCAGGTAGCGGTAGCCTTAATTTCAGGCGGCGACGTGCTGTAGCTGCGCCGTTGCAGTGCCGTTATAGTGTGTGATGACCTTTAGCCAGTAGGTACACTACCGCCGCTTATATTTACGTTATCGTGAGCGAAGCCGCGGGAGAAAGCTAGTAAGAAAGAATGAAAATTGACGGGCCTGTTCGTCTAGTTCGTAGTGATCCTGACTGCTGCAGAGGTCGTGGGTTCGATTCCCACCCAGGACAAATAATTGTGTAATGAGCACGAGCATTTGTTCTGTGTCTGGAGGTAATTTATCTAGATATATCTAATAATGTATGCATTTAGTAATATATAAGTATGTTTATCAACAGTCTGGTTACCATAGTACAAGCTCTGCCCACTCTGCCTACACTTTTAAATACATTACAACTAACCTTAAAAAAATAAAAAAAATTGTATTCCACCGGTATTGGGCAGGTACAGGGTTAATCTTATTACGAGAAATCGCCCGATGGTGGTCCTCATCAAACAATTATTTTTCCTGGGTGGACATCGAACCCACGACCTCTGGCTCAGCAGTCAGGATTACTAACCACTAGACCAACAGGCCCGTCAATTAGTCTACGAATAATATAATTGTGTCTAGGTAACAGATCATCAGGTAACTAGCAATCCGCCCCGGCTTCGCAGGGGTAGCAGAGACTTCTTCAACAATCATCATCATATTTCAACCAATTTACACAAAACCTTAACAAATTAAATACTCAAACCTTCCTCATAAATCGCTCTATCTATTGGTGAAAACCGCATGGAAATCCGTTCAGTGATTTTTGAGTTTATCGCGTACAGACAGACGCGGCGGGGGACTTTGTTTTATAATACGTAGTGATATCGGCCTCTAAGGCACAAGCGTGTTCACGTATTCATTTACACAATATTGACACCAACGCTTCCTGAAAGCGCATCTACTTCATCATCTTTCTGCCCTTTTAACAATTTTCTATGGGGTCGACGGAATGCGTAACATTGATAAAAGTTTGGGCTGATTTCTTTTAAAGCCGGCCGCCTGCCTGACGCCAGCCTTCCTTGGGAATGAAGTCGTTTTAGGACGGGAAAGAAGGAAGAAGGTAAATTTGTATAAGGAAAAATGGGTAGGGAGAGGAACCCAGGGTAAGGGATACCGCAAGTCTCGGATGTGGAACGGGACTGATATTGCAGTAGCTCGCAGAGGCTGGGGTTGCGTACCCGAATGTCCTGTATTTCCTGTGGCTGGAGAGGCTACTAGGACACCAGCTGGCTACAGTAGACATTTAAATAACATAAGATAGATAACACATTATTTGTACACCATTGTTACAGTAGAAGTATTATAAATACATGTGTCAGACAGATAATGTACAAAGGGCGGCCTTGTTGCTAAATGCAATCTCTTCCAGGCAACCTTAGGATGGTTCGAAAGATTCCGGAGACAGTGGTCATTGGAAGTGCATTTAAATTCGCACCGCCGCCCATGGGCATTTAATGTGGGAGTAGGGGAAGGGAGGAAAGAGGGAGAGAGGGGGCTGAAAGTGGGGAAGGGGGAGAGAAGAAGGGTTAAGGCCTCCGGTCACCTCACTCACTCGGCGAAACACAAGGACAATCATTGTTTTACTGCCGGATTTCTGTGAGGCCGTGGTATCACTCCGGTCGAGCCGGGCCCATAAGAGCCGAAGCATGGCTCTTCCACTAAAAAAATCTAAAGATATCTCTATATTTAGTCTAGTTATGTCCCTATATCAAATCAAAACATACATATATATATATACACAAAGATATATATACAGCAAACCTTACTACGGAAATGGATTAACTAAATATTCATGAACCATTTCCTTAAAAATGATTATTGATTGCGCTCGCCTAATGTTGACTACTTATATAAAACTAGCTACTCAGCCACGCATTGCTGTGGCTAAGTAATTTGCAATAAAAAAATAATATGACTATAAATTGCGATAAAAACTATCCTATCTCTCAAATTGGACTAAACCGCACACAGTGTGCAAAATTTCATTAAAATCCGTTCACTAGTTTAGGAAGTACGTCGGAAGTAAAATACGGTTAAAATTGATTACAACCCGTTATACTACCGAGTCTTAACAAACTACTTTCTTCAAGTACATAATTCTAGGTACTAAACATATCAAATATCAGGAAATTATCAAGCACTTGTAGATAAATTAAATAATAATACCTAATAGGAATATTTAATGACGCACATGGTAACATTATAAGGTTAAATATTCAAATGGTACATTTTTTAACCGTCGAGGTGGTGAAAACTGATTCCCAAACTCGGCCAATACATTTTTAATTGTAAATCCCAAGTAACTTTTCAATTGTTTCACAAAAAATTATTTCTAATTTCTTCTGGTCTTTGATTTCACAGCAGTAACAGTTTCATCTGTCAAGTTTGAAATTTTTAACCTTGTGTCATTTTTGCTTGCTCTTGTTTCACCGTCCTGTTCTTCACCTTCAAAGCCATTCTTCATCTCTTAGATATTCCTCTGTATTCACAGTTATCAGTTATCTTGGGGAATATCAAGGCTTAGTGTTCTAGTAGCCTAGTGTTCGACAGGAACACTTACGTATGTAAGTGTTCCTGTCGAACACTAGATACCGTGGACTTGAGAGGCGGTATTATGTCATGTTTGCTGTAACACGAATCCATAAAATAAAGTTTGAGGGTCGACCTGAAGAAATTAGCTGAGATATAGGTTTGGTTTGGATATAGGCCAGAGGGCCAGGGAGGCCGTAGGTTTACAGAAGCATACGTCCAACAGCGGTCAGTAATAGGTAGGTTGTTTGCTTGGTGATTTGTATACCGAATGCATATCCAACATCAAAATTTAATTTTTTACAACGTAAGGCGTGCAGGATTTAGTCCAGTGAGAAAAGATATATCTCTAGAAGATATATCTCTCGGAGCCTAAAGTGAATGACGCGTTTCCGGCCATGCCCAAAGAAGTGTTTTTAAATTCAATTGTGGATAGCAATCTTCGTAACTACACGGCACCGACGGCAATTTTATTTTAGACAATATAACAATGGAAGGTTTTTCGCGTACAAGATATATAATTATGTATTCGCGAATTAACATGATCACGTAATAGGTAGGTATTACATACGTTTAAATTGCCCGACGTTCCGACCAGGTTGCACTGGCCATGGTCACTGGCTGACTGAGTCACTCAGCTTATTCCCGATTCCTGAAAACATTGGGATACGGGAGTCACACTGAAAGTTTTTAGAAAATAAAAAACGGAATGATATAGAAGCCTGTTAATATTTTTATTACTTTTCGAAGTAGTCTCCGTTCCATCGCATTGAGCGAAAATTTTCTCTAGTCAAATCCATTTCGATGCACTACAGACACTTTTTAAATGGCCGCCGATTTGTAAAAACAAATGACATATGAAATCATTAAACATCTATAGATTCCCAAAGAATTTCTAATTCGAAATTTAAATATGTAGCTACTTTTCTTACTGGCATATTCTAAAATCTTTCAGTATGATCTACGTATAAGTTTGAAATCTCTGTTCACCACTTTGTCGGTCTCGGGCTCTACTGGATCTAGATGTTTCACTAGTTCTTTGAATGTCTCAATTTTATGCCTGAAAGGAGACGGATTCGTTTAACAATTTATTGCACAACAAGAGGTCTTAGGACTTATGGAAACAATAGGTACAATGGGCGGTATACAATGCTGTTTGTTTAAAATAAATTTCTTAACCGTACTTTTGCCGTACCGTGACCACTTGCTGAAGATAGGTATACCTGCCTATTTATTAAATAAAAATCGAAGATATTTATTTGAAATTTTGTGAAGATGTATCGTATGGCTGTACAGTATGGATGTTTGTTTGTTACCCTTTCACGTAAAAAAAAATCTAATTTTTGAAACTTTCGGTAACTCAAGCGACTAAGGCTTTCTTTTTGAAATAATTAATTACACTTTCTATATATGCATATTTCATTGTATTTACTTTATTTAATTACTTTGTCTGATATTTACTTTGCAAAGTTAGTTAGTATTTAATAAACTATAGATAATATTCGGGTCGTTCGCCGGCGCGTGGGTCATGCTCGTGTCCGAGTACGAGTGCCGTGGGTTGGGGCTGGTCATCTCCGAACTGCTATTACTTACATATATTAGTAGTTTGCGCGACTGTTTATAGTTTAGAACAATACGTTACATTGTCCTCACATTTAATTTGCGTATATAAGCAACGTAACCAGGGACTTGTAAAAAACATGTTGAAAAAGAGTGTCCTTGGAGTTTCTTGCCTGTCTCCACAGGTTTTACGTATTGGAACAGGCAACTAGCTTCGCGACTGACTTAGTCTGACTGACTACTACTCCTGACAAATCAAAAATACCTATAATGGGTTTAATTGAAATAAATGATTTTGATTTGATTGATCGTGGGAGAGCCATGCTTCGGCACGTAAGGGCTGGCTCGACCGTAGTGATACCACGGCCTCACAAAAAACCGGCAGTAAAGCAAAAATTGCATTGCTTTTCACCGAGTGAGTGAGGTTACCGGAGACCCTAACCCTTCCCTCCCCTCTCTCCCCCTCTTCCACCTTTCCCCTACTCCTACCTTAAAGGCCGGCCACGCACTTGTGACTCTTGAGTTGCAGGTGCCCATGGGCGGCAGTAGTCATTTACCATCAGGTGGCCCGTTTGCTCGTATGCCCCCTATATCTACCATAAAAAAAAAATGATTTGATATTTTTAATGCACCTACTTCCTGCTTTCTCTGCATCACCCGAAGATTGACTGGCAGAGACACGGTCCCGTTTTACCCTTTGGGTACGGAACCCTAAAAAGGAATATAAAAAAAAAGTTGAGTTGACTTGGTCACCAGGACTGGTGTGAATTTAGAAAGTACTTATGCCTTCTTGGCATATGGTTAGATTTTTTTTAAGAAAAATAGAAGGTTCTTTTTTAATAGCAAAAATAATACGTTTTGGTAATTTTCCAAATGAATTAATACAAATTTTATTTTTCAGTTATGTTTCAGTTACAATAATATAAAGTTGAATTACCAATTAAAATATAGTATTTTTCTTACTTTATTATTGTTTATCCCACTAATATTATAAATGTGAAGGTTTGGATGGATGGATCTATGGATGTTTGTTACTCTTTCACGCAAAAACCACTGAACCGATTGCGATGACACTTGGTATGTAGATAACTGAAGACCTGGATTAACGCATAGGCTACTTTTTATTCCGATATTTCGCACGGGATCGGGACTTACGCGGGAAACCGCGGGGCGCTGCTAGTATTATATATATTGTTTGTTTACTCCTTGTTTACGTAATTTTTTTATAAGTACCTTGTGTATTGTATTTTGTTTATCTTAGACCTAATAATTCTTTCAAAAAAAAAACCGACTTCAACAAAAAAAAACTATTCCATAAAAAACTTATATATGGTTTTCTCATGGATGCCATTGTCAGAACTGGACCAAATTGAAGAAAAGAATCAAAATGGGACCACACGGGAAGCACCAGCTTTGAAATAAAAAAAGAATCATCAAAATCGGTTCACCCAGTCGAAAGTTCTGAGGTAACAAACAAAAAAAAACATAATATAGTCGAATCGAGAACCTCCTCCTTTTTTGAACTCGGTTAAAAATTGCTTAAAAAGTGTATACCTACTTACCATTGAATGTGTTGACTGAAATGATTCAATATCTTTGTATACGCCTAGGATAAGAATATTATTGATTTGTATGTGTTTAAGCACATACTTTCTCATGTAAGTGAATTGTTGAAATTCTAATGAGAAATAAAGAAATCTCAAACTTCATATAGTACAATTGATAAAATATAGTACAATAGGTCCTGTTAAATATAGTAGGCGTGGCAACGGTTATATGAAACTGTTATGTGAATATTAAAATAAAACACTTAATCAAATCAATGAATAAATCCGTGGCTGGCGTGAATTTGTTGCATTTTTAAGTTTTGACGGTTATATGTACCTACATGTTGAGATTTCAAATAACGAATATTATTTTGGTGAATGAGTGTAAGTTGATATAAGAAAATATCAATGTTCATTCTCAAAATCATATGAACCGTTACTTTGACATGAGGTTTTGTCAAGTTAGACATGTTAAAATGCGAGATGTCAACATATTTCCAAAGTCGATTGCTCCAAAATTTATGTATATTTGAAACTGTTAATTTTTTTAATGAAATTAAATTCCTAATGCGTAGGAAGTATGACGCGAATTTTTACGTGGGAGACGTCCCTCTAATCCCCCTCTCCCGTCTTCCCGCTCTTCACCTATTCTCACCTTAAAGGGCGGCAACGCACTTGTGACTCTTGAGTTACAGGTGCCCATGGGCGGTGGCAGTCATTTACCATCAGGTGACCCGTCTGCTCGTTTGCCCCCTATACCACAATAAAAAAAAAAAAAAAAAACCTGGCACATCGACATGTCAATATGTTCACACCAGCCACGGAAATATCGTTCCTCGGATTTTATTTCTTATCGACTTGCCGCTCTTTCCATTAGCGTAGCGTACCTAATATTGCGCTAAAATTTGTGGGCTTGTAACTTTCAGGTAACTTGTAATGTTACTATTTTGTTTACAGACAGATTTTGGTTACAAAATAATTCTTTAAAAAAAAACCGACTTCAAAAAAAAACTATTCCATGAAAGACTTATACGGTTTTCTCATGCATGTCATTGTCAGAATTGGACCAAATTGAAATGGGACCACACGGGAAGCACCAGCTTTCAAATAAAAAAAGAATCATCAAAATCGGTTCACCCAGTCGAAAGTTCTGAGCTAACAAACATAAAGAAACATAAAAAAAAATGCAGTCGAATTGAGAACCTCCTCCTTTTTTGAAGTCGGTTAATTATTTTAAAACATAGAATAGTAAAGGAATTTACCATAAGCATATATCTTCACTTCTCTACTCTACTCCAATAAGGGGTCGTCCATTAATCACGTGATGTTTTTTTAGCAACTTTTTAACCCCCTGGTGATTCGTGGTGAGGTTTTCGACTAATATGCCAAAATCACGTGTATTTTTTTAGTTCAAAATATTTAAAAAATCAGAATATTATCTATAAACAGATATAATAGCGCGTTCTACGCAAAAATAAATACACGTGAAATCTCACTCCTCTCCCCTTGTGATATTTCGTGATTTTTTCCGAACCCCCCGAAAGCTTTCGAGGCTCACGTGATTAATGGACAATCCATAATCTACCCTGTCGTGTAACAGAATGCGGTATGATAACAAAGTGTTATTCCTAAACCTACGTTAAAATAGTGTGCAAGAGCAATCTGTTGTGTAGCGCCATGTGGATTTCATTCAAGTCTTTATTTAAATAGCTACATTTGCTTGCACTTTCCCTTGCATGTATATATTTGAATGTGCTAAATTTGTAAAACTGAATAAAAACCTGTTTACTTGTCCTAAAGATATTTATCCGAGAAACACTCGTTATTCAAAAAGAATAGTGCTACCGAGAATTCCAAGAACTTCACCATATAAAAATGAACTGTCATTTAATGTGTGGATATGTATATATAGATACCAAATGAAATAAAAGAGATGCCATAGAGGAAATTTGGAGTAGTCTTAAAGCAATGGTTACTTGAGAAATGTTTCTATTCAGTTACAGAGTTCTTGACAGCGGCTAAATAATAAAACCAAGATATTATTGAAATGAAATAAGTATTTGTACACCAATTGCATTGGTAGGACATTAAGAAATGTTAAATATACTGTAAGACCTTTAATGTAAGGTACATTCGTCGTTGTCGCGTCTCACAAATAAAGATATTTAAATATATAAATTTAGCTATTTGCCAAAATGTGATAAGTAAAATAAAAATATATTTGTAGATGTGTAGGTACTAATCAAACTAAATCCTTAAATTGTTTGGCTAACTTCAATTATACCTAAGCAACAAACAATAATGATATTCAATCATTTTTGTTTCTCCCTAACTCCTCAGTCTTTTAATATAAGACCCGTCCAGGATAAACTATGGCAATGGGGTTTGCCTATGGTTATATTCAATTATTTCAAGCTTGTTATTCTTTTTGTTTTAAATACCAAACCAATTATTAAAAAGTTAATTATTTGTAGTAGCAAAGCACACAACTTATTATTACATGCAAGTTGTACAGAAACTAGGGTTTCTGACGTTTGATAAAGAGATTCTGATTTGATTTGGCAGTTAACTATGGCATCCCAAGTATTGAAACTTGCCTGATATGATTTGAAAAATGAAGACAGAATACTTATCTATCTTTTTTTGTGTTTGTTATTGTCAGGAGAAGGTTCTTATGAAAGAAAAAAATTTGGAAAGTTGGGAGGAAAATTAGAAAAGGCTCTTGACCAAGTGGTCTAGCAATGTTTCCCGTTGCAAAATCAAAATAAAATAAAAAATATTTTCTTATTTTTTACAACCTTTTCACTTCAGGAATTTAATTTTCGTATGCGGGATTATGATTTAAATAAAAACAGTAAATTAACAATTACTACGTACATTATTTCCGTATAAAGTCATGATATTGACGTTTCGTTCTCTTCATTTGTACGAACTAGGTAAGTTTGAACAAAAACATCACAAAAATGATATCAAATTCATAATAACATAAAATAGCTAAACAATTAGTAATATTATTACGTTTTACAATGTATTTGATTATTGTTTAATGGTTTTGTTATAATAATTATTATTTTTATGTTCTGTCTCACGCAACTGCCGAGCCAGATGACAGACGAGTCGGCGGCCGTTTGCTGTTTATATCTCGATTGACAATAGTCACTGTGATAATCTCTCCACTTAAATAGTAACACTACTTACGGAACTCCGTTTGAGCTGGTGACTTGTTTTTTCTTTTAATTAGCGTTATTTTTTTTGTACATGAGTGATCTGTGGTTATTTTATAAGTTGCGAGTAGGTTAAACATAATTTGTAGGTCCTTGTTTGTAGGATAGGTATCTCCATTTTTGTCTAATTACTTAAAAACTCAGGTATTTGTTAGAAAATGAACACTTTTATTTGATAATAGCGTAGTTAACGTTAAGCGTAAATAAAGATTTATTGTGTAACAACTTAAGACGGAATTCCATTCATACATGGTCATTATCCTTTAAGAAAACTTAACGACCATATTAACTTTTCTAATGTAACCTTAGCGCTTTTGACGTAACTGTCAATCGTTTGACAGTTGTTGCGATTTACAAAATGCGCGCTGCAAATATCGTTTAAAACAGATGCATCGGTAATTTAATTTTTTTACTTATATGCCTATTCGAATTCAATGTTCATAGTAAAGACAGCACAACTGTCGGGTCACCTAGTCTATATATATAAAAATGAATCCCTATTTCCCTTGGTCACGGGATCACGCGTGAACGGCTGGACCGATTTCGCTAATTCTTTTTTGTGTTTGTTATTGTCAGCAGAAGGTTCTTATGAAAGAAATAATTAAGAAAGTTGCACGGAAAGTTAGAAAATTTAATAAAACTTAATGACGGACTTACGTGGGTGAAACCGCGAGGCGCAGCTAGTATATCTATGAATTTGAAACCTTTCACTGTCTCACTCGTACAAACTCCGAAAAACCATTGCAAATATAACAGTAACAGTTAGACCTTCCATAAAAACGTTTGCTTCGTATCGTCCCTATTCTGTTTTACTGGCCTCGATTCCATTAAGGCGTGTTTATGACGCCGCCTTAATCCCGTAAGCCGGCGGGCTATGGCACTAAGGCTTGCTGACTTCTGCTCCCCAACGCGACAAAGTAATTTTATGAAAATGTGCAAGGGAACAAAGACTTGCATGTCATTGTTATTGATTCAAAGAAACAATTAGAATTAACTGCAGACCAAGTTTGCGAGTTTGAACGTTTTAGGTTTGGACATAAACAACATAATCGCAAAGCACGTCAAGCGTACATAATACAAGTTGTATGTACATTTTAAGGTAAAGAACCGAAATTAATTTTATTTACATACTAAAACCCTGACTATCAACGAAAAGAAAGAAGAGTTTTTAAGGGTTGCCAGAATAGCCTTTGTCGATGTATGACTATACTGAAGAAAATTTTCATATTTAGTTGAGGGCACGTGGAAGATAAAAAAGTTTGTTGAATTCTAACTTCTTTATTACTGTGAAAAAACAGTGTGACCCGTCTAGCCTAAATAATACTACTACCATCCATACTATTACCATATTAAAATAACCAAAAAAAATATTTTGATATTACTAAGTAGTAATAAACATATGAGTACTTCAATAATATTAAATATGTAACATTTACTATATTGATGTGATTCTTCTGATTGATATGAGTATATCAACATGATTAAGCTAGATCCCAAGGTGTTCCTTTTATGTGGCATCCCCCGCGGGTCATCACTTCACCGGAACTAACAGTGACGTTATATTTCGTTCGATTCCGACAATCGAACGGAATAAAACCACACGGTTTTCCGTCGCAAATGGATTAGTGCAAGGTACCCGGAGAAACCCTAAGAAGGAAGCCTCCGTAAGCCTGCAGACCTTGGCAGCCTCTTGGTCAGCATGCGCCACACCCGAGATGTTCTCTAATAAGGTTCTTATGGGGTAGATAACTAGCGTATCGGTTGTTTGGTTCCTAAATTATATCGAGTGAGAAATGTCTATCATCTTTTCCGTGCGTGATCGTATTTTATTAAAATTAAATTTAATAATAATATCATTTTGACTAGTTTTTGTATTTAGTTCCGGGGAGAAATCTAATAGAAGTTAAAAAAACAATCTGGAATAACAAAACAACACATACACTTTTCTCCTATGATGCTGGAATTGTATACACTTACGATGTTAATGACACGCAAATGAGAAACAGACTTAAATACCTAATCGAATTATGTGTCAATAAATTGACATAATACACTAGGAGACTAGACTGTAGACTACCTAGACTTTGAAGGAATATTTTAATCAACAGAATGTTCATAGTAGTTCATGCGTCGAAAAGTCCCATAGTCGAAAAGTCCTATAGCCGGAAAGTCCCATAGTCGGAAAGTCCCGTAGTCGGAAAGTCCCTTGGTCGGAAAGTCCCTTAGTCGGAAAGTTCGATAGATTTTTGAAACAATTACCAAGACTAATGAACAGATTTTGGTTTTGTAAAATGGGTATGAAAGTTGGACATTCTTGTATCATCCTTTCAATTTTCAAGTTCTTAGATGACAAAGAGCTTTTGCAACGATTTTTCAAGTCCAATCTTTATGAAATCAAAAACTAATGAACCTATTTTAACGAAATTTGCAAACCTACTGTGCGCAGTTTGGCCATACTTGAGAGATAGGATAGTTTTTTATATCAATTTATGGTCACACCATTTTTTTATTGCAAATTACTTAATCACAGCAACGCGTGGCCAGGTAGCTAGTATATAACATATCTAGGTCATCTAGAAGTGGGTTAGGTTTTTGATCTATATGTCAGTCGGTCAGTGATAAAAATTACGATTTTTAGACGTTAATATCTCAGTGATCGTTTGACCAGTATTTATGCAATTTGGGGTTAATCTAACGGGTTTTAATAAACAAACCAAATTTCATGTGTTTATTTTAAATAGATTTTGAGTTATTGCGGTGTTAACAGTGGCTCCAAATGGTTCGTGCAATATAACACACGGCTGCTGCGTCGCCAGTTCCTTTTTCTTGAACTTGGCTTGACACGCTGCCGCGTGTCTAAATTATATATGTCATTTCTGAACATTTGTACCTAAGTACAGCGAGTAGTTGAGTAGTTGTAAGTAACAGTAGTAGCTCATATCCTTGTTTACAAATCTAGGCCTTAAAGGGGACTGGGACCAAACCACATTTTCGTAAGACGATATTTTGCTGTTAGATCATTCAAAATTTATATTTATTAGTAAACTACACACAGAATAATCAAACTAAAATGATTTTTTTTATTGATAATATTTTGAAATACTCGATAAACATACGCCCTTTTAGCATGAATAAATATCATGCTTTTGGAAATAATTACTAGGTAGGTAATCTACTAATCTTATTACTTAAGAAAACGCACTTAGGCCCTTTCAGCACCAGTCCACAGAAATGCTTATGCCTTAAGTCTATCATTATATAATTATCATTATATCATTATATAAAATCATTTTAGTGCTTATTTTTTGACCAAATCAGCAAAGTTGTAACTACATTTTTAACCCCCGACGCAAAAACGACGGGGTGTTATAAGTTTGACGTGTCTGTGTGTGTGTGTGTGTGTATGTGTCTGTCTGTGTGTGTGTGTGTGTGTCTGTCTGTGTGTGTGTGTGTGTGTGTGTATGCCTGTGTGTGTGTCTGTCTCTGTGTGTGTGTGTGTGTCTGTCTGTGTCATCGTAGCTCCCGAAGGGATGAACCGATTTTGATTTTGTTTTTTTTGTTTGAAAGGTGAATTAGTCGAGAGTGTTCTTAGAAATAATTCAAGAAAATCTGTTCAGCCGTTCGAAGATCATCAGATCTTTTCTAATGATTGAAGGAATTTTTGAGTCGGGGATTTTTTAAATTGTAAATTTATAGTTATTAAAACCTAAAAAGCAAAACCTAACCTGAAAACATTTTTTTTGAGTGAGTCTACATATTGCTATAAAACTAAAACTATAATTCACAAGTTAGATACTACAAGATCCAAACATAACTGAAAGTCTTTTAAAGACAATTCCCGCATTAGGTATTACTCCTGTGTCGTAGGGGATTTTACAAACATACAAACAATGGACACAAATAACACCCAGACTCGGGTGGGAATCGAACCCACGACCTATGGCATAGCAGTCAAGGTCACTAACCACTAGGCCAACAGGCCAGTCAAAATAAAACTGAAAGTCTTTCCTGTGTGAAATGCACGACTGGGAATGATAATCGAACCTTAGGTGTAAGACATTTATGGTTAAATGTCTCGAGAAAATAATATGGAAGGGAATTAAAATTCTTTCTTGAAACAAACCATTTCTATTTATTTTCAGGCGCAACCGCGTCGGTAATGTAATGGCCAAGGCGTCGGACTTGCACTCAAATGTAGGGGTCGAACCCACTCCTAATACACGCGTTAAGCTTAGTAACGTGTGACCCACGTTCTTTATAAAAATAACTTTATTAGTATAATTACAGAATATTAGGAAGTGAATGTCAGACTGCAGTTGCCCCTTTTTACGTTGTTGTTAGGTAGCCAACTCTGCTTGTTGCAAAATGGTCACCGCATTCTACAACATCAGGGTTGTCACGCGTTGGATGATGACTTTTAAAAAATAGGCAGACATGGTACTGCCGACAGAAGTGCAAACTTAAACGAAACGACGAACTTAAAACGTCACATTAGCAGGTTGGTGACATTAAATAAGAAGCTGACAGAACTCAATGTTTAGATTAGCGCCCTCTAGTGGATCTATATATGTATTATTAGCGTGACGGTCACGAGGATCAGTGCTTTTTCTTCATAGCAAAAGTGCACAAACGTGCCCAAAGAAGTTTTCACTTCAAAAACACCATAATGCCTGTTTAGAAAAACCCACTACATATTATAATCACTTCACGTTTGCCTGGTAAAAAACACGTGGCAAATCTGATTAGAAGCGGTCATTAGCACTCGAACCAAAAGTAGTATGAATTGGGCGTGTCAACGTTTTTTTGAACTCTGATGACCCTACTTGCGAAAAGGGGTGAACTAAGTTACTGTATTAGCTTGGGAAAACCATGGCATAGAAATGGCATATAGAATCTTTCTGGTTTCAAAGTGAGGGTTTATAGCGCCCACGGAAAAGCTGGTTCAGCTGATTGTACAAAGACGAATAATTTATAATTTTATGATATTATACGTTACATCTAAACCATTTTGATGATTTCAAAAGATGAAAAATAAGTCCAGTTATGCCCGGTTCCTATAATCAAGAAACCATTCGTTTTGCTTATGGAGAGAGATAGATTATTGGAATAGCACATAGACTACTTTTTATTCCGGAAAAATGTACGGTTTCCGTGGTTGCGGAAATCGCGGGCAATATCTAGTAATCTATATAAGAATTGCTCCGTTCATGGGCGTACCCACTTTTTAGAGCAGGGGGGGGCAAACTTTGTCTTTGTCATCCCGGAGGGGTGGAGGGGCAAAATTTGTTTGTGTTAGGCCCTTTAGGGGGGGGGGGGGGAGGTCAAGTAAACAATTTAACTTAAAACTACCTTAATTACTTTAGCTAAAGCCAAACGGGAGCAGCTGCCCCCTCCTCAGTACGCCCATGGCTCCGTTTGTCAAACGATTTTCATTTATTTTTAAGTAATATCAATCTATCTATACGTGAAGTGATTTCTTAGTAAGTACTTTTTAAAGCAAATCTCGCGCACTTAAGAATATGAAATTTGGAATATTCAAAGTTTAAAATAGAATAGAAATAAACTTTTCGTGCACCAACAAAATGTTTTTACTAGAAATACATCAGGTGACTATGTACAAAGGGCGGCCTTATCACTGAAAGCAATTTCTTACAACTTTCTGGCAACCTTTGGATGGACAAATCGACAATAAATAGGTGAAATCATGGGTAGTTTTGGTGTGAAGTGCTGATATTAGAGATATTTTTATTTTTTTAAAGGATCATAACATACTTATATAGCATATATCATTGGATATGAAATGTTTATATGTGGAAGAAGTAGGTACAGAAAGCTAAAATTTTTAATCAATGTGTGTTTGTGTTTAAAGTTATGAGGAAACGGTTACAAAAAGCTACTGCGGTAGAGCATATCCTCTACCGCTAGGTAGATACGCCTAGGTATATACCTATATTGATCTGTCACTTTGGTAAAGAAAGTCTAAACAATGACACTTCAAGTTGCGATCAATAAAATAAAATAAAAAGTTTAAAACTTCATTAATTATGTTTGAAATTCGATCTACAGTAAAATATTATCGTTGGAGAGCCATGCTTCGGCACGTGTGGGCCGACTCGATCGGAGTGATACCACGGCCTCACAGAAAACCGGCAGTGAAGCAATGTTACATTGCTTTTCGTTGAGGTTGCCGGAGGCCATAACCATTCCCTCCTCCCCTCCCCCCTCTCTTCCACCCTTACTCCCAACTTAAAGGCCGTCAACGCACTTGTGACTCTTGACCCATGGGCGGCAGTAGTCATTTATCATCAGGTGACTCGTCTGCTCGTTTGCCCCTATACCATAAAAAAAAAACATTTTAATTAGCACAAAAATTGTGCAATCTCTCATTTAAACTTATCCATAACGCTTTCCTATAATACAAAAGTACTGATACTGTTTCCCACACTAGGCTGCAACAGTTTATTCCCTCCTTTCAACGGAGGTATATTTTTATCAATAATTAAATGAATTCCGATCCAATTTCGACCTCTGGGTGACCTCAAGTACATAATAAATACCAGCAAGCAGAAGCGGATTCAAATTCCTTAAGCCGCGGTAATAAAGGTTATTTTTATAGCTCCTTTACAGCCCGAAACGCAAGTTTTATACTTCAAGATGTGCAATTTCTTGGCAAATAGAAAAGTCGTCACAAAGTCGTTGACAGGCTGCTGCCGGGAAAACTTTGCCAATTTAAGGCAGTAAAAATTTTGCCTCCAGCTAAATGGATTTATTAAATTATAGTTTTATTTTATACTTTTGCATTGGTTATAATGTTATCTAACAGATAATAAAAAACAGTTAGATTAAGGTTGGTCTTGAACTAGTGATATCTGTAAATGAGTTCAGTAAAATTGAATTACGCGTGGGTTTAAGGTTATCCTTAATTGCCAAAGTTGCTACCTTCACCCCGATCACCGCTCCGGATAAGTACAATTATTTCGTGGTTTCGTATTAATTTCCTAGCACGAACGAATGACTTTCCTGCCAAAACTCTCTTCTTCAAAAGGAAAATAAAAAGGTTTCAATGGTGACATGGACGATTATCCAAAGACAACGGTCACCAGTTACCGGTGGAATCCAAAACCTAACTAAGTCATGCTGTAAATATTTTCTTAAAATATCGCTGAGATATTTAAGGATAGGCACTCTCAATAGAATTAACCTTTTATAAATAAATATTCGTTTTGCCTGCAGCTTCGCTCACGTACTTGTCGGCTATTGCAACCGTCATCGTCTGTATTGTTCCAGAAATAGTACCGATACCTTTTTACAATTGTACCTAAGCATAGAATAGTGTCATACGACTCTGTCTACTGCTCAGCAGACAGAGTCACCTAATGTTCGTTTTGTTGTAACTTGTTATATTAGGATTCGTCATTCAGATCCATTATTCTTCCCACCCGGATTAAATAGAGAACTTCTTTAATTAACTTTAAATTAAAGTTATTTTTGATTATTGTCTGGGCTTAGTTAACTTTCCCTGTGTCTCGCGGAGTCTCGTTCTTTTTGTTGGCAGAAACTGGGCCCTGCGTACTGGTTACCTTACCTTACCTTTTATGGAAACGAAGATAGTAGATTGGCTGTGTCCGTGGTCTCGCTCATGTACACGAGGGAAGGTTTACGCTTACTATAAAAAAGTATCTCAATCCTTAGATCTTATTCTCAGTTATGACCTTTTGAAATACTCAATCTTTACACGTGTTTTTGTATTGATCAGCAGGTCACAAAGAGTCGTGCGGGGAGGAGAACAAAGTGCACGAAATCAAGCCGAGCATAGAGCGTCCGCACCATGCGCTCGGCGCGCGGCTGCATATCGCGCACAACATACGAGCCGAACACTTGCAAGGTTGGTCCTTCGATAGACACCCCTCTCCCCTCTCGCTCTACCCTTAAAATAAATAAGTCATATCAGTTCCTCTGTATTAAACGGTAAAATAGTCAATTTTCTAGCTAGAATATAGGTTTAAAAGGGTAGATTATAATTTTCCGCATTTAAATTTGGTTTAATATAATATAAAGAGACAGTTAACATATGAAATAACATTTCGTCAAATAATTTGCACAATATATTGCTTTTTAGTTGTACAAAAAACTTTTAACTTAAAATTACTTTTATCTTAAAACTGCCTTAAAGATTTTTTGTTTAAGAACTTGCGGTTTTTTTTTTGTCTTCTTTGTGATCGTTTGGTCTGCTTGATTAGTTAATTGATAAAGCATCATAAATTAATCGTTACTTACTAAACTATATTACTTGTTGTCGAATAAATCGATCTATCAATTATTTGATAATGGCAGTTGTCACAAATGTAATATTATAAAATTTATTTTAACATTTAACTTAAAATCACGGTACCCAAATAAATAGGTGTTTATTGTTTAATGAGAGGTCCTATGTATATATTATTTTATTATGGACTCTATCCCGCGCAAGAATCAGCGCAGGAATTCCGCCAATGTCAAGTGTTTTACAATTATACACGTTAAATAACAAAAACGTAAAAAAATGGACGTCTATTCGTCCATCTTGAAAAACTCCTATCAAAACTCATGATATATTTTATGACTTACGAGTATGTCATAAAATAAAATCTCACTTCGCAAATAAACATCTCATGTCACAAAATTGTTTGGTTGAATGAAAACTCATTAAATCTAGGTAGGAGCCTCCTTTGACATTGACGGTGCCCTAAGAACGTCTTTTGTCAGCATTAGCCAAACTTTTGCCAATAAATTGTATCAACAAAACGGTTCAGTAGATCGACAACATGCTTAATACAAGATAGCTTTGGTGTCAGGGGGCTACCTCAAAGGTGAATTACTGTCTGTATTGTAAATGAGATTATGGCTAAGATCAACGACAGTCGTTACTGCACTGTAACATATGCCCATGAAATTGCCATTCCTATAAGTGGTAGTTTATTGTACAATCGCAAGGGCGTTGAACTGAGAATCCTCGAACGATGCTATCATACGAGCTGTGTGGTCCATCGTTCGGTATTGGACACAAAGAAAAGAAACATCAACATCTAGCAACAAGAGATGGAATATTCGCACCAGTAGGGCGATGCAGATAGAATTCTGCTGTGACTATAACCATAATGACCTGATAATTATTCACAACCAAAGGTTATATCCGAATTATACCACCCTACCAACAGTCCGAGCGCAATGTTATTTTGGAGCCGTTGAGAAAGGTTGCCTTTGAAGGAGTAGCCTGTGGTAACTGCTTAACATCAGCGGACCGAACACTTATTGCCACATTATTTTATATAAAAAACCGCGCGTTTTATATAAAAAAGTGCGAGTCTGACTCGCGCACCGAGGGTTCCGTAAGCAAACCAACTTGTATGTAGATAGTACGTCCATCTCGGGAATCAATTCTCGAAGACTTTTGCCCGTCTTTTTCGAAAGACAAACTTAACTTTGCGGTTGCGATATACGAAAGTCAACAATCAAAAATGATTTTTGTATGTGATATAACAACAAATTAACGACTTTCGGATATTTTCCTTTACTTGTGCTCTCAGATCTTGCTTCTTACTAAATTTGATGATTCGAGGTCAATGGGAAGTATCCTATAGGTTTTGATTTACCTGTTGCGAAATATTCAATTTTGTTAAAATCTAAGGCTTAATGTCCATATCTTTTGATTGCGTTAACTTAGAAGCTTGATTATTTTACAGCTTCAAGGGACTTATTTATTTGGTATTAATTTCAACTTGATGCGTCCCTGGGTCCTGAGAAAAAGGGTCTTGACAGACAGGCGGACAACAAAGTGATCCTATAAGGGTTCCTTTTTTTCCTTTTGAGGAACGGAACCCTAATGATGTTGCTGTGAATCGCTTTAAACAACTTTCTTTACAAAATGTCGATTTCACAATCTATTTTAAATAAAATTACCAACCGAATCGTGTAGATCGTAACCATGCGTCACAAATCTGTGAGAGATCGTGATTCATTCATTACACTATGTGGTCATTCTGTTCTAGGATGTATCGTCATCACGTTTTCAATACATTTTTATATCACTAAAAGAGCAAAAGAACTGATAACTTCTTACTATTAGGAAAAAATTATAACATTACTGATTCTTCAAACCCTTTCATGTATTTTTGGGCAGTTTCTGCCCCCATGATAAAAGTTTGCTCTGATGTTTGCATGTGATCGTGAGGTCCTGCCTTGGTTTCCCAAAGTCGATCAAATTAGTATTGGGTATTTCTGTTAGAAAATTATTAGTGCAAAAGATGGTCAATCATCAAAACTATAGCTGGCGAAATGTTCTCACTGGCTACCTCTTTGGAAATATATAATCGTTGCAATACTTGTGGTATTGCAACGAACATGGGAAATAAATTGAAGAATCCTCTGCGTTTACCCCGTAGTTTACTTTGGGATGACCTTAACACAAATCTAATTTTAGTGGTATTCGCTTGCCTTCCACATATTACTCTGAGCAGCCGTTGACCAGATGTGCATAACAGGCCTGTTGGTCAGC
This sequence comes from Euplagia quadripunctaria, assembly GCA_963859945.1. NCBI lineage: Eukaryota > Metazoa > Arthropoda > Insecta > Lepidoptera > Erebidae > Euplagia > Euplagia quadripunctaria. The sequence goes on from OY982583.1 coordinate 12,775,684, forward strand.
CAGGGGTCGTGGATTTGATTTACCCAATAATTGTATGATAAGCAAGATCGTTTATTCTTTGTCTAGGTTTAATTTATATAACATATTATGATATGTATGTATTTAATAATATATACCTTGGTATTTTTAACAGGAGTCCAGTTACAATATTACAGGCTCTGCTAAAAAAATATCTCTTATATACATCGGATCAGCCCATCGATAGCCACATCAGAGGTCTCCTTCGCGTTTTGCCACAGATATTGCTGGTCAGTTGTGCTTTACTGTAAAGTGGAAATAGTTCTTCAATTCGTTAATGTAAATATATATACATCGTCTACCATCCTACGGTTAAAGATCATTTGACATCATAGACAACAAGGTTGATTTTGCCTTGCAATAATATTCTGACAGTTCCTAATGACGTCTTTATCATTTATTATTAATGTGATATGTAACGTTATCGCCGCCTTGTGTTCCAAGTTTAAATTGTCGCCACTTGTTGAAATCGTATAACTATCATATCATTTACACAATCATTTTTCATTTTCGTTTAATTCTTTTGCATTTATAAAATAATGAATCATAGTTATAGCAGTAATTAAAAAGAAGGAAAAACACACATCTTTCAATGATAATAGTAACGATACAAATATCATATCAATATTTTGTGTAACCACCATTTGTGTCTATAACAGGTTGGAGACTGTCTCTCATTGAACCCACAAACAAGCCTTGAACATATATCAGATCCACGGATTTGCACCCATGTTCCCGTGTTCTTTCATTGCGGTTTGACCACCTTTTAGCCATAAGAGCCCAAAGATCTTCTATTGGGTTGAGGTCTGGCGATTTTACAGGTTAAGGTATTACTCGTAAAGATATTTCCGTATGTGTATCTGAGATGTAGGCTAGCAATGAAACAACCGAATAAGTACCGAGCTTGTTTATTACTGAATTGATACAGCGGGCGCGCGGCGCGCGGAGCGCGTTGATGTTATTAGGTACAACTATACACGTACATAGGTACATATACATCATTCCCTCCACATTAATTTTGAAACCTTTAACAAAATAAAACTTAGTATTAGAAACCAGGCACGTGTCACCCTTGCTGTGTTTAAAGGACAATTATCTTGTAAATCATTCAATTGTGGGAATTTACTTTCTGAATAAAAAATACGGACGGCTGGGAACATTGCATTTTGAAGGACATCCAATGCCGATGCTCGTGGTGGCAAACAACACTGCTCCCCAACACGATCATCTTTATAGAATACATCTTTATAGAAATTCGGCCAGATTCCATGTTAGGTATAACATGGTCTTGAGTATAACGTGTCGCATTGTATCGCCAAAGATGTAAACGACCATGCTGACTGGATTTAAAGGTCTTCTCGTCACAGAACAGTGTTACTCCAATCAAAATTCAAGTAATGTCTGGCAAAATTCAATCGTGCACCTCTATGAGCATTATTCATATGTATTTTCTTTGCATAAAGCCTGTAATGCAAACCCTTGTGATGCAAATGATTTCTGATTGTCTGAGTAGACACATGAAACATTTTGGCAAAATGTTTGGTCAGTGTAAAACCGTAATTTAAATATTAACCGCTCGTTTATTTTCTGAGATTTCAGACTAACGACCACTTCGACGACGATCATTCATATTTCCCTCATCTGTTTCACGTGTAATCCAAAGGCGAACGACTTGTCGCGACACATTAAACCGTCTAAAAATTTCACTATTATTGAAGCCATCGTTATGTAACGCCATTACATTAGCTCTTTCAATAATTGATAAATTGCGAGGCATTGCTGAGAAATCAGTAAATCACAAGAAACAATCTTATTTTAACGTAAATAATAAGATGACATAAATGTTTGAGAGTTGTCAATATTTTGTTTTTTAGTGAAAAAGACTTTTTAATCTCATAGCACATTGAAACGTTTTCCATTGAATGCAAGATTATGAAGATTGTTGATGAAAATAATATTCTAATGAACTGATAACAAAGGTTATAATAACATCTGATGACTTCAGACGTCAGTAGGTAACAAATATTACGTCATAATTGTGCATTTCTTTCATTGTCTATCCTATCTAGGTTCAACCTTATCACTATTGTGATTACACAGAAACTGTTGTCAAAACTGGAAGACCATTTTCTTTGTTGACTGTACGTTAAGAAGCGTCGTACTGTCATGTCAAATAAATTTTCATTTTAGCGTAGAACTTAGAAGACGTTTTGCTTCCTGTGCAGAAGACGTGTTCTCTTTTTTATTGAGTTTGGTTTTAATACAGCAAATAATATAACCAGCAACAAATCACACAGATATAATGTAGAAGCAAGTGAACTGAAAGAATGTGAACAGTAATTTTTTAACCGACTTCTTTATAAGATCACTGTCTTCTGTCTGTAAGCCCCTTAAGATGATGTAGATGTTTTAAAACCACATTTTAAGAGCTATATCACCACCCTCAGTTAACTAATCAAAACCCTACTGCTGAGAATGTACCAGACAATGTAACAGAAGATTTCAATCTGGAAATTGAACCCAGGATCTCACATAATCATGCAAACATGCGACAGGAAATACCTACAAGTCTCGGGCAAAAATAAAAACAAATTTCTTCATATAATTGCTAATAAGATATTCCTTCGCAGGTGGCATCCACCAGCAGCACAGCGGAGGGCATATGTCCACCGTGCCAGTCAGCATGTCATCATCAGCATCAGATAGTGACAAGCCTGCCAAGCAGAAGAGACATCGGACGAGGTAAGAACCATATCTGCTACGTGGAACCAATACTATTTCAGAAGTGTCCAAATACTTTTATGGAACTCTTTAAAACTATGGGGTAAAAGTAGAATTGTTGTCCTAGAAGATAGCAGAGGGATAGATAACACGGATATGAAAATTCGTATTTGCGTATAACATAAAGCGACGGATAGTGCGTATAATTTAAGTAAACGTTTACCTACTTACCGACATGAAATAGACCAGATTTGTCGTACCGCTTAAAAAAATTGTTTGAAGATTTCATTTGACTTTTTATCATTTTAATCCTTAAAAAAATTATTATTCTTGATGTGCGTTGGTTTTGTAAAAATCCATAGCATGTTACTATTTTAAAATATTAAAGTTACCTTTAATCAATATACCGTTTCTATATCCTAAAAAGTTATAAGTTTTTATACGGCTCTGTTTATTGCGAGTATAAAAGCAGGCATACGTCTGACCAAGAAACATAAGGTTATATTATAATATATAACCCTATATTTCTTGGTATATAACGTAAAGCTACTAACACACCTCGTTTAATAAGATAATAATTTATGTATTATTCTGTTGTAAGGTTTACGCCGGCGCAATTGAACGAGTTAGAGAGATGTTTCTCGAAGACTCACTACCCTGACATATTCATGAGGGAAGAAATAGCCATGAGGATCGGGCTCACCGAAAGTAGAGTACAGGTGAGTTTTAGAAAATTAAGAACCTGTAAACAATATACATTGGAATTACAAAAAACATAGGTAAAACACAAAGCGTATCATCAAAAAGGAAAAAATAATCATATTTACCCACGATCCCTACACTAATATTATTGAACGTTGCTAATATATGACACTTGATAAGCTTACAAATAAACCTAAATCGTGCATAAACCGTTATGTCCTTTTCAACATCCGCTGAAAACACACAATATAAAAAGGATCGGTCCCAAGCGCTCACCTTGCAAGACACAGTCTTCGCACGTCCGATACAAAACTTGCACTACTTTGATACATTTCACGGATCCCTTTACCTGATTTAACCTCGCTGCTGCACGTATAAAAATATCAGTTTCAACTTATACTTTTTTAAAACCCATGCGTATGGGTGGCCGACACTGTCAAATGCTTTTGTAAAAACTTCATAGTGGAATAAGTTCATACATTGGAGTTTTATGAGCTTTAAAATCCGCGTCATAATTTTTTATTAACGCCGTTGAATGCCGGTAGTCGGTAGCCGTGTTTTTTACAGACCATGAATACGATGTCTTTATTACTGCCTCTTAATGATATTCATATCTATTTTCTTACAGTATGATTGAATATAGTAACTGCAACTTTTAGATAGTTTTTAAAGTTTAAACATTTTTTATTATTTATTATTCTTTTTGCTAGTTATACGACTCTGTAGTGCCTATTCACATGACAACGTAATGTAAGCTTTACTTATGGATAATACAATGCCAGCTAATATTAACGGCCAACTGGCGCAGTAATCAGCAACTGTCACTTTGTCCAAGCACTTAGTTTAAAGTTAAACTATGCTTTACATTAGACATTAGTCTTAATTTGTGTCGTGTGTTGACTAATATTTGTATTTCGTTAACACTCGCGACATACGGTTCTCTTGGGTCGACAGCTTTTGTGACGTTAGTCGGCTGATAGTTCTGATATGGAGTATGTTTAATGGACAAAACTTTATTAATAGAGACATGTTCACTTGTATATATGGACATAGTTGTAATCACAATACGTATACATTGAAGAGTGCTTTTATTCGGACGAACTTCTCCTACTAGTAACAAAAATATTTATTAATGGGTGACAAGAAAGCTTGGTGGTTCTATTTATTGGTTGGTTTCGTTGCAAGTTATGACAACAAAGTTGTAGCATAGTTTAAGTTTTCATGAAAACTCACATGCAAACTATTTATATGCATATTATAGTTAATTTACTTAACTTACTATTTATAGTATATTAATCTTGCCTTTTACTAAAACTACTTCTTATGTTAGTATTCAATCGTGAGCTGCATTCTATTCCTAAACCACTGCTCCATCGTAAACAATCTTATCACTTAATATGTTTTGTTAAACAGCAATGTAGTCTACAGCTGAGTTATTATCATCTACATGTTGGACATCTGTACCAACTGTATGAACATCTCCAAGTAGTTGGTTGTAATCCGTGAAAATTGCCAGTTTATCGCTATCGTTATTAACTTTATGTTCATTGTAGTTATCGACCTCGTGTCGAACGACTGATTTCACTGCTACTGAATGAATTCATTGGCTGTTATGTTCATACATATTGAACGTAATGTTAGTAACGTTAAAAATAACTAAGTTCACGATTTCTTGGTTTCGTCTAGACGTGAGCAGCAATGATCGTGGTAATTGGAGTATAATGATTGGAGGATGATTAAGTATACTGGATTACTCAGTTTCGTTAGGGTGTTTTTTGTGTCCTTTATTTGAATGTTTGTAAAGCCCCCCGCGACACAAGAGTATTCCTAATGCGGGAGTAAAAACAATAGGTACATATTCAGCAGTGGTCTGTGGATCAAATTGTGTAACTGGTATAAACTAGTTCCACTTTTGCTTTTACAAGTATGAATGGGTTAAGTTAGTGCCATTTGTATCAATAATGGTATAATTCAAGACTACGATTGATCCGATGGTTACAATAGCTGTTGCATGAATCTCGTTTATTTTAAACTAGCGGCACCATGCGGTTTCACCCGCGTAATTCCCGATCCCGTGGGAATATCGGGATAAAAAGTAAAGTAAATAAAAGTACCCTATGCGTTAATCCAGGTCTCCAGCTACCTACATACCAAGTTTCATCGCATCAGTGGCTTTTGCGTGAAAGAGTAACAAACATCCATCCATCCATCCATCCAAACTTTCACATTTATAATGTTAGTGGTATTGTTGGATGCTTAATGAGAAATTAAAAGACTAGTTGCATGAGTAACATTAATTAGTTTAATGCATTTTATTTAATGTTCCTGCCGTCACGAATCCTGAACACAGAATTTACCTTATTTTACTATTTTCTGTAAAATTATTACATGTTTTTGGTTAAATATTGCTTCAGACTATTTAAGAAACGAAATTAACTTTTAGGTATTGATGAGATTCATACCCATATGAAAGAACCTTAAGCAGAATAAAATTAAGAAAATTAATGAATTTTTATTTAGAAGTTAATGTTTAAATTAATAAGAAAATGTTATTTGTGTTCAAGTTCCCTTACTCGAAATATGTTAGAAATGAAAAATACGTAACACATCGAATCTAAAATCTAATCATTAGATTAGATTTTAGAGCTATTAAGCAGTCATCAGTAACCTACTTATGAACATTGTAACATTGGAGAATCACATCATTAAGTTAGGAATAATAATTTTCTTAGGTTTCAATGATATTTTAGGAGAGTTAAAACAGTGTTTTTATAAAAAATTTCGTACGTAAGAGAGAACTATACGCAAAAGTGTCTGTCATCCGACAGTTTAGGTTAAAATTTTATACTTTTCATACTAGATAGGTATCTAACACTAACACAAGTAACCCTATATGTGAAGGTTAAAATTTCTTAAAATATCTTTGTGTCAAGTTGTAGCAAACATTTTAAGAAGAATTTGGGTCAGTCGCTACAAAGTTCATAGAACAATTTCTGTTTTTTTTTCTTTAATATTATAACATAATTTACCAAATTTTTCTGGGTTTTACTTAGCAAATCTTGATCAATGCATTATATGTCACTAGCAGCGCCACGCGGTTTCACCAGCGTAAGTCCCGATGCGGTGGGAATATTGGGATAAAAAGTAGCCTATGCGTTAATCCAGGTCTCCAACTATCTACATACCAAGTTTCATCGCAATCGGTTCAGTGGTTTTTGGGTGAAAGAGTAACAAACATCCATCTATCCATCCAAACTTTCACATTTATAATATTAGTGGGATTATGACCACAATTAGTTGACAGCACGGAAATATCTTAAAGATTTACTCCAGCCCCGTTTCGTTTGCCGTTTATCTCGTTTACCTCGAATATTTGCCACAAGATTGCATTGCAAACAAATCACATCTCGTCAGCAATACATTACGTACATTTCGTAACTGAAGACCAACAAAACTGCCATCTCACAAAGTAACACTTTTAGACACAGCCACACATTTCGACAAAAAAAAACGTGATGTATGAATAAAGCCTTACAAAACAAACATCACTAACCTTTACACCTCGAAGTTTAAAAAAGTAGCGTCGACAAAAAAAGTCGAAGCTGCGCACAATAAATAAATATGGGAGGAAGAATGTCGCAGTGTGGCGCGAAGTGGTCGAGCTCCGCGTTGAGGTACAAAACGAACAAATGTGTTCTCCGACTTGAACAACGAGGCTTGGCTACTGTTCGATGTTAGAGGTCCATTATTCATCTCTTTGTCTATTCATATTAACATTTCATAGCGTCTTTATTTTTTACACATTCATGCCTGTAGGCTTGATAAATTTCGAAACAATTCAACACATACACTTAGGGATATAGTTTGCATCAGAAGCGTTTTAAACATCCATATTTTGCAAATTATAATTAAAGATTAAAAATTTTAGAGTATATTAAAAGGTAGGTAAACTAGGTAACAAGGGAGGGAAATGAGTGGCAATGAAGAGACACTAGCCGGTTCATCCGTATAATTATACGAATGGACTGGGTAGTGTAAGGGCTTGGAAACATGGTTTTCATAAAAAGAAGGCCAGAATTGATCAAAGATCGACTACACGGATAACGCATAAACAATTTAAAAAAAATAAAACCGACTTCAAAAAGCAGGAAACTGAAAAGTGAAAAATATAGGATATCATTATTACGTGGAAGAGCCATGCTTCGGCACGTATGGGCCGGCTCGACTCCGCTCTATCCCTTCCCTCTCTCCTCCACTCTTCCCAGTCTTCCCTCCTCCCCCTCCCCCTCCCTCCCCCTCTTCTCCTACTCCCACCTTAAAGGGCGGCAAGCGGCAACGCACTTGTGACTCTTGAGTTACAGGTGCCCATGGGCGGCGGTAGTCATTTACCATCAAGTCTGCTCGTTTGCCCCTGTACTTTAAAAAAAAATCAAACTTAAATGAAAAGACTACGTACTCGTACATGTAACACTTCTAAAGGTAACATTATAAAGGCACTAGGTACCTACTGGTCTGTTTGAAGTCGGTGCCAAGCTCGAAACGCAATACTTAAGGAAATAAACATCTTAATAGATCAGAATATAATTCTAATTAAATATCTGCATATTTTATTAATTATATACATATGTGCACCACTGATGACCTAGCCTATCTATCAAGTAACTATTTAGCTGGCACCGACTTCAAACAGACCAGTAGGTGCTTGGTGCGTGTCGAATTTATAAACCGTTAAAAAATAATGTTATGAAGGAGTAAATAGTATTGTACTGACAACATCTCAGCCGACGGCTTAACTTTACATATGAACTATTTACAGTGAGTCGGTCAATCGCAAACAACGGCTGAGTTTCCAGACTATTTGCTCGAGTTCGGCCGTACTGTATTATATAAATACGCATCCGAGTGAACAAATATTACTTCCACATAAATGAGAAATATATGAAAACATGTTTGTAAGACGTACCCACCTTTGTGTAATGATCTATGGTGTTCTGGTAGCCTAGTACTTGGGAAGTACTAGGAAGATAATGACGTGGTAGAATCGGTCCCTCACTTGTTGGCGGAATGTCCAGTCTTTTCGAACGCAAGATTTAACTTTGAGCAAGACACCGGAGAAAAAATAATAGTAGATTTTTTTTATAATTTGGTCTCAAACAAAAATTTGTATAAATCTGAGAATATACGAGATGTATTTGAAAAAGGAACACGTCCTTAAATCACTGAAAGAGCATGACTCTAGCATGCAGTTACAATTAGAATTTTTGAGAAAATGCTATCCGTTTACAAGTTATGATGACCGTTTGATTATTCAGCTATTTTTACCTACGTTTCTCTTAAAAGCAGGTGAAACCTGTAAAATTAAAGATTTTAAAACGTACCTACTTTTTTATTTTGGAACTATTTACTCAGTTGTTAAGAAAATACACAAAAACTAACTGAAATAAATTTCGAAGTAACATTTCATAGATTTTCTTAGTTCCAGAATAAAAATTCCAAAATAAAAAATATGTACGATTTAAAATCTTCAACTTTACACGTTCCACCTACTTTTATGAAAAACGGAGGCAAAAATACCTGGAAATTCAAACGGTCATAACATGTAAACGGATAGTTTTTTTTGAAAAATTCTTATTGTAACTGCATGCTAGAGTGATACGGTATCACTCTAGCATGCAGTTACAATAAAAATGTTCAGTGATTTAAGTAAGTGTTCCTTTTAGGTTAATAATAATGTACAACTAGTAAAGTGCAAGTAGATTGCAGTTAACTTGTTTGTTGCACATAAGATTTAATAGTTAGAAATAAAATTAGGTAAATAAGTAGAATAGAATGGCATCATAACATAACTGAGGGAGAGCCATGCTTCGGCACGTATGGGCCGGCTCGACCGGAGTGATACCACGGCCTCACAGAAAACCGGCAGTGAAGCAATGCAACGATTTAATTGCTTTTCACCGAATGAGTGAGGTTACCGGAGGCCCTAACCCTTCCCCCCTTCCCCTACTGCCACCTTAAAGGCCGGTAACGCACTTGTGACTCTTAAGTTGCAGGTGCCCATGGGCGGCGGTAGTTGCTTACCATCAGGTAACCCGTCTGCTCGTTTGCCCCCTATCCTAAAATACTAGAATATAATCAATAAAGACCTTTTGAACTATAAAATATACCAATCAATCAATCAGCCTATGATAGGCCACGGCTGAACATAAGCCTCTCCCAATGCGCGCCACAGGACACGGTTTACAAATTTGAAATTAGCTTTTTTATCATTTTTTCTGTAATATTTATTTAAGTATAAAATACATATAAACGTAAAATATTTTGAACTTTAAAAAAGGGGTATTATGGAAGCATAGAATCATTCGAATAAATACAATAGAATCAGACTTATTATAGAAGTAGCAATTCTCGCGTGGCTTCCCTCGTATTTTGCGCGGAACCCTAATTATTTTTCCAAAATAAAAGTAGCCTAAGTTACTCTATATAACACCAGCTATCTGCCAGTGAAAGTCCCGTGGAAATCGGTCCACCCGTTCCGGAGATTAGCCGGAACAAACAGATAGACAAACATTTTAAAGACTGTTTTTTATTAGGCATAGGTATCGTGCAAATAACTGTTTAAGCTTAAAAAACAACAATTATTTTGACATTACAAACAGACAGTTCAACTTTATTTATTTGTGCCTATTGGTAAGAGAAAACAAAAGAAAAGCAAGAAAGACTACTATAAAAAATATCCCTGAAAAAGAATATCAGGGGCCAGACCAGGAAAACCCATGTGATGACGGGTGCTTTAAAAAAAGTGCTATGGAAAAGGAGACAAGGATTACCTGTTGTAAAAAACCTTTTGTTTTTTAAAGAATACTAGTAACATGAGTTACGCACACACAATAACTCATACATACACACCCCTATATCCCTGAAAGGATAAGCAAATGCGTATAAACATCAATATTTTACCAACTTTCGGTCCCACTCATTTAATATGAGGTAAGCCTGTTGTCCATTATCGCGGTGGACACACAACCTGGTAAAGATCGCAGGACGTCGGTGGATGCAGGCCGCATCCAACCGGTCTTCTTAGAAGTCATTAAGGGAGGCCTATGTCCAACAGTGGACGTCCTATGGCTGAAATGATGATGATGGTGATGAAGCCTGTTGCCGTCAATTGGGCTCTTTTAGGAATTAAAGATAAGAAAATTCGGAGGATATTAGTAATATGGGAAAATGGGGCGCCCTAAAAGTTGATAAAAAGTTAAGGCAATGGAAGGAAAAGGATATTGTTGATAAATTGGGGAATGTAACCAATACCTCTCAAAATAATTGAAGAAAAGAAGCGGTGGTAGCGTAATGGCTAAGGCGTCGTACTTGCGATCGAATGGTTGCGGGTTCGAACCCCACCCAGTGCACTACCAACGTGAACCCACTCCTAACGCAATGTGTGACCCACGTTACTAGTATTCTTATAAAAAAAAATTCTAACTTCTTAGGTTTGTTTAATCTTTAACTCGAACTGGAAGTTTCCAAGAACGAGGACCGGACCCCTACGCCATATGCTTGTTTTATATGACGGTTAACGTTGGTAGTGTACTGGGTTGGTTTGAACCTGCAATCACTTGATCGCAAGTACTAAGCTATTCCTAAGCTAAAGCTCTCTAAGGCACTCCCAGCTCCTTAGCTAAATGTAAGAATGTCTTAGTTGAGATTCTTACAATATGAGAAATTTTGTCGTCATAAAGCTTTCAAGACGCTTCGTCGTGATGTCTTTAATCATGAATCCCTACTGCTCACGTTACCACACGAGGGGCTCGTGGCTAAGTGGTAACCGAGTAGGTTAGGGAGCGTCCCCATACTACGCCCGCCCCCCTCGGGGACCACCCGTAGTATATGCCAAGACCCCCCCTCCCCCTCTAGTTTTCACGTAGTAATTTATAAATATGGTTTTAAATCATTTTTTGCCGACAGAAAGTTAAAAAGCGCTAAACGCTTGCTTGTTGCCATCTCTGAGTTTAAAAAGCGCTAAAAGCGTAATCTTGAAGACCCCCTCCCCTCCAGAACGGGTTACGTAGTATGGGTACGTTCCCTTAGCGCATTACAAGGTTAAGTAATACCAGCTAGGTCAGACTTAGGATGGGTTACCATTCTTAACACATTGAGACGGTCGGTCTCGGTTGCTATGCGAACATCTGTGGCATTCTTTACGAGTAGTTGGAGCCCTAAAAAGTCCGACAACCTGGTCTAACTACAGAACTTCGATATCGCCTAGTACTTGTTGTGGAGGTCGGATGGCAGTCGCTTCACGTAAAATATCGAAGTTCAGCCGTATCGTAGTTAGACTGAGAGACGACGCCAACTTAGTTGGGAAAAGGCGCACGTTACGATAAGGGTAGTTTCCTATAGTTTCAATAAATTGTTTAACAGTCCTCATGAAATCAAGTATCACACAAGACTGTGAAATACTATATTTCTTTTAAATTTTTGAACTTGAATTTATGTACGCATGTAAGAAGTTATACTTTTATCTAGTTAAATAAAGTTTATTTAAATATCATGATAAATAATACATACCATCAACTAACCTCAAATTCTACAAACGTACTCAAAGTAATATGTAAAAACCATTTTTATGACTATCGTGAAGTTGGTAACTTTTTTGAAAAACTAAAATGTTGACCAGCTCACTTCAGGGTGTGGGTTTTTCGTGACGGTATGCGCGCGCATCGTAAAAATTTACTCTCATCGTTTTTCCATAACGCGCCAAAAGAAGTATTACTTTAAAAAAATAATAAATCTTGTACTATGATATATTCGCACTTTAAATATCCGATTACTTCCTGGGCGGTTGACCTTCCAATCATAAAGTGTATCGCTATCTCGAGCAATGTTAACTTTATGATATCAGAACAAAGAGGCATCGGAAATCCTCCGGCGGTCGGGCGTTTTAGCACAACCATAAAAATATTACCTATACGCGCCGGTAGGGGGGGGACGATATGTGTTTATGAATACGGCAATAATAAGTCATGGCCATTTGTTGCTGTATTATTGTTCTTTTAAAAGTCAAGTACGGCACTATTGCTTCTGTCTATGTCGCGGCCTTACGGGTGATACTTAGTGTCCTAAATAAATCGACCCCAAAGTAGTTTGCTGATAATGTCATTAAAATAATTTTCTAAAATGTACCTGTAATCTAAATATATACGGAAAATTCAAGGAATACATAACTGATAAGCAAGATGGGTTAATTTAGAATTTAGAACAAAGTATAATCTGTAACATGCAACTTGAAATTTTCGTATTGAATAATTTTTTTAAAACGTTATTTTACCATACTCTAGTGATATTATAACCTATACGATAAAAAAATTTAAAACTATTCGCAATAAAGAAAGAAATCAAACACAAAAAGTACAGCTGAACAGAGAACTTTCTTCTCTTTTAGGAGTCAATTAATAAAGACTGACACTGTTTTTCCGTATCGCCTTAATTTGAACACATACTCTGCTTAGCTCGTTAAAGTTAATTAACTATTTCTATTTCATTAATAAATGGTAAATTTTTACACAAATGGCTGAAGTTTCTTATATTTCTGCTTATCCGGGCTTGCCCTTATGAATAAGCGAAAAGAAGTCCTGGTAAATATAGGAACTAAAAAGGAAAAATGTACCAAGTAATAGTAGAAAAAACACTTATTAATAAAATTAAAATCAGTTATTAATAGGTAAGGAATTTATTCATATTAAATCATTTAAACAGCTCAGCGGTTTGTGCATCGACTGTTGTAGGTGATAAGATTAACTGTTCAGACTGGTTTTATTTTTCGCGATATACAATAAAAAATAATCCTGCTACAATGTGTAGAATATACCGTTGTCACCCTACTTGCAAGCCGACCGGCCACCGTTTCACTCGCTGATATTTACCCAACCAATAGCACACATTTCCTAGTAATTCGCACATTCTCTACATCAGCAGTCGCAATCGATAATGACTCGACGTCTTTATACCTACCTCTGTTCTAAGTGGACGACTTCTGAGTAGATTCGGCCATATTTAGAATAGTCGTTCACTGTATTTGTTCGGGATCTAATTTGCTTATAGATTTTTTTTTGTATATTAAAGACACTAACAATATGAGGGACTCGTGGCTAAGTGGTCATCGAGTAGGTTAGGACATTACAAGTAATTCTAGCAGGTCCGCCTTAGGATGGGTGACCTTTCTTAACACATTGAGACGTGCTCTCCCAGCCACGAAGGGGTGTGCCTCGGAGAGCACGTTAAGCCGTTGGTTCCGGTTGCCATACGAACATCTGTGTCATTCGCATTTGGATATTTGGAGCCCTAAAACAGTCCGATAAACTAGTCTAACTACAGAACTTCGATTGGTACTTCGGTTGTGGAGGTCTGATGGCAATCGCTTCACGTAAAATATCGAAGTTCGGCCGCTTCGTAGTTAGACTGAAAGCTGACCCCAACTTAGTTGGGAAAAGGCGCCGAGGATGATGAAAGAATACTAACAACGTAGGTCACACATCACTAGTATTCTAGTTAACCCCTCCAGCTAAGCTAAATGCTTGTGTTAGGAGTGGGTTCACGTTCCCGGATCCCTCCTACTTAAGGCGCAGTACGGCACACCGTGTGGTTTTAGTCGGTTCGATTCCGACACAATACTCCATCGAAAACCCCGGTGGGGTGACAGCCCGAGGGGGTTTCCACTCGCACAAAACCTTGCTCGTGAATCACTCTGTCTATTGGTGAAAACCGCATGAAAATCAGTTTAGTAGTTTTTCAGTTTATCGCGAACAGACAGACAGGCAGACGCGTTGGGGGACTTTGTTTTATAATATGTAGTGATGTATAGAAATATATAAAATCTTCCATACACATTAACCAACTATTCTTTTATCTACAAGTGATGGTTGTTGTTATCAAAAATACTTAGGATTACATATTTCGGTAAAATCTTTTAAAATACATTCTTATTCAAAAACATGGTGAGGCCATGGATACTCTACTAAGCAAATTATTAACTAGTCGCGATATTAAAACCAAAAAATAAATAACAAAAGCTTTTAGTACATCACATCTTTTAACAAAAATAAAACGCCATCCCATTCCCCGTCTGCTCCACATTTTGTTTACTAAATTCTTCCATTATTAAAAAGATGTATTGCTAGTGACGTGCCACAGTACGCAGCCTATCGACATCGATAAAAATAAATGGCACGCGTACCCTCATTCGTTATTCTCGACGATTAGACAGTTAAAATGGTCGCCCGTTTCGTAACATGAGAAATCTTTTTCTATCATTAATTATTCTGACCTTTTTTTATGTAACTTTTTAGTAGTTTTCCGAATGCAATTTGCGTTTAATAGATAATGGACTGTATTGGATACTGATGGTTTATAATTTAGTAAACAGCAGCGATGGAAAGTGTTAGTATACACATATTTCAGCTCTATTCATTTCCTAAAACATTAAGTATTTTTAGGCCTTGTTTCCATGTTGCTTCAATTATTGAAGGGTTTTCTTTCAGTTCGTATGCAGTAGTTGAGTTGTAAAAATATAATAAGTACTTTATTTTCTTTTACCAACCCTTATTAATAGAACAATAAAATATTGAAACTAGGTAAGTCTATTAATAAAAATTTACAAATTACGTTTAAAGTACACTCACAAAATTTTCCCAACAGTTGTTCACTTTCTGTTTTATTCTGTTAATTTAGTTTTGAAATTTTAATACAGTAATAAATATTTGTCTGTGTTTGTTAAAATTCGACACTGTAAACTTTTCAAATTTTATACTGTGCCTGCAAATAAATGTTTTGATTAAATTTAAAATATATTGGCACCTATTAGTCACAATTGACTGCACGGATGGCGTAATGGTTTAAGTGGTCATCTCATTACTATGCCGCGCCGAGTGTTGTGGGTTCAAATCCCACACGGGACAAAACTTTGTGTGGTCCACAAATAGTTGCCCCGAGTCTGGGTGTTCTTTGTGTTCGTTGTTTGAATGTTTGTGAATATTCCTAATGCGGGAGCTATCTTTAAAGAAAAATACTATTATAGCAATATAGAGAATATTACAGTGACTTCCAAACCCAAATAATGTACTTACACGTACACTTATTTCCTGTCATAAGTCGATATTTAATGTTTATTATTTATAGTAAGCTAAGTGCATCAGTACTAGTACTTTTCTTTTATGATAGATAACCAATGATGACAGAGAAAGATAAAATCAGGAATAGGCGAAGTAAGATTTAACACTGATGGTTTCGAAACAGGTAGATAAGGTCGCAAGAGATGGAGGCTTCTCACTTGATCTCAATATCTTTCAAATTTGCATAGCAGAGGCAGAAAACCAAATATTCGTTAGACAGATTAACACTATTCCATTAGAATATTTACAAATAACATTGAGGCACTACCCGTTAATGCTTGAATATTTTTATAAAAAATACTGTTGATGAGACTGTCCATTTTACCCCTTACAAAAATATAATTATATCGGGCAGCGTGTGCCCCCTGCATTATGAAGCATTAGCATGCGCTCCGCGGCGTAGTATATTAAGATTTATTAACCCTATAAGTTAGGGTCTAAGTCCCTAGCTTAGCTCAACGTGTAATGTTTGATTATTTCGCCTTTTAGTACCGTGGTTTTAAAAATTTGTATTATTTTTACTTGGTTTCGTTGCATTCAAATAAACGATTACGTCACTAACTGAAAACCGGAATTATTTTCTTTACAGTCTCAATCAATCGCATTATAATTTGTTTAGGTTTAGAACTATGTATCACAATTTTTTTAAACTCTTTTGAAATCGTTGCTTTTTTTTCGAGTGATCGTACATGCAACTCCTGAGTAAATGACTTCAAGGCTAGTTGAGCTTAATAGATTACAAAAATAAACATAGGCTTATTTTAAAAAAAATTGTAAATATATTTTTGTCACTCAAATTATTATACTTATAATAAAAAGAAAAGAAATATATGAAAGGTAAATATTTATTCTAGTAAAAACAAAACATTGTACAACATATATTTACTGTAATATATCTGTGTTTTTAATACGTAACAAACAATTCATTTATATACTTATTTAAATCATTTAAATCATTATCTTAATATCTACATTAATACTACAACATTATTTACACAACATAGAATAGTATATACTTATCTTCAATTTTCAAATCTATATATATAATATCCGTGTTGGTACTACTGGTCGCGAACGATTAAATATTAGAGTGCTTGGAGATAATGATTAAATATTTGAGATATTTTAGTAAAAGTATTGTTTATGGTACTTCTGAGTTTTGAACTTAAGAAGTTAAGTTAAGTTAGTTATACACTGACAGCATTGTCATTTCTAAAAGCTATAGTCAAATAGAGTCGAAAATGGCACACTAACAAGTTTAAATATTCTATATAAAATGATAAGTACATAAATGTACATAGATAGCGTATCATAAAAAGCAAACTATAATTAAATTCTAACACTATTTTTTACGACGGGCCTATAGTTAGACTTATCTATTAACCCTCACGCTTCGAAAAACGTTAAATACAACATAATGTGCAAATACATTCTTCAAAAGCAATTTTCTACAAATATAGCGTATAATACTTTAAATATCAACATTGAAAATACCGTTTCACATTATCCTTCAGTCATTCACTCTTACCATTAAGATCATATCGTTATTACAGAGTCAATTCATTAATATTATTACAATGATGAATCACAACCAATGAGGGCGCGTCTGTTAACGAGGAGCGAACTCGTAATAAAATATTTTAACACCTGGACAAACTATATTGATCGACAGGTGTACTCTTTATCGATATGTCGATAATTAAAATTTATAGGTTTGCCTACACACTAAGATTCCTAATAGAGGGTAGATCTCTGATAGATGTTTGAAAATGTCATAAGTCACAAGCTGGATAGCAGATTTGGTGTGCTCCGTTCCAAAGGATATGGTCCAGATTTAAATGTAGCACTTGATGAGTCCTAATACAGTGCACACAAAAATAAAAATACAAATATAAACCGCATTTAATTATACAAATCACCTCCTCTCTCCTCTTTTTTTTTCTTTTTTTTATTGTATAGGGGGCAAACGAGCAGATGGGTCACCTGATTATAAGTGACTACTGGCGCCCATAAGCACCTGCAACTCAAGAGTCACAAGTGCGTTGCCGGCTTTTAAGGTGGGAGTAGGAGAAGGAGGGAGAGAGGAAGTGAGGGAGTGAGAGGGTGAGAGGAAGAAGGGGAGGAGAGGGAAGGGTGAGGGCCTCCGGTAACCTCACTAACTCGGCGAAAAACAATGCAAACATTGCTTCACTGCCGGTTTTTTGTGTTGCCGTGGTATCAATCCGGTCGATCCGACCCATATGTGCCGAAGCATGGCTCTCCCACGAATGATCCTCCTCGATTTTATCCTAATTTTTTTGCACAAAAATATTCTCTAAATTATATAAGAAACATTACACATCGTTTCCTAATGGCGGCTGGCATGACATTTTGACGTTCTTTCTGTCAACTAAAATTAACAGAAACGACTCTATGTTAATCCTAAAATCTTGTTTTGTGAATAGACAGTGGCGCCACTATCACACGCACAGGTAGTGTTTGTATCTTTATCTGAGTATGTATGTATCTTTAGCTAAAAGCACGCCGTCATGTGGTCCTATTGAAAAACTTGGAAAATATCGCGTTAATAAATTTGTGCAACTTAATTATATTAAAAAAGTATTTTATTTTTTTAATAATCTCACAATTTCTTTGCGATTTTTGATATAACTTCTGCACATAAGTCATTTCAAAACGGACCATCGCCTTTGTTTGAAAAGAAGTCCTTTAGTCGGCTCCATTGTGCGGTATGGTATTATCAAATCTCTGTTAAAACTATTTTTTAATTTGTGCGTCGCCGTGTTTTTTTTTAACTTCAAATTATATACTACTAGCAGCGCCCCGCAGTTTCACCTACGTGAGTCCCGATCCCGTGGGAATATCGGGAATATAAAAAGTAGCCTTTGCGTTAATCCAGGTCTACAGCTATCTACATACCAAGTTTCATCGCAATCGGTTCAGTGGTTTTTGCGTGAAAGAGTAACAAACACTTATCTATCCATCCATCCATCTAAACTTTCACATTTATAATATTAGTGGGATTAGTGGGATTATCTAGGTTTCCAATTTCCCAAAAATCTCTCCAGCAGTTTGAGCGTGGTCTAACAATCACACTCACACACATACACGCTTATACTTTCGCATTTATAATATTTCTAATAGGATTACATATACACCTTATAACCCCAATATTATTCATAACACATTACCTAAACCAGAAATTGCATCACATAAACACTTATCACAATAAAAGATAATGTTGCCGACAAAAAAAATACACCCTATAATCTGGCAACCCCATAATACGGGGATTTACTTGTGATTTAGCATTATTTGCCGCCATTTGCAATAAAATTGTATTGAGGATCAGTTGCGAGTTAATTTTGTTGGTTCAGGGGTGTGGTAGGGTCAGTGTTCGATTCCCAGGTGAGTTAGAAAATAAGAAATGAGTGATCATTAGTTTCGTTGACCTGTAATGGTTTTTCGTGGAGGGACTGTGCGTTACTTATTGGTGTGGGCTAAAATCTTTGTGAGAATTAATGACGGTTAGGATGAAACTGGATGCTGACCATTTCTCTTCTTTAGCAAACCTTTCAAACACGAAATATTTTTTTTTTTATGCTGAATTTAAACAAGGAATCCTTGGAAGTGTGAATATGATTGTAAATGCGTGAGTGTCGCCTTTTTCTTCTCGCAATAAAGACGCAGGACGACCCAGTGGCGTAACAATAGGGTGGCAGAGCGGGCAAAATGAAACGGGCCTATGACCTTAGGGAGCCCCCAGCCCTGACCCCAAGGCCCTAATCAAACGAGGCACCAAGAGTAAACTTGTGCCTCATCCGATGAATTAGCCACGGGCCTCAGATGATATAGTTACGCCACTGGGATGTTATAGTTACGAGCCTATTTAGGAGAGGCCCTGTCAATAAGCAGAGTCTCTCTTTCTCTCTCTCTCTCTCTCTCTCTCTCTCTCTCTCTCTCTCTTATATCTAATAAACTGTAAGTACTTAAAAAAATATCTTAAAAATGCGTGCAAAGAATTTTTATCGAGTCGAACAAAAACACAAAAAGAGATTTGAGTCTTTTCTCATATTGTCACGTTTCCTACGTATGACTCAGTTATAAAGATAAAATTACCATCAGTTTTTTTATATATTGAGTGACTACGTTGATTAAAACGTACCGAATAATCCCCTATACCTACCCTCCGTATGGTATAGCTGCTTGACATCAGAGTCGTGCCAATTAGCCGCGGTCTTGTATAAGTCGGAGGTATTTCCATCCAGCGGCTCCCATTAGACAAACACAAGAAAGTTATGTGTGTGAAGGATGTCATGCTTGACAGAAGAGGATTAAGCAGTTTCATGTGTTGCTGTTTATATTCTAAAATTTACCACCTTCGCTTTTTTATCATTTTAAACAAACATTCTTAAACTAAAATTGCAAAAAAATATTAAGGTTTTTGACAATATATTATACGACATTAACGACAACTAACCTTACTACCAGCGACATGCAAGGTGTCGTTTTAAATCCCGGACAAGATGATCTTTAACTTGTGTAAATTTTAAGTTCGCTCTAGGTTTTCTTACATTTTCTTCCGTTAAATCCATTTCTATTAAGGACGTTTACCGTTGCTGACAATAGGAAAATCAAACAAGTATATCCCCGACTAGTGCTGCCTCAGGGAACCTTTGGATGTGAAACATCTATAGCCGCACGTAAACGCGTCGCTATATGAAAGTTTATATATACAGTCTATATGCAGTAGTGTGTACGGTGTGGCGACGCGTCGCCATGCGCAATCGACTGTGCGATTCTCTCTTTTGATTCGACTTTTACAAAATAATGTCGATGTTTCACATCTGCCAGGCGTCCCGTGACGGCTCACATTTTTTTTAAACCTACAGAAGAATAAATCTAATTAATGTCTGAAGATGAGGACACAAACCCTAGGCTTCATTACCTACCTACTAAGGAGCGAAGTTCTAAATATCTTAATTTCTCTTTTACACCTTTATCTATTACTGAGAAACAGACAACGAACAATTCTGTCTTCACTTTTTGACATACACAACCCTAAAAAGCTATGGTATTTGCAATCACGAAACATGTTCAGTGTTGCCACTAGCCGATTTACGATTTTCCACTAAATTTGGTACGACCAGTTAAAACAAACTCCCACACAACTATCCCCGACACCTAATTATTCTTTCCCCTCGGTTACCCCATAGTGTAATCCCTGTTCTATATTGACTTTTAAATCCGCCGCTTGCCGGCAGGGGGCGCCAGCTGCTCTGTTATTAATACGGATTACGACGCTCAATTAAATACGTGTTTGGGTTTATGCAGGCCTAATATTATGGTATGCAGATGATAATTTATTTATATGATTTTTGGTTAGTGCTTAGAAAAATGTAATGTTATTATATTTTTTTTTACCATACGAACCACGTCCAAATATTAAGTCTCCCTTCTTTTCCCCTACTGAACCGATTAGACTTGTCAATCTGTCAAATTGTTATAATAAAATTGTATTTGTTTAATCTTGTAGTCACACTTAATGGATATTTTTGTATGAGTTTTGCTTCAGAATAAAGAAATCAGTTGGGGAGCCTAACTAGGCCTATGTCACTCGAACTACTTGCGCGTGCTTTATACCTTTTTTTTTATTTTATAGGGGGCAAACGAGCAAACGGGTCATCTGATAGTAAATGACTACCGCCGCCCATGGGCACCTGTAACTCAATAGTCACAAGTGCGTCGCCGCCCTTTAAGGTGGGAATAGGGGAAGAGCGGGAAGACGGGAGAGGGGGATTAGAGGGGAGGAGAGGGGGAGAGAGGAAGGATGGGAATAGGGTAGAGGGCAAGGTTAGGGCCTCCGGTAACCTCACTCACGCGGCGAAAAACAATGCAATCATTGTTTCACGGCCGGTTTTCTGTGAGGCCGTGGTATCGAGCGGAGTCAAGCCGGCCCATACGTGCCGAAGCATGGCTCTCCCACGTAAAACTACCGGCCGCTGGTCCGCCGACGGACCTTATACGCAGTGTCGGGTAGTGGGTTGCCGACAGCTGTATCACGCGCACACGCTTTTATGTTTTAAGTACAGAAAAGTTTTTTTTTTTTTATGGTATAGGTGCAAACGAGCAGACGGGTCACCTGATGGTAAATGACTACCGCCGCCCATGGGCACCTGCAACTCGAGAGTCACAAGTGCGTTGCCGCCCTTTAAGGTGGGAGTAGGAGAAGAGGGGGAGGGGGGAAGAGTGGGAAGAGGGGGGAGAGGGGAAGGACGGGAATAAGGGAGAGGGAAGGGTTAGGGCCTCCGGTAACCTCACTCACGCGGCGAAATGCAATGCAAGCATTCCTTCACGGCCGATTTTCTGTGAGGTCGTGGTAATGAGCGGAGTCAAGCCGGCCCATACGTGCTGAAGCATGGCTCTCCCACATTATTGTATTTAATATTGTAAATTTTGTTCATAGTGACAATTGAGATGGTTGTTTATGTGTAGTATAAGAATGTGGATATACAGATACGTAGATACGATGTGTCTAGAGAGGAAATAAAACCCAATTAGCACTATTTATGAAGTTATAACAAATAATCCTTTAAACCCTATTTGCCATTGTTTCTATAATATTATTTATTGAAACTTTTCGTAAGATTTTCCACAATACAGCTTAATAATCGGGATTTTAAAAAAGGGAAGAAGTTTATTCATTAATAAATACTTACATGTAGGATTTTTGTATACTAAAACTTTGGAAATGAAAAATAAGCGTTAATTACTTAATTTACACAACAATTTTCTTTTATAACAAATATATTGAAGAGGTAACCCAAGACACATTTTAAAGCCGTCAAATCAAATCTTTTCATGGCGTTGACTTAGAAGCTTGATTTTTTTACACCTTCCAGGGACCGCAGACATGAGTATTTGGTATTCTTTTTAATATGGCTATTATTTTTATATTATTTTATGGGTTCCTGCGAAAAAGGATCTTGACAGACTGACAGACAGAGAGACAGACCAAAGAGTGATCCTATAAGGGTTCCTTTTTGTCCTTTTGAAAAACGAAACCCTAAAAACGCGAAAATTCTTAATACTACAGAATATTAAGAGGGTGTAATTGGCGATTATTCTTTGCTGTGCTGAGTTATCATTCTTTTGGTACAAAAGAAGGTACAGCACGCCAGTGGTCCTATATAAATTTGAAAAATCCTACCTTGAGTGGAAAAATTACTTATTTTCAAAAGTAATTTTTCCACTCAAGGTAGGATTTTTTAATTACTTATGAAAGCTATTAGTGGCATGTCGATTGTACATGTTAAGAAAATGAAATTCACTCTACACAAACTTCTTTACTAAAAATAATATATTTCCTATTGTAACCTTAAATGATGTATTCAAAAATCCTTTTAACGCACTCCGCCTCATTAATTATCACTCTCCATCACAATACGATCCCTCTTGAAAGAAACTGTTCCATTAACAAACATGGTACGGGGTTCCTTGGTACATGCCGCCCCAAACCAATGTTGGACAGCTACACGCGAATGATATTAAACCTCCCTGGAGACTTACTGGGCGGGTATGTGGCCCTGGTACTCTCCATACAGATGTCTTGCTTTGTGGGGTGATAAAATAATAATATTGTTTTAATATTTATGAAGTATTTTATGGTGGTATGTGACATAGAAACCACCTTAGTCATGGTTCTATTTTTTACACGCTTTATATTAGCTTCATTTGTATGTATGTTTGTAACCGACTCCTTTAGGCACGATTTTGACCCACTTTAAACGGCCAGATTTCATTCAAATTTTGCAAACCTGTCAAAGACTGATGACAATGCAATAATTGGATTAAATTTTTTATTTTTTTAATTGAATTTTCTATAAAAGCGCGTTTTTTTAGTTTTTTAAAATATAATTATTACATGATATACTTTGTTTCTATAATAATAATAATTAGTGATCTCAGAGGTCAGAATTCGTACACATAGTTCATTAAATTATTCATAATAAAAAGTAATGCCACCATTACAAAGTAACTATTTTCTTATCTGTGCTAATGCTCTTTAGTACTAATAAAACCTTTTAACAAAAATTTAACCAACGAAAGAAGAAAGGAACTGAAAAGAGAAAAATAATTAAAAAACAAACTTGTTAGCCTAACTAAACTGTAGTGTTGGCACAATACACGTAATCCCACTAATATTTTAAATGTGAAAGTTTGGATGGATGGATGGATAAATGGATGGACGTTTGTTACTCTTTCACGCAAAAACCACTGAACCGATGGCGATGAAACTTGGTATGTAGATAGGTGGAGACCTGGATTAACACATAGGCTATTTTGCATCCCGATATTCCCATGGCCCTGGGACTTACGCGTGTGAAACCGCGGGGTGCATAGTTCTAGTTCATTATAAACATATTTTTTGAAAAATGACAAACTAATTATTATTTCACTTTCTCGTGCCGCTGGGGTCTTCAAATTTATAATATTCAGAAAGGTGTTTTTTTTACAAATTTCGAGTAATAAAGACAAAATCATGTTTTATAGAGTTCAATGATGATTCCCGCTCACCACCCGCCCCGCATCCGACCCGCGCACGCTTTCAGTGTGTTATCCATACTCCATACAAATAAATAAAATTGAAGTGTCTGTTTGTAATGTCAAAATAATAGGTTTTTTTAAGCTTATACAGTTATGCACGATACCTATTACTAAAAATTAGGTTTTTCAATTTTTGTGTCTATCTGTCTGTTTGTTTCGGCTAATCTCCGGAACGGGTGGACCGATTTCCACGGGACTTTCACAGGCAGATAGCTGGTGTTATATGGAGTAAGTTAGACTTCTTTTATTATGGAAAAAGAATTAGGGATCCGCGCAAAATATACAAATAAGTACACCCGAGCGAAGCCGCGCGGGAACTGCTAGTCTTCCATATAAATACAAGGAATTAGACCCGCCGCGCTCCCGTCCTGACCCGCGCACACTTTATGTGTGAATTACGCTTTACACTACTAAAATATACAGGTAGGTAACTAGTAGATATATGTAGGTACTCCCGTCTGACCCGCGCCCGACCTGCGCCGGCTTTATGTGTGAATTGCGCTAAAGAGATGTACAATTACATAAGTCATAAACTGCAAAAGTAACTTTGTAATTACATATCAATTACATGGGATTACAAGGTTACTATATACCTTGTTATATTATACCATAACAAAATAGAAAATTCAGGCTTCTAGCTTTGTCCACAACGAAGTTACAGGAGGTGTCGAACACGTCCTGAATAGCTTTGAAAAAGGATGGTACGGCCGTGCCTTTGGTCTTTTGCTCTACTTGGCAACTGACTATGTTTGGCATAATACACTATTATTGACAGGCCTGTTGGTCTAGTGGGTAGTGACCCTGGTTGCTGAGCCAGAGGTCGTGCCCAAATAATTGTAAGATGAGTACGATCATTTGTTCTGTTTCTGGATGTAATTTATCTATAACTAGCTGTGCCCGCGACTTCGTCCGCGTGGAATAGTATATTTATATCGAATCAACAGCCTAAAAAATAAGTTTCAAACTTCTAGCTCTAAACATACATTTCCATACAACTTTTCATCCCCACCCTTCAACCCCTTACACCCCTTTTTTTGCATTAAAAAGTAGCCTATGTCCTTTCTCAGGCTCTAGACTATCTGTGTACCAAATTTCATTTAAATCGATTCAGTAGTTTTGGCGTGAAAGAGCGACAGACAGACAGAGTTACTTTCGCATTTATAATATTATTATAAAGATATGGAATAACTAAAATATTAACTTTTAAACTTTCGTGTTCCATGATATAATTATGTATTTACTCGGGAATTAACGTGATCACGAAAAAGGTATTACATACCTCTGAATTGCCTGAGTTTCGACCAGGTTGCACTGGCCGTGGTCACAGGCTGACTGGCTCAGTGGTGCACGCCCTCCGTCTCGTCGAGATCGTGAGGTAGAAGGTTCTTCATTCACCCGCATATTTTCGATATTTTTATCACTGGATTCCACTGGTCGAAACGTCAGGCAATTCAGAGGTATGTAATATCTATTTATTTCGTGATCACGTTAATTACTTTGTAAATACATAATATTTAAGAATGTTTAGTAACAGTCTGGTTACCATAGGGCTCTGCGTAGTTTGGGATCAGACGGCCGTGTGTGAGGTGACTCAAGTTATCATAGTTATTAACATTATAATCCTGATCAGTTTACTTCCACCCACACCACGGCAATGCCACGTGACCTTGTCTATGACGTCATTCCTGACTGTATAACAAGTAGTTGAGATCGTTATAGCAGTTTCAGTAGTAGCAGCAGAACGTTCTTTTAAAATCAGTAGTCGCCAACGTCCATACCATGTTGAATACACCGGTTCTCGTCCGATCACCGAAGTTAAGCAACATCGGGCGTGGTTAGTACTTGGATGGGTGACCGCCTGGGAATACCACGTGATGTTGGCTTTTTGCATTTCGATAGCCATTTTAAATTTTACTTTTCGATTTTAAAATTAATGACAAATGGTTATCGATTTTTTAAAATTATTATTACGTGGGTCACACTGAAAGTTTTGAGAATAGGCCAGTAAGAAAAGCAGCCGATGAAAAATTTATTTAAATTTCGAATTAGGAACCCTTTGGGAATCTGTAGATGTTTAATGATTTCATAATATATGTCATTTGTTTTTACAAATTGGCGGCAATTTAAAAAGTGTATGTCATGCATCGAAATTAGTTTGACTAGATACAAGTTTCGCTCTCAATGATTTATTACGGCTTTCGTTGCGGTCTTACTCAACAACAATGTTACGATAGACTTCGATTGGCATTTCATTATTAAGCCCCATCTCGTGCCTCTGGTTACAACTGGTTTAATGAGCTTAAATGTGGTCGAAGCAAACTCACTGATGATTCTCGAGAAGGACGTCCTTCTACGGCGACTACTGAAGATAACGAGTGCTGTGCGGCTACTGATAGAAGCTGATACATGGGTGACATATCAACAGATTCAGGCAGCTTTAGGTATTGGTATGAGTCAACTGCTCACTGCTTCAGTCAATGGTTCCATCACATGCGACGGTGTAAGGTAAAGAAACGGAGACTACTTCGAAAAGCAATAAACATATTAACAGGCTTCTATAACATTCCGTTTTTATTTTCTAAAAACTTTCAGCGTGATCCCTATAATGTTCTTTGATGTAAGTTCCTTTTCACCTAAAAAAAACTTTTTATTAAAAAAATAAACCGACGAAAGAAGAAACGAACTCAAAAGCGAAAAATTGCAGAACGCGCAGAACATGAGCATTTGCTTGTTTGTAACAAGCAAAATTAATAATTCCGTAAAATTAAATTATGGCAGCGAACGTGTCCTTTTGCTGAAATGTTTTTTTTTCTTTTTTTTTTAAATACTCGGCGCTGACTCAAAATTATTTAGGTATTTACATTAGTGTAAAAGTTTAGTTAGGCTTTTTTTTACAAGTTTATTTTTTGTGGCTGTAATATGTGTAATAATAATTAAAAGAGACTTAATATGTTATATCATTTGCCTTTCGTTTTTAAACCCTTATGGGTGATACCACCCCGGGGCTATCAGTGAGGGTCGCACTGAAACCGACTAAAATCACACGGTGTGCCATACTGCTCCTAAACAACCTACTTTAACAGTTCATTGTTATAAATATTTAAACAACTATATTTAATTACGTTTTCTCATTAAGAGTTTGAAAAAAACGTGTGAGATGTTTTTGGGACCACCAGGTTTGAACGAAGTTCCTCTTGCATTTTAAGTTCAACTGCATAGTTGTATTTCCTATAAAAACGTAATATTACAAAAAGAAAATATATTTAAAAAATTACGATTTTACAAAAAACTTCCGGTCTCCCTGGTTCTGTATTTAATGGATTGAATAAATTGTATCAAAATATGGTAAATATTGTAAAAACTCGAAATTAATATTGCACCATCTGTGGAAGTTGCCCGAACTTATATAATGGATAATTAGTATACAACCAACATCAAATGACATTATTACATATATAGATACAAATAAATAAAATTGAAGTGTCTGTTTGTAATGTCAAAATAATAGTTTTTTTTTAAGCTCATACAGTTATTTACACGATACCTATGCCTAAAAATCAGTTTTTTTTATTTTTGTCTGTCTGTCTGTTTGTTCCGGCTAATCTGCTGGAACTGCTAATACATTATATATGTACACAGTATTTTTAGGCCCAAGCTACACAAAGCTTGTACTGTTCGGTTCTAAAACACGAATGAACATAGATACCACAATCACCCGCGTTTATAGCTAACAGTCGTAGCGTTATGTTACGTAGCGTACACGCTATATAACATATCTTCCTCAAAAAGGCTACCAAAGGCAAAAAGAATTTTTCAAATCAATAAGCACTCAAAAAAATGTTAAACCGACTTCAAAAAACACTAAGAAAGGGCACTGAAAAGTGAATAAATTAATATTTTAGAAAAAAAACAAAAACCGAATTCAAGACCTACATGAACAAACTTCTAAAAAAAATTGGTTGTCTGTAAAGTCGGTTTACAGACGATAATTTTACGTGATAACGTCATACAAAACAGTGGAAGAGAGATAGATGCGTCACAAGCCGAACGCTTAGGCCGATCTTTATCGCTTGTTCCGCGCTCTCGCTTGCACGCGCGGCTCAAGCGGAACGTGACAATGAGTCATGCTTTTTCATGCGTGCAGCCGGCTTCATCGATTTATAAGACGTGATCACGTCAATAACCAAAAAGTCATCTGTGTACCCATATTTTTTTTTTTGGTTTTGGTGATTTTTTCAAAAAGGGCTGAATTAATTTCGATAAAATTTATATGGGACCACCTCTGAAGTAAGAACTACCAAACAAAAAATAATCATCAAAATCGATTTATAATTGGCGGAATGATCGCGTAACAAACATACAAAAAGCATACAGTCGAATTGAGAACTTTATCCTTTTTGAAGTCGGTTAAAAAGAAATAAACTCTTCTACTTTATGATACTGGTATAGACTATAAATAATCCAGTGCTGTTTAGAGCTAAGCTCTTTGAATTAGAGCAAGACGTAATAAACCTGCCTTCATTCAATTTCCGCACTTCCTGAGCCAACGGATTACGAGACGCCTCCGGCGAATAATTATCTTTTCATAAGTATAAACGAAAACTTTTGTTTCAAAGTACGACGACAATTATTTATTAAGATGAATGAAGAGATTTGAAATTGAAATGTTTTGACAGTTGCAACTGGTTGATGAATTCATACTAGATATTGCTTGGTGGTCGAATTTCGACCTTCATTCATTTTTACCACAGCCGGCCGTCCGTCCGTCCGTCCGTCCGTCTGTCCGTCCGTCCGTCTGTCTGTCAGCACAGCTCGCTGGGGACGGGATCGGGATTCCTCTACTAGAAACGTTTTTTTTTTGTTTTTATTTGCTCGATCTTAACATGGCAACAGAAGAACAGTGAACAGAGATGCAACGCCGATTTCGTGCTAATGTTTCAATTTTAAAATCGAATTATTTATTTAAAATATCAAAATTAATGTTCATTAGTTCCAAAAAAAAATGGTGTACAAAGCAATTAAATAAAACTAACGGTTCCCCGCAGTTTCACCCACGTTTATGGTCACTGCTCCGCTCCTAAGGACCGTAGCGTAGTAATACATAGCCTATAACCTTTCTCAACAAATATCCTATCCAAGACAAAAAGAATTATTGAAATAAAAAACTCTTCTGCTTTACTATATTTTAATAGTATAGATAAATAGTATTTTACATTTTGAGGGAATTACAAGATTTCTTTGAGCAAATTAGCAATAAACTGGCTGGAGCAATGAATAGACTGAACTTTTCGGGAAGACTTGGCAAAGAGAATAAGACTAATTATGCCAAACGCACTCTTTATATCTCTCACCTACCGATGAAGTAGAAATCCTCAAATTATTAAAGAAAATCGAAGTAGGTCGTAAATGTGTCGGTATCTTCTTAAATCTGGCAAAAGCATTTGACACGGTCTGTCACCCATGATTGAAAAAAAAATGGAAATGTTATGAATTGGAGGTTTAGCACTAAAGTGGTTTAGGACATACACGGAGAAACGTAAATAACGTATATATGTACGTGAATACATCAGTAATTATACGGATATTGCTAATGACGTTCTTCAAGGTAGCATTCTGGGACCTGCGCTCTTCCTGGTATACATCAATATATACCTATGCTCACTTAAATTACATATAGAAACCTGGTGTTCCTGTCCTAGTGGCCTCTCCAATCACAGGAAATACAGAACATTCGTCGTCGTCGTCTCAGTCCCGTTCCCTATCCGAGACATGCGGTATCCCTTACCCTAGGTTACCTACCCTATCCATTTTTCGTTAGACAAATTCCTTCTTCCTTCTTTCCTGTTTTAAAACCACTACATTCCTGCTCCAACTCTTATACCTGTGTAAAGTGAAAATATATATTTTTTTTTTATGCACTAACCAAACAATTAAAAATGTAAAAATTAAAGTATATATAGTAGGAAATTAGGTCAATAGCCGACCGACTCAAGCGAGTAGTCTATTTCTGCTTCTATCAGTCTATATTGAGTCACTGAGATAGAAGCTTATCTAATAAAAGGTAACCTTGTCATGTTTAAACTCGGTGAATTTTTCAAAAAAAGTACATTAAACTCACCAAAAAAAAAAAACATTTAGATCATTAAGCTGTTGGTTCGGTTAAATGATTTTAAAATTATCTTAAAGGCTTCAAGTATAGTCTATAAATGAATATATACCATGTAAACGTTACCGCGATAAAGTCCCAACATGTATGTATAATTTAAAAAAAAACATTGTCGGAAATCGAGAAGAAGTTCGCTGCCAACTGGAAACTCTCTTTTTTTTAAATCATTTGAACATAGAACGACATATTTAAAACCTATATAGCATATAACTCTCTTCAGTATTATTTACGTAGACATTCTCCACACACAGAAGCGCACACACATACGTACCGCTACATAGCGATACCGGAAGGAAGGCGGGCGGGGCATACAGTAAGGATTACAGTTATCTGATCCGATAGTATCGATAGTTTCGACATCTTTTAATTAAACTTTTACAACTTTCACTCAAGTTTGTTCAAACATATATCTATTCTCTGTTCTAAAATTAGGTATATCATACCTACTTTCTGTCAGCACTTGAGAATAAAACTCTGCACGTAAAATATTAATATCGTATTTTATAACGTCCTTTTAGGAATTATTTTATTTCCATGATTCTCGTAAGAACACACACAGGGAAAGAGGTATTGAATTTGTCAAACAAATTCTTGTTTTAACGAAAGTTACTAATACTAAATCGGAGTACAAAAATATTTGTTTTTATTTCAGAATGAAGGAATTTTATTTAAAACTCCTTAAAATCCTAGAAACATGTTAATGTAAGTTCTTAAAGTGGAAATCACAGAACTGAGAAGTTCTTAGTTCTGTGGTGAAAATACATAATATAATGTACATTGTGCAAGTTTCTCACTTTGAATGAAACAACAAAATCCATAAACGACAAGTAGGTTTAGAATAACATAACAATTCAAGGAATTATTTGTTTGTGATTATCTATATATACTCTTAACATGTAATCATATCACATAGCGTTTATTACTTTTTAAATTGTTTAATTGGTGTCTATTGATTTTACTATAAATTTCTTTGTGGCCCCTAAAGGCATTATGCCATAGTCCACTCGCCTAGTGTGGATTGGCAGACTTAAATCCGACGAGAAAATCATATAACGCTTTCAAATATAGGTTCTCTTAACTATGTTTTCAAGTTGTTCTTCAATATTAACAAATAATAATAGTTATAAACGGACTATGACGTAAAGTAAACATGTCACAAACTGGGGTATAGATGGGTAACACAATTAAATTCATTTCTCTAAAAGCATGTAGAACTCTTCAAACTCGATGACAGTAAGATGAAACTATAGTTATTTTAACCATATATCGATGACAAACTATGTAGATATAGAATATAACTTTAACGATTATAATAGGATATTTATAAAAATTAAAATGCTGAAACGCAAAACTTACACAATAAGGAGATATAATTATGAGTGACATACTATATGGTACAAGGAAAATGCATTTAACAAAACCAACTTTGTATAAAATATATAGAACTTACGTTTTTCTCCTTCCAACTCATTTAAAATAACTTCCTTATATTGCTTTACACTGTCTGTATCGGTGGGGTGGTGAAACAGGATAAGGAATGGCAATCCTTCTTCAGTAAGCTCTTCAGCATTTTCAAAAGTAATCTCTCGAACTAAAGGTATGCACATCTCTTGGGCCCACTTGTATAACTCTTCGAAGCTTAACAAAGATCCGCGGAAGGTTTCATCTGGTTCTGTTGAACTCTTCCTATCTGTTCTAAAAACTACTATTGGCTGGCCTGGTGAATGAAAACGTAAAGTTAAAAATTCAGTTTCAATTATAAAGAACTAATATTATAAAGGTGAAAGTTTGTGAGTATGTATGGATGGATGGATGTTTGTTACTCTTTCACGCAAAAACTACTGAACCAATTGCGATGAAACTTGGTATGTAGATAGCTGGAGATCTGGAGTAACACATAGGCTACTTTTTATCCCGATATTCTCACGGGATCGGGACTTACGCGGGTGAAACCGCGGGGCGCAGCCAGTATACCAATAAATTACAACAAACTAGGTTATTGACCTATAAAGATTTGGCACGACTAGTTAAAGAAATATAAACATACAGGCTGTAAGTAGCCGGCGTAACGAAACACTTATACAAACGTCTCTCTGTGGATACTTGTCATGATGCAAAAGTTAGTTTGCTGTAAACATGCAAAATTAACGATTTATAAAGGTTACGTACGTAGCCGTACATTTCGTAGCGCAGCCGCTACGTAATGTACGGCTACTAATGGTACTAATAAAAAGAGGGTCACAAAAAATACATATAAAAAAATAATAGACCATCGACTGATCGGTCTATCACCACCATTTAGTACCTAGAGATCACACTTGACAGTTAACCAGAAATCCTGAAAACAACCATAGTCCATAAAGCAAAAATGGCATTATGGATAACCTGACGCATGGCTTGCTACGGCAAATGGGGACTCCAGCCCAAAATTGCCTTATGGCTGTACACACGACGATTGTAAGGCAAATCAGTAAAGTCAATCAAACGAACAAAACAAATTGAACAGCCTACAACGTACGGCTTGTTTAATGGCGTGCGCCAAACGGTGCGCCATCTT
Organism: Euplagia quadripunctaria; assembly: GCA_963859945.1. Taxonomy (NCBI): domain Eukaryota; kingdom Metazoa; phylum Arthropoda; class Insecta; order Lepidoptera; family Erebidae; genus Euplagia; species Euplagia quadripunctaria. The sequence goes on from OY982583.1 coordinate 12,808,616, forward strand.
CGACACCATTTAAAGCTCTAAACGGACTACTAAGCCTTCAGCATCCATGTGAAAAAAGAAGCTACCAGAATTATACACAGGATATGTATACAAACGAATCCAAAGTGGCAATCACGAACACCAAACTCAGTTCCTTTGCCTGCCAGTTAATTATTGCATATTTTATTTGTTTCGTTATTACTTTAAAACAGGATCAGTGGCATTCTGCTGTTAATTTGCACTGGAATCACATTGTCTAAAATATTATTTTGATTCAAAACAAAACATCGACACACGCTTATCCCATCACTACCGCCTGCTGGGGTGTACGCTTGCGCGCGTATGTATCGAGCGACGTCCTATATACCGAGATATCTACTACATCCCTAGTACTGCTTTCTACGCAAGACATTCAGCGATACAACCTTTGTTCTGTATTGCCGGTGAAGAATACTCACTGTTCTTTGACGGCGATTTTACAGCACATTTTGAACGTAATATAAGAGATCTTGTGAAGACTAGAGTGTTAGGCGTCCATTACACGGTAGGTTTTGCTGTCAGCTCTTTAATAACTTTTTTTATAAAAAATTGCAATTGTTATGTAAATTAAGTACTTAGCACTTATTTTTCATTTCCAATGTTTTAGTCTACAAAAATCTTACATATGTTTTATTTTTATGTAAAGATTATTAACCTTCTTCCCTCTTCTAAAATCTCTATTGAACAGTATGGTGGAAAATATTCTAAATCTTACAAACAGTTTTAATGGGAAAGGTTCATTTTTTAATTACATTAATAACGCTGCCGGACTTTTTTTCTATTACTTTATCTACATTCTTATATTGCACATAAACAACCATATCGATATTCACTATGAATTTTTCAATATTTAAATAATATGTCAATACAATATCGAATTGCGTTTTTCGTACTTTAAAAAAGCGTGCGCGCGCGATGCAGCTGTCGGCAACCCACTGCGCGAGACTGCGTATAAGGTCCGCCGGCGGACGAGCAGCCGGTAGGTATTCAGCGGGGGCAAGTACATCGAGTGACATAGGCCTGATATTAGTATTAGTAAAGTATATGCACTTAGGTATTGATACATCATCATCTTCCTGCCCTTCTCCCAATTGTCATTGGGGTCGGCGCAATGTATAATATTGCTAAGGGTTTTGGCTGGATTTTTTTATGGCCTGACGCCAACACTTCTTGGGAATGTGATCGTTTTACGACGGGAAAGAAGGAAGAAGGTAAATTGGATAAGATAAGTAAGGGATACCACAAGTCTCGGATAGGGAACGGGACTGAGACTGCAGTAGCTCGCAAAGGCCGAGGTGACGTACCCGAATGTTCTGTATTTCCTGTAATTGGAGAGGCCACTAGGACAGGAACACCAGCTAACCACTATATTGATACGTGAATAGAATTCTTTGTACCTGTTTTTAGCAAATTTGAGGAGGACGATCGTGAAATTTGGTATACTTAAAGTGTATCTTGTAAATTTAAAAATAATGTGAAAGTGTCGGAAGGTCTATACGATGATGATGATGATGATGGTCTATAGGTCTGTACTTTGAAAAGTTAGGTAAACATTAAAATTTTAATGAATTATGAAGAGAGTTGTATGTAGGTATTGAATTTGACGGACACAAGAGCAGAGGACGACCAAAGAAAAAATGGACGGTCTTAATGAGGATATAGCTAGAGAGGGTGAAATGACAAATGATAGAACAAAATGGAAGACAAAAACATATAACAAATAAAATTGGGGAAAGGATAGCAGATGATGATGACGATGTTAATATGATATATTTTTAACCGACATCATAAAATGTGAAAGTTTTCAAGTCGCTGAATTTTTGGAGGTTACTCCTTAAGAATCGATTTTCATATAATGCGCCCGGTATGAAAAAAATATGAAGAGTAAAATTTAGTGATCGTAGGGCAGCGTAACGCTTTAACGCTTTATTGTGCTTTTTGTGCTTTATTGGAGTTTACTCCTCAAAGAAAGACGCGTGTAATATGTGTATTTAACTTTATGATATATATATGTTTATGGAATATATAGTATACAGCGTCTAGAAATGACGTATATATATATAGAAGAGAGAGCGGGAGAGAGGGGGAGAGAGAGAGAGAGAGGGAGAGAGAGGGGGAAGAGAGAGAGAGAGAGTGAGAGAGGGGGGAGGGAGAGAGAGGGGGGGGAAAAGAGAGGGAGAGAGAGAGAGAGAGAGAGCCTCCAGGAAATTGTAAACTCCAGTCGTGCGTCGGAGCTGACACACACTTTTTTTTTTTCATACTTGTGTACATCATAGTAACCAATTGTTTTTTTGTTAGAAAGAAAAGGTCCTCATATGAGATCTGATATAGATTTGGGGAAGTTTTGAGATGAGAGAAAATGGAATGGGAAGCAAACTCTTCTATTTGCATGCGCATCTGTACGGTGTAGGTATGGGTGTGTATACCTAAGTGCTTATGACGAGAATTAATTCAGAGAATTATGATTCCTCTTTGTTATTAGTGAGTTAATTATTTAAAAGGAAGTAAATAACAACTATCAGAACACGCTATAAATATTCATCTCATATCAGATCAAAATATAATCATCTTATGCTTACATTTCTCAATGCAATTTTGTGATGTTCTCAATGCATTTTTTAATACTTTAATTTAGATTTTTATTTTTAAGCAAATTGTAATTCTGTTACTCGAACCCAAAAATAAAAACAACTGTAAAATCTCCTGTACTAAGTCACATGGTTCTAAACCTGAGGCTGCAACTGACCATTTATTTTAGAAATATACAATACCCTCCCGCGAATCGAACTCACTACCTCAATAACACGACATACGAGTAATCGTATCCATTATACACAGCTCACCTAGCCAATTTCAGAAGACTAACTTATGCACCAACGATTTTAGAGTCCTTTCTTTTAAACCTCACTCCCTTCGAAGTTACATAACTAAAATACAGCGATGTAATATAACTAAAATAGTGAACGATAAACGCTTAACTTCGTCGTGTCGTTCGATCGAAGGGTGATTGAAATTTACGATCGGTACGCGCGGCGCATACTGGTTACTGAGTCAAAGGGATACTGAGGATACTACAATATCGTGTTTATTATAAAGAGTTTCAGTTTTTTTGATATGGTATTATTAAATACCGTTAAGTGCACTAAATGGTAGATATTTATAAAACAAATAGAACCAGACTGGAGAAGTAGCTCTACAAGAAACAAGTGGTTTACCTTTGACGGCTAAATAATATTTATAATGGACACCTAATGTATTATATTTTGACAAATAAATTTATCTAATCTAATTTAAAAAAAAAAACTATTAAGTAAAGGTGACATGGCATACAAACAGGTAATTACACATAGGACATGAGATATTATATTATTATTATTTTTTTACACAATTGGGCCACTGGACAGTTTATTAATAATTTGATGCAATGTTGATTGTTGACATAAAACTTTAAATTCTATTATAAATGTTATTTTAATTCTAATAATGATGTATAATAATAACGATAAGTACAGTTTATCTTAATTTCAAGTGATTGTATAATCTTATTGTACGCCTAATCAGGCATGTTACGGTTGTACTTATTTTAACTATAACATCGAATGTAATCATACCTGTAACAAACAATAAATAAATTATTGATTGATTTACTAAAAAAAAGAAAAAAAATCCTAAAAAATATGTGTAAATGTTTGTCAGATACATGAAAAACGATTTACGGAGTTTTATGAAACACAGATAGTGTAAAATAAAATAAAAAACCGGCCAAGTGCGATTCGGACTCGCGCACCGAAGGTTCCGTAAAATTTTTATTATATGATAAAACTAAAAATTTACGGTTTTCGCAATTTTTCCTGTATCTGTGCTATAAGACGTGCTTCGTACCAAATTTCAAGATTCTGAGTTCACGGGAAGTACCCTGTAGGTTTTGATTCCCTTGCGAGTATCGAAAATTTGCGGAAATTTGTGGCATAAACGGCTGTATGTTTTGATTGCGTTGGCTTAGAAGTTTGATTTTTTCACAGCTCCAAGGGACAGTAGACTTGAGTATTTATATAAATTCCAACTCGATACCTCCACGCGTCCCTGAGAAAAAGGGTCATGACAGACAGACAGACACTCGGACAGACGGGCAACAAAATGATCCTATAAGGGTTCCGTTTTTTTCCTTTCGAGTCACGGAACCCTAAAAACAGTCAGTCGTAGGACTGCACGTCAGAAGTGAAAACATAATGTATTTGCATATACATACATACACACACACATCTGTATATATATAATTAAGTTAAAAATAAAAAGTAGGTAATAACATATCTAAATGCATACATAGGGTACACTGGAAGTTCTGCGCTCCTGGCCGCTCATAAATGTTTGAATTTCGAATGTTATATTTTTTTTTAATATAAGAAACTCGGCTCCGTCTGACGAATTTTCAATCAGGTCACGTGTCCTGACGCGAGTTTAACATTTTTAACCCAACCCAAAAAGTGCACAACGCCGCTAAATAAGTTTTCACTTCAAAAATCTAAAAAATAAGTGTAAATGTTTGTCAGATAGGTACGTGAAAAACGGTTTACGGACTTTTATAAAACACAGATAGTGTAGAATAAAAAATGTGACATATCCGTTGGTGTGTTGGGGTTGATGTATGGATTGTGTTAAGGATTTACACAGAATATTTTTATTAGGATATTGCAATGCAGAGATGTTACGGATATGAAATTTCGGATCTGGATACGAATACGGATATATGAATAAAATAATACCGGTTTCGGATACGGTTACGGATATCTAATTATTTCGGATTAACCGATAGTTTCGGTTATGGATATTAGATTTTTAAGGAATTAAAACAGGAAAATACAGATAGGTAATGATTTGGCATTATTTCTAGGTTATCGTTTGGTAGTAAAATCACTTATACCTACACACAATATGTATTTGCATCTTGATGTAAGTATATATTATTGTAAAATAAATGATTTCGACTCCACCTCTATCCGAAATTATTCAAAACTTTTATATCGGTCCCGGTTACGGTTTCGGATAGATTTTTATTTCGGATATCCAATAGTTTCGGTTACGGTTACGGAGTTCCATAACATCCCTGTTGCAATGCCACAGGGAAGTACAATGTCAATTTAGCAATACTCTAACCTGCCTGACCAATGGCTGGCGCTGTTCAAGAACGATTTGTCTGCTACTAGTATAATAAAGTTCAAGAGTTTTTTTTTGTTTAATTTTTTTGTTTAATTGTTTGTTTAATCTCTGGAACTACCAAATGAATTTAAAAAAATCTTTTGGTATTGAATAGAGTATTCTTTGGCAAAGGTTATAGGCTATGTAACATCACGCTACGGCCATTAGGAACGGATCAGCAGCCAGAAACGTGGTTAGGTTATGCAAAAAAAAAAAACTGATTTTTGTCATCACAAAATCAATCATTTCAATCACAATCGATGATCTCATTCTCTAATCAGTTGTCATGGCTTCTATGATTAGTCATAAAAAATCAGACGCCGAACCGACCAATCAAAACGCTTTAATTTTACAGGAAGTTTCCATGAAATGTCTATGACCGCTTTTCCATAGTAATGAAAAACTCGTGACTGAACCGAAATAATGTTCACTGGAGTTGGTAGCAACATTGGCTACCGTGACTGGGTGTTTGTTCTTGTAGTTAACACGTGAAACGGTGGTGGTACAATGCACAAGCGATTCCGGGATTGTGTGTTAGCGATTGTGACTTTTAGGCCGACTGGTTAACTAATGAATGTTGAAAGTTACAGATAAGATTGTCTCGTGTATATAACAGAGTGTATTATCAGCTTATTGTCAACTATGATTTTTTTTTTCTTTTCTCCCTAAGCACTTGCCATGTCGCTCACTGAATCACCCAAAGGTTGACTGGTAGATAATGCTATGCTATGCTATGTGCAATATAAAATGCAGGAAGTATTAAATAAAATAAATAAAAGACAACTGTCTTTTATCAACTATTTTTTTTAAATTAATAAAGGCCTCATAAAGGAACTCCTTTATGAGGCCTTTAGTAATTTTTTACTGATCAAACCCGTTGCCTTCCTAAGTGAAGTAAGGATAGCGTTGATATTGCTGCCCGATTTTGGACATTTATTGTGCAGATGAAACTATGGCTGCCGTCTTAATATTGAACAGAATGTAAAGTAGCAGATATCTAGCTCTATATAAATACGTGAAGAGAATTCTTTGTACCCCTTATTAAGCAAATGTCGCGCAACGAGGAATATGAATTTTGAATACTTAAAGTGTAAATGGAATAAAAGTGTGGAAATCAAATATTAAAAAAAAAATATTGTTTTAAATTTCAAAATTACGTGAAAACTATAAGTTGATCGGTCATGGTACGAAAAGTCTATACAATGTCAGCTCAGGTTATACTGGAAATGAATAGCTTGATTTATAATACAAATTGGTCAATGAAATGAAACAAAACATTTAAAATTATTTATGGTCGAAAATCGACTACTGGGTGACCTCTAGTTTACACACACTTGGTAAGTGGTAAGCATGTAAGCATCATCAATTTCTAGACCCACACACATTCATCCACCCTTCACGGAAGCTTAAGATGGATCGATCGCAGAAATTTTGTGGTGACCATCTTGTATTTAGAATGCCATAAATATGAAACCACCGTAAAAATCTTGGAAACTACACAAACCTTAGCAAAAGACTCTTAGAATATTATGCATTTTTTTAGGTTTTATCTTTTGTGTTGTAAGTTCTTGCTAACAAAACTAGGCCGAGCAGGAAGATAATTCTTTATATAATCGCTCCCGCTACCTCTTATGACCAGTACAGCTACAAGTACTGCACGCACTGACTACTAGACACGAAGTACAAACATCACCCGCTAAACGTTTACTCACGACAAAGCGCTCACGCTTATGAAACATACCGTAAGGTTGTAGACGCAAGTACAAAAGATATAGTCCATTGGTGGACCAGAGAGTGGGCTGGTTCATGCAACGGTATAAGTGGGCGGGTCATCATTCTAATTTAAACTCAATAAAATGCTGGATAAAGTCCAAGTTGCTATAAATAAAAGCCTAGAAATTAAAAAAAAAAAATTGATAGATTAGTTTTAAAAAATTTCGAATTAAAGTATAAATATTAAATTATTTTCTTTAACAAAATTTATTTCAACTATCACATATTTAAACTTAGGACCCAGTTTATTATAAATTAGATTTATTTGCGATTATTAAATGAATGTATAAATCTACTAGCAACCCGCCCCGGGTTCGCACGGATAGCAGAGACATCTTCAACAATCGTCAACATATTTCAATCAATTTACACAAAATCTTTTTTTTTTTTTTCGTGTGGAAACCCCCACGGGTCATCACCTCACCATGGCTATTGGTGAGGTGGTATGTCGGAATCGAACCGACTAAAACCACACGGTGTTCCGTAACAAGTGAGTCTATCGCAAGGGACTCGGGTATACCCTAGGAAGGAAGTCCCCGAGAACCCTAGCAGACTTTGGCCGCCCTCAAATAGAAGGCAGCCACACCAATGGTAGCGGAGGGCCTTGCCCTCCTTCCAATTTAGAGAGGCGCACGCGGAACACGTCGCGCCACCATCTCAGGCCTGCTTCTGCTAGAGTAACGGGCAGCCTCACCCGTTACCCCCAGGCCAGCGCTCATGGAGGCCGGAGATCATTCTGCGCTCTCCGGCGCCTGGTGCCTCTTCTTCGGGACGGGAGAGTACTAGTCCTCTCCCGTTCCCTTTCCGCCGCCTCTTTAGTGGACATCACTTCCTCACAAAAAGAAGCGGCGGATTCCCAAGCACTCTCACTTTGGACCATGAACAGAACCATGGTCTCCAGCGAGAGGCTTCCCACACTGATAGCCGCCGCGAGGTCGTGGCGCTGTTGCATCCACGCTGAGCACTCCACAAGAGTGTGGAGTGCAGTATCCTCGCGACAGCCTCCGCAGTGATGGCACGCAGACGTTGGCTCCCGGCCTATGCGACACAGGTACTTTCCGAAACAGCCGTGGCCGGTCAGCACCTGCGTCAGCCGGTAGGAGAGGCTGCCGTGCTGCCTCTCCAGCCAATCCTCCATGATGGGTCTTACCGCCACAATTGTGGCGTGCCCTACACAAAATCTTTACAAATTATACACCTAAACCTTCCTCATGAATCACTGTGTCTATTAGTGAAAACCGCATGAAAATCCGTTCAGTAGTTTCTCACTTTATAGCGAACAGACAGACAGACAGACGCGGCGAGGACTTTGTTTTATAATATGTAGTGATCTATATTAAATTATCCCTTACCAAGCTGAATTTCATCCACAAGTAGGAAGAGGGTAACATTTTATATTTCATTATTATCAAATGGCAGTTAGGGCTGTCGGCGTCAAGTCGACCACTAAGGTGGACGCTGAAAATCAGTATTGAGGCAGCACTTGTCCATCGCAGTGTATACCGAGGGTCCACCTATTTTCTGGGACACGGTGTACAACCCACAGTAACATAAAAAAAGTGTTTTGTTGTAAATAAGTAACATTTACAGAAACGTGGTCGGATACGTAGCATCCGAATTGTAAAAAAATTAATTGTTTTTTTTTATGGTATAGGGGGCAAACGAGCAGATGGGTCACTTGATGGTAAATGACTACCGCCGCCCATGGGCACCTGCAACTCGAGAGTCACAAGTGCGTTGCCGCCCTTTAAGGTGGGAGTAGGAGAAGAGGGGGAGGGGGGAAGGACGAGAATAAGGTAGAGGGAAGGGTGTGTCTTTTATCTATGTTATTTTAAACAACGTCATATGAACTTTGTAAATAAAATAAAACTTTTTTTTTATATTATATTACAATTGTGTCGTGTTACGAAAAAGAAATTGACGAACAAAAACATAATGTGAATGTTTTTTGTCAAATGCTTCTCGAGATGAGTAAGTCTATGAAAAATGAGAACGTTCCTACTACAATTTAAATAAGGAGGAGTACATCTGACAGAAGGTCAATCGACACTCTACGAAGAGGAGATTGCAGCTACAATGTCCCTTTGTGCCGACTGTAGTCTTCTTTCGATTGGTAACATTGGTTAATTTTCTTCTTTGTGGTCTCTTGCTGTCTCTTGCCTCTGCTTCTATACCTAAGCATAGTAGCGGAGACAAGAGCATTTAATTCAAATTATTGTTTCTGTGATAACCTATGTTAACTTAAAAGAAAAGAATTAACGTCCGTCCAATTACACTAGCGTCCCTACTCGATAATTATTAGGCACACAGTTAAATAGAATTACTAGATTATAGTAATACAATTAAAAAGTTTGTTGGGTAATAATAGTGCCAAATGAATGACCAATTCAAAGCTATAATTATGTACTTATACGGGAATTAACGCGATCACGAAAAGGTATTACATACCTCTGAATTGCCTGACGTTTCGACCAGGTTGCACTGGCCGTGGTCACAGGCTGACTGGCTCAGCGGTGCACGCCCTCCGTCGTCGAGATCGTGAGGTAAAAGGTTCTTCATCCACCCGCACATTTTCGATATTTTTAATATTTTGATTTCGCCATGTACCGTCACATACTATACTAACAGTGTCCCTATTCTCTAAGCAAACCGATGTGCGCCTATTCTGGTGTTCACCCGACTGCGCATAAAAGCGAGGTGGCATGTTTTTTATCACTGGATTCCACGCTGTTGATAATTTGAAACCATCTTCCCGATTGAAAGTTTTGTGTTTTTTTTATTTCAATCGCTTCACGTACAACTCTTGAGTAAAAGTGACGTTCCGTGGAGAGGACTTGCGTACGGTGAAACTCAATCCAGTGATTGGTGCCCGCTTCGAGTGCATGTTCTGCAATCGCTGATTTGCTAATCTGGCGGTTCTTCACAGCAGCGATGTGTTCTTTGACCCTTTCAGCAATAGTCCGCTTTGTTTGGCCTACGTAGGAACTACCGCAGCTGCAGTTTATTTTGTAGACACCTGGAGTTTGTAAAGGCAAGACATCCTTTGGTGTGCCCACGATGTTTTGAACTTTTATGCCTGGTGTGTACACTGTCGGAATGGAGTATTTCTTTAACACGGAGCCGATCTTATCCGTTACTCCTTTGACATATGGCATGTAGGCTGGTTGTCTGTTCACCTCCGGATGCTTGCGTCTCATTGTCGGTCGCTTCCGTGTTCCATTCACCTGATATCCGTTACTTTTGAGTACCTCCTGAACATGATCCAGCTCTCGCTCCAAATGTTCAGGGTCACAAAGATCGTATGCTCTGTTCTTTAGTGAAGTCATAACAGATTGCAGGTGTCGGGGATGATGATGAGACGATGCCGATATCCTTAGACAGGACGTCGCGGTGATATTACGAAAATCGAAGCTTCCGGCTAGCAATATCACTATGGAAGAGCGTCAAGCATTGAAAAACATTAGGGATAACCGGGATATTTTAGTGCTTAAGGCCGACAAGGGAAACGCCACTGTAGCCGTCTGATCCCAAACTAGGCAGAGCCTGTACTATAGTACCCAGACTGCTGATAAACATACTTATATATAACTAAATACGTACATATTATAGATAAATTTCACCCAGACACAGAACAAATTATCGTGCTCATCACCCAAATATGTGTCCTGGGTGGGAATCGAACCCACGACCTCTGGCTTAGCAGTCAGGGTGACTAACCACTAGACCAACAGGCCAGTCATATTACCACTCTTCGTAATACGAGTCTAAGATCTCTGTAATACCTGGGTAATAACATAGGATTAGGGTTTGATCGACGATCGTAGTTCTTTGGTGAAACAGTTTTCTGTCAAGCAGAGTAGGGTCACGCACCCTTGGGACCAGAAATGCGGAGTGTTTGGAAACTTCAAGACGAATGGGTTGTGTTTGGAAGTTGGATTTGGAACTAGTTTGTATTATTAATGTTTGCTAAAACTTAAATGTTATGTGTTAATTCAGACATATTGTGTAAATTATATGAGACAATGCACTTCAAATTACAGTTCGATTTAGAGTCGACCGACTGGGAAAACCGGTTACTAGTAGTGTAGTTTTACATTTCTGTCAGTCTTATATATTATAATATACGTTGCAGTCAATTTTACAAGAGCAAAATGTAAGTTTTTAATCGCAAAAAAACAAAATTGGGGATATAACAAAAAATAACGGCTTTCGGATTTTTTCCTTTACTTGACCCGTGTGCTTCAATAGATCAGACATAAGCATTTGATATTTATATGTATTTGATACCTCCACAACTTTCTGAGAAAAAGCGTCTTGACAGACGTACAGATAAACGGACAACGAAATTATCTATTTTTCCTTTTGACGAACGGAACCGGATCCCCATACACACTGGCCACTTAAGTGTGTACCTAAGCACAAATAAACATTTGAATCTATTGTATTGTGTCGCTTAAATATGATGATGCGGTATGGGATGCCTTACAACGAAAGGTCGTGTACCAAAAAGATATAAAATTTAATCATTCAAATGATCACCCTATTTAAAATATACATAAATATATAATACAATAAAATAAATCCACAATATAACAAATGTTTACTCAAGATAAACAAACGAACAAAAAGGCAAGGCGACGGCCAATACCATTCCGACCGCTGCCACCATAAATAATAGATTCGTGCATGTGACACTTGCCAAATGAGTTCGCCCTCCCACTTGCACAACATTCCGTCTCTCTCTCACACTTTGTAATAAGGCTGCAGTGGCAATACAGCGATAGCGGAATGACATTCAATCTTGGGACCATTCATTGTATTTAAGTTAATAAGTAAGAAATTAAAATTCAATAATGAAGTGAACGCAACACATCCGTTGCCACTGCCACCATTAGCGACGGGTGTTGGTATTGGTAGGGCTCTGCTTCCGCATTTAAATTAAAAAAACGGTCCATTATGCGTTCAGGTACAGCTGGCTAGTTGAGCCAGCCTAGCTCCTTCCTGAAGCACAGAAGCCTCCTGGGGCGTTCACAGGTTTCTAGAAGTGGCCTCGCATCCACAAAGATTTTTGCCGTAGTGTGGCCCACGCGCTCCACAATAACGTAGGCGACCGTTTCCTCTGCGTTGAGAGATCCTCTTCATAGAGGGCTATCCGTCGCATTAATGATGAAAGATGCCGATTCAGGGCCAAATTAGCGATGAGTGCGTAGTAGTTACGGCTCTAGACTTGCGACAAACTGGTGATGGGTCAAACCCACGCCAATTACAGGATGTGAACGCACTCACTAACATAATAATTAACTTTGTTCGAAGTTCAAACAAAATTACATTACTAATAGATACTAGACAACAATATCGCTATCACTAGTCAGTATTGCGTCGTATGGCATAGGCTATGAAAAATATAAATATAAACAGATACCGGTACGAGTCGTGAGCACAAATTTTCAAAAATAGACTACTTAAAAAGTTGTCACCAAAATTGCTCCTTGTATACGGTAACCGAATGTTACGTGCGAAGCCAATAGACGACGAGGATCGACTGATGAACCAATCACGTACAGCGTCAGCGTGGTCAACGTCATATCGACCAATAAAGTGTGCTCACGACTCGTACCGGAAACTTTAAATTATTTACGACTAGAGGAAGGCAAAAAATAGATGAATATTATTTATGAACTACTAACTTTTACCCGCAGTTTCGCTGGGGAACAGCAATTTTTCTAGCTACTTTTATGCAAAATTACACGACGATCGGTTCATCACATCTACATTTTCGTTTAAAATGAGAAAGATGACATTTAAAGAAGAAGGGTGAGTTTGACTTGCTGACAGTGTAACAAGTGTGTCCCTAGCACACTTCTGTCAGCTATCAAAACACAAATTGCGAACCCAAATAACTGCGATAAAGGCACCTAGGTAATAACCGAATCTAAATATTTACGTAGGAACATACAAAGGGCAACGCGTGAAAACAAGTTATAAATTATTTATTTAAAAATCGCTTTCGCTGCCGCTCCGTTTGCGTCGCGACTTTATTTACATTTTTAATGCGCTCGGCATTTCAGGCGCCGGGGGCAGATTTGTTTTGTTTTAATGTGTTTGGATGTTATTGTGCTTTCATTACGTTTGTATGTCACACGTTCTTTGAAAATGGCTACAATTTAAATTAAATATTTGTTTGCATTACGTGGGATGTCAATGTTACAAAAGTTTTTAATTATATTGTGTAATATGTACCTACTGCGCTAACTTACAAAAAGAAATACTTTTTCTCTTTTGTCTCATTAAGGTAGGCGCTCAAGAATTTTGCTAATTTGATTAAAAATAAGGAATTTGATTTGAAAAATGTATGTCCGAGTTGATTAATCAAACTTAATCTTACTTCTTGCTACTATTACAAATGCGTAAGTTTGGATGAGTGAATATTTCCTACTCAGTCACGCCAGAATGGCTGAATAGATTTGGATGAAATTCGCACAGAAATAGATTGTAGTTTGGAATTGCATATAGACTACTTTTATTGTGGAAAATGTATGGTTGCCGTTGGATATTTCCACACGAACACAATCGCGAGCAACAGCTAGTGGTAGGTACATATTTCTGCATGTGGTGTGTGGGTTGGACTGGGATAATCTCCTGGAAGTTGGTACGAGAAGGCACGAGTGACACCGTTTTCGTTCCGCTTTCGCACCGCTTCTCGTTCTCGTCGAAGAATCAGTTCGCAACGAAAAGATCTACTAAGTTTTTAAAAAATAACGAAGGATGGTAATGTAATAATATAATGATTTACTAGCAGCGTCCCGCGGTTTCACCCGCGTAAGTCCCGATCCCGTGATAATATCGGGATAAAAAGTAGCCTATGCGTTAATCCAGGTCTCCAGCTATCTACATACCAAGTTTCATCGCAATCGGTTCAGTGGTTTTTGCGTTTCCATCCATCTACCCATCCATCCATCCAAACTTTCACATTTATAATATTAGTGGGATTGTTGCCCGCGACAATACCAGCGTTGCAGAACAATCTGTGACGATAGCTGACGCTATTAAATTTGATCTTGGATACCTACCTAGTGTTAGACGTATGTTTATTGTGTTAACTTGTAAAAGATACAAATAAAATATTTTTCTTTCTTTCTTTCTTAATTCGCGTGGAAATTTGGGTGAAATCTATCCCAAGACAACCGTGTATTTTCCGAAATAAAAAGTAGCCAACACCTTCACAAGATGGCGGCACTGTTTGGCATGTGATTCAATTCTGCCACTTGTTTTCTTAGACTAGTTATTTCCTAGTCAAATGTCTATTCTATTCTATTTTTCTTTATGGCAAATGGTGCCGAGATGTCGACAATTCTGCTAATGTCAATCGTGGGCTGAATGGTGTATGTAATGAGAGAACGAACATTAATGATTCTGTCAAAATTGGACTCGTTGCGAATCTTGTTTTGGAGTTAGTACACTGTAGTCAAATGTCACTCCAACATTTTTATTTTTTAAATAGTTATAGTATAGGCATGGTGGATTTCGCAATGGTTAAAGTGGTCGCCTCGCCACTACGCCGCGCCGTGTTGTGGATTCAAATCCCACATGAGACAAAAAATTGTATTATCCTCAAATTTTGTTGTCCCGAGGTTGGGTGTTCTTTGTGTCCGTGGTTTGTTAAGCCCCCGCGACACAGGAATATTCATATCGCGGGAGTTGTTTTGAAAAACAATTACAATAAAATGTAGAATGACATATAATATCCAAACTCTTAATAAATAACAAAGAAATTCCTTAATAACGGTTTTTACGATAAGCGTATGTTACAGCTTCCCAACAAGTCGTTTAATTACTTACTGCACACATCTAAAGCCGTAGACTTGTGTGTTCATAATTAATATAAATAACCCAACCTACCAACCCTTGGCCCAATATGTCAAACATTTGGAACCCAGTGATAAATGACAAAGGATCATCCTTATATTACGTGTGAATCAATAACGTATGCATTGATAAATGAGGTGCGATTTAGATAAATCCACCCGCGGACTTGCGATTTCTGAGGATTAGCCTTGATAAATGGAAAACCGACGGGTGGATTCGGAAATTGTTTCAGCGTGTGAGACGTTTCAAATAAACGTGAAGATTTCTTTGTACGCATTTTACATTTTCACATTTAAGCAACCGCATTTTTGATCTGACGTAATAGGATTAGGGCCTATTACCGCTTAACGAACTGGTATTTATATAAAGCGCTGCACCGTGCAGGTTACCGATAATATTGCTCACTTAACAAAAACGTTTACTTAGCAGAATTTGAGAAACGAACCGAAAATAAGATGACGTTACAATCATTCATTTGTGGTCGATCGTCGACCGACTATCTTTTGATAGTGTCGCAACTATCAGACGGATTTTACTAAGTGCTTTGCTACATTAGCGGTATAAAAACATTTTACTTAATATTATTGTTCTGCAGGTCTGGTTTCAAAATAGGCGCGCGAAGTGGAAGAAACGCAAGAAGAGCACCAACGTGTTCAGAACACCAGGCGCTTTACTGCCCTCCCATGGTCTTCCACCCTTCGGAGCTGGTGACGTGTGTGGCCCTGGAGTATTTGCTGATAGGCCCTGGTCTATGCCAGCTGGTGAGTGTGAATACATTTTGATAAAACAGAACAAACGTACATAGGGAACTGCTTATCCACCATCCAGTGAGCTGACCTTGTTTGCCTCTTTAGTATTACTTAAAGGTTGTTTAACCGCAAACCGCAGATCAACTGCATTTTCTCTCCATTTCTAAAACTGACTTCTCATTTTCAGGTCTAGGCCAACTTTCCCAGGGCGGTGTGTCTATGAGTGGATTTGGGGCAGGTGGTCTACCGCAGCTAGCCGCAGACTTGAACCCCTCACTGCCTATCAGCTCCGTGGCGTCAGGACAACCATATCAGGGTCACTACCCACTTAATTCGCTCGGTAAGATCATCGTCACGCATTATGCCGACTATTATGTGGTCCAACTTATTGGCAAGCCTACTGCTGACCAGCGGATACTTTAGGAATGATATGGGAAACTCTGGCGTATAGTAAAAGGGAAATGTAGGGAAGAAATGAAGGTAATGGAAGAGCAGGGATATTGCCTTTACGGATGGATTGAGGAGTGTCAGCTATAGTTCGAACTGGCTGTTGCTGGAAAGACCGAGTCTTCTGAAAAAACTCCATCCTTCGCGCTTTTTCTCAACTAAGTTGGGGTCAGCTTTCAGTCTAACTACGATATGGCCGAACTTTGATATTTTACGTGACTTGAGCTGTTATTGTATAGACCTACTTACAGGTACATTACAGGTAATCACTATACTGAATGCGTGTAATTTCATTAAGCCGTCTTCACGTAATTTTTAAAGTTGTTGTTTAAAAATTTTAGCTTTGTGCACTTCTTCTTACATAAACTGTAAATATTTCAAAATTCACGTTACTACGTTCGCGAAATTCTCTCAAAAAGGGGTACAAAGAATTCTCTTCACGTATTAATAAAATGATATTTTTTTTTATTAAACTAAGTATAAATATATTGAATTAGTTTCTATTAAATTATAATAAATATTGCGTTTCACTACATGCAAATAAAGTACAGTCTATCTATCTGTAATTCTCTTCCATTACTTACAATTACAATCAGGCAGAGTGGTGTTAACATAATCGGTTCTTGTTGTTGTTCCAGGGGACACAATGATGTCATACTGCAACAACATCAGTGGTCAGCACTCCGGCGGCCCCCTCGAAGGATCGCCCACACCGCCTCACATGGCGCATTGTGCCAACAACAACGCCTCGCCTACTGCCTCTGGTAAGTAAGACTCCTCCGGTAAAAACAATAGTTTATAACTCTTGAAAATATCTTCTTTCTCTGTCTCTGAGTTCTCTCTGTCTCTTTCAAATATTATAACTAGTGTTCCTGCGACCAATAAGCGAACGGTCCCCATTACAACCTCTCAATTTTTTTTACAAGTTAATGAAGTTTATTATTGATACGAACTAAAAATATGACCATAGTTGGTCAGTAAATAACAAAAAGAACATATGAAGTCTAGGAGGCCGGTCTTCCCTTTTTAGGAGAGTGATAACAGCCACCATAACCAAAAACTTCGCTAACAGCCACCTCCTTGAGTGTACATAGTTCGAACATGGGAAGCTAACGAGGATGTTTTCTTTAAGTCTTTAATAATGACTGAATGAAAAGGCTCTGAACACAGGAGGCACTATTTATAAAATGTCTTAATGAATTGGCCACGGGCCTCAGATGGTACAGTTACACCACTGGTTCTCATCAAATCGTTTACAAGTTACACGATTGCCAAAATAACTGCGGTCCGATCGCACGGACTTACCACTTAACTGTATTACTTAAACCTGGAATATTAAAAAGGTCATCATCATCTTCATGCCCTTTTCCCAATCTTCATTAAGGTCGGCAGTTTTGGCTGGTTTCCTTTATAACCGACCGCCTGCCTGACGCCAACCCTATTTGGGAATATAGTCGTTTAATGACGGGAAAGAAGGAAGCAGGTAAATTTGTATTAGGAAAAATGGGTAGGCAGAGGAACAGAGGGTAATGGATGCCGTAAGTCTCGGATGGGCAACGGGACTGAGACTGCAGTAACTCGCAGAAGCCAGGGTGGCGTATCGGAATGTCCTGTATTTCCGGTGAGGAGAGGCTACTAAGACAGGATTAGTATTCTCAGGAAACATACAGACGTCGTGCTTTATAACATGTAAAAAAGAGAGCGTAGCAAACACTTTGCACAACCAAATTTTTCTTGCCAACCTTCATCCTTCATTCCTTCATCTGTAGGATAAGAAATGAACATGGCAGTTAAAATAACGTTGTCAGGGGTTTTTAAACTTGTTTAAAATATCCAAAGATCCAAGAAAAAGTCAGCATAGACTTTTTCTTGGATCTTTGGATAATTATTTTTACGTACAGGAATTAACCCGATCACATAATGGGTATTACATACCTTGTAATTGCCTGACGTTTCGACCAGGTTGTTCAGGACGTGGCCAGTTCCCGTACGTATACAAGGAACGCGAAAGTTTAAACTTTGTAACTGTAGGGACACTGCTGGATCACTTTGCGTTGTTTTGCGAATTGTTTATTTTTATTGGGTCTGGGTGTAATTTATCTATAATATGTACGTATTTAGTAATATATAAGTATGTTTATCAGCAGTCTGGTTACCATAGTACAGGCTCTGCCTAGTTTGGGATCACACGGCCCTGTGTGAGTTGTCTCAAGTAATTTTCATATTATTATTTAATTTTGTTTTTACTAAGGTGGAGGCGGTGAGCCAGCTGAAGAAGAAGTATGGCGTGGCCATAGCATCGCGGCCCTCCGGCGGCGGGCCTCTGAACTATCAGCAGCCATCCCCCCCTACTTACAGCTCAACTACGACGCCCACAGCCCGGTGTACTGACCGCGACAATCTGATTACAGACATCCAGGACCTGACTTCTAATCCACTGCTTCAGTTTTTAACTAATGTTACATTCAATAAATAATCTTTTATTTAAAGATTTCTAGAATGATGTCTGACTGTTTGTTTTTTATACACCTAAGATTGAAAATGAACACGACCAGCTTGATGTAAGCGCTAAGTCGCTTAAACAAAAAAATGTTAAGCCTTAAATCCTTGAGAAATTTTGAAGATATTCGTGCCACGTATTAGAAATACTACAAGACTCACATTTCTCATTTTTATGGTGTTTTAAGAAACAGAAAATTAACCTTAAGTACAAAAATGTACTGTAATCGATCATCAGCCTACCATTAAATGTTTAAAAATTTGAAGGATTCTACAATGGTCGACAGAGGATTGTACACTTTGGGCAAAACATAATTTACTTATGTATAAAAATGCTTCACGCTAGGGTGACTATCACTCGGGATATTCCCAGGACATAATTACTTACGATAAAATTGTGAGCTGTATTCGAGTAAATACATGTATACGCATTCGTACAATAATAAATTATAGTTTAATATAAGCTATTTATTATTTAAGTATCGTAATAAAGTATTACTTAGGGTTTAAATAGTAATATTGATGTATTTACGCAATTCGACGTAATCCAGATTAGGTGTAGGTATGGATTCAAAAACATTCCAAATTCAAATATAGAATAGAATACCGTTATACAGTAAAAGTTCTATTTTTTATCGGGCTCTGTGATTATTTTTAATAAGATTTGGTTAAATTTTTTTTTATACAACGAAGTTGCGATTAATCAAAATCAAGGTTTAATCATTTTTTTTTGGAAAAAAGGTTATTTTTCACCCTATTTTGTTTTTAAATTACAATATATATTTTGATTCTCCTGATTCTTTAAAACAGAACCATTCAGTACAAATATTTTAGAAACCAAACGAGGATAAAGTTGAGATGCTGTACTTCATCAATCAATCTCAGCTACCTCTCGAAGTTGTGGGTCAATCTCCACATAGTAATTTCATTACTGTCCTAGTCCTAAGTTAACCACTATCCTATTATTATATTGTCAGTCAGTCAGACAGTCTCAATATTTAAAAAACATAAAAAAAATTATGTTTTATATCATATCTAATAATTAAGTGCAATATACAAAACATTTTATTATTTTTTATATAAATAGTATTAACAATATTAACGGCAATTTCAGTATTTAAACAAATTCTATGTCACAGAGTCCGAAGTAAATAAAATGATTTTACAAGTGATACCACATTTACCTGGTGCAGATCTAAGCGTCTTTGGTACGGGAAATGTGATAGTAATTTTAATGTGTCTCGCTTAAAATTCTACAATTACATTATATTAAATCCACTCCAAATACTAGGTCAAACTTTTACAAAATATTATCCCAATATCCCAATTTTTTTTCTACTATCTTCTTATTTCAAATGTGATATTTATTAGAGCTAATTAAAAACTTTGATACTTTTTGAGTTGAACTAAAGGCGAGACTTAAAAATATGTAATTGCAAATCCCGAAAGTTATTGTACTTTCTTTGACTTTAATAGATAAAGCCCATACGGGCTTCGATCACTCTTTTAACATATACTTCACCAATATTTTGTAGTTATTAAATGTTTCCCAAACGTACTCAATATTAATTGATATCAAAACTTTAAAAGTATAACCAAGTACTTTGAGTGGATTCCACAATTCGCTTAAGAAACAAATGTATACTTTTCAGATAAATTCTTTAATCTGAAAACTTGACAAATAGCTATACGATAAAAAGGGTAATTTAAAAAATTGTAAAATATACATTTTGATTAGGATATACGACTTACAAAGTATCACGGATTTCCACACCATGGAAATATGTAATCAGACCTTAAACTGTATACGGAGTTTTGATCCAAAGTAAGTATTATTGATGAACGTATAAAAAATGTCGAACATAATCTAACTTTACTTCCACTAAAATTGCTAATTTATGTTTCTAGATAGTCAGTTATTATCTCTTTCAAATTTTAAAGAATGGTGTTGTAGGTATATGTGATGACATAAATATACAATGCTATCAGATTACAGTTTAATTGATAGTGTTAAAACCTAATTACTTTAATGAGGCTATAAATAGCAATAGCTTGTGTCTTCTAAATAAAACATTTCTTTTAATTTCCGGTTCAACAAAAAACGTTAAGCGTCACATAGAAAAGTAAATTTGATGCCTATGACTGACTGTCTGTAAGAATCGAATTGATGTAGTCATTTAAATAGAAAGTTGATTTTATTCTGTATTTTTTTAGATTTGTTTAATACAAATCTATTAGCCTACTTTCAAGATATCAGCTTCATTTGCATGTCTGGGTTCTTTAAAGTGTAAATACATTAGTTTTTTACTGTTAATAAAAGCATTCGAAAGTTCATACTTCCACAAATTACAAATATATTACATATTATTGGATCTATTAACATAAATCATTTCAAATTTGTGTTAATATCTTCGTGTGGAATTATAATTCAGTTCGCTAATATATATGTGACTTTAGTTTTTTTGTACAAGATTATGTCCGACATTTTGTGTGCGTTCATAAGTTTATGTGTGTAAATGTATAGTTAGGTATATTCAATATAGGTAAACAAAATTGGAAACTCGCGGCCACTGTATTTTTAACCTTTGTATTATTTAAAGTGGTTGATAGTTCCTATTGTGTTTGAGCCCCGAAGAAGTGCATATTTTGTTATTCCTAATTAATATTATTTAAATTTATTTTTAATCTGAGATGTTATTTCCGTCCGTTGTTTTGTGTGTAAGTTGCTTTTGTTTTTAATATTTTGGGGGCTCATTGTTTCTTTAGGAAAATAGGGCCTTGTAAGCATTAATCCAATATGAGCCAATGTAGTCCGAAATGTAATTATACAGTAGGTAATATAAGGAAGAACAAAATTACAAAATAAACAAGCATATTATGTTATGGTATATCAGTGAACAGGTTTACTAAGAAAACACATATTTAGGCATCTGTCAATAGTTCCACTAACGATACCGGATAATGTTACATTATTAACTCCAATTTTATGCTTTGATAGACAACTCTGTGGCATACCTTGGCTCCTGTAGGCCTAATGTGTGGAGAGTCCCTTAATTTTAAGTATAATACTGTATTATAACTACTTTATTTACAAACCAAAGGGAACTTAACTCATTTTGGATTAACAACAGAAAAAAAAATATCCTAATTTTTTTTAAGCTATTGTCACACTACAATTATAATTATTAATTGAAAAAAAAAATATTTTAAATGGATTTTTGTATAAGTAAAGGACTGAGTGATTATTATTAATAATGTTTAGAACAAATAATAATATTTTAATTGAATGCCTATAATTCGCTCGCCCGTGTATGTAAAGCCTACATTTAGTAATACCATACTAGTTTAAGTATTATTATACATACATACAATAAAATAGACAATGTTCAATTCGGTGTTTCATTTATAACAGTTTTTGTTATTTAGGATGTTACGAACCTTCGAATTCGGTTCCGAAAGATCGGAACTTCCGTTTGATTATATACGTTCAACTCCGTTTTCGGTTCCGATAAATTTAAATCGGAGTTATAACAAAGGTCGAAAATCGAAACGATATGTAGTATATGTACCTACCTGAATTTTAGATGTAATACCAAAAAATATATATTTTATATAGTAACAGCATACAGATGAATCTGTTTTTCCTGTCAAAATTATTGATTAAAGTACAGATTGAGAAGTAAGTGAAAAATCGGGACATTTGGCGTCCCGATCAAGGGACGTGTCACCAGACCCCTGAAAATCGGGACACCTGGCTGTACTAGGCATAACTACTGCATTAAAGGCTTATTTAAAGACTTTAGGTATTAAGCATTCGACGAATTAATTGAGTTGAAAACTAAGAAAAAACAGTCCACGACTTCAACTCCACATGATGAGGCTAAAAGACTGTATCTGAGCTACTCAATAAAATCTAAAACGCAGAAATTAGCTATCGAAGCGTATTTATGTCTGTTATGTGTAATACCCAATTAATATTTGAATTATTGCATTCTGATTAAAGATATTGATTACAGTATTATGGTTACGTTTTTATTACGTTACCCTTAACGATGGCGGCGACGCTTACTTCACCTCCGATTCCGATTCCTACTCCAATTCCGATAAGTAAAAAACTCCGATTCCGACTCCGGTTCCGGTGCCACTGAGTCAACACTAACCTAGGAACTTTGCAGTGTTTCTTTGCGTGTTTACAATATATCAGTGATTAAATATCAAAAGGGAGTTCACTTTACTTAACTTCGTGCCCACATTATGCCTAATTCTGTGCTTGAGGATTCGACATATACATTAGTTTTTGTATACCCTAAAAACTTCTTGTAAATTTTTTTTTTAAAACATTTTAATTTTTTTATTAATCAGGTAAGTACGTACCCTAAAAATAATGTTGTATATTTTTTATGGTCATAGTAGTATTAATACTGTTTTATTGATAAATTTACATACTCAGAACAGGAGTCATTTAAAAAAAAACTAGTTTAAAGTAAATATTTTAGGATGAAAATGAAAATACTGGAAATGTGTTGCAGTGTGTCAGTATATAGATAAGCAAAAACGTAAATTCTTTCTTATTAAAATTTTGTACGTTTTCAAATACTCGACTTTGAATTGAAAAAAGATTAAACTGTCCTATTTTCAAAATAAATACTTCACTTGAGCGCCATCTGTTGTTTTCTGTCAAAATGTGTGAGTTTGTAATTAGTACTACTATTGCTCACTAGATGTCTTACTAAGACTACCTTTATGGTAGTCACGATCTCGTAGCTAAACACTATGCTTGTTTATAACTTTACTAAAATAGTACTAAAATTAAAGGAATAATATGACATGTATAAATGATCTATGATGACATGACTAAAAGCAAACGATTCCTGCTGAACGAGTTTGCTTTATTATATAACAGATGGCGCGCAACGTCGTATTCAAAAACAATATATTATTATCGCAATATTAAATGTCTGTTTAGCAAGTCAGGTTGGCTTACAGGTAACTGATGTATGGTAAAAAAATCGAAATTTAAGACCTTTGTTTCGTAAGATTTATGTATTAATTTGTTTGTAATAAATATTTCTACTCAAGATCCTGTTTACAAAGAACATTACCACTTGATGGTTTGAATTATTTTATGTTTCGATGAACTCTTTTAAATTTGTAAAAAATGGATATTGAAAAGAAAAAGAAATAAAGACAGTTTTCCTAGTGTATATTTTGAAGCAACGTTTATCAATTTTATTATCAATTTAAAAGGGTTTGTTTATTGTATCATGTATACATTTTCGATCAAAGATCCATACATTTCCTTCGGTTCGGTCAGCTTCTTATTAATTAATGTCAAGAACCTGCTAATGTGATGTTTTAAGTTCGTCGTTTCGTTTAAGTTTTCACTTCTGTCGGCAGTTCTGTGGCAGTCAATTTCTGTCCCATCGCAGCCTATTCTTTTTTTTTGCTTTTCAAGATGGCGGATAATAAAAATTCCAGGCTGGAAAACAAACCCACCAAATCGCTAAGCAATTATACGAAGTAAACACAGATCTTTTTCGTCGGTTCGAAGTTAAAATCCTCACCACAGACATTACACATAAATGTTTCGTTACCATAGATAGTAGACATAATCATAAACAATTAACATACATTATGAACGTCGCCGTGCTTTGAATTTGTCTAGATATTATAAACGGTGTGAAGCGCACGTAACGACATTACGACACGACTTGTCGACTCGTTTATGCGTTGTACGCAGTGCATCCAAATTGAGCACTACTTTTTTTGGTCATAAAGTTTAAAGAGCGATTACGTTGTGCGCTTGACGGGTTGGATACTTGATTTGCGGCATAATTTAATTTCTATGGAACACTTGCGAAACAAAACTGAGAGTGCTTTGGGTTGAATGATACTGACAACGTGTGAATGTCACTAATCATAATGGCGTTCCAAATGTGTATAAAATGTTTTTCACATAAAATTATACTTGGGTTTTGAACCAAATAGTGTTTTTTTTTAAGTGAAAACTTCTTTAGCGGCGTTGTGCACTTTTTGAGATGGGTAAAAAAATGTTAAACTCGCGTCAGTACACGTGACCTGATCGAAAATTCATAAGACGGAGCCGAGTTTCTCATATTTAAAAAAAATATAACATTCGAAATTCAAACATTTATGAGCGGCCAGGATCGCAGAACTTCCAGTGTACCCTATGTATACATTTAGATATGTTATTACCTACTTTTTATTTTTAACCTAATTATATATATACAGATATGTGTGTGTGTGTGTGTGTATGTATATGCAAATACATTGTGAAGTTATGTTTTCACTTCTGACGTGCAGTCCTACGACTGACTGTTTTTTTTGTTTTTATTCGACTAGGTAAGTCATATAAAATATGTAATGAATAGTTTTTATACATCGTGTAAGTTTGAGCTACGCAAAAAACTTACAAAAACCTTTTTCTGTTTATACTTATCACAAAACAAAAGTCAGTTCATCATAAAAATGCGAGATTAAGGTTTTTTGTCGTTAGTTCCATTTGACGCTACGCAATGTACGCGGTATTCTTTTTGTGCGGTACGGTGAATGACCTTGAACGTTCGGTGCCGTCGAAGCAGCTGATTGCATAAATGTTGTTTAATAGATTACATTGCAGTTTTTGGCCGTATGGGGTATTTTTTTTTCGATAAAATGTGCACCATGTCGCCTCTCCAGCCAATCCTCCATGATAGGCCTTACCGCCACAGCTGTGAGTGCAAGAAAAATCTGACCCTACTACAATTATTCCTATATGTGACGGTTAGTTATGTGACGGTTAGTCATGTGACGGTTAGTTATGTGACGGTTAGTCATGTGACGGTTAGTTATGTGACGGTAAGTGTTGCCATTAAAATATTAAAATTTCTACTAATATTATAAACGTGAAAGTTTGTGAGGATGTATGGATGTTTGTTACTGTTTCACACCAATACAACTGAACCGATTGCGATGAAACTTTGTGTGTAGATAGCTGGAGACCTGGACTAACATATAGGCTAATTTTTATCCCGATAATCCCACGGGATCGGGACTTACGCGGGTGAAACCGCTGGACGCTGCTAGTACTTTATAAATCTTTATTGAACACTATTTGTACAACTATATGCGGTCATATTCAACCATAATCTGGATTCCAAACAGTCATGTCATGCCTTTCATCACCTATATTCATAATAAAGCTATAAAATATCTAATTAACAAACTAATTGTCTACCAACAAAACCTAAATTCACACTTTTGAAATTTTCATCACAAACTGATGCGAACGCGTAAAGTGATAACTATTTACTCAGAAACGTTACGTTATTTTCGTTTAAAGGAACGTTGCAAAACTAGCCCAGTCATAATACTATTTTCTTGCATGTCAAGGTTTTTCTAATAAGCATTCTATGTTGTAAATTATGCAGTTACAAGAAATATGGGCATGTTATAACCGCAAAGAATACTTGTTAGGCATTCAAAGTATTTTAAAGCTGATGAAACTGAAAGATAGGGCAGAAGTTACATAGAATTATTGCTTAATTTGTTTATGAATGAGTGTATGTATTGTTATGGAGTCATTACGTCCTCTGAATAACACATTTCTGGTTATAACATTTTAGTTATAGCGCATTAGCTTATGTATTCGTGTGTTACGTTGCTAATTTACTGTAGCTAGTCGGGGGACCCACTCCAGCATCTACTGAGCCCTGTTTTCGCTAAACGAGACTAATAAACTACATCGTACCCTTCAACAAGAGTGTTTCAGCAGTTTCGTAAGGGAAAGGATCACCGTCAAACAGATAATAACTTACTAAACTTGAGACACTTCACACACTGCCGTCTGATTCCAAACTAGGCAGGCATTTATCTCTGTGCCAAATTTCATCCCGATCCGTGCAGCAGTTTTTGCACAAAAATGCGCAAAATGTGTCACTGAGTTGAAAAGATACATACCATTTTAGTATAAGGATATACATCACTCATTTAGCTCACTTAGCTCAATTGATTCAATTCCTCATCTAGCTCGTTTAGCTCAGTTACAAACATCACTCACCTGCACCTTTCTCGCTCAAACGAAGCTTTCACACATACTGTTATACTTCTCAATCTCATTAGTAAAATTCAGTTTTCCTATCTTTACGGTGTCCATAAATTTTCTTATCTTAATCTTGGTTAAGTATCTATCACTCGCTCGTCCATGAAACAAAGAGCCAAAGCATTGGTTTAGCTCACTGAGCTAGTGAGTCAGTGAGCTAAAGAACTGAGTTACTGATATATTCTGAGCTAGTGTGATACCCGGTTCCTATAATCAAGAAACGATTCATTTTGCTTACGGACGGTAAAACTTTCGTTGAAAATTCAACGAATTTTTTTAGTCCGTAAGCACAACGAATCGTTTCTTGATTACAGGAACCAGGCATGAGTGAGTGATAAGTACATTATGTTGATGTGAGTGATATACACAGTTGCTACACAACTCTAAATAGTAAGATTACTATCTACCCGGCCACGCGTTGCTGCGGCTAAGTAATATGCAATAAAAAAAAATTGTGACTATAAATTGAGATAAAAACTATCCCATCTCTCAATTGGGTCCAAATTGCACATAGTGTGTAAAATTAATTTAAAATCGGTTCGGTAGTTTAGGAGTTCATCGCGAGATAGGATAAGTAAATAATAATAACAAAATAATAGCTGGACACATCTCACACACGGCCGTCTGATTCCAAACTAGGCAGAGCCTGTACTATGACAACCAGACTGCTGATAAACATATTTATATATTTCTAAATACATACATATTATACATAAATTACACCCAGACACAGAACAAATGATCGTGCTCATCACACAATTATTTGTCCTGGTTGGGAATCGAAACCACGACCTCTGACTTAGCAGTCAGGGTCACTAATCACTAGACCAACAGGCCAGTCATGATACTCACATCAAGTGGATGTATATAATCTTAGATCAATTATCTAAGTATAAAGAGTGGCCATAAAGCTATGAACAATATCTTACAGTGATAACGCTACTAATGTTCCGTTTTTTCGTGTCATCTGACAAAACATCTGAACAAAGAACCGATACGATCACTTTGTTGTCCGTCTGCATATCTGTCAAGACCCTTTCTCTCTCTTTCTTTTTCAAGTTGAAATTAATACTAAATACTTATGTCAGCGGTCCCTTGAAGTTGTAAAAAATCAAGCTTCTAAGTCAACGCAACGCCGCACGGTTCACCGGCGGCAGTGATTCGAAACCGAGTTGAGTTCTTGCTCCTAGTGCCGTTCCTTCTGCGAGATGACATCCTCGCATAATTCCTTATGCGAGGTTCCTGTGTTCCTGGATTCCCCCAGTGCACTACCAACGTGAACCCACTCCTAATATAAGCAACAGTAGAGCTTAACCAGGCTTAACAAGTGGGGTTAACAAGAACACTAAAATACTAAAAAAAAAAAGTGTGTGTGTACTTATGTCCTCCGGTAAGAAGTCATACTTCTTCGCGTAACAAGACAAAAATATTTCTAAAAATTTTATCCTTCGCGTTATCCTACGTTTGTCGAAAAAACGACACTAATAATAGAACAAAAGGTATTTAATACATTGAAAGTTCTATTATAACGCATTATCTAGTTAAATAAAGGTTATTTAAATATCATAATAAATAATACATACCGTCAACTAACCTCAAATTCTACAAACGTACTCAAAGTAATATGTAAAAACCATTTTCATCACTTATAATCGCAGTAAATTATCTTTAAATCAATAAATTGTTAATAAATATCAGTCAACACAATATGTTATTTGAAAAAATATATATTTATGTATATTTATAAATATTTTATTTGGACTGATACAAAACACGTGTTCTAGGTTCAGAAACACTTGAATAAATATCGTGAAGTTGCCAACTTTTTTTGAAAAACTAAATCGTTGACTAGCTAACTTCAGAGTGTCGATTTTTCGTGACGGTGTGCGCGCGCGCATCGTAAAAATTTACTCTCATCATTTTTCCCTATTGCGCATAAGGAAGTATAACTTCAAAAACAATTTGCTCAACTCTGCTGCTAATGATGTTCACGATATCTGGGGCGCCTTAAAAAAACTAATCACACCATTAGTTTAGTATGTAAGTATTAGAATATTCGATTTCATTGACAAGTTAGTGCCTTTAACGACACTGATCCGGTTGTTTGTATATTGGTATTAGTAGAGGGCTCTGTTTCCGCATTTAGACTCAAAAAGATCCATTATGCATTCAGACAAGGCCGGCTAGTTGAGTCAGCCTAGCTCCTTCCAGAAGCACATAAGCCTCTTAGTTGTTTGTATAACTATTGTCTCTTTGTGGAGACTATTTCACTCAAACTTACTAGCGCCGAAATATGCAAGATTTCCTTAAGGTATTTCTGCACCAAATACCGCAAAAAAAGTCGAAAGTGTCATGACGTCATCGCCTACACGTGTACCCATCACGAATTACACAGATAATCTAATAATACGATCATTATCTAATAATAAATCATTTTAGCTATTAAATTCCATGCCATCAGCAATCATCGACATCAGAACACCTGACATACACACGCACAGACACACATTCACGCATTCTCACGCAAACACACCTGCGCCCGCGCAAATGTTGCGCAACGCGGAGGGCGCGCCGAAGAAAGTGCCGCGACTGTGTTTACTCATAAGTGGACTATAGTACAGTCGGCGACATTAACTGGTGAATAGGGAAAGTTGAATTGTTCGGATAATTGAGTATCAGTTACCGATGGTTCTTTTAGGAATTTATACCCACTACATACCTATACATAATGTATAATAATCTTCTTTGGATTTCAATATACGACAACGTTATTGCTTAAAATTGGGGAGATTCCTATTATCGTCATCTTCATTTCAGCCATATTACATTTACTGCTGGATATATGCCTCCCTCAATGACATAGATAGCTTCCTACGTTCAAAATAAATAATTTGGTCTAAGTCAGGCTAATGAGAATGACAATGACATTGTAAAAAACTAAAACAGCCTTAAACTTCAGAAACAATTCTAGAAACAGTCGCAAAAAATAGCGTTTGTCACTTGCATTTGCAGCTTGTACTTGTTTTGATTTTTCCCTTGAGAAGGGTTTAATGATTTGTAAAGTATACGTTGTTTATAAGACAATCTTCACAGGTAGGTTAAAGTAGAGCAGCATGAATATCGTCCTATCTTTTGTTGACTTAAAACCAGGAGCGAACAAAAAAAAGGAATCTGGAAGCTTTTAGTATACCGTTTGGATCCGTGAATTTTAAGCCATGAATACAGGAACAGTGTCGCATTTTTTAACCTGCGAATAAACAAATAGTGAATAAGCTTTTACTGTAAAACAATGTATCTTATAAATTAGCCATGTATAATATAATTATCTTTTAGATTAACCAATCGGACTGGTAGTACTTGAAATTAACACGTTGAAAATTGAAGTTTATCAGATTATAACAAAATAGCTGTCCGCGCGGCTGCGCCCGCATTTACCTACGAAATAGTAAAAATATTAATAAAATCGGTTCATTAGTTTCAGAGTTTATCAACTAAAAACAAACAAATCTTTCCTCTTTATCATATTAGAATAGATTACAACGATGCTATAGGAAATTTCCCACTAATGTTATAAATGTGAAAGTTTGGATGGATGGGTGTTTTGTTGCGATAAAACTTGGTTTATGTGTCTTAAGATAGCTGGAGGTCTGGATTAACGCATATGCTACTTTTTATCCCGATATTCCCACGGGATCGGGACTTACGTGTGTGAAACCGCATGGCGCTGCTAGTATGAAATAAAATTGTTAATAAATTGTTTTTGGTTTCAGATAACACCCCTTTACTTTCTACTGATATGCTAGATAGCGACTAATCATAAAAACCACGTAACTTATTCAACAGTTACGGAGAACAACAGCAACAGTCACCTATTGCCGGTGCATGCACTTTACACGCAATGCGCAAAGCCCTCTCCCCCTACAGAAACTGGTAACATTTCCTGTTAAGCACGGACTATAGGAGGAGAGCAAACCTTGCTCCCCTCTCAAGAAGCGCAAGCCAAGCGTAGCCAAGTTTCTCCGACCCGGCAGTTATAAGCGTAACCTTATTGCAGAAGTATTCTTCTTCGTAGCCTCGATGAGCAACCGATCCTGTCCAATTCCAGTCATGGTTCTGGATTTGCTTGGCTTACGAAGTAACTATTATTTTATCTGTGGCTAGGCAGAGGTCTGTGCCATAATATGGCTATTGGCTATTGGCTCCAAATGAGTCCAGAGATCGCGAACCCACCAGGAACTGCTGAGCTTGTCTAGTTGTTCTAAATATCTGTATATCCAGAAATAGGTGACCACACTAATAAAATTAAACATAGTAAATGAAATTATTAAACGGGCACAATTATTTTTATTTTTATTTTATTTTTTTCATGAGAACTTCTTAAACGGAAACAGATATAAGTATGATTTTTGCATTTATTAATGCACTAAACTCTGTATCACAGACACAGTGCGGTGCCTGACACTGGCGCGGTTGCTTCACTTTAAATTAACATCTCCCAATAACGACATGAAACTGTCGTCCAGCGCTCTCTTAATATTCATACTTAACCATATACAAGTGCCTAACTGTACCTACAAAATTTAAAAGAAAATTTCGTCTGCAAGGAACTGTGTTGCGTCATTTTTCCTTGGCCTACGCGCGCCGGTCATTCTCGCTTGATACGTCACATAGTGTAATAACGCTAATAGTTTGTTTCATTATCTAAAGAAAGTCGCATGTGTTGACACTTTTCCTTTTTAGACATAATGTTAAAATGTTTTGTAACTGCTCTAAGTGTTATTCAAACTCTTACCGAGTGCTTAACAAATAAGATAGTTTAAACTAAGTATATATATACAACTAATTAGACAAACAAGCATTAGGTCTATAATTAATTGAATTACACGATTAGTGACGGATTTCTTTTTATTTATTTTACACTTTACGCACAAAAAATGTACAATGGCGGCAAAATGGCAGTCTACCTTAATTTGAAATATTCTGGATTCAGGAGGGCCTCATAATGAGCGGTTATATAAGACGAACCGCCCTATAAGCACTTGCGACACAAGTGGTAAATTGTGAACAGGGAATAGGGTAGTTTCCTATGTACCTATTTAATTTATTTTATTTTAAATGCTGATTACAATTGGTTGCTGTTTTCAAGTTGTTATTATTTTTAAATTGTTAAACCAAGTATTAAAAGTAAGTAAATGATTTGGCAATACTTGTATGACATCATAACTCATTATTTTATACAAATTTCTACAGAACTAGTAGAAAAAAGTAAAACAATATGAGAATTATTTTTATTCCTGGGCTTAGAAAGCAAATAAAACAAAATTGAATCATTTTAAGGTTAACCTTTCTTTCTTTTATCGTGTCAAAACCCCTACGGGTCATCAGCTCACCTGAGCCGAGGATGAAGTGATATCTCTCGAACCGACTAAAACTACACGGTGTTCCGCCACAAGTGGGTCTATTGCTAGAGACCCGGGATACCCTATTATACTAATTATATAAAGAAAAAGATTAATTTGCATGTAGTCGATACACTCTGAAACTACTGAATTGATTTTATTCATTGATTGTACTATGAGTGATAATTTCAATTTCCATCATTTTTAAGAAAATTAATAAAAGGAATAACCACATGTTGCCACGTCAAGAATGACACGTCACCTACATAGGTACATTCTATATGACATAAACTACATATTGTCCTGGTGCAACTCTTTTGAGACATATATTTAATGCATGGGAGAATTCGCAAGATGCGATAGGTGTATTTTGCGATCTCTCTAAAGCTTTTGACTGTGTAGAACACAACACGCTTATTCTTAAACTTAGGCATTATGGTGTTAATGGTATTGCTTTGGAACTAATTGTTTCCTACTTGAAAGATAGAATTCAACATGTAGATGTCAATGGTGCGAGGTCTTCTGGATTACCTGTTACTATGGGCGTTCCCCAGGGCTCTATACTGGGTCCTCTACTTTTTCTCATATATATAAACGATTTACCTTATTATTTAAAAGATCGCTGTGATATAGTTCTATTTGCTGATGATACGTCACTTATTTTCAAAGTCGATCGTAAAAAAACAGTTTTTGACGATGTGAATAGGGCGCTAAATGATGTATTGTATTGGTTTTCAACTAACAATCTCCTACTGAACTCAAATAAAACAAAGTGTGTGAGATTTACCATGCCAAATGTAAAACAGCTAGGCACTAATCTAACTCTAAATAATGAAATAATAAGTATTGTAGACTCAACAGTATTCTTGGGACTTACATTAGACAGTAAACTGCAATGGGGACCCCAGATAGACAGCCTTGCAGGTAGGCTTAGTTCGGCAGCTTACGCAGTATGGAAGGTACGTCAGCTCACTGATACGGACACAGCTAGGCTTGTTTATTTTAGCTACTTTCACAGCGTCATGTCCTATGGTATACTACTTTGGGGCAAGGCGGCTGATGTTGAAACGATTTTTATTCTTCAAAAAAGAGCCATCCGCTCAATATACAATTTAGGTGCTAGAGTCTCTCTTCGAGAGTTGTTTAAGGATATAGGTATTTTAACTGTTGCATCACAGTATATATTTGCAAATATTATGTTTGTTAGGCACAATATCAATGACTATAAGAAAAACAGTGATATACACAATATTAATACAAGAAACAAGTCTAAACTCGTTGCTACCTATCATCGCTTACATAAGGTACACAACTCGTTCGAAGGTCTTGGTATACGTTTTTATAATAAAATTCCTATAGATGTAATCGACCTTCCTGTAGATAAATTTAAGCGTACTGTAAAAAATCACCTTATTAGGAAAGCCTACTATACGATCAACGATTATCTAAACGACAAACAGTCTTGGGCTTAAGGTGTCTTTAGGTATATACACACAAACTTCTTTGTCTTATAATTAGACTAAATTATTAACAAACCATTGTTAGTTGAAAGTAATGCGTGACGATTATTATGGTAATTTTGACTAGTAGTGATTTTTATCAGTATCTCGACTATGGCTCGTCATGCTCACTAAAATGTCATTGCTTGCGGCGTCGTCATGGGGCGGGTCGTTTCTTTCCCTCTGATATGGCGAAGGAGACGATGGCTGGTCCATGCGTCATACTCGTGAACGGGTGCTGCTTGGGGTGACTGGTCGGCTTAGTCAGCGATGCTTTAGCCTATACTATTATTTTGGTTCGTTCAACTGCAACTCTAGCCTCTTAATCCAGTCACGAATTAGTTTTAACAGTAGACTTTGTAACTGATGTGCACCTTGAATGATTTCTATGTTTAATAGGTTCGAACCTTCAACGGTATCACTGAGTGATATTTTTTGTTTGTGCGTTAGCTTTTGGAGCATTTCAATAAAATGTAATTCAGGTGGCAACAGCTTGCATCATGCTTATCTTTTATGTAACACTAATACCATTGTACCTGAAGATCTGACTTTTAAAAAGAGTGGCCATGAGTTTCTTTGCCAGTATTCTTCTCATAAGGCTCTACGCATTTTGGAAACTGGAAGTTATAGATCGACACAAGCAGGCAGTAGATTTTGGTGTTTTCACCTAATTTACCTCGACAATCCAGTACATGCTGTGGCGTCTATTTGCGTCGATCTATGATTTTTAACAGTAGCTTCAATTTAACGTTCATAAATGTCACTTAGTGTCTTAATTGAATAAATGATTTTGAATTTTGAATTTTGAATTTTGAATTTTACTTTTTAATTCGGCTCGCCATAAAAGTGTTTTTTTTTTTATCTTAATGGCACGGGTAACAAATACATCTTCAACAATCATCATCATATTTCAACCAATTTACACAAAACCTAAACAAATTACAGTCTATTATAGACTGGCCTGTTGGTCTAGTGGTTAGTGACCCTGACTGCTAAGCCAGAGGTCGTGGATTCGATTCCCACCCAGGACAAATAATTGTGTGATGAGCACGATAATTTGTTCTGTATCTGGGTGTAATTTATCTTTCATATGTATGTATTTAGAAATATATAAGTATGTTTATCAGCAGTCTGGTTACTATGGTATAGGCTCTGCCTAGTTTGGGATCAGACAGCCGTGTGTGAGATGTGTGGAGTTATTATATACCTAAACCTTCCTCATGAATCGCTCTATGCATTGGTGAAAACCGCATGAAAATCCTTTCAGTAGACAGACGCGGCGGGGGACTTTGTTTCATAATATGCAGAGATAATTATTTAATTTGAAATGTAAAAAACATGTTTTTTAAACAATATTTCAACGGTCAAGTGTGAGTTCACAGCGGCAATTTCTCAAGATGTTGTTGGTGACACTAAACAATGCCGTCTGGCAAGCCCATACCGGTTTGTAAATGAATATGAAAGCAAATTCGCATACATTTCTAATAACTTATTTCCGTTTGTTTATTTTTTTTTATATAATGCTCTTTAAGGGAACGCTAATAAGTTAATTTATTCAATATTTTATAATTTAAATTTGAAAGGAAATTTCTAAAATATCTATATGACTGTAAGCCTTATACATATTATATTACTACCTTTGAGAATAATAATGTTAACTACATACCTTATATCACTACATATTATAAAACAAAGTCCCCCGCCGCGTCTGTCTGTCTGTTCGCGACAAACTGAAAGATTTTCATGGGTTTTTCACTAATAGACAGAGTGATTCATGATTAAGGTTTTGGTGTATAATTTGTACCCGTGCGAAGCCGGGGCGGGTTGCTAGTTATAGATAAATAACACCCAGACACAGAACAAATTATGATCGTTCTCATCACACAATTATTTGTCCTGGGTGGGAATTGAACCCACGACCTCTGGCTTAGCAGTCAGGGTCACTAACCACTAGACCAACAGGCCAGTCTGTAATAGACTATAATTTGTTAAGGTTTTGTGTTGTCATTTAAATGTTTAATGAAAAATGTACAAAAGTAAGATTATCACAAGTTTTAAAACAAATATATGTTAAAAAACATAATTTCAAATTCAACATCTTTATTTAATAAAATTGGTCATCAATTATTCGAAATCGTCAATTTAAAAGAAGAATTATTATAAAAAATTATAGAACAAAACGCACAGAGTCGCGGTGACTCTGTGTGTGTTGATCACACAAACGTAAATGTCATTGTCAAAAGTAAAATTTAAAAAAAAGGATGACAGATAATAACCGTATCTGCCTGTGACGATCTATAACGGCTCGTTTCTAAATGATTGAGACTTGTGGGAAGATATCGGGCAAAAAACCTTGGATACTCTTTTTAATCATATAACTAAACTAACTAACTAAACTGAACTAAGATACCTACGGTACTATTTAAAATCTTTTAATGCGAACTGATTAGTCTCCCGTTAAATTCTATAAATTATAACAAATCTGTCATTTGTACCTGAGTGTAGACTATGCTTCCAAAAGTCCCTCGAGACAGGAAACACAAAAAAATATCGGCTACGTGTAAAATAAATTATGCGCTATTGGACAGGGACGGATCAAACGAAAGGGAGATCTTTCTTACTCAGTTGATCTGAGTAGATAATACTTCACTTAATATATATGTAGGAGAGCCATGCTTTAGCACGTATGGGCCGGCTCGACCGGAGTGATACCACGGCCTCACAGAAAACCGGCAGTGAAGCAACGTGGCATTACTTTCCGCCGAGAAAGTGAGGTTAGCGGAGGCCCTAACCCTTCCCTCTCCCCTCCTCTCCCCTCCTCTCCCCTCCTCTCCCCTCCTCTCCCCTCTTCCCCTACTCCATCCTTAAAGGCCGGCAACGCACTTGTGACTCTTGAGTTGCAGGTGCCCATGGGCGGCGGTAGTCATTTACCATCGGGTGACCCGTCTGCTCGCCATTTATTGCCCCCAATACCATAAAAAAAATGTTATGTAAAGGTGTGGCCATATTCTAGGGTAGTATAGTAGACCCCATGAATAACGTAAAACGCTTACAGTTTTCGAAAAATTCGTGATTTTTAATACAGAAATCTTATTTAACCAAATTAAACTTCAAAATTGACCGATAAAGCTAATATTTCGTAAGAGAGAGGGCTGACATGAATGAAACTATGGATATTTAATACCAGCTATGTTGATGGAATATTCGATTTTTTCTGTGAATATCCGCAAAAAATTTAAAATGTCAATTTTTTCTGCAGTCTGTGTTGTGGCACCATAGATATGGCTCATTTTTATTTGTTACTAGCCTCGCTCGCGTGTCCATATTTATATATTTTGCGCGGAACCCTAATTCTTTTTCACAATAAAAGTAGCCTAAGTTACTCCTTATAACACCATCTATCTGCCAGTGAAAGTCCCGTGGAAATCAATCCACCGTTCCGGAGATTAGAAGAAACAAACAAAGAGACAGAGAGACAAAAATTGTAAAATATGTTGTTTGGTATATGTACCGTGTGTACATCAAAATGCACTTAGTAAAAAGCGGTTATTTTAATATTACAAACAGACACTCCAATTTATTTATTTATATGTATAGAGATTTTCTTCTTTTCTTGTGTACAGGTTTTTTGTTTCATGTTTTGTGTGAGTCCAATGTTTGTAAAATATAAAAGGATTTTCTGTATTTTTTTTTCAAAATCATGGCAATTGACATGCACATTTCCAATATGTGGTTTAGAAATGTGCAATAAACTAGGAAGAGCATTATTACCGAAAGAAAAAAAAAGGTTTTTTTTAAAAATCGATTTTCATGCTAAGTCAACTTTTATAACGTTCCTAAAATTGTACTAAGTACACCTTTCTGTATCATCCTGCATACTTTCGATAAAAAAGGCTAAAAATTAAGACGTTACCTAATAGACAATCATGTTGTCACTGTTTCTAGGTGAATTATAAACAGTACACAGTTTAACAAATTAAACGAGACTTACTTTAATTACTCATATTTCAGTAGATTTTGAGTATTGGACCATAAAAGGGTTAAAATATACCTATACCAAAAAATAACTAATAATATTAGTTTGTATATAAACATATAATAGAACTAAAATAATCTTATTTAAATTTTAGTCGTACATAAGCACACTTAATTGTATTTATTAAAAAAGTAGAACTAAAATATTTGTGGTTTACAAAATTAATTGCAGAGAATAT
Organism: Euplagia quadripunctaria; assembly: GCA_963859945.1. NCBI lineage: Eukaryota > Metazoa > Arthropoda > Insecta > Lepidoptera > Erebidae > Euplagia > Euplagia quadripunctaria. The sequence goes on from OY982583.1 coordinate 12,846,377, forward strand.
TACACAACTTATTATTTGTGTCCAATTTTATTTAAATATAAATACAACACTCCCCACATTTTACTTAGTGTAAAAATAATTAAATTTTGAAACTAGAATGATTATGCATAATCTTAAAATACAGTAAAATTGCGACCTACTTAAATATATTTAAATATTTGTTTAATTTATTTTAATTTTTTTTACGAGCTATGTCAAGAACTGATTCAATATTATAGTTTTATTCTTTACTATTCAACATTTAATTTTACATCTACAATTTATTTAAGCTCTAGGGGTATTGTTTATACTTTATCAATGCTAACTTAGATCTTGTTTGTTATAATGTAAGTCGTCGTTAGGGTTTTGATATAAAAGTTAACAAAAAACATACCTAACAGTAATGTTAATATACTGTGTTAGTATACTGCTGTGTAAAAACTTTGAACTCCCGAACTACTATCTCCTTCTATCACTAAAGTAAGTAAGTATTTGAATGTTTACAAGAATCAACTTATTTAATTCTTCGGTTACTTTCAGTACGACTCAAGCTCTTTGCTCTTTTCTCGTTTTATATAAATAGGGCTTCTACAAATAAGTACCAAAAAAGCTACGCTAAGCTAGAGCGAAGCTAGGTAGCTTTTTGTAAAATCGTCATTTCTTTTTTTATATTCTTTGTATTTTGCATTTTTTACAGAAAATACAACTATGCAGTTGAATTCAGATTCAGATTCGGATTCATTTATTGGCGAACATAAACAATAACGTCCATTACGAACGAAAGTTTCTGTATAAATAGCTCTTGAAAACTGTTAATCGTTTTGGTTATTTATAAATTGTAGAATTATGCTCTTTCATTAATTTATCAAAAGCTTTTGATTGTGTGAAATACGATATTCTGTTAAATAAGCTACAAAGCATAGGTATACGTGGCATAGTATTAAAATCAGTAGAAAATTATTTACATAATGGAATGCAAGAAACTATTATCGAAACATATAATCAATCGACCAAAATGAGGGAGATAGTTCAATCTAAATTTGAAAATGTAAAATTAGGGGTGCCTCAAGGCAGCATATTGGGGCTCCTATTATAATAAAACAATGTATGCGGACGATGCAACTATTTTTATCTCGAACGAACATTTTGATGCATTATACATTCAAAACAAATGATATATCCAATCAAAGTTTAAAATTTACAAATTGCTATTGAGAATTTAGGGTCAGCTAAATCAAATTATACCTTGCAAGAGAAAAAAATTGAGGTAGTCAATAAACCTTATTGGCTAACATCAAATTGCTAATGTACAGCCAAAATGTCTTATTGCTCAAAGTAAAAGTTGGTCAAAAAAAGTATAAACTACGAAACTAACCTATGAAGTAAGTCAATTAATCATTAATTACACTTCATAAGTTAAAGCATGTACTTCGAGAAGACAATTTAAAAAGCTCTGATTCACGAATTAATTGCAACTTAGCGCTTGAATACGGCCCTGGTGAATGGTGGCTTGCTAGTTGAGTTGCATTCAAGTTAAGAACACCACTGATCAGTGTTCGCGCGCCACTCGCGGTGATAACACGTAACTTAGACTTAACTTAAACTCAACATTACTTTTTTTTCTGAAAGTTAAGCCAAGAATGCAGTGTAATGTTGAACCATTTTTGTAATTCGAAAAATGTGATTCAGTCAACGAAACTATTTTAGTTTGATTTGTTTAAGATTTTTGGATTTTTGAGTGTATGAACTATTAAAGGAGGTTTTATTGGAATTGAAGTGACGGTATTTTTTAAAGGTAGGTTTTTTTTAAAATAAATATTTCTCCGAATTAAGTTACTATTAATTTGTTTTTAAACTGTACTGTAATAACTGTAAACAGAATATATACTTATAATTAAATCAGCATAAATAGGTCTAACGATAAAACAACACAATTGTCTAAGAATTATTTAAATAAATGTATTTATATGTATATTATTGGAGAGCAAACTTTCGCAGATTCTAATAAATAGACTTTATGACGTATTTTGCATCTTATGTATAAAATTTAAAAAGATGAGTCTCCAAGACATGAATAAATTTCTCATCGTATAAATCGTACTAGGTATAATAATATATTTAAATGAAAGCGTGTGTTAGTGTACCGTATACTTAATTAGACAAATAAAAAAAATTAAAAAAGTCAGTCGTAGGACTGCACGTCAGAAGTGAAAACATAACTTCACAATGTATTTGCATATACATACACACACACATCTGTATATATATAATTAGATTAAAAATAAAAAGTAGGTAATAACATATCTAAATGTATACATAGCGTGCACTGGAAGTTCTGCGCTCCTGGCCGCTCATAAATGTTTGAATTTCGAATGTTATATTTTTTTAAATATAAAAAACTCGGCTCCGTCTTACGAATTTTCGATCAGGTCACGTGTCCTGACGCGAGTTTAACATTTTTTACCCATCCCAAAAAGTGCACAACGCCGCTAAGGAAGTTTTCACTTAAAAAATTGAAAGTGCTTTTAAAGAAAGCCGATCTGACTATCCTTACATTCAATCAAAACTTTATGTAGAACTATGTATTAATAAAGACCTTCACAATATTTTTACAGATTACTATGCAAAGTCGAGATGAGCTTTCTGTCTTATCTTTTAAATGTATTTCTAAATTATATTTCTTACTTTCATAAATAATTAAATTTTAAGAAACATCGCAGCTTGTAATCTTTATTAAATAAAATGTTGTTCGTTAGTTTGCGCTAACCTTGAGAACAGGTGGATCGATTTTGCTTTTTTTCTTAATTTTAGTAGCAATACGAATAAGACTTTTGGGGATTTATATATAGAATTTAGCAAAATTGAAAGTGCCGTTGTCCGTGAAATTTAAACGAATTTATAAAAAAAATTTGAAAGGACAACGTCTGACGAGTTAGCTTACTTTATGTATTGTATTATTATGTAGGTGTGCCCGCGACTTCGTCCGCGTGGAATAGTGTATTTATATCGAATCAACAGCCTAAAAAATAGTTTTTTATTTACTTTTAAAGGTGGTACAATAAAAAATAGTTGAGTATACCACAGAAAAAGAATGGTTTTTGTTATTACAAACTTTTATTTGCGGTTGGGAGGTTGACTTTGTCGTACATCGATGTATGGCAGAGTATTTTGGAACTGTAAAGTTAAGTTTGTTTTCGGAAAATCTTTCGGAAAACAGTTGATTTCCGAGATGGGCGTATTATCTATTGCTTACAAGTTTTTTTTGTTTACGGAACCCTCGATGTACGAGTCAGAGTCGCACTTCTAAGGTTTTTTTTAATGGTTTAACAATTACTGTTTGAAATAGTATTTTTCTTTAGAACTAAAAGTTACAGATGAACACATAATATTGTTACCGCAATTGTAGGTTTCAAAAGTATAACTATTATAACAATAAATAGTAAATAATACCGTGTTGCAAATACGTAAGGAAGGTAGGAAGAAATCGGGTAAACAGACTCACAACCACTCTTTTCAATCACAAAGTAGTTTTACAATATTTATGTGAAATATGTTACGCCACTGTTTGGTTGTACGCTATTATGTTAATAATATGAAAAGTGAATAAAAAACAAAAAACTATAGAAATAGGGAAATTGAAAATGAACAGTTTAAAAATAGTGTAAAAAAGAAAATAAAACAATTAAATACGGTAAATAAAAAAATATTAGCTCACATTACATTTCTGTTAAGTATTTGATTTTAGCCTAATAATCTTAAAACAATTTTCGTCGTTGTCGTTAGGTACCCATTTTACAATTTTTAAGAAATGCATGAATTGGTATGTGGTGGATTTTCTATTACAGCAAACAAATCAACAAATTAACACCCACTGTGTTAATTTGTTGATATATGGTGAAATAACGAGCAGAAATAAATCCACAAATTAACACAGTTGTGTATTAGTGGAACAAAAAGTAGAAACAAATCCACCGGTGGATTAGAGTGCAATAATCTATGGAAAAGAATCCCCTGGTGGATTTGCTTCGGAGATTAGAGTGGAATAGACCGATTTTTTTATACATAAAACAAAAAAAAACAAAAGTAAACTTTTACCAATTCAAGAAAAGGTTGCTGTCATAGAACTCATGGACCTCGCCGCATTAGGATACCTTTGCCTCCAAATACTCATGATTAAAAATATATGCAGTAGATTATTACATAAACTATTTTCACTTTGCTAATTAATTATAAAGCAACGATAAAAATAAACTAAAACATTCACAAGTTATATCACTTTATTGTAATTTGAAATCCCGTTTTTTTTTTCTCTACAAGATTTGTTACATCATGGTACACATTAGAACAGCGACAGAACAGATAGAAACTATTCATCAACGACTAACAACTTACTTTCTCTGTCGTAAGTTCAAGGACAAATAAAGCTTGCTATTCAATTGACGATTACCTTTCATTTCAAACACAATTTTGAAATAGAAAAATTAGATTGCATCGATAATTATAATGCATTAATACTAAACATAAAACGATTCTTAAGTACTAGGTTTACTATATAGATTTTACTTCAATTAGCATTCTTGCAAATCAATTTTGAACTGAATAAAAGAAATCCTAAAGAAACAACGACCTACTCTCGCCCCACAACCACAAGATGATCTGGTTTTTTAAATAAAAAATATCACAAACACACACTTCAACATTGACTTTCTCAAACATATTTTTAGTAACAATATTAAAATAATACGAAATGAAAATAATCGCATTAAAAGTTGTTGCGTTTTTGAATCGTGTTGTTAGATAGCATATTGTCGAAAGTGAGTGGTTTGCTTAAAGTGGTAAATATGAAGATTGATTCAGTGTTACTGGAATAATAACGATGCCATTAATTTATTTTAAAATTGAAAGTCAATTTGTGACGCAGGGTACAGTTTTAAAAGGCGGCCAAGTCTGCCAGGGTTCACAGGGATTTCCTTTTAAGGGTACACCTGAGGCCCTTGTAATAAGGACTGTGACGGAACACCGTGTGGTTTTAGTCGGTTCGACTCCGACATACCACCCTACCGCTTAGCCCGGGTGGGGTGATCACCGGTGGGGGTTTCCACACGTTAATAAAAAAAAGGGTACACTTTTAAAAACAATATTTATTTTCGATTAGTACTTTAAAAAATCATGTTCCACGCGCACGAAAAGCCTAAATAACGAAAAACGAAAAATAGACTTTTGGCAGGTTTATAATTCTAAATAGTTATTTACAAAAAAATCATGGACCGTAGCAGCACTAGTTATCACTACATCACTACATGTTATAAAACAAAGTCCTCCACCGCGTCTGTCTGTCTGTTCGCGATAAACTCAAAAAATACTAAACGGATTTTCAAGCGGTTCAACAATAGATAGAGCGGTTCATGAGGAAGGTTTAGGTATATAATTTGTTAAGGTTTTGTGTAAATTGGTTGAAATATGATGATGATTGTTGAAGATGTCTCTGCTACCCGTGCGAAGCCGGGGCGGGTTGCTAGTTTAAGGTTAAATGAACTCTTCATATTCATTTATGTGGATTACTGTTGTCATTTCTGACGTAAAAGAATCACAGCAGTAAAAATGTGGGTGGGATTTGTCCCATTTAAAAATCGAAGAACGAAAACGAAAACGCTTTATTGATTTAGGTTATAACGTGACAGGGAAACGAACTCGTAAATCATTTTACAACTATCTATTGTAAGATGTGACCCTTTTGAAAAAAGAACAATAATAGTCATAGAACATTTTTATCGCTACACTATTCTTCATTATGTTTATCAACTTGTAGTGTAAAGAACAATTACGTGTTATGGTCGCGTATGAATGTCTCCGTTTCCGTCAACCAAATCCATCCACATATCATCGTCATCCATTTGTAATCAGGCGATTATTTCGTTGTCAAAGTATCCACGTTATAAATATACTGCTCAAATCAACGCATGCACTAAGTAGTTTGATGTTTGCCTTTCTAGTGATGTGCCGGTAGTCAAATCACTATTTTCAGTTTTTTAAATAATTAGCTATCGGAACGCTATGGTACGGGGATTATATTTTGCTCGACCAAAAAAGAAAGTTTCAGTGTGATCTTGGTATATCATATTATATCCACTTCCACTATCATTTAGTTCAGCGTTTTACGCAGTAGAGTTAAGATATTTCTCTTATTTATTATAATGTACCACAAATTAAATACAATTAGTGTATGTGTAACGAAATTCTTTTATAATTTTATTTACAATCTTACATAACCTAGTGTACCGTCACATGTGAAAAAACGCCTTTGGCAGATGTGCTCTTATTACCGCATTCCAATTGCATAACTCCACCTTACAAGGGCATATCAGGTTCTCACTTCTGCGTTACGTAACGCAGAGTCTGAACTTCGTCCAGTATCAAGTCGACGCCCGTAGCTTTCCATAGAAAGTTGTCACCCAAAATATTACGCTCAATATGCTAAATCAGTGAAACCCGGAACTAATCGTTGAACAACAATTAGACACACTTTAATCGGAGATTAATCGTCTAGTTAAGGATGAGCTAACCTTCATTGTCTTAAACCGGTTAAATAAAAAAATACAGTAGATATAACCCCTATGTTTACCTTATAATTTAAAAAAGTATCACCGACTTCAATGCGCCTCAAAATACCAAATCGCTTCAAGTGTGCCTATAAACTTTGAAGGGTTCCCTCGATTTCTCCAGCATACCATTATCAGATCCTGACCTAATGACCATGAGACCACCTGTGAAGCATACCCTTTCAAACGAAAGAAGAATTTTCCAAATCAGTTCAGGCGTCTTTAAGTAGGTAATCGGTGAATATACATAAAATAATATATACTGTGGAACATTTAACCTTCTCCTTTTTTGAAGTCGGTAAAAAAAAATACTGTAGATAAAGACCATTTTTTTTTAATTCCATGTCACGGGATAGTGTGCGTTACCCAGGACAGGTAACGCATAGATAAAAATATTTTAATAAACTCTTTTATTTACGGTACAACCTTATTCTAATTTAATAAGGCTAACACGTAAGGGGTTACACACACTTAGGACAAAATATGTCCAGAGCATAATGTGTGCAGTAATATTTATTGTTAACTAGCTGTACCCGGCATGCCTTGCAATGCTATTTTTTTTTACATTTTTTTGTGCCAGGAACACTCGCGGGCGTCCCCAGACCAGCCTTTTAAAGTTTAATTCTGACTGGCCTGTTGGTCTAGTGGTTAGTGACCCTGACCGCTATGCTTGAAGGTCGTGGGTTCGATTCCTACCTGAGTCTGGGTGTTCTTTGTGTCCGTTGTTTCTATGTTTGTAAAGTAATTCCTAATGCGCGAGTTGACAATGTGATCAGTTGTTTCGGAACGCATAGAGGACAAACAAACATACATTGATTTATATATATTAAGAAGACGACGTCGACGACGATTGTGTAGGTTTCCAAAAATTTACTAATAAATACATTATTCTGACTACATATTTTCAGAAAGGTTTAGTGTTAGTGAAACAATCATGAAAATTGGTCCAGTCCTACATCGAATACAGAACATCTTTTTTTGAAGTCGGTTAAAAATACTTCATTTTGTAGTTTCATGTAATGAGGGAATCTTGTGAGTGAGAGATCTTCTTATTCTTATTTGAATTACTTTCCTAACACAACTTTTCTAACAACTTTTTCCTTCATTTGAACTTCTTCTTCATTTTAAATATATCCTTACCTTACTCAATATAGACTTAATAATGTTAGTCACAATTTCATATCAATCGGGAGAATGGTGTAAAAATGTAAATATAGCTGCGCGGGCGCAGTAGCGTGCGACGCGCGCGCCGAGCAACTAGCGCAGTGGGACGAGTGTTTTCATTGCACCTCGGTTTTGCATAGTTCTGCTGGCATTGTATGTTATTGCGTAGATACTTTTGTTTACGTGGTTCATCCACCTAATGGTAAGTGATTGTCGTGTTTAGATCCGAATTTTGGCACGAGCAAAGTATTTAAGTTAAATCAACCGCGATTACACAGCCCTATTAGCGTAATGCTGTTTTTCTGTGGGTAAGTCGCCAGAGCTTCACTGGAGAGGTTCCTCTTTCTGTCCTCTCTGATGAGAGGGATTTCAATTTAGCAAATCTTATGTCTCCTCCTACTATCACTGCTGTAACGACGCCGACGCTACTCACAGCCAGAAAAAGTACTAGAATTTTACGTATCAATATAATAATAATAAAAAAATAAAAAATATTCAAAGACAATACTGCTTTTACTTGCATACACACACAAGCAATATAGTACAATATTAATCTACGATACAATATTGACCTATAATATACGTTATACTTCTACACAAGAACAATAATCGAAAAGTATACACTTGTGCATTTTAATAGTTATAGGTAACATTGTTATACTACATTTTATCAAAGGAATAAGTTATATCTGAGTATGGAAAAATCAGGCCTAAGACTATTACAATAATTATCTAGCAGGTATTTACCAAATTTATTTTTAAAAGCTCTTTTTTGTAATAATCTCCCACTCGGATAGTTCTAAGTGCCCTTTTTTTTTGTGCGTGTGGAAACCCCCTCGGGCCGTCACCCCACCGGGGTTTTCGATGGGGCGGTGTGTCGGAATCGAACCGACTAAAACCACACGGTGTGCCGTACTGCGCCTTAAATACGAGGGTTCCGGGAACAGTTTTTATTAAGACATCCGGAACCATCCTAGCGCCAGCCCGCATAAGTGCGGGCACCACCTTCGGGTAAAAAACCTCTCAATTAGTAGTTCTAAGTGCCCTGCCTCAGTCCTGTGTTTTAAGAAATTACATAAATTGAATAAGGTGTGAACCTTGACTTGAACCGTCTTACTATGAAAGAAGGTCTGTTTAAAACATCAACTCTAGTAATGAGGAAGTACGTTCACAAACTGTCTTATGAGCAACATCTTCAAGTTTTTCTTCTGTCATTTCAGTGTCAACAACCGGTATAGAATATCGTGTAACAATGTGCACGTGTATAAATTCCGTGGGTACGTCGACCGGTACGCGCGCCGGTGCTTTTCCGTCGCCGTATCTAGAGCGCTCCAAACATTTCACTTAATGCCCGATTCCGATAAATAAGTTGGTAGATACGATTATGTTGGTAGCAATTTTGAACAAATTATTTCGACTCAATTAAATTGGTAGAAGAAACACTTAGGTTGGTAGCATGGGTTGTAATTTGTAACTTTGCTCAGCGCGAGATAGAAATGGATTTTAAAGATTTAATTTTAAGGTCATTTTATCTATATTGCTCTATTATTATATATATTGCTAATTTTCATAAGTCGGTATTTTAAGTTTTGATCGACAATTACACTTAAGTTTTAGGTTAGGTAAAAACTAGGTTAAATATTTATTTCCATTACTTTGGAATAATTAAACCTAGGACCCTTGTTATTGTAAAGCGGATAGTCTCTAGCTAGACTGTACACGCACAATAAATCAAATTGTGTTTCTATTAAAAGCATTTTTACATTGACAATTATATACAGGATCTATTTGAAAATAGAACACTTACTTAAATCACTGAAAGGGCATGACTCTAGCACACAGTTACAATAAGAATTTTCGAAAAATAACTATCCGTTTACAAGTTACGACCGTTTGAATTTCCAGGTATTTTTGCCTCCGTTTTTCGTAAAAGTAGGTGGAATGTGTAAAGTTAAAGATTTTAACTGGTACTTATTTTTTATTTTTGGATTTTTTCATTCCGTTATCAAGAAAATCCATAAAAACTAACTTCGATTTTTTTTCTTTTGGTGTTTTTATTATTACTAATAATATATATTATATTTATTAATTTTTATGGATTTTCTCAAAAACTGAGTGCATAGTTTCAAAATAAAAAAGTTTGTACGATTTAAAATCTTTAACTTTACACGTTCCACTTGCTTTTATGAGAAACCGAAGTAAAAATACCTGGAAATTCAAACGGTCATAACTTGTAAACAGGTAGTTTTTTTTGGAAAATTATTATTTCAGTGGTATAAGTAAGTGTTCTATTTTCAAATACACTTAAAACTTCTTCTAGTCATCGAACTTCCTTCTCTAGTACTTTGACGGGCAAAACAATACTTTGACCTCGATCTCAATCGAAAATATAAAAAAATAGTGAGATAATCAAAAACAAACTATTACCTATAAGACATTTTCAATATTTTTCTAGCGGTTTTACGCTATTACGATACCATAAAACGTCAAAATAAACACTTCGTTACCAACTATTACCGAAATTCTAAATATTCTTCGTATTTTTTCTTTTATTTAAAACTTTCGCCGAAAACCCGCCGAGGTTACTCGAGTACTCGACTGACCACTTTCTTCTCGCGTAACATTAACCGGTGCGTTTGCGTTACCTTTTGTTTTGTGCCGTCATACTAATTATCCAGTTACGCAAACCTAGATGTAATATTTTGTGATTGAGTATCATTTATTTTTATTCGGCAATGCTTTTTATGGCGATTAAACAATAGATATAATTAACGCGTTCCACATAAATTGTTGGCAATACATTTAAATATATATAGATTTTTAAATAACAATCTCGATTTTTTAGTAATGTGACATATTGACCTCTTTATGCATGAATTGTCTATGATTACTTTAAAACATAAATGAGAAGATATATTAAGCCATAAAGTATTTATCGATTACATCAATTCTTAATGGACAATCAAATTATAAGGTATTCTCTCAGTTCATTGCGGTGTATCGCAGATTCTTAATTTGCTGACACAATTTACGAAATACAAGCGCAGCAATTGGTATTTAAAGAATTACCTACATACCTTGTTCTTCTATAGGCCTATTGCATTCTAAAATAATTGCAAACATTAGGTATAACCATGTATATTTTTTTTTTAATTGGTAATGTTCTGACGTAAGAACAGGTCAGAATTACCGGTGGGTGTGTATGAAAGGTTTGAAGGTGTGTAAGGATATCAGCAAATGGCGAGAAAAGGTGTGTGTTTATGTGTCAATGTTTAATTGCGTATTTTTATGATTTCCCGCTTTTGTTGATTAAGAAATATTATTAAAATACTTAACTACTGTGTGTGTATTTAACAAAAATGATGAGCTATTAATACGATATAAACAAAATTGTTTTACGAAGAAATCACTCTTGATTGACTGAATCTATTTGTAACCGGATTAGGATAAATAAATTCGATTGGAATAATTAAATCAGAGTAATAATTCGATTAGCTTTAAAGGAAATTACCATCAACGGCTTAAATTAGTGATGCTAAGGGTTAGGCTTATCGATTAAAATCACTTTGGATATTCTAGCCGCTGGAAATCGATAATCTAAATTCTACAAATTTTTTACCGCAATATAGTTGAATATACCATTGATTATTGCAATCCTCGTGGATTATTGCATGTATACATATAGCGAAAACGAAGTCAATAATATCGATACTGCCAATCAAAGACTGCTCTTTCGTCAAAAACTTTCATCTGTTGAGTGACTGTTGAGAGAATTGCCTTCAGCAGGCAATTCTACGATCTCTAATCAGATGAAAGTTTATCAGTTTTGTAGCAGATTATCAAAAGCACGTCGTTCGAGGGTAATTTCCTATGTTCAAAATAAATTGTTTCAACTTAGTCAATATAATACTAATTTAATCTATTTATAGTCGATTTGTCCATCCAAAGGTTGCCTGGAAGAAATTGCTTTCAGTGATAAGGCCGCCCTTTGTACATATTCACCTGATGTATTTCTTGTTAAAACATTTTTGTTGGTGTACAATAAAGTTTATTTCTATTCTATTTTATTTTCTATATTATCTTGAGATACTTTAAAAATTGTCGTTCATTTTCATTTTAAGGCTTTTCCTTATTTTATATTAGCAACCCGCCCCGGCTTCGCACGGGTAGCAGAGACATCTTCAACAATCATCATCATATATCAACCAATTTATACAAAACCTTATCAAATTAAAAACTTAACCTTCGTCATTATTCGCTGTATCTATTGGTGAAAACCGCATGAAAATCCGTGCAGTAGTTTTTGAGTTTATCGTGAACAGACAGACAGACCCGGCGGAGGACTTTGTTTTATAATAATATTAGCAACCCGCCTAGGCTTCGCACGGGTACAAGTTATACACCTAAACCATCCTCATGAATCACTCTGTCTATAAGTGAAAACCGCATGAAAATCCATTCAGTAGTTTTTCAGTTTATCGCTAACAGACAGACAGACGCGGCGGGGAACTTTATTTTATAATATTATTATGTAGTGATGTAGTGATTTATTTTACTGAACTTACCGTTTTGATGTTTGTTAAAAACATGCTGATTTGACTTGACAGTCACCTACCTTATTATCAGTAGGTCTTTACTATCAATAGGACAGACATATTAGAAAAATATTTCGTGAGTGGCATTCATATTTATTAAAATATGCGCTTTTACTCATTTGTATATTTCGGTGATGCCCGAATACTTTCGGACCCAAAGGTAGCTCTTTATCAAGGGATAAACCGACGGATTAAACGACCGTCCGCGTTGGTGTCAGGTGTCATACACAGTGTGCACCTGACACCGACGCAGAAGGTTCGTTAGATCTAGAACTAGTCGGCTTTTCCCGAAATACACACTTGATTAAAACCGTATATTTGTATTACATTATATAATTTACGTGTCTTAATGTATATAGATCAGTCATTAACTTCACAAGTTCTTATAAGATTTAGTATTTTTAACATTTTTTTAATTTTGTTAACTTAAAGAAATACCTACAATAGAAAAAAATCATATTTATGATCGATGTTTAGTAAAATCAATACTTTTAAGGTCAACTACCGATAAGGTTATCGATATTTCGGAATCACTAATTGAGGATGGGGGAGTTTATAAATGTTTTCCTACGTGTGGCAACACTGTTCCATACGGTCTATTGGCTTCAATAATTGGCGCGAAAATATTTAGAAAAAAAAAAATGTTGTTGAAACAGGAAACAGCGTTTGATTTTATATTATATTCCTCATAATCTGATTTTCAAGATATAAATTGCTATTTGTTTCTACCTTGTCTTGCGCTTTGCTAAGAAGGGAAATGGATATACATATTTCTGATTAGATTAAAGAGTGGTGCCATAAAAAATTGAGTTAAAATGGGCAAAATAGCTAATGAAAGTTTGAAATTGCGTGATTTAGACGTAGGCAAGTTTGATGATCAATTGACACTTGATAAGTCAGGAGTGCCTCTCCCCTTTTATATCCCCCTTATACTATCTCTTAAGAAAGCCAGGAAAAGCAAAGTAAAGCAGAAGTATTTTAAGGGAAAGATTTTGAAGAATGGCAATGTACAGCACAGTCTATTATACTCGTATCTTCATATTTTTTTTATGACTATGTGACTATGTTGCCACAATAATTATTTCTGATTAAATTCATTGCGGGTTCCAAGACAGTTTGACTATTTGTTGTCGTAGGTCATTACTGTTTACCCTGACATAGAAGCTGCAGGAGGGTAAATATTCGTTCTCCTTCGTCCTTAATTTTTTTTGCGTCCTTATTACTCTACAGAAGTATAATAAAATATAATATAAAACTCATCGTACGTTATTGTAATTTAAAAAAAAGTTGGTTGTCTGTAAAGTTGGTTTACGGACGACAATTTTACGTGATAACGTCACCGATCGTGCCTCTCTATCGCTTGTTCCGCGCTCTCGCTTACACGCTCGGCTCAGGCGGAACGTGACAATGAGCTTTTTCGTGCGTGCAGCCGGCATTAACCGATTTATAAGACGTTATCAATTCAAAAAAACTATATTATTTAAATCCAACATGTATATAATGACAAGGATTTAAATATTTCCAGTTTATTTTACGAGCTAAGTTAAATTTAAAGATTTTAGTGTTGCTGACTATAACCCGAAGTAAAAAGAATGGGTAATCACCCATCAGTGGGAGTTGGGCTGGGATTAGGTTGTGGATCAGTGAATACCATCGGTACAACATTACTCCTACGTGGTCTCTCTACTCAGTGGAACTTGGTACTAACAGTCGTTAGAATTTAGAGACCGTTTAAAACTTTCAATGGCATCAACATGCAGCATGAGGTTTGTTAACAAGGGATACATTATTTATTGCACTTCATTTATACAGCATATCTCTCGATTAGCTTACAGTGGCGCCAATTTGAATTCTTAAATGATGCACAGATAACATAATACTATACTAGTAACTGATGTTAAATTTTTATAGTCTGTGACATTAGGGTAAAACCGGGATAGATGTACCATATGTTCAAACTGAGCATAGCTTGTACCATGGCTTCTTGGAAACAGATGAACGTACTAAAGTACATTATTTATAAACTAGCAACCCTCATCATCAAACAATCATCATCATATTTCAACCAATTTACACAAAACCTCAACAAATTATATACTTAAACCTTCCTCATGAATCGCTCTATCTATTGGTGAAAACTGCATGAAAATCCGTTCAGTAGTTTTTGAGTTTATCGCTAACAGACAGACGCGTCGGGGGACTTTGTTTTATACTATGTAGTGATACATACATATTATAACATCCAGACCAATATGCTATTTGACCTATTTATGCATACGAATATTTGGATTCAGCGGGAACCGAACCCACGACCCTCGACGGTGGTTCAATCTCAGAAGATCCATTGGCCAGATCCATAATGGATCTAGTGACAATTTTTTTATTTCATTGGATCCTTATTTCAAAATGTGAATCTAGTGAGATTTTTTTTTTTCAAAAGCTCCATTGGCCAGATCCATGATGGATCTAATGATATATGTATCTCTCATTAGATAGACATATTTTTCATGGCCTTTAAAGCATATTGTCACAGATTTCCTTGCTAATCCGTTAAATTGTTGTACTGTTAAATGCAATTCTTACTGATGCACCATTCCTTGCCTTTCTCAAATCAGCAATATTTAGAAAATGCTAAAATAATTATGAAGTGTAGAAAAATGGATATGGTCGCCATAGATAGAAGGGACTTCTGCTTTACTAGGGTCGCCCTGCAGGTACCCCGAGAGGATTAATCGAGACATCCGATTAATAATAAAATAATAATAATACTAACTTCACACATCCCAAACTAGACAGAGCCTGTACTATGGTAACCAGACTGCTGATAAAAATACTTATATGTTTCTAAATACATACATATTATAGATAAATTACACGTCGACACAGACCAAATGATTGTGCTCGTCACACAATTATTTGTCCTGGGTGGGAATCGAACCTAAGCTCAGGCTCAGCAGTCAGCATCACTAATCACTAAACCAACAGGCCAGTTGATCTAAAATGGAATCTAAATCCATGACAGACTTACCTGCTAGTTAAATAGCAGGTGACCTCGCTCGCGACTTACATAGTCTTGTACAGTACACGTCGCGTCAATACCTTGCTTCTACTAGGCTGCAAATTACCGTTCACGTGACAGCATATCACACTGCATTAACGCATAAATTCATATCTGGGTTATTTGACGTTTTTATATCAACTAGGTACTACTAATGTTATACTATTGCCTACCTGCCAACCCTGTTGCGTGCCCAGTTGACGGCCATAGGCTTGGCTGCCAGTAGCGTAACTATATACCATCTGAGGCTCGTGGCTAATTCATCGCGTGGGGCACAAGTTCACTCTCGGGGCTGAGGACCTCCTAGGGCCATGGGCCCGTGGCATTTTGCTCTCTGCCACCCTATTGTTACGCCACAGTTGGCTGCTATAATTTCAGTGGGACTAAAATTAGTTGGTAAAATATAGATGTTTGATACGCCCTTCGGGGTGTGAGCAGCAATGTTTTTCTTTTTTAATTTATTTTTATATTGGTAAGTTACATACATTTTAACCTACTTCAAAAAAGGAGGAGATTCTCAATTCGACTGTATGTTTTTTTTTATGTTTATTACCTCAGAACTATCGACTGGGTGAACCGATTTTGATGATTCTTTTTTTATTTGAAAGCTGGTGCTTCCCGTGTGGTCCCATTTCAATTTGGTCCAGTTCTGACAATGGCATCCATGAGAAAACCATATATAAGTCTTTTATGGAATAGTTTTTTTTGTTGAAGTCGGTTTTTTTTTTAAAGAATTATGTACATTTTTTTTTCTCACCAAGTTTATCGGGGAGAAGCGCTCTTATTAAACTTAACCTATCATTATATTACACTAGCTCCCGTGAGAATATTGGGATAAAAAAGCGTATGCGTTAATCCAAGTCTCCAGCTATCTACGTACCAAGTTTCATCGCAATCGGTTAGGTGGTTTTTGCGTAAAAGAGTAACAAACATCCATCCATCCATCCAATTTAAGAATTGTAAACAAAAAAACAAAGTCATTGAGTTTTTGTTTCAACGAGTTAAAACTTAATATAGCGTGTTGACTGTAGTATTAAAAAACATTTTTGTTAAATACCTTTGGTACTAGAGATTTTGTTGTTCTCCCTCCGTAGTAGTTCTTAAGATTTTTTACACAAACACTTCTATTGGTATATTTATTATTACTAGAGATCCCGTAGTGGTCGAATTTCGACTTTTGTAGCAAATGTTGTTCAAAAATTTTAGCATTCGTCACTTCTTCTCTGTATAAACTATAAGTGTGCGAAATTTCATACTCCTCCGTCCACCCAATTTTTGTAAAAAGGGATCCAAAGTTTTCGCTTCACGTATTAATATATAGATTGTGTACTTTAAACTGGTCACTAAAGTAATCTATAACTACATACATAGATACAAATAAATAAAATTTAAGTGTCTGTTTGTATTGTCATAATAACAGCTTTTTACTAAATGCATCTGAATGTTTACACAAAAAATCTATAATTAAAATTTTGTCTGTCTATGTGACTGATTGCCACGAGACTTTTACTGGCAGATAGCTGGTGTTATAAGGAGTAACTTAGGCTACTTTTATTTTGGAAAAAGTATTATGGTTCTGCGCACAAAATATAAATGTGTACACGAGTCCAAACGTGTAATCGGTACTTTGGTAATAAGTAATCATAACCGCTCCACAAATGGGCTATTGTCAACACTATCTGTAATCTCCCATTACAAGTCCGGATTAATTTTGTCCGGATATGAACAACTTTGTTTGAGAGTAAGTTACCGTGAAGGACTGACCATTGTTAAAGTTTTTGAATACTCACTTAAAGAATAAATCCGGATTATCGATATAGATCTGGATTACAAGAAGATCTATTAGTCTTCTAACACAGATTCTGTGCTTGATTTATAGTTCTTTTTTTTAGTTAATTATTTTTTGAAGTGAAAACTTCTTTAGCGGTGTTGTGCACTTTTTGGGATGGGTAAAAAATGTTGAACTGAACGAAAATTGGAGCCGAGTTTCTTATATTTAAAAAAATTTAACATTCGAAATTCAAACATTTATGAGCGGCCAGGAGCGCAGAACTTCCAGTGTACCCTATGTATACATTTAGATATGTTATTACCTACTTTTTATCTTTAACCTAATTATATTTATACAGATGTGTGTGTGTGTGTGTATGTATATACAAATACATTGTGAAGTTATGTTTTCACTTCTGACGTGTAGTCCTACGACTGATTGTTTTTTTTTTATTATTAAAATGTATCACTCTCTGTATATGATTTAGTACTACTGTTTGAACTGGGGCCAAGATAGGTAGAAAAATTGAAGATATATTTATTCGTTTAGGCCACAAATTGTTTTGCCAACCAATTTGATTTGATTATGATTTACACCGGAATTAACGCGATCACGAAAAGGTATTACATACCTCTGAATTGCCTGACGTTTCGACCAGGTTGCAGGCCGTGGTCACAGGCTGACTCAAAATTGCACGGCCAGTGGTTGGTCGAAATGTCAACGTTTGAAATGAAAGTAACACTTATGAATTGCAACTATGTATATTGCTAGATTCACAACATAATCACACAAGGTAGAGCCACTGAGAAAGGAAACTCATAGCAAAAACTTGCTGCCACTCTAAACACTGTACATATACAGAAGAAGTAAGGTATAGCAGGTTACCGATCGAATAGGAGCCACCTGACAGGAAAGTAGAAGAAGAATCTCCGCCTTACAGAAGACTCCAGTTCACTAGAGCTAACAGTATAATACTCTTTTCTGTTAATGAGTAGGTTCACCAGATATTCATAGGTGGAAGGGTTTTTCTTCTTCTTGTTCTTCTTTAAGTGCTTCGTCATTCCTGAAGGTTAGCCTTCAGCTTCTTACATTAATCTTTATTAAAAACGAAAGGGTTAGCGTTGTTAGTGAATAACAGGTAAAAACTAAAAATCAGGCCAGCGGAAGGTATGCTTGTTTGCTAACGTAATTATGTAAAACTAGCAATTCCCGCGCGGCTTATTACATTCATACATATTTATATACTTTGCGCGGAATCCTAATTCTTTTTCAAAAATAAAAGTAGCCTAAATTACTCCTTATAATACCAGATATCTGCCAGTGAAAGTCCCGTGGAAATCGGTATACCCGTTCCGGAGATTAGCCGGAACAAACAGTGAGACAAAAATTTTAAAACCTGATTTTTAGGCATAGGTATCGTGCAAATAACTGTGTGAGCTAAGAAAAAAAACTATTATTTTGACATTACAAACAGACACTTCAATTTTATGATTATCACTACATCACTACATATTAAGTATAAAACAAAGTCCCCCGCCGCGTTTGTCTATCTGTCTATTCGCGATAAACTGAAAAACTACTGAACGGGTTTTCATGCGGTTTTCACTAACAGACAGAGTAATTCATAAGGAAGGTTTAGGTGCGTAATTTGTTAAAATTTTGTGTAAATTGATTGAAATATGTTGATGCTTGTTAAAGATGTCTCTGCTACCCGTGCGAAGCCGGGGCGGTTTGCTAGTGTATAGATATAAAACAAATTATAAAAAAAATTGTTCCATTTGAGTACGTACAAATTTAGGCCAAGGTTTTGTATATTTGTTCATACATACACCTACACACATTCTAGCAATCCATTAATAAGGTTGTCATTGTAAAAAATATATTGAGGAAATGTTTTTTTTTTTTTATTTCAAACTGACACCCTGTTCTAATGACTAAATATATGTTTCTCTAGCAGTTGCATGTGGATGTAGGCGTATCAATCAATCGTATTAATATTGATTAATTGCTTTAGATCACGAATGTTTAGTCTTAATAAAAAAGTCTACTTGTTTACCTTTTTTATTTAGGTTTTAAATTTGAATATAGAACAGGACGATTTCTTGCGTTTTGAATTTAGAATATTCTATATTCCACAAAATGTCCGTTGCAATTTGGAGCAAGGATTCACGTATATACCTAATATCGTATTAGGTATTTCTTAGGAACGGTTCTCAATAGTGGGAGTACGGTGACGGACTTTAATAAATATCCTAGACACATACTTATTCACACATGATTAAAAAATGTTGAAAGCTCATTGGTTGGCATAACTGCGAGGAATGGCCCCTAGTCACTACATATTATAAAACAAAGTCCCCCGCCGCTTCTATACCGCGCACGATAAACTGAACAACTACTGAACGTATTTAAATGCGGTTTTCACCAATAGACAGAGCGATTCATGAGGAAGGTTTAGGTATATAATTTGTTAAGGTTTTGTGTAAATTGGTTGAAATTATGATGATGGTTATTGAAGATGTTTCTGGTACCCGTGCGAAGTCGGGGCGGGTTGCTAGATATTAGTATAAACAGAGTAAAACTGGTCGATCAAAACTAATAGTAGCACTTAGAGTACCAGTTTACTGTAAAATATTTATGATATATAATGTTAATGTTTTAAATTAGAACTCCGGACTTAATCGCGATAATATTTATATATATAATATTAGGTACAATACCTTTTTTGGTTACCCGACTTGTCGATCGAATTGCACCGACCCTGGTCACGTGTTAAAACGGTTTAAACACATTGCACCGACCCCAAATTAATTTGGGAAAAAAAAAAATTAAATGTGTCCAATTTTAAAGATTGCTACAATCGCAAGTTACAATTTCCAGAAAGCAATGTGTTTTAGAAGGAGGATAAACATGCTTAAAAACAAAATCATTTTTTAAATACAAAACTATTTTACATAATAATTATAGTTTAACAAAACTAAAAAATACGCTTTTATAGAAAAATCAACTAAAAATTTAATCGAATTATTGCATTGCCATCGGTCTTTGACACGTGTGCAAAATTTGAATGAAATCTGGCCGTTTAAAGTGGGTCAAAATCGCGCCCAAAGGAGTCGGTTACAAACATACAAACAAACATACAAGTGAAGCTAATATAAAGCGTGTAAAAACACCCAGATCAGTAATAAGATATTTGGCATTGACCGAAAATCGAACCCGCGATCTCTACGTTTATAGTCGAACGTTCTACCGCCACGCTATTAGTTATTATACATATACGTGGGTCGCTAATACAAGAACTTACCTAATACCGTGTGATTAGATCATTAATTTTTTAAAGTATATGTATCGCAAAATAAGCGGAACAGGTGTGCCCAGTAAACGATAAAACGTTCTCTAGTTTCCTTCATACGAAGTAATTATCTTGTCAAAAGATTTAAACGTACTTGTAATTTATTCTACCTGTTATTTTGTAAACTAATTAAAAGTAAGATCTACAACTGACCTGTTGGCCTAGTGGTTAGTGACCCTGACTGCTATGCCGTAGGTCGTGGGTTCGATTCCCACCCGAGTCTGGGTGTTCTTTGGTCCGTTGTTTGTGTGTTTGTAAAGTCCCCCGTGACACAGGAGTAATTCCTAATGCGGGAGATGTCTTTAAAAAAAAATTAATAACTTAAATTTAACAACATTTAGTATTTAACTAGCAACCCACCCCAACTTCGCACGGGTAGCAGAGACATCTTCAACAATCATCAACATATTTTAATCAATTTACACAAATCTTAACAAATTATACACCTAAACCTTCCTCATAAATCACTCTGTCTATTAGTGAAAACCGCATGAAAATCCGTTCAGTAGTTTTTCAGTTTATAGTGAACAGACAGACAGACAGACGCGGCGAGGGACTTTGTTTTATAATACGAGTATGAAGTGATAGTAAGTAAAGCTTGAAAACACACTATAAGAATTTTGCGTTCATATGACATAGGCAAGAGCTTGTTCTCTTACACGTAAAAGCCCTAAGTTACTCACAAACTCACAAAGAAGTACAAGAAAACCGATCTATGGAAAACGATCACCTTTTGAGTCATTTAATATATGGTAACTAGTGATGTGCCGGATATCCGTATCCGTACCTGCGGATATCTGAGGGAGGAAAAATATCTGTACCCGTATCCGCTTGAACGGATCTTTTACGTTATTATATTTTATTAAGGTTTTGAAATTCTAAATTTATTTTGCTTAAATTAAATATTCAATACCTATTTAATTTAGGGAGTTACTTATATTATTTTCAATTACAAGGTACTATTTGACTATCATTATAACGAGATCAAACCCCAAACCTTGGTGATATGTGTATTTAAATAATTTAAAAAAAAAACACTTTAAATGCAAGTTGAATAATATTTTATTATTAATCCTCAACGTCAACTATCGTATCAAGGTCACGCGTATCGGCATCAACTGAGAAAAAATCTTCAGGTCCGTATCCGTATCCGTATTCTCGGATCTACACACTAAAGCTTATCACACACTATACCGTCACGGTAACGGCACGGCTCCATCCCAGCAATTAAGTTGTCATTCAAATCTGAGTTTTAACACGTGGTCGTATAGTACATTTCATAATGTCAAAATAAAAACCCAATGGTGGGCAGTAAGCGCGCTTGTTACAACCATACAACTCGGCACGTGGACCGCGCGCTGTAAGCTCGCGGTCAGCGAGCTTACGATTTCTTGAATTATAACCAAGAACCCTCTCGCTCAAGTCACCTTCGAAACAAAAAAAAACTAAATCAAAATCGGGATCTAAATTTAGGGGCTAGGATGCCACAGACCAGACTGCCTCAGACAGAACCCAGATACAGACATATACAGCCACAAATTCAACTTATAACACCCGGGTTCTAACCTCCGGGTTAAAAAATACTTGGTAATACTTAGTAATTTTTGGTAACTCCACCATTGACGGAATTCGGATTGGATCGAAATCGAAGTGGAAATGGAAATTCCATTGCATAGGTTTGTACAGCCCTCGCGAGATTAGAATTACTAAAGTCGTTCTTTAAAAAAAAGTGCGCTATTTATGCGTCAGAAACATACAATATTAATCTATATATTTAAAAATTAATCCCTATTTCCACGACCCCTTGGTCACGGCATGGCGGCATCACGCGTGAACGGCTGGACCGATTTCGCTAATACTTTTTTTGTGTTTGTTATTATCAGTAAAAGGTTCTTATGAAAGAAAAAATTAAGAAAGTTGCGCGTAAAATTAGAAAATGTAAGAAAATTTAACGAGGGACTTACGCGGGTAAAACCACGGGGTGCTGCTAGTAAACAATAAAAACACTTGAGTGCCTCTTCAGTGAGATGGATTTAATTAACGCAGAAATCTTCTGCTACCTTATTTCCGGCCTATTAAGTAGCTATTCAAAGTGGGCGTAACCGAGAGTAACAGTTACTATATACATAGTTGCATCATATTAAAGCAGTCTTCTGCCTACCGTCAACAAATAAGGTAAGGTGATTGTTGAGTAAGGACAGACGCCCACTGCACCACTCTGAAGTAAATTATTACTATTGCCATCTGTTGTATTGTATTTAAATTTAACAGCTCTCTAACAACAAAAGGATAGGGTTGTCAATATTGCCACTTAAACGAAAATATCAGACTTAGTATTTAGTAGTATCTAGTACTTAGTATTTTTTAAACACCGATAAAATAGAGGGGAGTTCTAAGTTTAACGTATGTATCTCTGTATCTGTCTGTATATGGCTCACGGAGGGACCGATTTTGTTATAGTTTTCTTGCTTAAAAGGTGACTTGATAGAGAGGGTTCTTAGCTACAAGTTAAAAAATCTGTTCTTCCATTCGAAGATCATTAGCTCTTTTCTTATCTTAGTACCTTTTTGTATTGCCGTTAGCAGAAAAACAAAGATTTCCTATAAATACTGTGCCTCCCTCCCATGGATTTCTGGTGCCAATTTTCACCAGGGTGCTTATATTCTCCTGTTGTATTCTTTCTAGTTAAAAATAGTACTCATTAAGTGCAAAATTTCTGTAGAAAATCTATTGAGCAAATATACTTTCCTCCGGATTCCCAGTGTAGGTAACATAATGTCAACCATACATATTCATATTTTCTCTTTCGCTTACTATTTGAAGTAACGAATGAAATGATAGTAGTAAACCAGATGATTTTAAAGTACAGACACAATACCTAGTATTTTCTTGTCAGCATGCAAACTCCAGCTTAATGGCTCCGCCTAATATTGTCACAGCACTAATTTGCTTGAAGCATTAATTGTAAATTGCATCACCAATGAGTATGTAAACCAACGCATATTTTCCATATTTAGTATCGGCATCTGGGATGTTACTTCACATTCAACAAAAAATGCGGTTACAAAACGTATCGGAACTGATATTACCTCATAAAGTTTTTAAAATATTAGATACAAGTACGTATTGTAAGGCCCTCGCTTGGCTGAGTGGTGACTTCGAGATAGGGATGATTGCTAATTGGGATATCAATTAATAGAGGCTGTAAATCAAGATAATTATATTGGGGGCTGAACTAAATACTTTTACATTCAAAAATAACAAAGACTTCTTGACCTGGTGAGACTACTTGACAGACGTTCACCCTGTCTGCACGACGCATCGTCTTCTCCTGTTCTTCCTTCTAACAATTATATAATTCAAACATATATATATATTATAACTAGCGATTCAAATATTATGTTTCCAGCCAGCTTCTACCAAGTTCAAAAGAGGTTTGAACATTACAGTATATAGACGACACTAATTACTTATCTTATTAGTAATCTCAAGTATCACCATTGTTTTAAATTCATAGTTAAGATTAAGTCCTCAAAGTTGGAAAAACCATCAAAAAATATTTTACTAATACAATAAGTACTTTAACGAGTATGGTAGTACCAAGTACCGTACTTGCACCCTAAACAACAAAACTTAAAAGATCTCTCTTCTTCCTCTTTGTAGAAATTTCTACTTCCGACCCATATTCTAACAGAGTGATTCACGGTTTAAACCCAGTGACAGGTGAAGAAACAATTTCTTCACCTGTCGCTTGGCAGAAACAGCCGCCGGATTAATTAGATATGAAGATATGAACCAATTGTAAGCCCTGGTTTAAAATTCATGGCTTAACTTACAGATCTGCCACATACACAGTTTTCTATCCCTTCTTGGCACATTAAATATACATATATGTGTCCGTGTCTTGCATCCAGACAAGCAGACATACGCGTAGTTGTCTGAAAATAATATACTATTTTATCTCCACTGGCCTAGTGGTATGTACTTATTAGTAAGAAGAATATGAAAGTCCCAAGACGGCGTTATTATATCACGAGGATGTATGTCTTCATTCCTTACAAAGTTAGTGCAGCACAAAGCGATACTCGTAGTATCACGAGCGTCTCTAAGCGGGTATACCACTGCAATACACTTTTGGTCTATAGTAACTGTAACTACAGAAGTCGCATATGGATATAACATAACTTAGGAGTCTGTGGTTAAAAAAAAAAGTGTTTGTGGGCAATTCACACACGGCAGAAGTGAAACTTCAGAAAAACAGATCAAGATATACAAAGAATGGCCTTAATAATAAACAGTAAGCAAACCTGAAGTCCAGTTACAACTGTACACAACTTTCAAAACAAACAATACTTCGTTTTCAATATAGTTTAAGGTTGGATTTAAATGTAAATTTGTAAAGAATCAATTAAGTATAAGTGAAATATGGAGAAAAAATGAACAAAAATTATACCACGTTGACATTGACATATAATAAGCAGGCGCAAAGACGAAGATTGGTAGTACGCAGGCGCCTAGGAAACTTAAACCTAGGAACTTTATCGTGATGCTTCCATTTCATCGAATTTCAAATCACAACGATTCTAAAGAAGTTTCACTTCAATTCTGCCTCACGACAGAATCTGCATATTGTGTTCTCGCCCAACTTTAGGTTAAACATATACTTGTTCAGTTTGCAGTGTCCGGTTAGGATTCTGGTTACTGCACAAGTTTTGTATCTTTTGAGCACCAGAAGTTCTTTTGATACTCTGTTTGATTAATAAATACCTAAAGCAAGTATATAAAATATGTTTTGTCACAAAGTGTTGTGTACCACTGAAAAGAATTCTCTACACAAATGAACTTGTTATTTATGTAGAGAATATTAAGTGGTTAAATAGAAATAAAATATTTAGTATCTTGTCTTTGATTGGTGTATTCATCAAATCTTTAATAACCTATAAAATTCATATCTTTTATGGAATAGCAAGCAATTTTGTTATTATAGAAATTTCTCTCTGTTGCAGGTAAACACACCAGTTCCAATCAACTTTAGTGAGTTAGACAAGCCGTTTTATTTAACCACGTTGTAATACTTTTAAAATTGTATTTACAATTTATGCTGAAGATTTTTATTGGATGGAAATTATTTTTAACGGACATTACTTGTATCGTATTTGAATCTGGAACAGGTATTATTAAAAACTTTTTCAATATCACACATTTGAATTAGGAATTCCTGATTTTTACGTCCACGCGGAAATTTAATTTTGTAATATATGTTTTTGTACCTACTAATTTAATTGCCTACTTCAAAAAGCCTACCCACTAGTGCTTTTATTTGTACACAATAGTTTATTTCATTAAAACTAAAAGCCGCTGTGGGCCCAAGGTGAACTACACTCATGAATAATTCAGTAAGTACAAATCTAACACATGAATGTACACTCATACACTGTGTAGTAACTTTAGTAGGACATCATCTGACTGTTTATAAATGCATCTAGGAAAGTATTGAAATCAGGAAATTAAATAGAATTGTGATTAAGCATTTCTGGTACTAGCTTGTCTAAATATTTAAAATTAACTTAAAATAATTATTAATATTGACTTAAAATAATTAAGTCTTACTTGAAAAATATCCTGATATGAAAAAAAAATCCCAAATAAAGAGAAAAAATACGTTCTTCAAATGTACTTGATACTATAAATAGGCCCATTACTTTATCAGTGGAAAGTCAATACCTACTTAATTGGTTGTTAGTTATGTAATATTCTCAGAAAAAATACGTATTTATTTATACTTATACTAACTAACGCAAATGAAACATACAAAAAAAAACTGTCAGTCGTAGGACTGCACGTCAGAAGTGAAAACACATACACACACATATATATATACATATACACACACATCTATATGTCATCATGACAATATATATTATGTCATCTGAGCGTGACGGTCACGCGAGTTCAGTGTTTTTCCCCATACCAAAAGTGCCCAACGTGCCTAAAGAAGTTTTCTCTACAAAAATCTTAAATTGGGCTACAAACGTTATTTTACAAGTGGGAACTTAATATCCACCGAGATATAATAACGTGAAATTTCTATGCACACTAAATTCATATTCAAATTTAATGGACACTACCTACTAGGCAACACACAAAATAAAAATTTACAATCAGTATTATACACTAGATAACATAGTTTTTAAGATTTTAGCGTATATTATTTCTATTCACAAGCCACTTTAATATAATGTTCAGTAAAAAATAAATTAAATAGTTCCCATTAAAAAAAAGTTTTAAAATGAACACAAGAAATTTATGAAATCTAAAACTAGGCCTAAAATGCACAATAAAAAAAAACAATATGACAATGGAAGTCTTTTTTTAAATTTTTAAGTAACGTTAGGTTAGTTTCATTACGTAAAGTTAAAAAAAGTAAAAAGCACTCATGGACAAATGACGACTACATCCACAGATGTAGTAAGAAGATTAATGATACGCTTCAGATAATTTGTTCAAGTATATTTTTAATTTAAACACACTCAAACACTTTCATTAATGTTTAGTTTCTCGTTTAACTATTTTGTTAATTACCACAGAGCAGAGAAACACACATAATTATATCAAGTGATTTATAATAGAACTGCGACCATGAACTTACTTTCTCACTGGCGTTTTTATTAAGGAAATCAGCGAGGGAGTGAGGATACGTAAGTACCTCAGTTACTTGCTTTTTGCCACTATCCGCTTTTAAAACATTTTTGTCACCGGTTTGGTGTTCATTGCTATTTTGGAGGTAGGTATCGATTTTTTTTTATAAAATTGTATTAAAAAGGTACTTAATCTTGTTATAAAACTTGTTTTAAAATAATGTTTAATCGATATGCAATATTAACTGTCTGCACGTAGGTGTACGTTTTTAAATACCTATTAATCACAAAAGCTCACGGCATTACCTACCTAATTGGTTTTTCTCAATAAACGAAAAAACATTAATATGTGATAGAAGACTCGGTTTAAAATTTAGCTTACTCAAATCATATTTTTAGCAACTTCTAGCAAAAAAATCGGATGTTTATAAGTAATGAAAAACACGAGCCAGCAATAAAATAGTAGGTATTTGCTTGCATATATAAAATAGTATTTGATTGATTTAGCGAATTATTAGCTTTATTACTTTATTACGGAAATACGTATTTATTTAACATTAACGTTTGCTACGTTACTAAGTTTTACATTCAACTTCACGACTAGCTTCAAAACAATGCCACCAAATCTACATGATAAACCATTTCATACACACATTCCATATTCAAATAGTTGTCAACTCACAATGAACAGTAGTGCTGTTCTTGTCACCGTTTTGTACTCAAAGTAACATAATATTACTTATGACAAGAGTAATGTTCTATTCATGCAGTGAAACCACACCGTCGCGGATGCTGTTACATCCTAGATTTCTACTCGTAATGGGGGAAACTGTGCTTAATTTTACACGCTTTATATATCGATAATAAGTTGTTTGTTCATTGGAACGTTTTTAAAAAACGTTTCTTTTGATGTACTCTTAAGTATTTAGATTGTAGTTAAGGTAAATGCCTTTACCATCAGTAGATTGATGATGGACAGGATGAAAGGACTCCACTTTTTCATGTATAGATATGCTTTCAATTTATGTCTCATCAAAGATGTTTCCAAATCAAGTTTTACATTAAGTAATTATAACTTAGATAGCACGCTATAATTTATCACACACGCCAGCAACATCAAAAACAGGAACTAACTCGATAATGATATTAAAATACTCGTATCATATATCAGACAACTCGGATTACTCGTTATTACTCAACAAACTATGCCTACCTCTCTACTTTCACTATATAATCAATAACAACGTCACAAATATTTGCCATAGTTTTAGACGACTTCAGAACGAAGCTTTCTCTGGTAAGGATGGCTAAACATGGTTTCGACCATCAGTTAGCGTGGTGTGAATGGAATAATTATGTTAAAATCTTTATGACAGATTATGTAATGTCACTAAGAAAAATTTGAAAAATGTACTGTCAAACATTTTATACATATATTATCATCTCATTACTTCAAACGAGCAATTCTTGTATGTATGTATTTACTTATGTAAATATTTATATTTCGGGTATCTCGGAAACGGCTCTAACGATTTTGATGAAATTTTGTATACAGATACAGTTTTGCATTTTAAGTTCAACTGCATAGTTGTATTTAATGTAAAAACGTAATTTGACAAAAAAAAATTACATTTTACAAAAAACTATCAGGTCTCCCGGGCATAACATATCAATAACGAACAGTTCTAAGAACAAAAAAAAACGCATTTAGAGCATGTTTAATGGCTTATCATATCACCTGATTTGATAGAAAGAAAGAAAAAAGAACAATTTTAAATCATACAAAGAACTATACAAATTGTTAAAGAAGTTTTTAAATTATATACAAAATATATATCAACTAGCTACCCAGACACGCGTTGCTGTGATTAAGTAATATGCAATAAAATAAAAATTGTGACTATAAATTGAGATAAAAACTACCCTATCTCTCAAGTTGGACCAAACTGCACACAGTGTGCACAATTTTAATAACTATAAATTTAAAATTTAACACACCCCCGACTCGAAAATCCCTTCAACGATTACAAAATGCCCTACATCATTTTGGAAAAGGGCTGATACTCTTACACTGCTGGGCCGATATTAACCAAACATACCAACCACCGCAAGGAAACTGGCTTTCAAATGAAAAAAATCGCATCGAAATTGATCCATCCGTTTGAGAGCTACGATGCCACAGACAGACACACACGCACTCAGACATCGACGTCAAACTTATAGCACCCCGTCGTTTTTACGTCGGGGGTTAATAAAATCGGTTCATAGTTTAGGAGTTCACCGCGGATAAATAACGTTAACATTGATATAAATTACGTGAGCACGGTCTTCTGTGCTATCAAATTTATGAAAACAAATAAAATATTGAAGATATGAAATATGTACTAGAGTCAGCCCTATTGGTCGCGTCTGTTTGACAGGTGCATCGACCTGACAGATTTAAAGGGAGCCTATGTTTGCCCACTCTTTGTACGAAAGTAGAAAGCTGCATAAATTAAACACAGTTGTTATTGTACTGACCACTGTAAGTGTTTTACGTGAGTTTATAGACTATTATATTGCAAAATTTCTTTGCTGAGGTATGCTGTACGCCTGCGTGTCTATGACACAGTTAGAAATTAACCTCAAAATTGTTTGACAGGTGTAATTGCCGCGAAATTGGAAATTGTTTATGGATATCTATTACAAATGCATTTGAGGTATTAGTGGATATTAGATATAGTACGCAAATTAACTTAATAAATAACTTAATAAAGATTCAAAATTGTTTACCAATCTATTTACCCAATATATTCGATGCCAAATTACTTAATACTATACAAAAACTCCATTTTGAATATTAAAAAAAACGGCCAAGTTGGGTTAGGGTTCCGTACGATGTATACGTATCTACTTATCTAACATATCACAAAAATAAACTGAACATTGTAGTTGTGGAGAAGAGGTTGCAGTTAGAATGTCCAGTATATGTAATTTTGAACGCATAATATTTAGATATTTACCATGGATTTCTAATAGGTTTTTCTGGAATCTCCTAATAAAGATAAAAATGAATTGCTGTTCGTTAGTCTCGCTAAAACTCGAGAACGGCTGGACGGATTTGGCGAATTTTGGTCTTGAATTATTTGTGGAAGTCCAGAGGTTTAAAAGGTGAATAAATATGAAAATGCTCGGAATTAAATAAATTGTAGGTGATACGAACTTCACCGGTCATCTAGTCTCCTAATAAAGAAGTATTTTCTGTATTTTTTTTTAAACTGTAGACTCAGTAGTTTCGGAGAAAATAGTCAATTTGGTCTATTTATAACTTTAAACCTAATTACCTTAAAATTATGAAAAGAAACATTTTAGACCCTCACAATATTTATTTTATATAGTTAGTACCTAGTGGTTACTGTAGATTTGCAATTTTTGAAGTAAAAACTTCTTTAGGCACGTTTGTGCACTTTTCTTATGGGGAAAAAGCAGTGAACTCGTGACCGTCACGCTAATAATACATAAATAGATCTACTAGAGGACGCTAATCTAAACATTGAGTTCTGTCAGCTCCTTATTAATTAATGTCACCAACCGTCACACCGACAAAAACGTCACATTAGCAAATGTGACGTTTTAAGTAAAGTTTTCACTTCTGTCGGCAGTCCCATGAATGCCTATTTTTTTATTTTCTTTACTTATAGGTTCCTAAAAGTGACCCCAATATTCAATCTTTTTTATTTACGTTAGACCTATGTTTGGGCAACAGGAACTGATATGTGTACCAAATTTTAACTTAACGATCCAGTAGATTCGGAACAAATTGACTGGGTGTGCCAGACGGACGAGTTATCTTATAAGTTCCGTTTTTACATTGGGACGAGACGTACGGAACCCTAAAAAAACTTACAGATTAAAAATACTATGAATCAGTCACTTACACTATTCAATAACAATACTCATTGTCACTGTAACAGTTCCGCTTGTATAATACTCCTGTGAACAGAATTTGAATTAGCTGTTAGCAAACAGTTCTAATATAATTCGTGTAATAGGTATTAAGGTTAAAAAAAATAACTATTGTTTATCTGTGAGACTTTTTATGACTTCGATGTCAAGGTTATGTATAATTTTAAATACCTGTGCAATAATTATAATAAGTGATTGAACTTGTGTGGAAGCCGTGCGAAGGTGACATAAAAAAGAAACTTGTGTGGCGCTTTCAAATAAAGAACATTTTTATGAAGTTTGAAAACGAATAAAAGTAGTGTAGATTAAAAATGTAGCAATGGTTATTCATAATCCTAATCAAGAAGATAAAACTGGTTTAATAAAATCTAGAAACAAAAATTTAACAAAAGAACAATTTATAATTCTAATTTTAAAACTATTTTACATTTTTAAATTAAGAAATGTTTGTTTCTGCGAATTTAAAAGAAATCTCTTCTTATTTCGCGGTTACTTTTCAACGCACAAAGGTCAACGGCCCTACTTTCATTACCAATGGCAACTTTCCACAAAATTGGCATTAACCTTGTGCATATTTTTTGAATGGCAAAAATTTTAAGTGTTATACTTATTAGTTAAGAAGAGTGTTATCATTTTATTAGACAATTTATTTTTAAGGTTGGTAAAGACTAGGGCTGCGGCTTTCCCCGGATTTGTCCTAGTTTAGAGGGCGTCCGGGGCGCGTGCGGGTGGGGTTTTCAGACAGTGTCCGGGTAAAACCCGTTAGATGAATCGTTAACAAGCTAAACTTTTAAATGGAATCGGCGTTTTTTTTAAGGTGTCCGGGAAAGAATCTCGATTTCGCCCATGTGTCCGGTTTTTTTTAGTTTTTGTCCGGCGTCGGCAATTTAAGTGATGGCAGGCCTAGTAAAGACATATATAGATATGTTCAAATCGAAACTTGAGACACGAAATTTGGGAGAAGAATCTGCACATATAGACAATACCACTCAAAATAACTTTTATGTTTTGGTCTGCTCCGTTAAAAAAAATCGGTTTTGAATTTGGAATTTCCATACTAAGCAGTGACTTTAATATATTTGAATTGTTCATAAGTAGACAAATCTCTCAAATTTTGACAGATTTGACAGATAAATTTGAAGTATATTTCTGTCAAGTTTCAACAGATAGCTGTCAACTGTGTGTATGACATCTTTTTCGAGAATCAAATTAGAAAGTGGACTCACTGAACAACATTTTAGACCGACGAAAATCTAATTCCGCTAATAACCTCCGTTCACGGTACCATGACAACGGTAGCGTAGCCGCGCAATTTTCATATAAAATAATCCCCATGCCGCCGTCAACTTTCTTCTGACGTCCAAGTTTAAGAGTTTTATTACAGAAGTTATAAAAGTCCAATAAATTAAAACATATCGCTTTCTAATATCTTATTTCTACTGATTTTTCAAAGAAGTTATTATAGAAAGGTGATCAATTTTAGTGTTATATGCATAAGTACTTTCTCTTGCATGCAGCACTTCATGAAGAGCTAATAATACTCGTATATTTGACTTCAGCTATCTATATAAGAAAGACAATTAAAAGATGGTGACATAGATTGTAATTTGTTCTAAATTTAAAATTATTACGTACTGGCCGAAACTGGCTTACAGTTTACCCGAAAAGTATGTTTATGGAGACTGTTTCGTTCCTATGTTCTTCGCAAACTCTTGACATGAAATTCTATGTATACTATGGCTATCAGTAAACTATGACTAGGCCCGCCATCACTTAAATTGCCGACGCCGGACAATCTCTTCAAAAATCCCGGACACATGTGTGAAATTGAGATTCTTTCCCGGACATCTTAAAAAAAAACGCCGATTCAATATTTTTTTATTAAATCAAACACCTTGTTCATCTAATAATCATAAGTTGACCCTGGCATAGAGTGTCCGGGATTTACCGGACGCTTTTTGAAAACCCCGCCCGGACGCTCCCCGGACGCCCTCTAAACTAGGACAAATCCGGGGAAACCCGGACGGACGGCAACCCTAACTATGACTAACCGAAATAGGTAGTGTAAAAAAATTAAGCATACAAGACGTAGGTAGTATTTCAATTCTTAGTTAAGTTTATTTAATTAAACTATCGTACTAATCAGTGCTATTAGTAGGAGTGTTGAAAATATCAACACAACAATAAAACACATTGCGCGAGTGACACCACTTTTTTTTGTGATTACATGCACCAGTTGCTGTTTGCGTGCCAGTGTTGCTTTATAAAAAAAAACTGTTATATTAGTTAGTTAAACAAAAAAGTAGTTATTTTATTTTATGACTTTTTTTGATTATTTTTTTTTTATAATCTATTAATTTCTACTAATATTATAAATGCAGAAGTAACTCTGTCTTTCTGTCTGTCTGTCACGTTTTCTCGCGTTAATCGCAGAATCAATTTTGATATAGAATAGAATAGAACGGACCTTGAAGCACTTAGGCTACTTTTTTTTCGAAAATAATACTGAAATACTGAAAGTTTGTAAGACCAATGATATCAATTTTAGGAATATAAAAATGCGTCATATTTGACGAAGTCGCCGGTACCAGCTAGTGCTTAGATCAATTCACAATGTTACCACACGACGTAAATCTACCATTTTGTATGTAGGTACATATTACCATTTACAGGTACAAATCGTTAAGTTCCTCATTCTAAATAGGCGATGTTTAACTAAATTGAGTAGCTTCGAGTATCAGGTTCCATGGTTTGCAGTTCCTGGTGTTCGTAATAGATGTTTTCATGTAGTAAATAGTAATTATTAGTACGTGATTCAGTTGCGACTTTGTTCAAGGTTTTGAAGTTTTGTTATAAAAACTAAAGATATTTTGAGAAGTAAGTTCAAAACACGCCTGAATGTAAACGCTTATCAATGCCTATAATCGCATTACCAGCGATGTCAAATGAGTTTGCAAATTCAAATGCAGGCGAACTGCAATTCTAGTAGCCTAAAAAATCAATTAGATATTAAATATCAGAGAAAATGTACGTTTATGTATAAAAATACCGCGAAAATAGAGAACCTCCTTCTCTTGAAGGCGTTTAAAAACCGATTATAATGTGAATGACCGGTTAATAATAACAAACAACAAAGTTTTCCGGTTGCATAGTTACGTAACGCGCATCGTGTAGTGATGTGCACGCAACTGCACACGAGAGAAAAACGATCTAACCTCGCTCCCGGTCGTTGACGTATGAACTTGATTTATTATTACAACAGTTTGCATCGGAACTTGTATCTCCTCATACCTTGACATACGACCTTTCGAACTTGATTTTGATTTGCACTACATAAATCTTTCAAACAAATTGAATACAAAAACAATAAACCATTTAAATTTGAGTATTATCAGTGTCGTTATTTGTATATCTAAGGTTTGTAAATTTGTATATCTTTATACAATAGTATATGTATTCAATCCTAAGGCCCCTTTTTATCTCAAAGAACGGTTCAAATTCCTTCATAATACACGTGAAAAATCTCTGAGGTCATCAGGGGATTTGAGACTGGAGATGCCACTACATTCCACAAAATTTTACGACAAATCCTTTACTGTTGAAGTTGCACGCTTGTGGAATGCGTTGCCAGTCGCCATTAGGCGAGCGCAGTCAATAACATTTTGAGAAAATGGTTTATGAATATTATTTGTCACTTTAGTTTAATCAGTTCCGTATTGAAGTATGTTGTATATAAATGAAAATATGTATAAAAGTATGTATGTATGTTATATGATAGACTTAGGTATATATATTATATATTGTTTTGTATTAGTATGCATAAGCAGACTAAATATACAGGATATATGTATATTTTTATATTGATTAAGTTATAGTAATTATAGTTCATCATAAAAAAATAAAATGCACCTCCAACTACAACTGTCTCTTCGAAACAAATTGATCCATCCTAAGGTTGCCTGGAAGAGATTGCATTTTGCAATAAGGCCGCCCTTTGTATATAATCTTTATGACGAATAAAGTGAAAAGTACAAATAAAGTGTAATCGAATCTAATCTAATCTAATCTAGATGTCATATTTCGAATTCTATACATATAATAGCACTTTCGTGGAATTCCAATAACTGACACTAACTGTTTGGATTCAGATTCGGTTCTACATTCAAAAATGAAGAACAGGCGGCAAAACATTTCAATTTGCTAAGATTAAAAAAAAATCTATCGTCACTTGTATTTACTATAATTATTACTACACATAAAAATGTAGTATACAAAGAACACGCATGCTATAGTGACAGGTGGTTGTCAACGCACACATACCTATATCATGTAACAGGCCAGTAAACGAGTTTCGGCGAAAGTGAAAACGGCCCCGTCTCGACTAAAAAGTGAATTTTATTTACTTATTTATTGGCTGTGTGCTTAATATCGTTGCCTCATGCCTTGTAATAATAGTAGGTGCGGTTCTATTTTTTCGCGCGTAAATTTCACTCAATGGATGTTGAAGTGTGACTTTATGATTAAATACGCTCACGCCTGTATCCCCAAAGGGGTGGGCAGAGGTGATTAAATACCTACATTTTACCAGCTATAATTTGGTCCCACTCGCGTAATAGGGGGCAAGCCTATTACCGCTAATCTGGCACTTTGGGAATGAACGGTGGGAAAATTGGGAGAATTTGGGAAAAAGGGAAAGGTAGGCAATACGTAAAGGCATTGGAATTACTTATAACAATGGATTGGCGAGCATAAGCAATGGTTTGAGAAGGTTTATGATTCCCAGTTAACGAAATCTCCTATAGAGCATTGGACACGATGATATTTATTTTTAGTTATAAGAAATAATAAAATTATCTTCTTACTCATATCCCAATTATTTAGTAGCTTCCGCCATGTGTTTATGTGTCACCACTGTTCAAATGTTTAGGCAAATAAAAAAAAAATTACAAGAAATCAACCGACTTCAACGCAATCGATAGTGAAAAAATTAACTAAAAAAATACCTAAAATATTATATACTCTTATAGAATATGTTGGTGAAACAATCATGAAAAATTGTCCATTACTTTACTTATACTACTTACTTAGATATACAAAAATACATACTTACGGATCTAATATAGAACCTCTTTTTTTTTAAGACGTTTTAAAGTGATATAAAAATCGAAGAAGCAGTGTTTCTGGTAAAGCAAAAGTTACGTTTAACAGCTGTAGCTTCAATTTGAGCCACGCGCCAAAAGGTCGTGGTACTACAGTTCAAAGCCGCTTTGTTATTTAATAAAACTTTTTGGAGTTTATTGGAGTTTACTCTTTATGAAGCGATTCTTATATAAGGCACCCGGTATGAAAAAAATATGAAGAGTAAAATTTAGTAATCGGAGGTTAGCGTAACGCTTTAGCGCTTTGCTGTGCTTTTTGTGCTTTATTGGAGTTTACTCCTAATCCTCGACGCCTGTAAGTAGGTAGCATCTACAAATGATGAGAGAGATAGAGAGAGAGAGCCTCCAGTAAATTGTAAACTCCAATCGTGCGTCGGAGCTGACACACACCTTTTTTTTTTTAGAAAATAAGCAAACTAAAACTTGAAGGACCCAACTAGTAACATGAATATCTCAGTGGACAACACTATAATCTTTTATACTTACTATGCCTAAACACTGGCATCAGCTGTCGTCTCATTCGTGGGGGTTATAATTAAATCAGAAACCGCTTACCATCTAGTGATTCGTATTCTTGTTCGCCACCTTTGTCGAAAAAAAATATAGTCTATGTATTATCTTATACATATATGTGAACTTTCTCTCTTACCATAAATTAATATCACAACTCGCAACATTGCGTCACATAATTGTCCGATGTCCACCATATTTTTTGCGAGATACTTTATGAGACTTTCATTATTGCTTTTTATAATTTATTGCTGATTAAAGATATTAATCATTATAATAATACAGCATACCTGTTGGCGGAACGGCAAAAGTGAAATTGACCAAAAGCCGTGTATCCATATCGGGAGTATGTACTAATGTGTTATTTAGAAGAAAGTGTCTTTGACAGTTTTGCAAAACTTTTCATACGTCCGACTAGGCCTGTAGAAGAAAATAAAATATTCTTTTGTACCTATTCTAAATTCAATTAAATTCGTGCAAAGTTCAAAGTGTTAAATGTTGTGTGAGAATGTTTTTTCACGAAGAAGAGCATATCTGACGATTTAAACTATGCGCCACAATATACTTTTTAGTGCTCCTTATAATGTTATCTATTATATCGTTTTAAATAACTAAGTGAACAAAACCACGCTTTTCTGACATTCAGTCTTCATTTTGTTATTTTATCTTTTGAAGTGAAACTTCTTTAGAATCGTTGTGATTCGATGAAACGAAAAACTCACACTATAAAGAGAAACATATTCATAAATAGGATTTAGCCTGCGAGAGAATGAGATAGAATACAAGTAGACGGCATTCTTATAATCTTTGTCTTTGAGCCAGAAAAAGCGCCAATGTCAACGTGGTGCCATTTTTGTGCATTTGCGTTTTTAAATTCGTTGGTTTATTAATTTATGTTAATTATTTAACACATCTGTGTTAATTTGACCAATAACTTTTTATAAATTATCTAAAATTAAATTTATTAACATAAGTAAATTATTTGTGTTGATTTTACCTTTTTATTTCTCATTCTCTCGTAGGCTACTTTACTGAAGTTTCACTTCTGCCGTGTGTGAATTTCACACAGACACTTTTTTTGTTTTTTTTTTAACATTCTACTATTAACAACGCGTATACAACAATGTGTCACATTTAAAAATGGACCCATCGATGGACTTCTTTTCGAATTCAGAGATTACATGTGGTGGTTTTCTCAGGCTTTGCTATATGTCCTTGGTTAGGGCTGCTATCCGTCCGGGTTTCCCCGGATTTGTTCTAGTTTAGAGGACGTCCGGGGAGCGTGCGGGCGGGGTTTTCAAAAAGTGGACACTCTGTGCCAGAGGACAATTATAATTGTTAGATGAAACGTTAGCAAGCTAAAAATTTAAACGGAATCGGCCTTTGTTTTAAAGTGTCCGGGAAAGAATCTCGATTTCACCTATGTGTCCGGATTTTTTTAAGTTTTTGTCCAGCGTCGGCAATTTAAATGATGGCAGGCCTATCTTGGTACATTGTAAAGTTATGACTGCGATTTTTAGCAATTTTATACAGGAGGAAAGAATTTATTATTAACAAAATCTAACTTCTTTTATTTTTTTATCAATACTAGTTTCTGTTGTTTAAATATTTAGTTATAAATCACCGTCACTGTAACTCTTCTTACACTTGCCATAGACAATAGCAGTGTTTCAAATATCTTCGTTTCTCAATAGCCTATTCTAAGTAAAGTTAAGAACAATTAAAATCCTCCACACATCACCTAGCTACTCACAATGCAGAACTAAAGACAATCAGTGTTTAGTACCTACTGTTGGCGAAACTGGGCCTTGCTACCGATTAGCTAGAGGTAAACTGGTACGCCGAAGTGGAACGAAATCACACGCCCTTATCTAAACAAGTATTATGCTCGACTCGACAATGAACGCACGATTTAGATCGTCAAAATGAGAGCAAGAGCTATCTAGAATCGCTGCCTAGTATTTAATTGTATTCAATCAATACTTAGACACGAAGTGAATGATTGCAAGTGTGACCATAGAGTATATGTATGTGACATTTATGACAAATGTCATCTCACTAATTATAATAGTGTCCATTTTGTAAGACGCAGTGATAGATTTCAATGAGAATTGAATGCAGTATAATAGCGGGAGTTTCATGTATTTAACTGGGTCGCCCAAATAGGTGATTGAAAATCGTTTGAATCACGTGTGGCCTTAATAGGGCTTCCACCCGTCCGGGTTTCCCCGGATTTGTCCTAGTTTAGAGGGCGTCCGGGGAGCGTCCGGGGGGGCTTTTCACAAAGTGTCCGGGTTTTTCCCGGACTCTCTGTGCCAGGGGCAACATTTATTAAATGAACAAGCTGTTTAATTTAAGAAAAAAAATGGAATCGGCGTTTTTTTAAGGTGTCTAGGTAAGAATCTCGATTTCACACGTGTCCGGGATTTTCGAAGAGAATTTAAGTTATGGCAGGCCTAGGCCTTAATCAATATGTAGTACTAGATTCTGTATATCACTTCACGTAACAAATGAACGCCCCCTTATCAGGTGCAAGGTGTTGACGTTCGCTCGGTAGCGATGTCCTTGTTGATTCGTATTTCGAACGTTATTAAACATTTGACAACCATGAAAAGTCATTAATTTCAAACGTCAACACTTTTCCATGCATCGAGAATCTCGATGTTTCCATGTTAGATTTGTGCTTTATTAAATTCTAGGGAATTATAACGGTAAAAAATCCATTGTTGAATCTTATATTATTTCACACTTGCAGTTATTATATGAAATGGAGTGTGTTAGGTGTCAAGGCCACAAATCACATGACATCATCTCTACTTAGTATAAAACAAAGTCCCATTCATGAGGAAGGTTTAGATGTATAATTTTATTAAGGTTTGGTGTAAAATAACTGAAATATATGACAATGACAGTTGAAAACGTCGGAAAAATCAATATATGTTGCTAGTTAAGGATGAATATCGTATTGCACAAATCAAACACAATTCGACACGTTGCACTCTGTGTGTGTGGGGTTTTATACCCAGTCCGACTTCGCCAAAGTACAAATTTGTATCTCCAATTAAAAAAGCTATTTACTGACGGCCAATTCTAATACCGCGCGCGCTCATTGTTCAAATCAAAATAGCGCGCGCTTCTCCGGCTTGCTGTTACGCACTTCCGTCCGTTTTCACGAAATCACTTCAAAACAGATTGCATGAAAGCGAGAGGAAAGATATTACACACACATCACACATCAAAAGAAACAGGTACAGTCGAATTGAGAACCTATTCCATTTTTAAATTCGGGTTTTGAATTAATATTGAACAGGATGCAAGAAATTTTTTTCATTCCTAAATAGAAAAGCACCAAAAAGGTATGTTTTTAATGAAAGACACATTCACTTAAGCTCTATTTTACTTACGTTTCCTTAGAAAGCGAACAACGGTCTGAGGAAAGTATAGTCGGACTGTTGGATACCGGTATACAGGTATTTAGAGGCTCTCATTTCCGCTCAGAGAAAACCTGTCGCATCTCAGTATAGTAGTTAAGAAATACGCAACAAGTATAATTTTACATATATGCTTTGTACAGAACAAAAATGTCTGGTTCATATCGCTTTAAAGTGAAATTTCAACATGAATGAGCGGCTATTTGTACCATTATGTAGTGAATGTTCTATGTTTTATTTTTTTTAAGTGAAAACTTTTTTAGCGGCGTTGTGCACTTTTTGGGATGGGTAAAAAATGTTAAACTCGCGTCAGGACACGTGACCTGATCGAAAATTCGTAAGACAGAGCCGTTTCTTTTATTTAAAAATATATTTTTACGTCATCTGTGGATTCTGCGCTATACTACTATAGTTTGATATATACTTATGTATTATATGGTATAGATCCACTAGAGGGCGCTAATCTAAACCTTGAGTTTTGTCAGCTCCTTATTTTTTTTATTGTTTAGTTACACTTGTATATCTTCGAAGAGGTATTCAACACCGGCCCTAAGTGTTGATCGGGGTAGAGCAAAATTGTCTTTCATCGCCGCCCTTTGGTTGACGGTTTTATGTTGATAATTACCAAATTTGCAAAAATCTATATTTTATTGTAAATATCAACAATTATGGAATTTAAATTATGTGCTTAGCTCATTATTACTACACTCTTTCTTTTTTAACTTTATAAAAAATATATTACCGTTATTTATTTAAATCAGTATTTAGTGTTAATTTCAATCGTTCACTAAATAACGAAATCTGTTACCTACTCGTCTCAAAAGGCGCCAATAAAATTAAATTTTTCGCTTGAAATTGTTTGTCGCATTTAGCTTTTTGGCGCTCTTTGCCACCTGGCGCTTAGAGCGATCGTTCCTCTCGCTCTACCCCAGGGCCGGCGCTGGAGATATTATACCGACATGCAATGAGCTTTGCCTTTAGTCCCAAGTAATGGATTGCGAGCTTGTTGCTATCTACCAGGCAGGACTCCATACTCCATGCTGTTACTAAGAAATTCATAATGTAAAAAAACAATCTTAGTCGTTCATATCGCACCTCATTTCTCTCATGTTGAAAAATAAAAAAGTGTGTGTATACTTATGTACGCACGTAATAAGTTATACTTTTATCTAGTTAAATAAAGTTTATTTAAATATCATAATAAATAATACATACCGTCAACTAACCTCAAATTCTACAAACGTACTCAAAGTAATATGTGAAAACCATTTTTATCACTTATAATCACAGTAAATCATCATAAATAATACATACCATCAACTAACCTCAAATTCTACAAACGTACTACTCAAAGTAATATGTAAAAACCATTTTTATCACTATCGTGAAGTTGGTAACTTTTTTTGAAAAACTAAAATGTTGACTAGCTTCACTTCAGGGTGTCGGTTTTGTGTGTGCACGCGCATCGTAAAAATTTACTCTCACCATTTTTCCATATCACGCCAAAAGAAGTATAACTTCAATAAATTCAAATGACTAGAAAAACGTCATGAGAATTGTCTTAAACCAATCATCGAGCATCGACTCGCGCACTGAGAGTTCCGTAAGCAAATAAACTTGTATTATAAATTATAACGTAGATAGTCCGTTCATCTCGGGAATCGATTCTCGATATTTTTGCCCGTTTTTACCGAAAGACAAACTTAACTTTGCGGTTCTAAAAATACTCTTCCACACATCCCATGTACGACAAAGTCAATCCAACCACACGATACAATTGTAATCACAAAAAAAAATATATTATGATAAAACAACAAATTAACAACTTTCAGATGTATTCCTTTACTTGTGCTATGAAACCTTCTTACCACATTTTATGATTCTAAGCTCATAGGGAAGTTATATATACTTAGGTTTTGATTTACCTGCGAAACGTTTAAATTTGGTAAAATCTAAGGCTTAAATAGCCGTATCTTTTGATTCCGTTCACTGAGAAGCTTAATTTTTTATAGCTTCAAGGAACCACAGCAGACATAAGTATTTGGTATTAATTTCAACTTGATACGTCCACAGGTTCCTGAGAAAAAGGGTCTTGACAGACAGACAGACGGAGAACAAAATGATCCAATGGTTCCTTTTTTCCTTTTAAGGAACGAAACCATAAAAACCAGGCATACCACTGACCTTGAGCGACTTATTGTGTGGCCTCAGAATACTTGTCACGTCACCGTAAAGGTGCCATAGAATGCCATGCTGAGATGATAACCCCTTTAGATGCACGCAGAAAAAATCATATACATACACATATCTGCATATATGTCATCTGAGCAAACTGGTCCATTGAGGCTTTATTGCTACTCAGTTGGACTTCTTATCTCTAAAATAAGAAACGTTAAACTAAAGTTGAACGTCATAATAGATGGGACTGTCAATTAATCTTAGTAATGTCGGAATCAAAATGAGTGCTTTATAAAGCCTAAATTTACTTCGATACCATTATAGAATACTAGCCGTCCCCGCAGTTTCACCTGCGTTTATGGTCACTGCTCCGCTCCTTTTGGTCGTAGCGTGATGTTTTATAATCTATAGCCTTCCTCGATAAATGGGCTATCCAACACTAAAATATTTTTTCAATTCGGACCAGTAGTTCCTGAGATTAACGCGTTCAAGCAAACAAACTGTTCAGCTTTATAATATTAAAATAGTATAGATTCGAAATTTCTCAAGAAAAATTGCATTATTTTAGAGATATTTTAATTTAATTAGTGAGATACGAAATGGAATCGGCACCTATAAAATATGATTTATTCAATAAAATGGTGAAAGTTTCATTACAAATGGTTATGGCGATTTCCATTTTTATCTATGTCTGTGATGATCATTAAGAATTGATTACATCATAAATATATTCTAAAATATCCACATATAATATTGTTAGAAAAAGGTTTCAAAATACATTGTTTTAAACAATCAGAATCATTCAGTCTATTCCTTTGGGTGTGATCGTAAGTTTAAAGCAATAACTAAGTAAAAAAAAACACTGATTTCAATGTGCCTAATTCATGATAAATTGTAATAATAAGCTGTATTCTCCATCCCTTAATTTTCTACCCTTACAGGTAAATGTGACCAACCTTGAGTACAATTAATTGGCGTAACATACAAAAAAAAAATTAAACGATACAAGATACAAGATATTTTTTTTAACGAAACGACGAACTTAAAACGTCGTATTATCAGGTTGGTGACATTAATTAATAAGGAGCTGACAGGACTCAATTTTTAGACTAGCCCCCTCTAGTGGATCTTTTTTGTTATCGTGACGGTCACGAGTTCAGTGCTTTTTCCCCATAGCAAAAGTGCACAAACGTGCCTAAAGAAGTTTTCACTTCGAAAATACTGTCCAGTTGTGCAAATGCGGCAATTGACACGTGTGTGACGTGTGCAATTTTTCAAATCAATAAGATACCTTCTATTGCAGAAAATAACTTGGAAAGATTCCGTTGCATAGATACATACATTCACGTCGAGCTAATAAAATTGTATTAAAAATGTTAAAAGTCACACATCAGTATCTTAATTACTAACATACACTTGTAAGCTAGCATTGTTGGCTACTTCATCGTGATATGATGCATTTAATGCGCTTTTTGAGACGGTTGTCGGCAATTCGAGAACATTAAACTACTCCAACGTTATAAAACAGCATTCAAACAAACTTTTATAGACAAACCAGTGCATAATCATACAAAAACATGACTCCGTGCATTAGTTACGCTCACCGAGAACCGGTCCAAACCAGTTTATGTTAGTTTGGTCCATTCCAAACTGGACCGGCCACTCTTCCTGTCATTTCACTCATTTTTTGTGAAACTAGCTACATACTGCTTATGGACACACAGTAATCAGAAAACCACATTCTCTTTTACGTTAAAATCGGCGCTATAACCATCTCGTAAAGTTTGCTTTCATTTGACAAAATGAGAAATACATTTATCATCTATGTTTCAAATCGTTTTGCGTATTATATGGATGTGGCTTAATTTCTTCTTTACGGTTGTGACTTTCGTTTAGATTTGTCGTTCAGAAACGATGAAATATATATTTTTTAATTAATTTAAAAAGGTTTTGACAGTTGTTTGATTTTTAACTTGCTTTTATCAGCTTAGTAAATCCCACTAATATTATAAATGTGAAAGTTTGGATGGATGTATGGATGGATGGATGGATGGATGTTTGTTACTCTTTCACGTAAAAACTACTGAACCGATTGCGATGGAACTTGGTATGTAGATAGCTGGAGACCTGGATTAACGCATAGGCTACTTTTTATCCCCATATTCCCACGGGATTGGGACTTACGCGGGTGAAACCGCGGGAAGCTGCTACTAACTAATAAATCTTAGAAGTAGGAACGAGTAATACCACATCACTAATACTATATTATTATTTAAAACGAATAAATATATTTTTAATACTGTGACTCCCTCAATTCTTCGAATAAAACGCTCTACTTCATCTCAAGAATCACAACGCTTCGATGCCCAAGCGTTACAATTGTAAACTGCCAATCTTATTCCAACTTTATTTTGACGGAATAAAGCGAAAATTTGATTGCTTTTGGAAAGGCGGAAATGAAAATTGATTGTATTTTGATTTATGGTTAGAAAAAAAAAGTTAAGGAGTGTAACGCTAAGTGCA
Source organism: Euplagia quadripunctaria (assembly GCA_963859945.1). NCBI lineage: Eukaryota > Metazoa > Arthropoda > Insecta > Lepidoptera > Erebidae > Euplagia > Euplagia quadripunctaria. The sequence goes on from OY982583.1 coordinate 12,891,279, forward strand.
GTGGTGCAAGTCAGAAGAAATGGTAACCCTTTCAGATTACAGACAAAATTAGCTTGATTTATTATCTACCAACTGTTCCCCGTGCGGCTTGGCTCGAGTGTACATATTTATATTTTTTGCGCGGAACCCTAATTCTTTTTCAAAATAAAAGTAACCTAAATTACTCCTTATAACACCAGCTATATGCCAGTGCAAATCCCGTGGAAATCGGTCCACCCATTCTGAAGATTAACCGGAACAAACAGACAAACATACAGACACACAGACAAAATATTAAAAAAACTGATTTTTAGGCATAGGTATTGAGCAAATAACTGTATGAGCTTAAAAATAACTATTATTTTGACATTACAAACGGGTTTCCCACTAGTGCCCGAAATTAATTTGATCATATTTTGACGTGTGACCGGTAAAACATTAGGCCATTCTACTACTGATCGAATGAACAATTGACCAAAAGAGTTTTTATCGAACAAACATTTGGTATTTTTACTACTGATCGAATGAACGTTTGGTCGAAAAACAGTTGACTAAAGAATATTTTAACAAACAAACCTTTGGTATTTTTACTACTGATTAATGAAATAAAACCGCCAGACGATCTCTTGACGACGTTGGCAAAGAGGAGGTTCCTGAGAGATTCGTGTCTATAGAACCTTAAACACTGCTTGTTTTTAACCCCCGACACAAAAAGAGGAGTGTTATAAGTTCGACGTATCGTAGCTCCCAAACGAGTCGACGGATTTAAGTGCGTTTTTTTGTTTGAAAGGTGACTTGATCGAGAGTGTTCTTAGATACAATATTCAAGAAAATCTGTTCAGTCGCTCGAAGATCATCAGCTCTTTTCTAATCGTTGAAGGGATTTTCGAGTCGGGGGTATTTTAAATTTATGATTATTAGTTATATAGAATGTATGAATTTTTATTTATTGTAAATTTCACCATCATCTTGCTCTTTTCCCAAATTTTTTTGAGGTCGGCATAATTCCAGAACGGCTTAACGGATTTATGGAATAGCACATAGGCTTTTTATCCCGGAAAAATATACGGGTACTATAGACTTACACGTACACATCAAATTATTTTTTGTATTTTTTTTAAGACAACTCCCGCATCAGGAATATTCCTGTGTCGCGGGGGGCTTCACACACATTCGACGGACACTCAACAGACACAAAGAACACCCAGATTCGTGACAACAATTTGTGGATCACACAAATGTTTGTCCCGTGTGGGATTTGAACCTACAACACTCGGCGCGGCGTAGTGACGAGGTGACCACTTAAACCATTGCTCTGTTCCGTACCTCGAAAGGAAAAAACGGAACCCTTATAGGATTACTTTGGTGTCCGTCCGTCCGAACGTCTGTCTGTCTGTCAAGACCTTTTTTTCTCAGGAACACGTGGAGGTATCAAGCTTCTCAGAGCTGTGAAAAAATCAAACTTCTAAGCCAACGCAATCAAAACTCAGAATCTTGAAGCAACATCTTATAGCACAGATAAAGGAAAAATTGCGAAAACCGTAAATTTTTAGTTACATCATATAATAAAAATATTATACGGAACCCTCGGTGCGCGAGTCCGACTCGCACTTGGCTGGTTTTTTTTACATTAACTAGTTATTATCGACTTTTATATGTAACGTAACTTATTATGTATTGAGTGTGACTCGGCTGTTAGCACCTGCACTTTTCTGGTCACTGCACACACTATCTTTATTTCGTTAAGTGGTTTAACGGTTATACAATTGTGTTAATTCGACCAGTTTTAGGCTGTTCTTACTCAACAGCCTGTCTTCATTCGTTGAATAACAATTAATAGACTCGACTATTAGATGTTACACTCGTAGGCTTTTTGTTTGTGGAGGAACGGGTGTTATGTCCCTCCAACACAAAACCTCCTCCGACCAGGCGAGCTGATCATGCCAGGCGGGCCGCGGTCCAACGGTTGATGTTGGGAAGTTGTATATAATGTTACTGTGAATGTCCGATATTAGTGAATATTAAGATGCACCGGTGTATGTCGACAATCACCAATTGCGATGGTGTAAGTCCGAAATTATTTCATTTATTTATTTGAATCGATCATACACTGGTTATCTAATGTACATACACCAAGGCGATTCTGTGAATTTTAGGTTCAGCGATTTACAATATACGCGAACGTTAATACCCACAAGTATTTCTTTAAAAAGCGAGAAAACCATACACTTTTCTTTTTTATATTCCACATTCGAATGTTTTGTTCTGCAACGTACCTATTACGGAGGAATAATGTTTGACAAAAAATTGTGATTGTACAATAGAATTCGGTTCTAGCAGCAATTCGTTGTGGTCGCAGTCCTAACCTAACCTAAACCTATTTCTGTTCAATTGACCTACCCTACTAACTTTTTCTAAATCATATTTTTATATTGCCGTTGCTCATAATGAAGATACACCAAGTCGTCGTGGTGTATGACAACATTCACTGGTGAATGACCGAAATCGTAACGAAAAGAATAAATAACGGATATTCACCAGCTAGCTTGGTGGATGTTAACAGACACCAGTGTATCTTAACATACACTGCGCTTTGGACATTCGCGGTAACATATTGTTACGAGCTGAGGTCTGAGATTAGAAAATTATACCAATTTATTACCAAAATAGACACAATTTATTGTAATAAATCACAAAATACACAGGGAAACTAATAACAACAGAGTTACAATTAATATCACTATTACATTTCTAAATTCACTTGCACTTCGCACTTTACTCACTTGAAAACTAAACTTTCTCAATAATGCAACGTCTTATAGAGCCGAAACGTTATTTCCAGGAAAATCGCAACATCTCTCGTAAACTCGACAATATAGTAGTACCCTCTAATACTTCGTGGCACATTCAGTTAGGTTACTAGTTCCGTGCTCTATCAACAGATGACGTGCATCTAACTCTAATTGTCGACTCCTCTCTCTCTATGACTTCCCACAACAATATACTATATTAATCGGCGCGAGAACTTTCATAGCGCGTTGCAGGATCAGTAGTTCCTACGCAGTTCAGCACGTCTCCGCTAGATGATGTTGAAGTATATTTTTGCTGTATGTGGAAGTCGCCAGATGTTGAAGGTACGAGATAGCAGCTTATTTAAGCAAATATACCTGAATGCGTGACCTGAAGTACTTGCGTCATTGAAACTGATGTAATTAAATTGATTTAATCGATCAGTGATTCAGTTCATCATGCGATCAGCTTATTAAGTGAGCAAATCGAGTAATGACTTAACATATATTTTGTAGCAATACCAACCGTTTTGAATATCTTGTTTTATTTCATTGACCAGTATAACTTAAACTGTCTTGTATAGACTTTGTACCATGACAGGTCTAAATAAATATACTGGACCCTTATAGAACATTTAATATGGGGAAAGGAAAAAAGATCTAAACTCACATGATGGTTACGCACAGATACATATACAGATGTGTGTGTTTGTGTGTGTGTGTGTGTGTGTGTTGTTCAGTTCTACGAATGACAGTTATTTTTTTAATTTTCAGTTTTTATTTTTTAATTTTTAGCTTTCTGCACTTCTACATATAATCTTGAAGTATTCCAAATTTCACATTCCTGTTTGTGCGCGTTTGCTTAAGAATGCCTACAAAGAATTCTCCTCATGTATTATTATATAGAATAATGAAGACTTAATATTTAAATAACGTAGTTACAAATCCCGTTAAATTTAGGTACAAAAAGATATTTATCAAAAAGGAAAAAAAGTCATCTCTTAAGTAGGAGAGCCATGCTTCGGCCCTTTTTTTCTTCCCTTTTTCTTCCCTCTCCCCCTCTTCCCCCCTTTCCCTACTGCCACCTTAAAGGCCGGCAACGCACTTGTGACTCTTGGGTTGCAGGTGTCCATGGGCGACGGTAGTCACTTACCATCTGGTGACCCGTCTGCTCGTTTGCCCCCTATAATATAAAAAAATATACAGAGAGAGGATAGAACGCTCATGTTGATGAGATATAGATAATTAATACAAAAAATCTAACAACATAAAATGTTCGGAGTTGCCTAAATTTCCGAATTTATATAAATTTACACGTACACGTAAAAAAGTTATTTGTACTTATATTTTTTTTCAAATAATTTTCTTTTTAGGCTAAGGCTACAATTTATCGGCTGTACACAATGATCTTAGAAGATGACCATAGTTTTCTATAATACGCTTGTATTAAAATGACACTCCATTTATAAATAATACTAACTTTCAGTTAATCCTCATTGGCGTAGGAAACTAGGCCGCAGTCTATTGGTAACAGGTTCCATGTTCAATATCTTGCTATTTACGACACAGATAAACTCTGCAAACTTGTTAAGATAAATTATTCTTAGTGTTACTTGTACCACTTTTAGCTTGCACAAAATATCATTATATTAATACGTGAGGAGAATACTTCTTAACTCTTTTTAAGAAACTGTCGCGTTCGTAGTAACGTGGAATATAGAATACTTACAGTTTATATACAGAAGAAGTTCAGTAAACTACAATTAAAAAATGTGTTACAATTTTTCAAAATTACGTGAAAACGACTTCATGAAGTTACACGCGTCCAGTTTATGTGTTGACTTGTCATGGACATAAAGGTAATATAAATAGAGTAGAAAACTAGCTGTAGAAGCGTAACAGCGTTAGATAGAGAAAAAAGATTGACCAACTCTTGCATCCATCTCTCCCTTCTTCACTGATTGGCTGTCACAGTCCTCTACAATCGTTTCAACAGCCTGAATCAGCCCATCAATCAATAAATCTTTTCTCTCTCTCTAACGCTGTTACAATTCCACATACAGGCTAACATCGGATTCATCAGTATGCTAAAAAACATTTGTCTAAAAATAATTTAATTTATTCAGTTATAATTTACTATTTTTTATTATTTATTTTGTTTAAGATCTTAATACAAATAGTCCATTTACCATTACCAAAAAGGGATTTGAAATTTACAGAATTATTTAAATATAATAGATTTATTAATAAACTTAAAGGCTTTCCATTAAATACAGCCTATTATAGCATAGATTAGTATTTCAATAATAAGTTATAATTGTAATTTAAACATAACCATAAATATTTTCACAAATACAGAAATAATATATATTTTTAATTATAAATAATAATTTAATATAAAATATTATACGGAGTGGTACAGAAATTTTTAGGACCGTTATGTGATTTAGCTTGAAATAAATTTTATATTTTTTATATTATATTGGTAATGATATTTCATTTTATTTTTATTTCTTTGGATAATTGTTTTCCTGGTGTAGATGCATGTTGTACATTCTGATCAACATAATATGAATTTGATTTTAGTTTTTTTTATTCAGATATTTTCAGAAAAATTTGCTCATTCCATCAACATCCTCGGTATTAAATACCCATAGTCTTATTCATGTCAGCTCTCTCTCTCTTACCAAATTTTAACTTTATCGGTCAATTTTCAAAGTTCAATTTGTCGGTTTCAAAATAAAATATCCGTGTTACAAATTACGAGTTTTCAAAAAAATCTTTGCCATATGTACGGGGTCTAAAATGTAACCACACTTTTCTCTAACGCATAACTCAATTATTTTTTTGCACTGACGGTAATTCAAGCTGATACATTGTTTATGTAACCTATATTTTTTGTGTTGCCAAAATAAAAATTTTTCTTTATTTCTTTCTTTCTATAGTCATAAGTGACTTTTATTCCGCTGCGTGAAATTAAGCCGATTCTTACTTTTCTTGTAAAATTAGAATTAGCTCTTTTAATTATAAATATATTAGCGCGGTCACTTGGAGGGTAAGGCCAAATTAGCCTCGAAGAAGCTTGGTGTGCTGAATAGATCGAGACAGTATTTCACCCCGGCCCACCGCCTACAACTTTATACGGCGCAGGTTCGGCCGCATATGGAATACTGTTCTCATATCTATGCAGGAGCACCCCAGTACCAGCTTCTCCCTCTTGACCGCATTCAACGGAGAGCGACTCGAATCATCGATTGCCAGGATATTTCAGATCGGCTTGACCCTTTGGCGTTGCGTAGAGATGTAGCTTCACTCTGCATTGTCTATCGCATGTATCATGGGGAGCGCTCCGAGGAATTGTTCGGACTTATACCGGCCGCAACGTTTCACCATCGTTCAACGCGACAAAACTTTCATCCGATCACCTGGATAATTGGCAATCCCCCACTGTGCGGTTCTCCAGAAATTTTTTGCCTCGGACAACCAATCTCTAGAACAAATTGTCGCCTGCGGTATTTCCGGACCGATACGACCTTCAAACCTTCAAGAAAAGAGCGTACTCTTATCTCAAAGGCCGGCAACGCACTTATGACTTTTCAGTTGCAGGTGACACACGGTAGTCACTTACCATCAGGTGACCCGTCTGCTCGTTTGCCCCCTATAATATAAAAAAAGGTCTTATGAAAAAGTGTTTCTTTTCTAGCAGTGCGTTGGTACTTGTTTTACATGTATATTACGTGCGTATGTATAGATAGGTTTTCAAATTGTCTATCACATTTTTATAAACTGTTCTACTGCTTGTTATATCACTAACACGACATACTATGCTTATGTTCTGAACAAAATCCTTTACCCATTACTTTTAGTAGATTAAGATAATAACTACCAACGTCCTTGTACTTTACGAATGCAAGTAACATTCTAACCACAGTGATAACACAACAAAATTACTTGTACAGTGGGCAAAAAGGGAACTAAATTAAATCGTGAACAAATACTTGTCAACTGCAAAGACAGTGGCGCCCTCACTATTTGTACTGTCAGCTTTGAGATACATGTTTGATTTATAGACCAGTCTATATGACATTTGTGTCCGTATTTTGTTTTTAATAATCTACAACAACACTTGAGTAGATTGGAGTTATTATTTTTTGTTATATATTCAGAACTGTGTTAGCTATTACTAAAACTAAGTTGCAACCGATTATGGTTCAAATAAGACACACTAAACTTTGAGTCCTTGTTAAGTGTGAAAACATCCCGTCGTCATACGTTTGCTTTATGTACTTACTACACTAGTTTTAGTTAGTTAGTTTTAGTAAATAATTTTTCTTAGTTTCCAAATGTAGCTGACGTTAAATGCTTTAGCACTTAGGCAGGTCGAGTACTTGACTTCTGGCTTATAAAAAGACCACAGACAAACACGACGTTTAGATTAGCAACTTTTGAAAAAGAGAATGAAAAAAATTGCTATTTGTTTTGAACGACTCGCGTTAATTTGTTATACGTGTAGCTAAGTGGTAAACAGAGGATTTAATGTAAACGTTAGAGGTCGCTTGTTTGATTCCCGCTCAGTGCACATATTTATAAGCAAGAACATAATATCTATCTGGATTGGCTAGTGTTTCTATGTATATATTTACAAAAAAAAAGTATCTAAGTATGTATAGATAGCGATATGTAATATGGCTCAGAAAAATAAAATTACTATGATCAAACTTCAAGTTTTTAAAACAAGCGTGTAAAACAAGGTTCATGTTTTACGTGAGCTCAATGTGCAGGAACGGTGTGCCTCCAACACAAAATGAGGATCCTCCGACCAGGCTAAGCGATCATGCCTAGCGGACCGCGGCCCAGACGATTCTCCGACCAGGCTAAGTGATAATGCTTGGCGGACCGCGGCCCAGAGGTTCCCCCGATCAGGCTAAGTGATCATGCCTGGCGGACCGCGGCCCAACAATTGATATTGAGAAGTTGTACAGTAGACGAGCTGTTGCCCGTGACTTAATTCGCTTGGAAATTTTGGTTAAATCTATCCCACGGAAACAGTATACTTTTCGGGGATAAAAAAGTCTATGTGCTATTCCAGACTATAATCTATCTCTGTGCCAAATTTCATCTAGATCCGTTCAGCCGTTTTGTGTGAAAAAGTAACAAACATCCATGACTGGCCTCTTGGTCTTGTGGTTAGTGACCATGACTGCTGAGCCAGAGGTCGAGGGTTCGATTCCCACAAATAATTGTATGATGAGCACGATCATTTGTTCTGTGTCTGGGTGAAATTTATGTAAAATTATATATGTATTTAGAAATGTATAAGTATGTGTATCTATCAACAGTCGGGTTACAATAGTACAGGCTCTGCCTAGTTTGGGATCAGATAGCCGTTTGTGAGATGTGTGAAGTTATTATTTTCGCCTTTATAATATTAGTAAGATACTCATCGGCGCGAATTTTCATTGCGCGATGCAGTATTTTATATTAGTATTTATTCCGTAGTTCGGTGTGTCTTCGTTAGATGGCATTGAAATATGTTTTTCGCTGTATGTGAATGTCGCTACACTCAAAGCTATTAATAGCCGACTCATCGATGTGTGGTCTACATAATTATCACAATTGTTTACGAAAGGCATCGTGTATTACATTGTCTGTAGGAAACGCCTTCTCGTGTGTCGCTGTAAAATGAGAACTATTGTTGATTCCTTGTTGATAACACTCAAATATAATAAACACGACACGGATACTATTCTGTTTATTGTAGGCTGCTGCTGACACTAAAAGAACGGATGAAAAACGCCTGCAGGTAGCTGAAATGTATGTATGTATGTGTATGATATTAGAGGTAACGCTGAAAACAGCGCCCGTGGATGAAAAGTTGAAGAGCCACAGATTATCGTGGTATGGACATTTGACGCGGAGGTATGAGCAAAATGTGATGAAGAGATTTTTATATATGGAATTTGACGGGTACAAGAGTAGAGGACGACCAAAGAAAAGATGGTTTTAAAGTGGGAGAGCCATGCTTTGGCACGTATGGGCCTCGACGGGAGTGATACCACGGCCTCACAGAAAGCCGGCAGTGAATGCTTGCATTGCTTTTCGCCGAGTGAGTGAGGTTACCAGAGGATCTAACCCTTCCCCTTTTCTCCCCCTCCCTGCACACTCCCTCTTCGCCCCCCTTCACCTACTCCCACCTTAAAGGCTGGCAACATGGCTCATTCCGCACAGTGGTCTGTATTCAGATATGATTTAGTATTGTGAGTGATGCGCTACCGGTGGGAACTCCAGTGTCAGGAAATAATAATAAGTACGTACAGTTTATGTTAAAACTGTACAAAGACAGTTGTCAAATATCAGCCCAAAAAGACCATACGTAGATCCGCCCGTGGTCTTAATGTTTTTGTAAACAATAATCGAATCAACTTACAGCATGAGAATTTGTCTACTACAGCCATCTATCAATGAATAGTAGAATAATATTTTTTATAAATAAAACATGTTTACCAAGTAGCCTAGTGCAGCTGCTAATTGTGCCAACAAGTTTTATAACTGATATTTCCGTCCGATTTTCACTTACAGTCTAGAAACCTTAACTGTATATAGTAAATGGCAATCCGTTTACAACATATCACAGTAACACTCTTGTAGACAAAATAAGAAGGTCTTTTCACATCACAAGGGATGCAAGCCCCTGTAACCTTTTGATCCTAACGTCCATTGTATTAAATAAGTTTATTTACGACTTCTTAATACCTACGTCTGTCGTATTTGATTATCTTTATTTTTTAATTTGCTTTTTATTTTTTATTTATGACTTAAAAATCGGAAAAAGTCTGACTCGCGGACCTAGGGTTCCGTTAGCAAACGAATTTGTATATAGATAGTAAGTCCATATCGAGAATATATTCTCGATATGGACTTACCCGTTTTTTCTGAAAAACAAACTTGACTTTGCAGTCCTAACAATACTCTCTCATACATCGATTAACGAAAAAGTCAACTTTCCAACCGCAAAAGATAATAAGAAATTAACGACTTTCGGATTTATTCCTTTAGGTACTTGTGCTGTGAGACCTTGCTTGGTAAGAAACCAAATTTCATGATTCTAAGTCAATAGGAAGTACCCTATAGGTTTTGATTTATCTGCGAAATGTTCAAATTTGATCAAATCTAAGGCTTAAATGGCCGTATCTCTTGATTGCGTTGTCTTAGAAGCTTTATTATTTGGTATTAATTTCACATTGATGCCTACACCGGTTCCTGAAAACAAAGCTCTTGACAGACAGACAGACAAACAGACGGACAACAAAGTGATCCTTTTAAAGGGTTCCTTTTTTTCCTTTTGAGGAACGGAACCCTAAAAAATACCTTTTATTGGCGATTACTGGCTTTTTTACCCCTCTTAATATAACATTCCAACCAAAGTATATTTAGAACATCTAGTAATTACACTCGGACATCAAAACAAAGCCAGCAAGAAGGGAAGCAGACTCCGATTGCTTGATTTCGACGTCCGAGAGTCAACAACATACATATACCGAATAAGTACTGTGATGAAATGCGTGTTTAGAAGCTGTGTTAAATTGATCTTTGACGCTTCCAGCTGCACACAAAGGTGGACTAAGTGAAGCTGTAATTATAGCCGATGTGCTACATAAAGCGATGTTCCGCGTGTACATTGTAGATTTGTAGTTATATACAGAGTGTTACAGAACGGTGTGGTCAAATTTTAGAAAAGGTACATTATAACTTTTTTCTTAAGAATAGATTTTCATATAATGCGCCCGGTATGAAAAAAATTTGAAGAGTAAAATTTTGTGATCGGAGGTCAGCGTAACGCTTTGTTGTGCGTTTTGCTTTATTGGAGTTTACTCCTTATCCTCGACGCATGTAAGTAAATATGTTTACGATACCTTTGTGTTTTATATATGTACACATATACTGCACTGCACAGCGTCTACAAATGATGAGAGAGATAGAGAGAGAGAGAGAGAGAGAGAGAACCTCCAGTAAATTGTAAACTTCAGTCGTGTGTCGGAGCTGACACACACCGTTTTTTTTTTTCGAAAATCGCTTTCATTTCAATGATTTTGTTTTCTTTTTTGCTTAAGCAGATTTTCAGAAAAATCTGGACATTCCATCCACATCCTTGATATCAAATACCCATCGTTTACTTCATGTCAGTCCTCTGTCATACGATGCTTTATCGGCCAATTTTCAAGTTCAATTTATCAGTTTCAGAATAAGATTTCTGTACAAAACATCACGAATTTGACTAAAATTGTCAGCTGTTTTTTTTTTCATGGTATATATGGGGGCAAACGAGCAGACGGGCCACCTGATGGTAAATGACTACCGCCGCCCATGGGCACCTGTAACTCGAGAGTCACAAGTCGGCCTGCCCTTTAAGGTGGGAGTAGAAGAAGAGTGGGAAGGGGAGGGGAAGAGTGGGAAGAGAGGAGAGGGAAAGGACAGGAATAGGGGAGAGGGAAGGCTTAGGGCCTCCGGTAACCTCACTCACGCGGCGAAATGTAATGCAAGCATTGCTTCACTCCCGGTTTTCTGTGAGGCCGTGGTATCGAGCGGAGTCGAGCCGGCCCATACGTGCCGAAGCATGGCTCTCCCACGTTCAAATGGGTTATACAATACAACCCTAAGATATAACCACACCATTCTGTAACACTCTGTATATATAAATAAACACAAAGTTGCAATATACTGGTACTGGTGATTCGATTGCTTTAAAGTAAACCAATCACCTTCTCTAAAACAAAGTGGCGAAAAATAAAACTAACTAACTCCGTGGATGGTTAAAGTGGTCGCCTCCCGACTACGCCGCGCCGAGTGTTGGGGGTTGGATTCAAACATTGGACAAAACCGCGTGTGATCCTCAAATAGTCCTCCCAAGTCTGCGTGTACTTCGTGTCTGTTGTTTCAATGTTTGTAAAGTCACCCGCAATACAGGAATCCAAAAGAAAGAAAGGTAATCCATCTATTGAAAATCAATGCTATAAAAAATTTAGTTACCGTGAAATAGGTAGGGGATGGCAAAATTCTGCTTGGATTGGAGTAGTCTCCCCCCTCTCCGCCCCTCTAATCCCCCTCTCCCGCTCTTCCCCCCTCTCCCCCTATGCCACCTTAAAAGGCGGCAACGCACTTGTGACTCTTGAGTTACAGGTGCCCATGGGCGGCAGTAGTCATTTACCATCAGGTGACCCGTCTGCTCGTTTGCCCCCTTTACCAAAAAAAAAAAAAAGTTCCTCTGAGAAATGACCTCCTCAAACTACAGCAGACTAATAGCCTAGTGATGCTTTTCTGCTAACAATTATTGACTTTGCTGTTAAGTAGTTTGTGAGTCTTCGGTTCGTTCGTAAATATGTCAAAGAACTAAAAAATATGTCACTTGTGCTCATCTCCTACAGAACCACAAACTAAATTATTGTCAATAGTCACCGTGACAAAAATAACCCGGTATCTCAATACGAAGTCTGAACAAAATACACTTCGGACCAAAATTAAAAGCCCAGTATCAACTATTTAAAGAAACACACAACAACTTTCATTGAAGAAACATCACTTGAACAGAGTTCATTTCAACCGTCAATTACCATAGACTATTGTTAGAATGAACACCGGTGGCGTAATATAGGTCAGTCGTATGTAGTGAAGCTGCTGTGCAATATTGGCGGAAATATATATATATGCAAATTGTAACACTACGAGTATTATATGTAGTGCATTATAACATAATATATAATTTCCTTTACATTGGACATTAATATGTTCATAGCGGATGCAGATTTAATTAAAAGCGATACTTCAATAATAAATACTATTAACCTAAGAAAAATACAGAAAAATAATTTTAATAATGAACAAAAAAAACAAATAACCTTTAATATAATATGTTGCCGGAAATTAATATGATCACGTATTTAAAAGGTATTACATACCTTCGATTTGCCTCACATTTCGACCAGGTTGCACTGGCCGTGGTCACAGACTGACTGGCTCAGTAGTGCACGCCCTCCTTCGTCGAATCCATGAGGTTAGAAGGTTCTTCATTGACCCGCATATTTTTGAATGTATATGTGTGGAATGTTGTACGTAATACCTTTTAAAAACGTGATATGTTTAATTCCCGGGAACATAATTATATTATAATGGAACGTGAAAGTTTAAAAGTTAAAATAGCCTTTTATTTGCAGTATGCTTAATTCGCTCTCTGATGGACTGATTAACTAAAGGACAAACATAAAAGGACTGGGCAGGAGGCACTCTTAGAATTATACTAACTTTTAAACTTTCGCGTACCATCACTACATATTATAAAACAAAGTCCCCCGCCGCGTCGGTCTGTCTGTCTGATAGCGATAAACTTCATAACTACCAAACGGATTTTCATACGGTTTTCACCAATAGACGGAGTTATTAATTAGGAAGGTTTAGGTATATAATTCATGAAGGTTTTATGTAAAATGGCTGAAATATGACGATGATTGTTGAAGATATTGAAAAAAAAAAATGCTTTGTTACCCGTGCGAAGCCGGGGCAGGTTGCTAGTGAAAACATAAATGTTAACGTAAATTAACGCGATCATATATTTCAAAGGTATTACATATCTTTGATTTACCTGACATTTCAAATGGTTGCACAGGCCGACTCGTGACAGGTGAAACGTGCTTTGTACATCAAATGCTAATCCGAAAATTCGATCATATTATGAAACCTTATCTCTTATTTCGTTACATATTGAACTAATTGGCCTTTTTGAAAATTAGTTCGTAATTAGTAGTTAGATATTAAAATGTTGATTAAATCTATTTAGTGTTGATTCTGAACGACAACTTTCAACGTATGCGTTTTTTTATGTGATGACACGTTGTCATGTTTTTTTGGTTATTATGGACAGTACCTATATGTTGTATTGATTAATCTCCTTTATTGTTGCAGGTAAAACATTTCGTCCTACTTCCATTAGAGGGTAATGTACACAGATTCTGTTTTTAAGTTCTTTTATCATAAGCTTACAAATAAAAAGCATCAAAACTAGTGCTCAAGGAAAGTTAAACTGACTATTGAACATAGAAGCTACAAACGAAAAGTCCGCAACCACTTTTTGCAAAGTTTTGTTTTTTTGGCCGTTGACAAAACCCGGAAAAATAACATTTAAAATTGTTTCTCAGTTTATGCGATCTAAGACCACTGCAATTTCAGGTTCTAACAACTGTTCTGTGTAATTCTTTTAGTAATCATTATCATACTACTTTGACTCTTCCTGATCATCACTAATCGTAGTTGACAGTGTCTTAGACCGGCCCACCGTCAAGACTGGCTTTCTCTACAACGGACTCCCCTATCTGTGAATGTTTCGGAAAATATACAAAAATAGATTTCACAAAATAGAAATAGGCTCACTAAATGTTGTGTGTATAATAGTTGTAATGAAATGGTATAAATTTTACAGAGTTTAATATGGCAGTTCTAATTACACAAATAATTGGGTCCAATTACAGCTGAAATACATATTCATCCATTATTATTATTGAAACACGAAATCAGAAAAGCTAGTTATGATTACCGTGTCAACATTTGTAATTCATGTTACATATTAATGACGTAAAACTTACATAATATTGACGTTTCTAAGTCATACATCACCAGGAAAAAATTAAACCAGTTTATGCACTGTCAAAATCGGTCATAAAACTCGCAAGCACCTATAAACTGTCAAACTAATTACTCTTTCGCAATATTACAGCTAAAGAAAGAAGTTTAAATGACGTAATTTACACACAATAAAAAACACAAAATTAAATAATCCCAATCAAAATTACGTAAAACGAAACACACAGAAGTGGGTAAGAAACGATACCCGTTCCGTTCCACGCTATGCAACTGATGTCCGAGATCTTCAACCACGCATGTCATTTTACGCGGCCCGCACTGTACAAGCACTTTTTTATGTTTATTCATACTCATGTTAAAAAAAAAACTTAGCTTTTGACAAAATAGGTTGTATGTGGAATTCTTAAAATGGTTAGTTTCAACGTAGATATTTCAAACTTTAAAAGGCAATTAAAATTATAAAATATTAAAATTAATAATTAAGTACTTATGCCTGCGATCCCTTGAAGCTGTAAAAAAGCTTCCAAGCCAACGCAATCAAAAGATTCGGCCATTTAAGCCTTACATCGTAACAGGCTTGAACATTTCTCAGGTAAATCAAAACCTATAGGATACTTCCCACTGACCTAGAGTCATGAAATTTGGCAAGAAGCAAGGTCTCACAGCTGGAGTAAAGGAAAAAATCCGAAAGTCGTAAATTTGTTGTTTTATTACAAAAAAAAATGTGAACAAAATTAGATTTTGCGGTTGGAAAATGACTGCCGTATATCGATAATAATAGTAATAATAACTTCACACAGCTCACACACGGCCGTCTGATCCCAAACTAGGCAGAGCCTGTACCATAGTAACCAGACTGCTGATAAACATACTTATATATTTCTAAATACATACATATTTTAGATAAATTACACCCAGATACAGAACAAATGATCATGCTCATCACACAATTATTTGTCCTGGGTGGGAATCGAACCCACGACCTCTGGCTCAGCAGTCAGGGTCACTAACCACTAGACCAACAGGCCAGTCAGACAAACTTCTCCCATCGATGTATGGCAGAAGCTTGTCTTTCAAAAAAAAATATTTAAGAACTGATTCCTGAAATGGACGTACTATATACATACAAGTTTCTTTTACTTACGAAACCTTCGACGATCGAGTCAAACTCGCACTTTCCGGTTCTTTTTTTCTGTTGAGGAATGGAAAACTAAAAATGTACTTATTAGTATATGTTACGGTATTAGGCTACCGTTTAGTATAATTATTAAGTATATTCAGTGGCGGATTTACCAGTAGGCTGAGTATACTGAAGCCTAGGGCGGCAAATTTTAGAGGTGGCAAATTTGGTACATACATTATTTTTCATGTCTTGTCCTGGCGTATCGAATTAGATAGACGGACCGGTACGGGCGGCAAAATTTTAATAGACTACTGGCGGCAAATGTGTAAATTCGCCACTGAGTATATGTATACGATAAATTGAAAGTAGCTAACACAACATTGTATTTGTGTAAGTAATATTGTATATTACAAGTGTTGCTAGTGATAAAAGCTCACTCTTCCCTGTGGTTGCGGTGAAGTGATCATTACGAGAAACTGTTAAAACTTTCCCTGCTAGTATAGATATACAAAGGATACATCTATATATATATATAGGGATGTTGGATGCTGTTTGTCTTTATAAACAACTGGCAGCGCCCCGTGGTTCCATCCGCGTAAGTCCCGATCCCGTGGGAATATCCGGATAAAAAGTAGCCTATGCGTTAATCCAGGTGTCCAGCTATCTACATACCAAGTTTCATCGCAATCGGTTCAGAGGTTTTTGCGTGAAAGAGCAGCAAACATCCATCCATCCATTCAAACTTTCACATTTATAATATTAGTGGGAATATATATAAGTAATCAAGAACTTTAAAGATTTCGAAATTTGTTGCCGGTTCCATATAGGGTTGCCAACCTTTTTATTTAAAAAAATAATATATGAAATACTTGAACATGAAAAAAATAACATCTTTGCAGCAAAATGAAAAGCGTTTATGTCAGTTTTAAAACTCACTGTTGGTCTTTTCTTGACACTTCCGATACACAACTGACATTAAATGTTTCATTTCATGTAGCTTATAATCATTTTATTCGCTTGTGTATGTTCTCGTTTATAAGAATCAAAAAGTAAATAGATCAATAATTTTATTTTACATATATAAGTATTTTATTTCAAAACATTAGTGTATAGATTGAAATCAAAGTACTTTTGTATACTTCATGAAAAAAAAAATGCTTTAATAATTTTGAGAGGCGCTAAGTATTAATAAAAATCAATTGCTCGGAAAATATTTTAAATCGTAAAAATTAACTGTTTTCTGATTTTTTCCTTTGCATATACACGAATCCCCAGCTGAACGCCAAATTTCAACTCTCTAGGTCATCGGGAAGTGAGTTAAGTTTTTGATCTATATGTCAGTCAGTCAGTGATAAAAATGCCGATTTTTAAACGATAATATCTCGATGACTGTTTAAGCTATATTTATAAAATTTGGGGTTCTAGTTGATCTAAGGGGTTTTAATAAATAAACAAAAATTCTTTTTTATTTTTATTTATTTTCTAATTCATTTTTATCTCCGTTTCTCATAAAAGCAGGCGAAATGTTTAAAATTAAAGATTTTAAATCGAACATATTTTTTGGAGTTTATTGGAGTTTACTCCTTAAGAACCGATTTTCATATGAGGCGCCGAGTACACCGGTATGAAAAATATATGAAGAGTAAAATTTAGTGATCGTAGGGCAGCGTAACGCTTTAACGCTTTGTTGTGCTTTTTGTGCTTTATTGGAGTTTACTCCTTAAAGAAAGACGCATGTAATATGTGTATTTAACTGGAATATATACTATACAGCGTCTAGAAATGACGTATATATATATAGAAGAGAGAGAGAGAGAGAGAGAGAGAGAGAGAGAGAGAGAGAGAGAGAGCCTCCAGGAAATTGTAAACTCCAGTCGTGACACACCTTTTTTTTTAATCTTTTTGTATCTCCATGCTAGAGTCATGCCCTTTCAATGATTTAAGTAAGTGTTCCATTGTCATATACACCCTACATATAAGGGTTGACTTGACAACCTTCTCCGTTGGGCCAAAAAGAAGATGAATCACTGAATTTTATACCTATCTATCAACACAATCAGATCACCCGCTAAACTATCCATATTTTATACAACACTAGCTGTGCCCGCGACTTTGTCCGCGTGGAATAGTGTATTTATATCGAATCAACAGCCTAAAAATAAGTTTCAAGCTTCTAGCTCCAAATATGACGATACTTTCATACAACTTTTCATCCCCACCTTTCAACCCCTTACACCCCTTTTTTCGCATTAAAAAGTAGCCTATGTCCTTTCTCAGGCTTTAGACTAACTGTGTACCAAATTTCATTTAAATCGGTTTAGTAGTTTTGGCGTGAAAGGGCGACAGATAAAGTTACTTTCGCATTTATAATATTATCGTAAGGAAATAGTAAGAATTAGCCAACGGTGCTGGCCATAAACTACTCAATAAACGACGAAATGAGTGGCATTACCGTTTTAATAGAGCCTTGCTTTATGAGGACAAAAATGAAATTTTAGCTGAGGCAGTAAGTGTTCAAAAATTCAACTCCGGTCGGACAGCCGGACGGACTTTCACGAATACGTAACGAACTAACGCACAAGTACCAATTAACATCTAGAGGAAAGTGTATTAGCTACATACAATAAGACACGTTCAATTACCCTCCCGGTAAACGACGTCTGCTCCAAGTCATAAGAACAAATACATTTACTGGCCTGTTGGCCTAGTGGTTAGTGACCCTGACTGCTATGCCATAGGTCGTGGGTTCGATTCCCATCCGAGTCTGGGTGTTCTTTGTGTCCGTTGTTTGTATGTTTGTAAAGTCCCCCGTGACACAGGAGTAATTCCTAATGCGGGAGTTGTCTTTAAAAAAAAATAAAAAAAATGAAATAATAGATAAATTTAAAATACCCACCGACTCGAAAATCCTCTCAACGATTACAAAACGACGCAAAAAGGGATGTTATAAGTTTGACCTGTCTGTGTGTCTGTCTGTGGTATCGTAGCTCCCGAATGAAAAAGATCAATAAATAACGATATATCTAACAAAAATAACAATATAGGTGTTACTCATTGCTCACGATAGATGAGAAACTCTTCTACAGAATAAAAACAAATATCCAGTAGCCAATAACTTACGTTAACTATACCATATCTAGAAGAATTTAATAAAACGTCCTTCTCTTCCTGGTTTTAGTCTTTATCGCTTATAACTTGTACCACGCAAGCAATCGCATTTCCGTCTTGTACTTAAGATATTAGATTAATTCAATGCATTTGAGAAATTACTAGAAATCACTGTATACTTAGTTTGCCTACTTTATTTACGAGAAATAGAATGATTACTTTGTAATATAGTCTACATCTATACTGTATTTGAAAAAGGAACACTTACTTAAATCACAGAAAGGGTATGCGTCTAGCATGCAGTTACAATAAGAATTTTTGAAAAAAAAAACTATCTGTTTGAACAAGTTATGGTCGCGACTGTGCGGTCTGACGCGATTTACGGTTGTCACCTGTGCTTCATCATTTTCTTCATGCCCTTTGCCCAATTCTCATTACCCAGTAGAAGGTTAATTTGTATAAGGAAAACTGGGTAGGGAGAGGAACCTAGGGTAAAAGATACCGCAAGTCCCGGATGGGGACCGGGAATGAGACTGCAGTTGCGAGATCGCGTACCCGAATGTCCTGTATTTCCTGTTACTGGAGAGGCCACTGAGACAGGAATACCAGCTGGCATGTCACCTGTGCGTATACTTGTATGTTCGTTAGAAAACATCTAGATTTATTCACCACAGCAAACGATATGCATTCGCGTTTATAATAAGATACCTAATAATATCAAATCACTACATTTAAGGCTATTTAAAGTTAAATTGCATGAATGGTTACTGGAAAATAGCTTTTACGAGTATAGTATTAAGACGTTTCTTCAGAAAAGGTAGATTGTTTAAAAATTTTGCATGCTAGTACATATTAGCAAAACATATATGTGCTCTAAAAAAAACATATGTAACACCTTTGTATACCATGTTTAATGCAAATAAATATATTATTATTATACTATAAACACTTACAGCAACAGTGTCTCAAGCGCGTTGCCAACTCTATTCAATAAACGATTCGAGCTTTCGATAACATTGGCAATGTTGTTCATGTAGCCTGTTTACCTCATGTCATTGCTCTACTAAATGTCTTAATATTATTATAAAACGAAAAGTGTAATAATTGCCGGATTGTTATTGCATTAACGCAAATGTAATCGTATAAATAAAACGTTGTAAGTGATTTCAACAGTAAGTTATGGTGATTAAAACATTTTGAAATTACGTTATTTTTTTTGTAAGTTGTATTAATTAAGTTGTATTTGTATTAATTAAGTTGTTTTAATTGAGACTGCACAGTATGGCGCAATGGTTTAAATGGTCGCCTCGCGACTACACCGAGTGTTATGGGTTCAAATCCCACACGGGACAAAAATCTGGTGAATTTTGGTTTCGATCAAACAACAATGGTTTCACTTGCAAACCGTTCCTCTTCGCATCCTTCCCCCCCCCCCCTCCCCCTCCTTAAGCTCTTGGGTCTTCATTTAACAGTAAAAATCATCAATTCTATCCTACGTTGTACTTATACATCCCCAGATGATCGATCATCAAAGTAGCCATTCTAACTATAATCAAAAGAAGTTGCCGAACTGCGTTGGACGTTAAATGACGTCTGGCATGAACGAAGGCGAAATTACCGATAGCACACTCATCAAGCAATACTCAGTACTGTCATATTGCATATGCGAATATCATTAAACTAACAATATTGCATCAAACTGAACACTTAAAAAAACATTATGTCAATCTGATAGTGTAGGGCTATTGTGACGTCACTGCTACACCTATCATGCAACATAATGAGAACTCAGCACATGTAAGTGTACGTTGCGTAACTCTTGGGAATATTTACATGTTGATTATCGGTGAAATAGATTAATGCCGCGTTCCAATAAACAAGAAACGATTCGTTTTGCTTTCGGACGGTAAAATTTTCATTGAAAATTCAACGAAATTTTACCGTTCGTAAGCAAAACACATCGTTTCTTGTTTATTGGAACGCGACATAAGTCAGCGATGTAATGTGATCCAGGCTGCTTCTTAATGACTCGTTAATTCGGACTGACATGAATCGAAGCCAAAATATTTTGACTCCGTAGAAAGACGATCACTCATTAGCGTTATAATGGTTTTTGTACTGAAGAATGGCTGGATGCAGTATTCAGTATATTTACTTAAGGCTTTTTAAGAAAAAATTACAGATTATATATTTTCATTTCATTATACTATTTATAACCATTTGTAGACATTATGATACTGTACATGTAGTATTTTTTTTAAATAAATGTTTTTTGTTATACGCATTAAAAAGAATTACGTTCTATTGTGTGTAGTAGTAGTATTGTGCGTAGCAGTAGTATTGTAGAAACTTGTATGAAATAATGGTTAATGACGATGACGTCATTAAAGAACGTCATGAAGACTGCAGAAACGATTATTTTCAATTTTGTAACTACTTTTTTGTTGAAAACACAAACAACTACACACACAATGATTTGACAGTAGCAACCTATGAAGGTTGCTACTGTCAAATCTGTAGTTACAAAATTGAAAATAATCGTTTCTGCAGTCTTCAGTGATGACAAAACATCACCATAGACCATATCCAGGGATAGAAACCTCTGATAGCTGCATTAGTTAATGCAGCTATCAGAGGTTTCTATCCCTGGATATTTAATTATTCCCAGCTGTTTGTCAAAAAGCATGATCGTGCTTCTGTATTTAATTATTGGATTGACAATTTAATTGTGGGATATTAAACTCATTTATGTTTGCTTAGCTTTTTTTTTATTAAAGTAGTCCCTATGTACGTTTTTGCGTCTAAGTTGTGTCAAAAGGCGAGAGAGTTAAGCACTCAGAGCCAAGTTCTCTCTTTGATTATATACATATGTATATAGATGGATAATTAACCGCCAAAAAACAGAGAAAAAAAAATTCGAAATGGTGTACAACTAATGGTACACAAAATTGGTGTACAACTGCGTAATGTGTTGCCAGTTTACAACAACTGAACGAAAACAATGCAGAACAAGTATCTTAATTGTACTATTAATTTTTCTATTAAATCGTAAAAATATTAAGAACAGGACCTAAAAGAAAAAAATGGTACCTAAATTATCTCCAGCAAGTGTCGAATATTTTTCACGCTGCTGTAAAAAAAGTGACATGTTGCTTGTCAAAACTGGGAAGATTTAAAAAAGATTTAAAAACGGTATACTTACATGTATATAGTAAAAAGCTTGATTCACTAGTTTCATTCTTTCAGTTGCAACGTTTAAAATGAGTGGATAAGTGGATAAACGCTAGTTATGTAACAGTTTGTAAAGTTGTTCATTTTTTCTCATACAATTGTACAATACTTATCATTAGAAGGCACTATGAACACAATGTGTGCAAAAAAATCCCAGACTTTGAAACCAACTTGACCTGTAATTTTCTTTTAATGCTAGTTACATTGTTGTTTATGTTTAATAAAAAATTATTCATGACTTTTGTTTGCATTTTCAGATGGCGCACCGCACAGTGCACCGGCTTACCTGCTTTCTTTCACTTCTGGCTGTTACATTAGCAACGAAAGAACAGACGAGATGGTCTCGTCAACTCAGCTCATATACCGCCGACATCGGCGATTGGGTTCCCCTTGGTGGTCCGGTAGAGAAAGAACCAGAAATACCTCAACCGCAAATTAAGAGACAAGCTGTTGCTGAACCTAGGATACTGACAGAGCCCTTCTCTGGAATCGCTAGACCTAATGGTTTTAATTCTGATGCGTTCTCATCAAGAAACTACTTCAATAACCAAGCTAACAGACAACCACTCTACTTACAATCTGTGCCTTCTATCCCGTCTGCCCCACAAAATTACCTTACAGATCAAGGATTTAGCCAAGGCATTCGATTTGGTTTGTCACAGCCTAATTTCCCACTAAATCAAGGCTTTGTCGCCCCTCCTTTAGGATTTGAGAACGCACCTCTACCACCCCAGTCAAGACCGGTTCGACCCCAAACTTTACAAGGGATTCCTATGAGTCAAGTAACATTCCCTCAAGCTTCAGGTGTACCTCTATCTCTTCAAGGCAAACCTTTTGCAAATTCCGTGCAGAAAGTGAAATCAGATATGCCCAAGTTCGTTGATGGATACCGCGCAGAAAATACTAGTAATGAATACAGCTTCTCTTCTAAAAAGAAACCGCAATCACTGCAAAAGATCAAATTTGAGAGTGGTGAAAAAGTTAAACAAGAAATTATACCACATCGCTTGAACAATGAGAGAGGAGAAGAAGTACAGTTGCTTTATGTTCCATTAGAACAACTAAACAGAGGCCAGTTCAACTTTAGGAGTCCTTTGACATCTTCGCAATTGGTCAATACAGAATTATATTCTCAAAATCTGCCGAGACCAAATAAAGTGAATCAAAATTTCATGAATGACTACAGACCATCACCTAAACCCCTTGATACTTTCTCAGGACAAAACTACTTTTCTGAATTCAACACGCAACTTAAAGATTTAGATCAAGGATCAAAATTCACGACACATACTACACCTTTCGTCACCTTCCCACCTGTTACTCTTAAACCGAAGAAATTAAAGCCCCATCAGCCACCTTTAGCTATTTTTATGAAAGATTCTGGCAAAAATACTCCTCTAAAAGTTGGTGATGTTTTGTCATCACTGAAGTCTGCAGAAACGATTGCTGTGTTAGATTCAGTGAATCCTTTGAATGCGCCAAAAGTTTTTATTGGGCCCTCGAATATGCCACCACCAGATAACTTCGTGAAATTTGAATTGCCATACTTGTCAAATATTGATCACAGTGACAATAAACTAAAACAATTACCATTCTTTGTTGCTCCTTTAAGCTACAATACTCCGAATGGGTTTGCTAAAATTCCCTTTCCCTCACCTCACGTAGGTTCAGTGGTTATTAACTCGCAGATCAAAGAAACAGGACAATCACAGGCAACTTTACAACCTAATATTAATCCGAACTATTACAAAGCCTCATATAAGCCTGAACCAAAACCCGTCACACAGAAGTCAACCTTCAGCTACTACAGTACCGGCTCACCAACGACAAAACCTGTACCAAACTATCAGTCCAACTATTACTCGTTTGAACCGCAGACAGTTACTTCACTTCGAACACCTATACAACCGGAGACACAAACGGCGCCTCCCAAAACTGGGTCTTACTTCCTAAGTAATGCTGGTCCTCAGTATAACTCACAAGAGTTTACAAATTTTGCACCACAAAATACTTACAAATCTTCAGAAATCACAAACCACTTCAACCACCCTAGAAAACAAGAGCGGACAACAACTTTAAGAACAACTACTACAACTACAACTAAAGTGCCATCTACTTATCCAAGTCAGCTATTAGAGACACACAACCCGTATTCAATAAACCAGGCTTTCCACTTCAGCACTCCTCTAGACTATCATAACTACTTTGACGACATCAAACAACCTTACGTCACTCCTGGTTCTGTAGGACTGTCATCTTCATCGCCTACACAAACTTCACCAAGCCCGTCAACTCCTGAACCAAAATCTGAACATGTGGTCAAAGAAAAACCAAAGTACCAGCAACAGTCTACACAAAACTATTTAAACAACTATTCTCCTGAAATACATTATGACTCAGATCGTAACACTAAATATCCAGTTTTTAACTCTAATGACTATGCTGGTAAAACTGAAGCGGCTTTACACCAAACTCAAACTCCAAATTATGTTGACAATGCTCAAACACACAAATATCTTACAAGCGTAGATACATCGAATAATAAACATAACACAAATATAGATACTTCAGTGGATCAGTATACTAATGTAAGTCCTGAAGTCAATAATTACAATGTTGACACCTACAACAAATACAACACAAATATCGATACCCCTATAAATAACTATAAGACAGACGCAGAGTCTAATGTCAATCAGTATAATACAAATATTGATACGGTCGAAAATCATAAGACTGAATACAATCAAAATGTTGATACGTCCTCACCCGAACCAGGAAATCTTTCAGAAATAAACAATCTATCAACTATTTCTGAAGGTGGTACTCCACCAAAATACGATGTGAATAACAATTATGAAGTGAATCCAGATATTGCAGAATATAATCCGACTTCTTCAACTACAACATCAACTACAACAACTCGAAGAACAGCAATAAGATCTCGGGGACGTCCACGACATAGTACAACACCTCGATCAGACTCATACGAATCCACGACTAGAGTAGTAGTAACAAGAAGGCCTTTGAGAGAAAGACGGCCACAATCAACCAGACAAAGGTATGAACCAAATAAAATCTCAACTGAAAAGCCAATTAGGAAACCTGTAGACTCTGGTGAAAGTACAACGAAAAGTTCGAAAACAAGAATACGTGGGCGTATTCATTACAGACCCTCTGGAAGCGACGAATTGTATGATAGGAGAAAGAATCAAAACACCAAAGAAGAAGACTTAGCATACCAAAGAGATATACTGCACCAGAACTACCCTGTCACCATAATGGAACGCGCTAGCACTGTGGATATTGAAGCCATTACTGAACCTACTCATCAACAATCATCTATTGATGTTCAAGAACATGCGACTGAAACTGTTGATACAGAAAATGCTTACACTCATGAGAGGGCGGCCGTTAGCGAGCAGGAAGAAGTAAAAGATATATCAGGCCTATCATCATTCACTCCAAGAAGTACTCTTCAAACTGAAACTCCGTACGTACCAAAGTTACCATCCACGCGTAACGAAGAATATTATTATCAGTCGCGAAGCAGTATTGCACCGGTAGAAGCATCAGGTTACGATGAAACAACAAATGATAAAGAGGAAGATGTCTATGCTAAACAAACCACACCTGAACCGAAACCAGAAAAAACTGATCCAGTTGCATATGCTACTGAAACTGCAGCTACTGAACAAAACGTACCTAGTTACTCAAGCCTTAACGACTATGCTACTATTAAACAAGAGGAAGAAAATACTGCTTCTGAAGTTGAAAACACTAAACTTGCTAGTTCTGAAAATACAGATATAGAAGAAGATGAAAATGTTGTCCAAACAACACCCTCATATAACCGAGTTCGCGTCCGTCCGGGAGTTATTAGACAGTATCATCAAGCTTCTTCAACTGAAACACCAAAAATCAAAGAAAGAAGGAGGCCCTCTCAGCCAGTCACTTATAGACCAGCATTTGATAGACGCCGAACAACAATGAGGATTGACGAGATCGAAGCTGACTTGAAAACAAAACAAGTTCACGCAAGACCTGAACAAGAATACAAGCACCCCATCTACAAACCAGAGGCTACAACAGAACCAGCCTTGGTGTCATCTTCGACTACAGAGAGTACAACTAAACGCAGCCATTTACGCCGCAGAAGACCATCATACTCCTACTCGACAACATCAACTGAATCATCAAGTACTAAACGTATCTATGATGTGAAGAACCGTTTCAGAGGTCGTCGGCCGACAGAAAAACCTGATGTGCAAACTGAAGCACCTTCTTCAACTACCAGAGCTTCGTTACATACCAGATACAGCCACAGACCGAGGCTATCAGAAAGATACAGCAAGAAACCAGAACCTGAGGTAGAAACAGAAGATCAAGATTCAAACTTCTCTATCAACAGACCAAATTACGCCGAAGTAGATGGAGAACAATGGTCTCCAAAGATTTCAAGCGATTCATTCAAACCATTTAACCCCAACGATATTATAGATGAACAAAGAACAGCAACTACTGAGCACAGATCAGACAAGGATAGTGAACTAGATATAATCACGGCAAGGAATGAATATGATGACATCCTTTTAACTGTAACACCGGTAAGTAATAACAGAATGACCAAGAAAATTCCTGATATTCCACCAACGCTGGAAGCTTTAGTAGAACAAAGTAAAGTAACTAAGAGTGACACAAGTGACACCATGTCTACTTTCGAGAGTATGCTAGAAGAAGTTATGAAGAGTTTAGAAGAGCAGGATAAAGATGAATACAATAGTAATGTTATGAAGCATAAAGGTGGTGAAATAGGTGAAATACCGCCGGAGATAGTAATATCCTCCGAAGACAGTTACTTGCCAAAGTCCACTATACCATTAGAAGAAATCACAACTGAGCTAACTACGGCTGATGATTCTCCTCTTCTTGGTGAGGTGAGAATTATGTAATATTTCATGACTTAAAATTAATGAAGAATTGTCAATATATTGCTTAAAATTACAATATCTTACCGATAGAATTCATGTTGATAAATTATTTCATAATTATTCATGCATTCAAACTTTGTGTTGTTGTGTATCACTGTAGGTAGTCATATCCTCAAAAATTGTAGGCCTCCTTCGTCTGTTGCAGAAGAATGCAATGGCGATACTGGCTCCTCCAACCATAGCCAGCAGGGTAACACCTGGGGGGTGGGTTTTAGTTGGTAAGCGTCCGACAGACCCCTGGACCCCCAGCCCCCCAAGTGTCCTCCCAAAATTTATATACGTGTTGAAACCTGCATTCATTAGGAGTTTTCAGGACATTCTCCAGTTGTGAAGCCTACCAAGCTACCATTTTTTTAATAGGAGGAGGTCTAGGCTCAGCAGTGGTTATTACAATTGCGATCATATTATAAGATACAATAATTTTACTAGTCAGGCAACTCCTTTATAGTTAAAGGACTGAAAAAAAAGTGGGCAAAAAACGCTTAGGACATGTAACAAAATATTGAGCTTTCAGATTAAAGATGTATTACTTTAAGCTTCTTCTTAAATTTCAGTGCAATTTCAAGAAGCCAATGCAATGCTTCTGACGCCAAGAAAGATTACTGAATCTTATTTAAGCTGGAAATGTTTAGATCCCTTCTAATATTTCTCTTAGATTTGTAATTTTTAGCAGTAACATAAATGATATTCTAAATAAAGTAATGCATGCTTGACCACACTCATCTCATCAATTTTCAAATTTCAGGATAAGAAAGATCGAAAATCCCGTCGCCGTGGCTTCTGGAAGAAAGTCAACGTACGTCCCGTGACAGAAACTATAGAATTTGCCGAATCACAGTACTACACTAACACCGTCAACCGTCTCGGACAACCTGTTAAAAACGAAAAAGCTTTCCACGAAAAGACCTTTAATGATAAACCTAAAGTAACTACCTATAAACCAAAGTTTCAGTACCTGTCAGACTTCAGCTCAAGCGGAGATGATTTTACAGATGTTGATGTCATACCTGCAATAGACATACATAAAATCAAAAGTAACGAATCTGCTACTGAAGGAACAGTCGCCAGCGAAGACGGCAAGAAAACAACTGCATATGTAGAAAAGGACACCCAAACTGTTAGTCCTGGAGATTTAGATATGGGTACAGGCTCTCCTGATCCTACAGTTGACGACATGTATTATTCTACTCCCACTGAACCGGTACCTACTAAAGCTGATGATAGATCTGATACATTTAGCTTCATGAATTACTTATTTGGAATGACATCAGAAGGTAGTGACAGTCAAAGTACTTCTGAAGAAAATAACAGCACAAAAACAACTGAATCAGATATTCAAATCACAACAGAACAGTCCAAAACAAAGACAGTTACTACTGAGAGTGGTTTCATTCCTGAAGAAATAACAGCTTCATTACCAAGTAGTGACAGTACTAATGCCCTAGATGTTTCTGATATTCAGAAAATAACTGCTTCAGAAGATGCCAAAATAGAACAAGACGCAGAAGATACAACTGTTATACCTGTAAGTAATACAGAAAGTTCATCTGTGTCATCATTTATGGATCCCGCTAATATTTTAAGCACGTCAATGTCAACTGAAGTCTCACACGAAACAGAAATATGCTTTAGGGGCAAATGTATCAAAACTAGTAAAGATATCCTATAATTTCTAAGAAATCTTAAAAGTGGTGCTAAAGACTTGTGTTCAAAATAGTGAATTTATGTGTGAACAATGTCACTGTTAAGTGATCAAATCGCTAAAACCAATTATTTCTTCATATGCGTCATCAAAATCGGTAGATCTGTTACTTAATAAATATTTATTAGTATTAATGTTTAGATTAGGTTCTCGACACGGTGAAATCTTGTAAATAGTATTTTCAAAGGCTCTTTACTTGGTTCCACCTAAGTAATCATTAATTTTAATGAAATAAACTTCTGTGGCAACATGTGTTTTAAAAGTTTATACTATGTAATATATTTTTACGTAAATATTAGGTAATTAAAATTAAATATAAGAATATTTTATAAACGTTTGTACTCTACTTAAGATGTAAATATGACTGAACAATTTTGTAATCATTATTTTTAAGCTTTTTCTTATTAACCACTATTTATTTTCCTTGTTCATTTTTCTATTTAAAGTTTTCTTAATTTTAATATGGGGATACCGAAGATAGCGACCAACTTCATTTATGTTTATTCTATCCCACCCAAATAATGAAAACTTTTTCATTCGGTAGATAATCATAAGGCCTATCTGTTAGATATACACTGAAATCATAACTGTACTGTAAAATAAAATAAAAGGATTAAAAATAGAATGTTTTTTATTATTATTATATAGTTGTACCCGTACAGCGCGACGCGACGCACGGATGACGTTGCGTTGTGGCGGCGTCTGCGCTGCGCTTGCGCATACTCTGTGTCTAGGCGTAATTTATTGATCTATAATATTTAGAAACATACTTATAAGTATGTTTATCAGCAGTCTGGTTACCATAGTAAAGGCTCGGCCTAGTTTGGGATCAGACGGCGGTGTGTGAGATGTGTTAAATTATTAAAATTGTTATATTTTTTTGAACGCCGTGTGAAGAACGTGTGAAGAAAGCCTTAAAGGGGCTTCTATTTCCGGCGATGTCACCTAAAAAAATGTGTGTCAGAGAAATCGTTACTAAAAGAATTATTGTATAACAGAAAAGTAATGAACAATGAATAAATTTTTCTGCTTACGCCCATCTGCCGGTAGCGAAACGGCCAGACCACATATTTTGACTAAGGTGTAGAGTTAGTGAAATTAGGGCTTGTAGAGTTAGGGCGTGTAGAGTTAGATAGAAGCTTGGCTCTACTTGAGATCTGATAACTTTTGAAAGTGCGAGCCATATGGCCTCGTCTTGGCAACATTTTACATAAAAATGTTTTTGGTGGGGTACATATTTCTGAACCAATTTAAGCATAGTTACAACCTGCTCCATGGTTACAACTCAATTAGGTACTTATTTTTACTTAAACGTTTTAAGTCAATATTAAAAATAAGCGTAGTTTGTGTGATCGCACCAGGACCTCACCTTGTTTACGTCGTATTTGGATTATATTTTATCGCAGCAGTGTCAACTCAGATTGAGCGGGGAAAAAGCTGGAGCGCTTAGAAAAGGTGAATAAAATATTATCCTTATTTTATAAAAAAAAATAAAGGTGAAAATCTTGTACTAATATATATTGTGCCGTAGGCGGCCATGGGGTTGCCTCCTACCACGTAATAAACCTTTACCCGTTCCTTCTATTAGTGATGAGCCGGATATCCGTATCCGCGGATATCCCAGGGAGAAAAAAGATCTGTATCCGTATCCGTTACTTTTTGGAGTATATTGAAGGGATCTTTTACGTTATTATATTTTATTACGCTTATGAAATTCTAAATTTATTTTTCTAAAATTAAATGTCTAATGTAGTGAGTTACTAATATTTTCGTCAAATATAAAGTACTATTTGACTACCTTTATAACGCGATCAAAGCTCAAACCTTTGTGATGTGTGTATTAAAATAATTACTATCATCAATGACCTGACCATTCAAAGGTTGACTGGTAGATAATGCCATGTGGCATTAAGTCCACCTCGTGCATTGTAAACTGCAGCACAGATAACATAATACTATACTAGTAATGATACCTCATCCCTTACAACGAAATGCGACCCTCCTAACTGGAGCAATTCTGCGGGCTACTATTTTTTAGCCTACAAAGACGCTAGATGCCGCTAGCAGCCCGATAGATAGCTAGAGCCACCTAGCGATGAAATGGATTTATTTACCTACTAATAAACGCGCAACCAATAGATGGCGATAATTGGTACGTAATCAGCAGGTAGGAGTGTTCGTTATATTAGATAACCGATAAAATAACTTATTACTTATAAATAATCAAACGGCCTATTATTTATTACAGCTGGTAAGCATTATATATATTTCGTGAATATATTTATTATTACATACGACCAGAACTAATACAGAAAAATACGTGCAACATCTCGCCATTCAAGGTCAATTTCACTTCGATCATCGTTGTGTAATATTTGTATCCCATGCCAAATTATGCTCTAGTACAACCTCATAACACATATATTCCCATTAATGTACAAAAATATCAGTAAAAATAATAGTCAAACCACAGATATGATAATCGTTTGGTCAAACTAATATATTTGTTCGTCTTAAACCTTAGATTAGAATATTGTTTAAAGAAAATCAGTGCGGATAACTCGTTTGACATCGTTGCGAACACTCTTAGCAAGTAGATAATCTACCTACCTACCATTGCAGAATTGACGCTGCGACACGCGAGCAAGCCGGGCTGCCAGTAAGGATAACTTATTTTGTACCGCCGAGTCTCAAAAGTTATACACAATATCAGTGTTGCACGATGTACGATGTTACGTCACTCACGTACTCACGTACGTCACGTGAATCACGTCACGTGACCGAACACGTACCGTGCACTTAAACTTATTGAAAACACCGACACCACCACACCAACAGTTATTAGCTTAGATCATAGCGGCCTCACTTTTCTTAATTTTATCTTAACTTTATAGACAAAGTCAAAATGCCGAAGCAAGTTTTACATAATTTGCACGACGACACTTTTTTGAGCGACTAAGCAAATAAAATGAAAAAAGTATAATAATATATCTGATCTGAAATAGTAATATAGTTCGTAGCGGCCTCAAAATTTGATATGTGTAGTATGGATTACGTAGAAAAAAAAACACAATCAAAAGCATAAACCTAGGTACTTAAAAACGTAATAGCATCCGTAATAGCTGTAAATTTCTCTTTACTTTTTTTTATTATTTTCACAAACAATTTACACCAGAATAAACGTTAATTCATAAGTAATTAGGTATCTGTATTATTTTTTAAATAACTAATTAAAAACCTTTAAATAAACGTAATTACAACTGCCCAGAACTCAGCGCTTATAGAGGTAAGACCTGTGCCGATTTTTTGAACGCCAAACAACAGAACGTGAACCATATACTACGTCTGCCTATTTTTGATCACGGAAGTGATCTAGAGTGAGTGATTTAGATTTATAGTAAAAAAACAGTCAGTAGTAGGACTGCATGTCAGAAGTGTAACATAACTTCACAATGTATTTGCATATACATACACACACACATCTGTACATATATAATTAGGTTAAATATAAAAAGTAGGTAATAACATATCTAAATGTATACATAGGGTACACTGGAAGTTCTGCGCTTCTGGCCGCTCATAAATGTTTGAATTTTTGACTGTTGGCTCCGTCTTACGAATTTTCGATCAGGTCACGTGTCCTGTCGCGAGTTTAACATTTTTTAACCATCCCAAAAAGTGCACAACGCCGCTAAAGAAGTTTTCACCTCAAAAAACAACTTATTAATTTTCGTACTTAGAAGTTTATAGGAATGTTTCACGACATAGGGAATCCGAAAACAGTCTCGTAAGAAAGAATCTCTCATTTTTATTCATTACTACTTGTATAATTTTTCTTCTTTTTTTATTAATAAAATAAATAAAAATAATTGTTTAAGGAAGTAGATTACGAAGTTGAGGGACAGAGAATTTTTGATTTCTTTTTAAATTAATTGTTTGAAATTGATTTGGCTAGGGACAAAAAACCATAAGGTGTGTAGCGTCTACCGCGAAACCACAAAACCCCAAACCCTGCGCCCGTCTACCAAGCGTGGCGAGTATTGGTAAAAAACCCGCAATAAAAGCAAACAGAATGATCAGGCCCCGAGTCTCAGGCAGCCCTGCTATTCCTGGCTACGGTAGCTATTACTATATCTGATCAAACGTCCGACTAACAACCCTTTTGACGACAACTGGCCCTGGTAACATACAACATTCGCACAGTGAGGATTAGCGAAAAGATTGACGATGATGAACCAGAAAATTGTAAAAAACATGTTGAAAGAGAGTGTCTTTGGAGTTTCTTGCCTGTTCTCCTCCATAGGATCTACGTACTGGAACAGACTATCTTCACGACTGACTTATTCTGACTGACTCAAAACGTTGACAATTTCAAAAATACTTATTGGATTAATTACCAATAGGAATTTTTAAATTGAAATATTTATATAGTTTTTATTCATTTAAATCACATTTGTATTATGGAAATAATTTTATTTAAAATACCTACCTACTTAATGTTTTTAAAAATAAGAAACTTCATACCATCATAATCTATCTAGGGGCTGGAACATTACGCATTATTAACAATATTTTAAGAAAGGAAATAAAAAAAATAATTTAATAGTAGAAAAAGGATCATGATTGCTTAGTCACTGCGGTAACATAGTGTCGGGAACTCGCGAGTCCAACCGAGTCGTCGTCGTGCGTAAATACCTATTTTTGTAAAATGCAATTATGTGTTACTAGCTAGGCCCCGCGGTTTCACCCGCCTAAGTCCCGATCCCGTGGGAATATCGGGATAAAAAGTAGCCTATATGTTAATCCAGGACTCCAGCTATCTACATACCAAGTTTCATCGCAATCGGTTCAGTAGTTTTTGCGTGAAAGAGTAACAAACATCCATCCATCCATCCATACTCACATACTTTCACGTTTATAATATTAGTAGGATAGCTCTTAACGTATAGTTACTTAACAGGTTATCACAGACATGATTTGTTTTAGGTATCTCTATGTGTATGTTCGTAC
Source organism: Euplagia quadripunctaria (assembly GCA_963859945.1). NCBI lineage: Eukaryota > Metazoa > Arthropoda > Insecta > Lepidoptera > Erebidae > Euplagia > Euplagia quadripunctaria. Next base: position 12,924,840 of record OY982583.1, read on the forward strand.
TTATTACACTATAATATCAGTAATGACATTGTATCCGATTATAAAGTGCATCTACTATACAAACAGCATACTTATGATTACCGAATTATACGAATTTTGTATCCAATTATACAATCTGGCAGCCCTGCAATCGAGTCCTCACTCGAGGACCTCACTCTGAGGTGAAAGATTCCTATTAGCAATGTGTATGTGTAAATAGATAGTACGTGTAAGTAGGTACTTAGTTAAGTAAGTAGTTACTTTGCCAAATCATAATGTCTGTTACCTAAATACCTAACCTGCCTACACAACAAAGTTGACACATACCATGCGTTTCCCTGTTCACCATTAATTGTATTGTTGAAAAAAATATGTAATACACAATGAGAAAAATTAATTCTAAATTTTTTATAGTATCTTTGAAATTCGAATTAATAATTTACCTACACAATACCACAATACCACCTAACAATACAGTTTCAATAAAATTTGGCCAACTATCAATAGTCACTACCTACAAACTCAATAACAGAACCGTATCAACTTCAACGTAGTACAAATAATTGCCACCAGAGGAACGACGACAAAATTGAATTTTGTCAAAATAAAAAAACTGGATTTAAGAAGCTTTTATTCAATTTTCCTGTGTTTAGAGTATTTTATGAAATTAGAAAATACTTTTATCAGAACCTAATATTGATTTTCCATAAACTTCAATAACAAATCGATACCTGTAACGCCATCTATTGATATTTGTTTGAACCATTTTTCCTTTGTTAAAGATGGGACCCCATGACTGCAGGAAGTTTTTTAAATAAACAAAAAATATATATATTAAAAAACACGCGCAATGCACGTTGAAACATGTTGTGTTATTATTAGTCCTCAACGTCAACTGTCGTATCAATCCGTATCCGTATTGGCGGATCTAGACACTTATAATCCGTATTCGTATCCATATCCGCGGATATATATTTTAACGATCCGGCACATCACTAATAACTAAATACTTAAAAGATAAAAAGTTTGAAATATTTTACAACTTATTTAATATTAATTACGTGTTCGTGTGTATTTCATTAATAATTAGGAGTTGTATGGAATTGTGCATGGAGTTATATATTATAATAGTAAAATAGGTAAAACGCACGATATATTTTCGAGCCATAGTACGTAGTAACTACCTATTACTTCTGCCACAGTGGCTAAATATAATGTGATTTTTGTAAGCAGCGTTGCCAATTTATGGGGAATATAGGTTTTTTTCTCCCCGAAAATAGGGGATTTGAATATTATTTTTGGGTAATTTAAGAAAATGGCGTTGGCAACGCTGCATATAAGCGTAAAACGAAAGATAACGAAACGTAAGTAAGTTTGACGTTTCATTAAAAAAAAGTATATTATTTTGGGTAGCCACGAAATTTGAGGTTAAAAATTAATAATAACACCAAAATTTAAACTGTTCACAAAAATGGATATAGAAACCAAAATTAAAGAAGACATGAAAGCTTTGGGCTGCACCTCTGACTTGAAAATCGCCCTGGCGTACTATCTTTATATACATTTAGTTGACGAGAAAATAATGTATGACACTGAATACTGCTATAACAAGGATATAGATACGTTATATGTCGTCGCTCGACCCAACAAGCATGAAAAGCCAAATATTTACGTGCCAATACCTACTCAAGACATGATAAGTATAGATTTTATCAACCAAATACAAGAAAACTTGTGCACTGTTGAAACCGGTCCCACTGTAAACTTGGCTTTTATTGAAGGTGACTTTACAACGGTCATATACACGTTTACAAAAGGTTTGGTTAAAAGGGAGCCTGCAGGAAACACATGTCTACAGCGCGCGAAAGAGTATCGAAGGAGTTTTATTGACAGTGAGTTACAGAAATGCCGGAATGAGATTTTAGATGAAGCTTTAAATGGAGGGGTTGTTGATGATGATGATTGTGAAATTTTGGAATGAGGGAGTATTAAAAACTTGTTATTGTAATTATTAAAGGTGTATCTTAGTCGGGTATGCCTTTTCTGATATCTGAGCGAGCTCTACTCACATATGTACATAATCCAATGTGTGTAAAGCAAGTGTTTGGACTGTATAAACTCAGGTACGTAGTCCATATTGTGTAGGGCTTGTGCACTAGCAAGCACACTACACAGGGCTGCTAGTAACGACAACTTATTTTATACCGCTGAGTCTCAGAAATTATATAAAATCACGTAGTATTACACAAAATCTGTGTTGTACAACTATAGTATGTCACTCGGTGGAAATTTCAATAAAAGGTGAAAAACTTTAACATAAAAGGATTTAACAGTTTATGATAGACATGATTTGTTTTAAGTATATCTATGTGTATGTACATACTTATTACTCTATAACATCAGTAATGACATTGTATCCAATTATACAATGCAATCTACTATACAAACAGGATACAAAAGATAACCGAATTATATGAATTTTGTATCCAATTATATAATCTGGCAGCCCTGATACTATAATGCATGTGAATTCTTTCAACATTCTTAAGAAGAATATATCTATAAGAAAATGAAAACTTGGTATCTAAGGTGTGACCAGTTAAACTGAAAATATTCAACGTAGGAACAATTTCTATGATTGACGTTAGATGTAGAAATTGTCTGTCAGTCTTTTTAACAACCAAATGAACTATTTTGTTAACTTATTTTAAACTTATTAGATATTTTTAAATTAAATGAACCAGTCAAATATTTACATGTGTGTGTACAACTGTTAGTTGCACAATATTTTGATCAGTCTTTTAGAAACCGTGTGTTAGTAGTAAAATGTTTCACGGTGTTATTAGTTTTTAAAGAATGATTCACTATTTTTAAACATCCTCGACTTTTATGCATATTAAATGTGTCAATCGGGACTTAATCGATAATCTTAGGTGTCAGTCCACCCGTGACCACGGTCGGTGCAATTGGATCGAAACGTCGGGTAACCAAAATAGGTATTGTATATTAGTAAGATTATCGCGATTAAGTCTCGAGTCACATAAAATTATTCACAACAAATGCATTGATTTTTATCTGATTGTTTTCCTTTAACAAAGTTTATAAAATAATTAATCAGAATTTTAGAATATTATTATTTCTCTTTATTATTATTGTTAAGATTAGTTTAGTAACCATAAAGTTTATTCTTATTAATTTAGGAACGCAAGGTACACACTTCTCTATGGTAAAATTTACTGTTCAAGATGGAGGTATTAAAAGCTGCATGTTTGGTTCGTTATGTGTTTTAATTAATAGTTTGAGCCACATAATAATAAGAAAATTAACAGCAGAGCGTGGTTAAGACCCATAAAAAGGAAAATAAGAGTTTAAAATGACAGCTTCAAATTACGTCCAGAATTACCCCAGATTGAACGACGGAACAAATTTCTCTAACTGGAAATTCCGCGTTAAAACTTTACTTGAAGAACGAAATATAGAAAATGCTTTAAGTATGAAGATAGACCCTAACAATATAAAACATAAGGAAGATGACAACAGGGCAAAAGCATTAATTGTCAACTGCGTAAGCGATAGGTACTTGGATATAATAAAGAAATGCATTACCGCGCAAGAAATGATGTTTAAATTAGAACAAATATTCGAACGAAAGAGTATATTTAATAAGCTATTCTTAAAGAAGAAATTGTTAACCATGAGATGTGAAAAGACCGAAAAACTCGAAGAACACTTTGTAAAGTTTGAAACTATAATAACACATTTGGAAACTGCGGGATGTAAAATGGAAGAAACTGACAAGGTATGTCATCTATTATTAACATTACCTACCCAATATGAAACGGTAATCACAACTATTGAAACTATGAGTGATGACAAGGAAATTAATATGGAATTTGTCAAGTCAAGATTACTAGATGCTGAATTAAAATTAAAAGGAACAACAACTGAACCTGAAACAAGCTTCCTAGCTTGCTATAAGTGTGGTAAAAATGGTCACAAATCTTATCAGTGTTACAGCAAAGATTATAAAAACAGATCACAAAGAGGCAGAGGAATGAGAAGGCCATTCAGAGGCAATAAGTATCAACAAGGTACAAGTAACATGGCAGAAAGGGAAGATCAAAATATGTTTGTAGCATTTAATGCTGACAGCTACATGGAACAAGAAAGTAGTGATGAGATTATTTTTGTTATTGACTCTGGTGCTACACATAATTTTATAAAACCTAAGTATGAAAAACAAATGATAAACATTCAACTATTGGACAAACCTATAAACATAAACATTGCAAATGGCGAGACATTGATTGCTACCAAGAAAGGACATTTAAAAGTGTATTACAACAAGATACCTGCAACAATTGAAGGAATAATAGTGGAAGGTATAGCTCATAACCTCCTATCAGTAAATGAAATGATGAAAAAAGGAAAAAGTGTCATATTCAGGGCGAATAAGTTAACCATAAAATATAAAAATGACATATATCAAGGTGAGAAGAAAGGTAAATTATATACATTAAAATTTAAAATAAACCATGAAAATTATTCCTGCAATTATGCTCAAGACAATGACATTTGGCATTTAAGATTAGGCCATTTGAACAGAAAGGGACTTCAAATGATGAAGTTACCGTGTTCCAACAAAATATGTAGCACATGCATGAAAAACAAAAGTACAAGGCTACCTTTTAGAACTATTAACAGACCTCAATCATATAATATTGGAGATCTCATACATTCGGATGTCGCTGGACCGATGCGAGTAGAGACTAATGAAGGATACAGATTTTACCAAACAATAATTGATGATTATTCGCATTTCACCCAAACCTACCTTATGGTAAACAAGTCCGAAGCAGCAGAAAATTTAATAAAATATGTGAGAGAGATAGAAAGAGAAAAAGAAATAAAAATTAAAAGAATTCGCTGTGACAATGGAGGAGAGTACTCATCAAACCATTTCAAAAAGTTTTGTGAGGAAAAAGGCATTAAGATTGAATACAGTCTACCATACAGTCCACAAATGAACGGAAAAAGTGAGAGAATGAACAGAACCATATATGAGAAAGCCAGAACACTAATTGATGAAGCTAACTTACCGAGATATCTATGGGGTAATGCCATATTGACTGCTACATACCTGATTAACCGTTGTCCATCTAGTGCAATCAACTACGAGATACCAGCCAAAATATTTGGAAGAGAGTTCATATTAAGCAAGTTAAAACCATTTGGATGCAAAGGTTGGATGGTAATATTACCACGACAAGACAAGCTGGATCCCAGAGCAAGAGAAGTTAGAATGATTGGATATGGAAGAACAGGATACAAAGTATGGGATCCCGAAACTGGGATAATAACTCAAACAAGAGATATAAGATTTGATGAAAAAGACTATAAGTATATGCCTCAAGAAAATAAACATGAAGATGAAAACAACAAAAATGAAATTGTTCATTATGAAGAAGAAAAACAGAATAAAATAGAAAAAGAATATATAGATCATGAGAAGGAAAATGGAACAAAATATAATAAAACTGTGACAGAGAAATCTATACAGAATGGAGATAAAGTAGAACAAAAACAAATAACAGTCGATGATCAAGAAGAAACACAAAATGAAACTAAAATAACAACCCGTAGCGGAAGAATTATTAACAAACCAAAACATCTTGAAGATTATGAAGCTAATCATGCATATTGCTTACTTACTAATGATGATCCTGAAACATACCAACAAGCAATAGAAAAGGGATGGAAAGATTCTATAGAAAAAGAGTTTGAAGCACATAAACAAATGAATACATGGACAGAAACAACATTACCAGAAGGTAAGAAAGTCATAGACTCTAAATGGATTTTCAAGACAAAAGAAGACGGAACCAGGAAAGCAAGATTAGTAGCCCGAGGTTACCAGATTAAAGAAGATGACTTTGGACAAAACTATGCACCAGTTGCAAGAATTTCAACAGTGAGAGTTGCTTTAGCACAAGCAGTACAGAACTCATGGACAATAAAACAATTAGATGTACCTACAGCATACCTAAATGGGAAATTGGAATCAGAAATATATATGAAATCACCAGAAGGGCTAAAAACAATGAAAGAGAAAGTGTTAAAACTAAATAGAGGATTATATGGATTAAGAGAGAGTGGAAAATGCTGGAACAAAAGGCTCAATGATTACCTAGAAGGAAAAGGATATCAAAGATCAAAGAATGACTTCTGTTTGTACATAAATCAAGAAAAGAAAATATGGATAGTGCTGTATGTAGATGACATATTATTAACTGGAGAATCAACATCTGTAAAGAAAACTATATCAGAACTGAAAGAAGAATTTAATACAAAAGATCTAGGAGAAATAAACATGTTTTTAGGAATGGATATAAAAAGAGAGCAAGACACTTTGAAGATAACACAGACAAGACAAATAGAAAAAATGCTAGAAAAGTTTAGGATGATAGATTGCAATCCATGTAAGACACCAATACAAAAAGGATTTCATATTGAGGGAGAATGTTTAACAAATGTACCTTACAGACAGTTAGTGGGGGGACTTATGTATATTGCAACAACATCAAGACCTGATATCATGTATGCAACATCATTTCTAAGCCAGTACTTGGATAAACCTACAAGAAACTTATGGACACAGGCAAAGAGAACATTACGCTATCTAAAAGGCACAAAGACATATGGACTAACTTATCACAAACAACAAGAAGAAAAGATAGAGACATTTTCAGATGCTGATTGGGCCGGAAACACATCTGATAGAAAGAGTGTAAGCGGATCAGTTACACTATTCAATGGTAATGTAGTGGCATGGCTAGCAAGAAAACAGACCTGCGTAGCATTATCCACAGCTGAAGCTGAATATGTCGCCGCAGCTGTGAGTGCTTGTGATTTAATATATCTCAAAGGACTATATAGAGACTTTAATAAGTGTAATGATGTAAAGTGCATTTTATATATGGACAATAGAAGTGCTATAGAATTGACTAAAACATATGAAAATAGCAAGAGAGCTAAGCATATTGACATAAAAGTTCATTTCATTAAAGATCTAATTATAAAAGGAGAAATTTTTGTACAATATGTAGAGTCTAATTTTAATTTAGCAGATTTATTTACTAAAACATTACCAAGAGAAAAATTTGAACAATTGTGCTTAACTCTCAACATTACTTAATTATTATAAGATTTTAATGTACCTATATTTAATTAAAAGGATTTGAAATTTGATTTTGTAAGTATGTAACTTGTCTTGTGACTTGCGTTCATAATACCAATACAATGTTGTTAAATTACATACAATATAAATATTACTTAAAGTTTAAAGTAGAAATTATATTCAAACAGTTATATTGCGATTCAAAGTAATTTACTGTGAAATAACTTCAAATCGAGGGAGAATGTTAAGATTAGTTTAGTAACCATAAAGTTTATTCTTATTAATTTAGGAACGCAAGGTACACACTTCTCTATGGTAAAATTTACTGTTCAAGATGGAGGTATTAAAAGCTGCATGTTTGGTTCGTTATGTGTTTTAATTAATAGTTTGAGCCACATAATAATAAGAAAATTAACAATTATTACTATTAAATGTTATGTAATAATAACATGTTGGAAAAGTAGGCAATTAAATATAAATTAACACAATTTGTGAGGAAACCGTCACCTTATTAGAATTTAAAAACATGTTATGTAGGCCAATTTCAGTCATTATGAAACACACTGTTGATGTAAAAAAAAAAATATTTTTTCAATAATTAACTTTATTACTTCATATCTTATTATTTTTGTACAATATGTGGGTTTTTTCAAAATTATTAAAAAAAAAATATTTTATATATTTGTGCACATAAATTCAATAATATACAATAATAATATGTCTCTAAAAATAATTATTTTTTAGCAAATTATTGTACACTTGTACACAGTTTCAACCCGCGCAAGTCCCGATGCCCTGGGAATATCGGGATAAAAAGTAGTCTATGGGATAATCTAGGTCCGCCAACTGTCAAACGACTGACAGTTATGTCAAAAGCGCTAAGGTTACATTACTTTCATTAGAAAAGTTAATATGGTTGTTAAGTTTTCTTAAATTTTCTAATTTTCTGTGCAACTTTCTTAAATTTTTCTTTCTTAAGAACCTTCTCCTAACAATAACAAACACAAAAAAAAGAAGTAGCGAAATCGGTCCAGCCGTTCACGCGTGATGCCGTGACCATGGGAAATAGGAATTCATTTTTATAAATATATATATAGAAATTTTAAATAATTTCATTATATTCTATCACTTGTTGTTTGTGTATTAAATTCTTGTGAAAGTGTAATTTTTTATTTGGTTTACAAACTGTAGGGATGTTACAAAAATACATATAAACATTAATTCAAGTTAATTAATATGAGAAAAAATTAAATAAAATGTTATTGATTGCCCGCATGGTGCAATTGGTATAAGCAGTCTCCAAAAACTACACACCAAGTAGTGGGGGTTTGATTCCCACAGATAGTTGTTTGCAGTCTAAGTGTTCTTTAAATTAAATACTGCATATTTTATCATTTAAATTAGCAACTTTATGAGCATGCATCCATGTATTTTTTATGTTTCATAAACTTGTAAGCTCTGTCGGTGGCAAAGGTAAACAATAAACCAATAAAGCAATTTTTCTTTCTGTACATCTTTTGAATAGTGAGCCATTGTATATCATTAAAATACATTCCGATAATGAAAAATTATTGAATAAAAAATATATGTGTCTGTCATGTTTGTAATTTTTTTAATAAAATGCTATTTGCACCCTGCTTTTTTCTATTTTATTTCAATATTATTCTAATTTCAATTTATTGTTATGAAGAGGGAATGGAAGAGTGCTTTTCAAGTCGTAGTTCCAGGATAGATGGACTTAAGACTAGTCGAACGTGTGGAGTACACGTTCCTCGCGATCGACTACGACACTAGTGGAGTGCTGTTCTGTCCATGGTCGAAAGTAAGAGTGCGTGGAATTCTGCCACTTCACTTTGTGAGGAATTGATGTTCGCTAAAGAGGACTTGTACTCTCCTGTCCCGCTGAAGAAGCACCAGGCGTCGGAGAGCGCAGAATGATCAAACCAAATATGTATATTGTGTCTAGAACGGTGTACCGTGGGGTGCGCACGTCTCGGCTGTTTTACACCGCAAGGTGCAAAACGAATGCTGCGGTGTGCGCACCTAAGTGCCATATTTTGGAAACTTGAACACAATTCACAGGTTTTGAATTTTCTCTGTCTCTCAATTTGTAGGTAAATGATTATTTTATATTAATTTATCTACGCAGTAATTCGGCAAAAAATCACTAAATTATTTTTAACAGTTTACACTGTTAAACATATTTCGCCTCGTAGAGGCCCTCGCACGATTCATGGCGAGCGGAGATTGCAAGTGTACACCGGCAATAACACCAAGAACCGGCTACACGGAGCGTTGGGGAGGCAATGCAAGATAAAAGTGAGGCAACTAGAAGTGGCGAGGACATCAACTACACTCTCCCATAGTCACTGGAGTCGCCTCGTCTTGCCTCCTGGAGAGTATGGATCGGGCTTGAAATGTAAATAATTAAACAGTAGTCTCCTTTTTAGTAGAAATTTAATATCCATTATGGTAGGTTTTGTCAAGGAATCTGTATTTTCTGAAAGAATTTTGTTATTAAATAGATAGCCTACTTTTTTGCCCCAATTTTATTACTACAGTGGACCCCTGTAAGTCTAACTTCAAGAGACACTAAAAATTAAAGATCTAAAGGTTTCGACTTAGGCGATTTTTTTAAGAATACATTCGACTTGTACAGGTCACTGCTAAGAGGAGAGCAGTCTAACTAATTTTGAGTTAAAGAGGTAAAAAAATCTAGTCTAGATCTAGTTATGCATTTTATTTTCTTTTAAAAACATATTTTATTAACCTATCTACCACCCAGGGTACCTATGAAATTAGACAAATATGAGATGAGTAAAGCAACAAAGACGAAAAAGATATTAGTTTTAGTATTTTTCGTTTACAAAAACTTGGTAACATTAATTTATTTTCAGTTGTTCAGATTTTCGAGCTTTGTGTTTGAATTAAGTTTGAAATAAAATCTAGTGTACGGAAAAGTTAATTTCCACTCGTTTGTTTTATTTTTTAAATAAGTTGAAATTGTTGCTTAACAGTGTTTGTGTTATTTTATGTTTATTATCTACTGAAAAATAAAGAATTGTTCAATAAAATTAAAAAGCAACATTTTCAGTACATAAAATCGTTTTGACTTTTATATTGCATTGAAGACAGTAATTGCTATGTTTTGGGGATGATTAAGATCAAGAAACCAAAGAGATTGCATTATGTAACCAACAGTAGAACTAATAGGACAAACTAATCATCTAAAAACATTCCCAGATTATTCTACTAGTAGAACACAAGGTACATTTTATTTTTATTTAAATAATTCCTATTGGTCGTAAATATAGTAGAACAGATGTGATTTTTCTACTAGTATAATATAAAGTAGAACAAAGGTGTATAGACCATTATTTTTAACGTACCCAGTAACTTTAGAAGTTGAATTACAAAAGTGAGAACTCTGGATTTCTACTTTTTCATTTTGCCGTTTGGAACAGACAAAATGCATTTTACTATTGAGTTTTTTTTATAAATAAAATGATTGGGAATCTAATAATTTTGTGATATTAATGATAAAATTATAATAATATAGATTCCATACTTTACCAATAAAAAATAAAGTCGACATAATGCTAAGGGGTTGCCATCTATTGTGGAATAGCAGTATTAATTATGGGTGAGTATTAGTTTCTAGTCTAGTGATGTTTCATGGTAGATGGCGCTCAATTAAAACATTCTTTTTCGACAAAAAAAAAAAATTGGTTGCCTGTAAAGTCGGTATACGGGCGAAAGTTTTACGTGACAACGACTTTGAGTGGTAAAATAATTTTAATGTGAATATTCATTCGTATAGTAGGAAGAAGGATGAAATAATAGTAACAATTTAAAACATTTATTTATACAAAGAATTATATTTAAAACGCGTGCCTCTCACTCGCTCTCATTGTGAGCGCATAACGTGAGCGGAGCGTAACGCAGTTTCTTGAAGTGTCACCCGGCAAACCAATTTATAAGACGTTGTCACGTCAAAAAACAGTTATTGCTTAGTTTTCTCGATTCTCATTACGTTTTCCGCCTTCTTCCTTATTATCATTAATGTTCTTAATAAGTAATCCTTAGCATCACAATTTATGTACATAATTTGTCAATTCTGTTATAAATGAGGCCCAGTAACTTTAGAAGTTGACATTACAAAAGTGAGAACTTTGGATTTTTCCTTTTTTTTTTTTACCGTTTGGACCAGACAAAATGCATTTTACTGGTGAATCTTTTCATAAATAAAATGATAGGAAATGTAATAACTTAGTGATATTAATGATAAAATTATTATTATAGATTCCATACTTTAGCAATAAAAAATAAAGTCGATATTATTATAATGCTAAGCCGGTTGCCATCTGTTGTGGAAAAGCGGTATTAGTTATGGGTGAGTATTAGTTTCTAGTCTAGTGATATTTCATGATAGATGGCGCTCAATTAAAACAGATACTTTTTCGACAAAAAAAAACAATTATTGCTTAGTTTTCTCGATTCTCGTCACGTTTTCCGCCTTCTTATCATTAATGTTCTTAATAAGTAATCCTTAGCATCACAATTTATGTATTATTTGTCAATTCTGTTATAAATGAGTATAGTCGATAATTTTAACCATATTGTCAATCGTCAGGATGGCCGAGCGGTCTAAGGCGCCAGACTCAAGGTTACCTTGCTCACTGATCGTGAGTCCGAGTTGTTCTGGTCCTCTATGAGGGCGTGGGTTCGAATCCCACTTCTGACAAATTCTTTTGATGTGTATTCTAATTCTTTTTTAATACTCATAAACATTATGTGTAATAACAGAATAGGTAAATAATATGTTTAAAGCTATTATTATAATGACACAAGCGTTGTAAGATAAAAAATTTAACTGTCGGCTGTTATAAATAACTAGCAGTCCTCGCAGTTTAACCTGCGTTTATGGTCACCGCTCCGTTCCTTTTGGTTTTAGCGTGATGATATATAGCCTTCCTCGATAAATAGGCTATCTAACACTGATATAATTTTTCAAATCGGACTAGTAGTTCCTGAGATTAGAGCGTTCAAGCAAACAAACAAACAAATCATTCAGCTTCATAATATTAGTATAGATGAAAAAAAAACGTTAAAGTATTCTGAATAATGGTGTAGGAACATGTTTTTCAACTTTTTGAGTTACGAGCTTATGGCACTATTCGTGAAGAGGTCCGATGTAGGCTGTAAGCTGTAAGACTCTAGAAAGAGAGGTGAACATATTCTCCCTTTCACTTAGGTAGGTACAGTTACTTGTTAGGTTCAGTGAGATCCAAGAAAGGAAGGCCATTCGCCTCTTAATGTTATTTTATTCTTAGATTAAGTCACTGAGTTATTATTACGTGCGAATTGTTCATCTTTCGTAGTACCTACCTCTTATAAAACAAAGTCCCCCGCCGCGTCTGTCCGTCTGTCTGTTCGCGATAAACTCAAAAACTACTGGAAGGATTTTCATACGGTTTTCACCAATAGATAGAGCGATTCATGAGGAAGGTTTCGGTGTATCATTTGTTAAGGTTTTGTGTAAATTGGTTGAAATATGATGATGATTGTTGAAGATGTACCTGCTACCCGTGTGAAGCCGGGGCGGGTTGCTAGTTGTATATATTATGTATCTTTATAAATGTGTGTATTCATTAGAAAATAAATCAAATTTTAGTTTACTTAAACAGACTGTTAATCACAAAGTAAATATTTTTTTTCTTATTATTTTTTAGTTGTGCACCACGAATTACCTACTACTATACAGTATAGTCCATCCTAAGGTTGTCTGTAATAGACCGCAGATTGCGATAAGACCGCCCATTGTGCTGTTACATTTAATTAAGGTACCTACCTACTAGATTATATAATGCTTTTTTGGTGTGCAATAAAGAGTAGCTATCTAGAGAATCTATCCATAAAGTTTGAATAAAGACTTGTTCTTTCAACCTCTTTGTAGATTTTTACATTCTGTGGTTGATTGTTGTGATATCGAGCGTAATTTTTTGAAGTGAAAACTTCTTTGGCGGCGTTGTGCACTTTTTGGGATGAGTAAAAAATGTTAAACTCGCGTCAGGACACGTGTCCTGAACGAAAATTCGTAAGACGGAGCCGAGTTTCTTTTCTTAAAAAAAAAGTATAACATTCGAAATTCAAACATTTATGAGCGGCCAGGAGCGCAGAACTTCCAGTGTACCTAGGCCTGCCATCACTCAAATTGCCCGAACGGATGAAACCCGGACGGATGGCAGCTCTAAGTGTGCCCTATGTATACATTTAAATATATTATTACCTACTTTTTATTTTTAACCTAACTATATATATATACAGATGTGTGTGTGTATATGCAAAACATGTACATTGTGAAGTTATTATTTCACTTCTGACGTACAGTCGTAGTAACTACTTAGTAATCTGTGGTACAGTCTTACGACTGACTGTTTTGTTTGTATTTATCAATCACACAGGTTTTTGCCAACGAGCTACTTTGGCCCCTCGCAGCCACTAAGCGTCAGCAATAAATTCACAAACAGGTTTCAGGGGAAACAAAGCAAATAATGAACAATTGTATGAACACGATTATTATAGAACAAGAACATTCCGCACACTATCCGTTAGAGTTTTTATTCCCCTATAATAGCTACTAGGTAGCTAGCTACCTGGCGTCCTGGCCACCTATTGCTGTGGAAATTTGTGATTAAAAAAAACTATCCTATCTCGTTAAAGTTGCACGAAACTGCACACATTTTGCAAAATTTAATTCAAATCGGTTCAATAGTTTAGGAGTTCATCGCGAACTAGCAACTTGACACGAAACTTTTATATTTATACATATGGATGGTACCAATCACAGAACAGAAAGATATACGCTTTCTGTTCTGTGGTACCAATAAAGTAGAAGTTGATTCATATATAAAACATTGTACCGTACACAAAGTACGTTCATCAATACTGTGACGCGTTTACCAAAATAATTTTACTGATGGTATTTTTGATATTAAGTTGACGTCATAAGGGTGGATACTATATGTTAAAATTGCTCATATAATTGCCAACGTCCATACCACGTTGAATACACCGGTTCTCGTCCGATCACCGAAATTAAGCAACATTGGGCGTGGTTAGTACTTGGATGGGTGACCGCCTGGGAATACCACGTGATGTTGGCCTTTTGAACTTATTTTTTTAAGAAAGTTGTTTTTGAAACAAAATCTTTATTTAGATATCGGAGAATACTAATCCTAACCAAGGGTTCACGATCTAATGTAGTTTAGGTAAGTTATTACGAGTAATATATATACGTAATCTATATAGATTCACGTATTAATCTACATATTAATACGTGAAGCGAAAACTTTGGATCCCTTTTTACGAAAATTGGGCGGACGGAGGAGTATGAAATTTCGCACACTTATAGTTTATACAGAGAAGAAGTGACGAATGCTAAAATTTTCGAACAATATTTGCTACAAAGTTTAAAAAAATGCAAAAACGGGTACATACAGCTATGAGTGTCCAGTATATATTTTGACCTGTCATATTACAAAAGTCTATACAATAACAGGTCAAGTAATATTGGCCAATGAAATAAACCATGGTCGAAATCCGACCACCACGCGATCTCTAGTGTACATAAATACACGAGTTAGAAAATAACGACCAAGTGCGAGTCAGACTCGCACATCCGATGAATTAGCCAGCCACGGGCCTCAGATGGTGTAGTTACGCCACTGATTGTACTTATAGTTAAAAACGATGTGGTATTTTTTAAATGCATTTCTGCATTCTAAGCAAATCATAAAATAATGACTAATGTGGATGAAGCAATGTAAAAAAAATATATATTTTAACTAGAAATTCACCTTCCCAATCAATTTACATTTGCGTTAAATTTTCGTAATATAACAATTAGAGAGTGTATATTTTAAATTAAACTGCGAAAATGCCAAAGTCCATACCATGTTAAATACACCGTTTCCATAGATATCATAATAATATAGTATACTAGGTAGCTACCCGGCCACGCGTTGTTGTGGTTGTAATTAAAAAAATTAAAAAAAAACCATCCTATCTCTCAAGTTGCACCAAACAGCACACATTGTGCAAAATTTCATTAAAATCGGTTCATTAGTTTAGGAGTTTATCGCGAACAAACAACGTAACACGAAACTTTTATATATTTATACATATAGATAGTACCAATAAAGTAGAAGTTGATTCATACCGTATATAAATAAACCGATTTTGATTGGTTTTTTGTTTGAAAAAGTGATAAAAAGTAGAGTATATGTTAATCTAAGTCTCCAGTTATCTACATTCCAAGTTTCATCGCAATTGGTTCAGTGGTTTTTGCGTGAAAGAGTAACAAACATCCATCCATCCATCCATCCATCTATCCAAACTTTCACATTTATAATATTAGTGGGATGATTTCATTTTCAAGAATGTTAACAATCTGTATTATGAGTATGATTATAATACATAATGTTAAACCCCCTCTCCCCTTAAATTCATAAATAATATTAAACCCACACAAGCAATTTTATTGTTTATAGGGGTTAACAAGCGTAGGTAAGTACAAGTAATGTTTTACCGTTATTACTTCTAACTGCAGTTACACGTTACTTCAGTTCCTTTTTTAGAACTGGGATACAGAGGAAAACAACAACTAGCCCCCATGTACACTCTGTATTTGCCTCTTCGTAACGTGCCTAATTAATCATGAAGTAAACGACAAAACAACCTGACAGCCGACGCATTTTTGTGATAAGCGCCATCTAGGAAACCATGTAGACACTACGAGTTTCCCCTCGCTCTTACATCACTTCATTATCATAAAACAAAGTCCCCCGCCGCGTCTATTTGTCTGTTCGCGATAAACTGCAAAAGTACCGAACGGATTGAGGAAGGTTTAGGTTTTGCTGAAATATGACGATTGTTGAAGATGTCGAAAAAATCATGCCGACTGGAAGCTTTACTGGCGTTCGCCGCGTAAACCAATAGAGTTGAATGAAAACAATCTATTACGGAGTTATTCCTCATAATAATAGTTATTTCAATATAGGAAGAAGAGAAGACAATATAGAAGAATAACACATAATAACGAAAAAATGTAGACATAATATGCTCTGCTACCTGTACGAAGCCGGGGCCCGGGGCGAGTTGCTAGTTTCTGAAGTATAATTTGAAAGCGCAGCTACTATAACGTGCAAAGAATTATACAATAATATATACTTTTAATAAAATAAAAATAATATTTTAACTACAAATTCACCAGCCCAATCAATTTACATTTCATCCAATCCAATCCCAATTAATTTTCGTAATAGAATAATTAGAGAATCTATATTTTAAACTGAACTGAGAAAATGCCAAAGTCCATACCATGTTAAATGCACCGTTTCCATAGACATCATATAAATGATAAAATACCTGATAAAGTAATGAAAAGTAAACAGAAACACTATTCGTTCCTACAATTTTCGAGGGTTTCTCTCATTTTTATCAGGATCCCATCATCAGATCCTGACTTCCTTGACATGGGACCACCCTTGAGGTATACCCTATCTAACAAAAAAAGAATAATCAAAATCGGTTCATAAATAAAAGAGAGAGGGCCGAACATATGTAATAAAAACAAATATATATATGTATATACGGTCGAATTGAGGACCTCCTTTTTTTTTCGTCGGTTAAAAATAAATAATATTGGTTGATATTAAGTTGACGTCATAACGGTGGATACCGTATGTTAAAATTGCTTGTTCAGTCGCCAACGTCCATACCACGTTGAATACACCGGTTCTCGTCCGATCACCGAAGTTAAGCAACATCGGGCGTGGTTAGTACTTGGATGGGTGACCGCCTGGGAATACCACGTGATGTTGGCCTTTTGCAATAATTTTGCATAAGCACAAAAATAACGGTATTATTTTATAAACTTACAAAAGATAAATTATATCATAAAGCTAGTAAGGTTACAAAACTTTAATTTTATGCGGGATGAAAGTAATTTACCTAGACCAGTGAAAAAAAAACAGTCAGACGTAGGATTGCTCGTCAGAAGTGAAAACATAACTTCACAATGTATTTTCACATACATACACACACACACATCGGTATATATATTATTAGGTTTAAAATAAAAAGTGGGTAATAACATATCTAAATGTATACAATTATACATAGGGTACACTGGAAGTTCTGCGCTCTTGGCCGCTCATAAATGTTTGAATTTTGAATGTTATATTTTTGTAAATAAAAGAAACTCGGCTCCGTCTTACGAATTTTCGATCAGGGTCACGTGTCCTGACGCCGCGAGCTTAACATTTTTACCCATCCCAAAAAGTGCACAACGCCGCTTAAGAAGTTTTCACTTTAAAAATACTCCGTTCAACCAGAGGCAGAAATACCATATGCAGGTGCGTGATTGATTAAACTTCGATAGCTTTTCAATCACGTGCTGTTTTCTGAAATGAGCTCCCTTTTACTTATTTCATGTAATGTTACTGTCATAATACCAATGAATTGAATTAAGCATAATCGCGTTTTAATGAAAAATGTTTAGAATCATAATTCTAGACAACAATACGTCATCTTTTCTAGGCGGCATTATTATTTTTGGTCGCGCTATGAATGTTGGTTTATATGAATATTTTGGCTTTGGGGTGACGTCATAATAGTGAATAGAAACCATAAATTCAGCAATGTATTCGCCAACGTCCATACCACGTTGAATACACCGGTTCTCGTCCGATCACCGAAGTTAAGCAACATCGGGCGTGGTTAGTACTTGGATGGGTGACCGCCTGGGAATACCACGTGATGTTGGCCTTTTGCAATAATTTTGCATATGCACAAAAATAATCGTATTATTTGGTTTTATTGTAAGTTAGTTATTGCGCCCTATGTCTTAGTCACTTAGTACATTTTACTAAAGATACGACAATAAGGAAGGCTAGAGATGTATAGGAATCGTACCCAGTGGCTTCCTATTTTTAACCCCCGACGCAAAAACGACGGGATGTTTTTAACCCCCGACGCAAAAACGATAGGATGTGACGTGTGTGTGTGTGTCTGTGGCACCGTAGCTCCCGAACTGATAAACCGATTTTGATTGGTTTTTTGTTTGAAAAGTGAATAAGTCAGAAGTGTTTTTAGCTATGTTTAATGAAAATCGGTCCAAGATGGCCGCCGCCACAAAATGACGAATTACATTTTTTTTTCACAACTCCCTCAATATGGGTATCAAATGAAAGGGCTTGACTAGTAGAATACTATACACTATGACAAATTTCAAATCCAAGATGGCCGCCACTACAAAATGGCGAATTACATTTTTTTTTGTGTCGGGTGTTTTTTAAATTTTAAATTGAATTTTTTTCGCAAATGCGGCGTTGCATTTTTGGGGATGGTCACCGTGTATCAATGTTACTAAAGTTTTATTCAAATCTTTGTGTGTACCTTAATACAAGAATTGTTATGCGTTATTGGTATGTGCCTAAAATGCTCAATTCAATTCTATTATATTTGTAGGACACCGGTAACTGGTTGGACTGATTGTGCGCTAAATTCGCAATGAGAGCACTGTGCCGTCACTGACACTGACAGGTGTGGATGCGTTCATAGAGAATGTATGAAAGAATAATTATTACAGTGGCGGTACTGTGCCGGAACTGTGACTGTGTGTGATATGTGTGAAATCAGCCTTTAAAGGCAGGGTTAAATTTAGAATTCTTACTTGAACGCCATCTAGTGAAATATGACGAAACGAGGATGTATTATATTAACACAGATAACATAATACTAGTGCATTTAACTACTATTGCATTCCGTACTTGTAGTTTACATTTTGAAACAGTCTCTTGGCTCTCAAACAGCAATATCTACTAACCTAAGTTACTACTACTACTAGCTACTACTACTAACCTTAGGGTTAGTAGATATTGCTGTATAGTTTTTACCACCCTATTATTATGACAGTATTATGTTATCTGTGGCTATGTAAAATTTATAATGATTAGATAAATTTAGGTGCGACATCTAGTAGTTTGTTTGTGCAGACAACGGCCATAGATTGTTGATTTCTAAACAATTACGAACTACATAAAATTTGTTTTAGATGTAGTTAGAATTTAAAGTCTACTGGCGTTGTTACACGTAAATCATACCGTGTAATGATGTCTGTTACTGAGCCAAAAAGTGCTTAAATTATTACACTGGTTAACAAAATTTAAACTTTTTTTGTCACGTGAAAACTTTTATCAAATTTTGAATGTATAAGGGCCACCAAACAAAAATATATCAAAGAAACAAAAATAACACATCAGCTTTCCTTGTGACATCAAAACATATATTTTTCGTAAAAAGTACAAAAATCAGCTACCCATAGTGAAATTATTGCTTAATGCACAATAAATACTTATAACTTTCGTGAATATTTGGCTTTTGGTAGGTCCCTTCTATGTCTCCAACAATAATCTGCTGGCATTCCTGGACTCCGTTTCCCTTGATAGCGCTTCTCCATTAAGGAAATATCCCAATCGAACCTCTCACCTTGTTCGTCACTCACAGCACCCAAATTTGCCGGAAAGAAATCCAGATGAGAAACCAGCATATGTATTTTTAAGGACATATTACACTCCAAAGCTTTAAATGACATTATAGTTAATTTATTATTTTTTTTTAATTTTCCGCTTTATGGTTTCTTAGAAAATTTTGAACAATATTTCCAGGCGAGTTTTTTCTTTTGGAGGCTTTGGCACAGGCAGTTCAGCACTATGTAGGATGGGTCTACTGGCCGAAGACAAGTTTGGATACTGTGTTTGGACTTGTTTGTAATACCTTTTTTTTGAGTCAAACAAATATAACAGTCACTTACAAGATCCTTTGGTTCCGTCCAAATCATTGGTATAGCAAGTTGCAAATGTCTAGGTTCTTATTTACCTCAACCTAATAGGAGTCTCAAACGTTCTCGTAATAAGTTTAGGTAACTTATTAAGAGAATATAAGTTATCTAATTTAATAGACCTACTAAAATACATGAGTTAGAAAATAACGGCCAAGTGCGAGTCAGACTCGCACATCCGATGAATTAGCCACGGGCCTCAGATGGTGTAGTTACGCCGCTGATTGTACTTATAGTTAAAAACTATGTGATATTTTTTAAATGCATTTCTACAGTCTATAAAATTAAAATAATATTTTAACTACAAATTCACCATCCCAATCAATTTACATTTCATCCAATCCAATCCCAATTAATTTTCGTAATAGAATAATTAGAGAATCTATATTTTAAATTAAACTAGGAAAATGCCAACATTTTATAGTGATCATATTAACGTTAGACATGTTTAATAAATAGAATAACTTGGCAATCGCACACTGCAATGTTTGTGTATGCACAACAACGGCTTATTTAACAAAAATCAATATTTAAGGCTAGCTGAGAGGTAATCTAATGATAGATAGCTTATACTATTTCTTAAGAATCTCGCTATCATATTATACAAAAATATTTTTTCGAATGCCACTGATTGTTCCAGAGATCAGCGCGTTTAAACAAACTATTTTACATTAGATCGTGAACCCATGGTTTAGAATAGTAGGCTCCAATTTTAATTAAGGGTTTTCTTTGAAAAACAACTTTCCTAAAAAAATAAGTCCAAAAGGCCAACATCACGTGGTATTCCCAGGCGGTCACCCATCCAAGTACTAACCACGCCCAATGTTGCTTAACTTCGGTGATCGGACGAGAACCGGTGTATTCAACGTGGTATGGACGTTGGCAATTATATGAGCAATTTTTACGTTCCGTATCCACCGTTATGACGTCAACTTGATATCAACCAATATTATCTATTTTTAACCGACGAAAAAAAAAGGAGGTCCTCAATTCGACCGTATATACATATAATTTTTTTTTATTATATATGTTCAGCCCTCTCTCCGTTATTTATGAACCGATTTTGATTATTCTTTTTTTGTTAGATAGGGTATACCTCAAGCGCGGTCCCACGTCAAGGAAGTCAGGATCTGATCATGGGATCCTGATAAAAATGAGAGAAACCCTTGAAAATTGTAAGAACGAATAGTGTTTCTGTTTACTTTTCATTACTTTATCAGGTATTTGCGTTCAGAAATCATCACATCATGTAGCTGAGCTGATGATGAAAAAATCATCAAATTAAAATCTTTTTTAACAAAAAATTAACCGAAGAAAAAGAACTAAAAAGCAAAAAATAAATAAGTATACAATTTTTGTAATCTTATTTTGAGTCGGCGCCAAATAATAAAATGATTAATTATACCTACGTAGAGTTGGTTGTTTGGCGCCGACTCAAAATAAGTTTATAAAAATTTTATAGTTATTTATTTTTTGCTTTTTAGTTATTTTCGTCGGTTTAATTTTTTGTTAAAAAGATTTTTATGGTAACTGCGTCCCGGTGTTGATGAATGCAGTTTTGGCTGTGGTACAATGTTTAAACATGAACTAGCAACCCGCCCCGGCTTCGCACGGTACAAATTATACACCTAAACCTTCCTCATGAATCACTCTGTCTATTAGTGAAAACCGCATGAAAATCCGTTCAGTAGTTTTTAAGTTTATCGCGAACAGACAGACAGACACGGCGGGGGACTTTGGTTTATAATATATAGTGATGTAGTGATATGTGGTGAAGATTTTTATAAAATGATATTTTTTCATCATAAGCTCAGCTTAATGATATATATGATGATGATTCTAAACGCAAGAACCTCATAAAGTAATGAAAAGTAAACAGAAACACTATTCGTTCCTACAATTTTCGAGGGTCTCTCTCAATTTGATCAGGTTCTGATCATCAGATCCTGACTTCCTTGACATGGGACCACCCTTGAGGTACCCTATGTAACAAAAATAATCAAAATCGGTCCGGCCCGACAGCCGCTCTGCCCCGCTTTTTAAATCTCTGATATCTTCTAAGATATTAATGTTAATGATCTGCTGGAAAGGGCAATTTTGATCTACATAAAATCCACAACGTATCTAATGTATTTCATTGGATAAGGAATAATACTGTATTGTTTAAAATAGTTTGATAAATAAATCATATTTTTTTTGTAATATGTAAAAGATAAAAATGGTTACTGTGGGTTATCCTTAGGAGATAAACATATACCATCGCGGACTTTTTTATTGATCTTTTTAAGATATACAATTCCGTAGTACATTAATTTGATCTATCTCGTAAGGTTTAGCCAGCGTTTGCAATGTAAGCGCACAAAAATATGTTTGTTACGACATGACACTACAAATCTTTGAATTTCTCGACTTTTCTCTACAATAATATGCATGTATACTACATATAAACCTTCCTCATGAATCACTCTGTCTATTAGTGAAAACCGCATGAAAATCCGTTCAGTAGTTTTTCCGTTTATCGCGAACAGACAGACAGACGCGGTGGGGGACTTTGTTTTATAATATGTAGTGATCTACTTCTACTTTATTGGTACTATCTATATGTATAAATATATAAAAGTTTCGTGTCACGTTGTTTGTTCGCGATGAACTCCTAAACTAATGAACCGATTTTAATGAAATTTTGCACAATATATGTAGTTTGGTGCAACTTGAAAGATAGGATAGGTTTTTATTTATTTTTTAATTACAAATTTCCACAGCAACGCGTGGCTGGGTAGCTACTTAGTATACTATATTATTATGATGTCTATGGAAACGGTGCATTTAACATGGCATGGACTTTGGCATTTTCTCAGTTCAGTTTAAAATATAGATTCTCTAATTATTCTATTACGAAAATTAATTGGGATTGGATTGGATGAAATGTAAATTGATTGGGATGGTGAATTTGTAGTTAAAATATTATTTTTATTTTATTAAAAGTATATATTATTGTATAATTCTTTGCACGTTATAGTAGCTGCGCTTTCAAATTATACTCCAGAAACTAGCAACTCGCCCCGGGCCCCGGCTTCGTACAGGTAGCAGAGCATATTATGTCTACATTTTTTCGTTATTATGTGTTAATCTTCTATATTGTCTTCTCTTCAGCCTATATTGAAATAACTATTATTATGAGGAATAACTCCGTAATAGATTGTTTTCATTCAACTCTATTGGTTTACGCGGCGAACGCCAGTAAAGCTTCCAGTCGGCATGATTTTTTCGACATCTTCAACAATCGTCATATTTCAGCAAAATCTAAACCTTCCTCAATCCGTTCGGTACTTTTGCAGTTTATCGCGAACAGACAAATAGACGCGGCGGGGGACTATGTTTTATGATAAAGAAGTGATGTAAGAGCGAGGGGAAACTCGTAGTGTCTACATGGTTTCCTAGATGGCGCTTATCACAAAAATGCGTCGGCTGTCAGGTTGTTTTGTCGTTTACTTCATGATTAATTAGGTACGTTACGAAGAGACAAATACAGAGTGTACATGGGGGCTAATTGTTGCTTTCCTCTGCATCCTAGTTCTAAAAAAGGAACTGAAGTAACGTGTAACTGCAGTTAGAAGTAATAACGGTAAAACATTACTAGTCCTTACCTAGCTTGTTAACCCCTATAAACAATAAAATTGCTTGTGTGGGTTTAATATTATTTATGAATTTAAGGGAAGAGGGGGTTTAATACTACGTATTATAATCATACTTATAATACAGATTGTTAATATTCTTGAAAATGAAATCATCCCACTAATATTATAAATGTGAAAGTTTGGATAGATGGATGGATGGATGTTTGTTACTCTTTCACGCAAAAACCACTGAACCAATTGCGATGAAACTTGGAATGTAGATAACTGGAGACTTAGATTGACATATAGGCTACTTTTTATCACGATATTCCCACGGGATCAGGACTTACGCGGGTGAAACCGCGGGGTGCTGCTAGTAATAAATAAATTATGTAGTCTGTAGGTTTTATACAATGAATTAGAAAACCCCTTTGCAAACGTCCATACCATGTTAAATACACCGGTTCTCGTCCGATCACCGAAGTTAAGGAACATCGGGCGTGGTTTAGTGCTTGGATGGGTGACCGCCTGGGAATACCACGTGATGTTGGCTTTTTGCAATATTATTAAAAATAACTATCGGATGGACAATCTTTATAATAAGTACAGTATTACTTTTAGTATAGTTTTATTCACGTCTTTATTAAACCTAAAGTTATTGGTATGTGCTTAAATTGCTCGTGATTTATGTACTTGACATGACTTACGCTAGTTACTTAGTATACTATAGTATAATAGTATATAAATGTATTTTATCAAAAGTCGCAAGAGTCCGACTCGCAACGCACTTCTTCTACCGCAAAAAGTTGTGAGATGTATTTGTTACTTAATTTGTTAACTAACTACATTTTATAGTGACCATATTAACGTTAGACATCTTTAATAGATAGAATACTTTGGCAATCGCACACTGCAATGTTTGTGTATGTACAACAACGGCTTATTTAACAAAAATCAATATTTAAGGCTGGCTGAGAGGTGTAATCTAATGCTAGATTGCCTGTACTATTTCTCAAGAATCTCGCTATCATATTATACAAAAATATTCGATTGCCACTGGTTGTTCCAGAGATCAGCGCGTTTAAACAAACAAACTCTACAGCTTTACTTTTTAGCAGGGCCGAGCCGCCCATATGTGCGAAGTGTGCGCCAGGGCGCCGGATGAAATACGAACGCCAATTACTTATTGAAATTATTTTTTTTTACCCAATAACATTCATCATGGTTGAGTATCGATAAGTAAGTAGGTACAAAGTAAGTATTTACGTTGCTTTTCTCGCAATAATTTACCTAAACCATAGACAACATAATACTGTCTAAACTTTACATTCGATCGTGAACCCTTGGTTTGGAACAGTAGGGTCCGATTTCTATTAAAAATGTTGTTTTAATAACAACCAAAAAAAAATAACTTCAAAAGGCCAACATCACGTGGTATTCCCAGGCGGTCACCCATCCAAGTACTAACCACGCCCAATGTTGCTTAACTTCGGTGATCGGACGAGAACCGGTGTATTCAACGTGGTATGGACGTTGGCGATTACAAGACCAATTTTAACATACGGTATCCACCGTTATGACGTCAACTTAATATCAACAAGATTATCTATTTTGGTAACTGCGTGTGATGAACGCAGTTATGTGTGTAGTACAATACAATGTTTTATACATGAATTTATTTTTACTTTCGTGTCACGTTGTTTGTTCGCGATGAACTCCTAAACTAATGAACCGATTTTAATGAAATTTTGCACAATATGTGTAGTTTGGTGCAACTTGAGAGATAGGATAGGATAGGTTTTTATTTATTTTTTTATTACAAATTTCCACAGCAACGCGTGGCCGGGTAGCTACCTAGTATACTATATTATTATGATATCTATGAAAACGGTGTATTTAACATGGTATGGACTTTGGCATTTTCCCAGTTTAATTTAAAATATAAACTCTCTAATTATTCCGTAACGAAAATTTATTCTGTTGTGGAAACCGGTTTCCAAACCTTGGTTTCCAATCTGGCCGAAGAGGAAAATTTAACGCAAATGTAAATTGATTGGGATGGTGAATTTGTAGTTAAAATATTATTTTTATTTTATAGACTGTAGAAATGCATTAAAAAAATACCACATAATTATTAATTGCTACAATATGTTTGAAATGCGATAAAGAAGTGGCTAAACTAAATCACAGGCAAAGGAAGACCAGGTGTATTAGGGGAATAAAAACTCTAACGGATAGTGTTCGGAATGTTCTTGTTCTATAATCGTGTTCATACAATTGTACATTATTTACTTTCTTTCCTCTGAAACCTGTTTGTGAATTTATTGCTGAAGCTTCCACTGAGCGTCAGCAATAAATTTATCGCGGTCTTATCGCAATTTGCGATCTCTTACAGACAACTTTAGAATGGACTATACTGTATAGTAGTAGGTAATTAGCGGTGCAAAAATGGAAAGAAAAAAATACACTTTGTGATTAACAATGTGTTTAAATCAAATCATTTTATTTGCATAGAATGTAGGTAAGTAAATAGAAAAGATGTTACATTGAGTATGAAGCCTATATATGAATAAGCCTATATAGCTATGAAGCATTCTGCTCTTTAAAAAAAACATGCAAATTTAAAAGATATACATGAAAGAAAGAACTACAAATCACAAATTATAATAACAACGAAAGTGGAAATTAATAAAGCTATTTTAATTTTTTTTATAATTACCTATTGCATATTGTTATGTACACGTTACACGTATGGTAATTAATGCGATCACGTAACAGGTATTACATACCTTTGAATTGCTTTTTTTTTCGTGTGGAAATCCCCACGGGTCATCACCTCACCACGGCTATTGGAGAAGTGGTATGTCGGAATCGAACCGACTAAAACCACACGGTGTGCCGTCACAAGTGAGTCTACAGCAAGGGACTCGGGTATACCCTAGGAAGGAAGTCCCGACGTTTCACTGTGATGTCCCTCTAAATGTATACCTGCATTTTTTGTACGTGTTGAAACCCCCTCGGGCCGTCACCGCACCGGGGTTTTCGGTGGAACGGTGTGTCGGAATCGAACCGACTAAAACCGCACGGTGTGCCGTATTGCGCCTTAAATAGGAGGGATCCGGGAACATCTTTTATTACCTACCACAACGGAGTGTATTAGACTAGTATAATATAACAACAAAGTAAATAATAGACAAATGGTATTCGAGCAGTGGTTTTATGCGTAGACGAAAACAGCAGAATAAGAGTTGTTTAGAAACAGTTTTTACAAAAAAAGTTATTTTTAGAATTCGTACTTCAACGCCATCTAGTGAAATTTAACTAAACCAATATTTATTTAATGTAACCGTACATTACTACTCTTATATAAAACGCTGATTAGTTTGAAACATATATAATTTACTCTACCTCTGTCGATCTCTTAGATAGTAACGCTCAGGGTAACTTTTTGATTTATAGTTTTCATTAAAAATATATATAAAAAGTAAATATCATCATTGCTAAGTCACAAAGATACGCCACCAGTGTCATCTAGCGGTATATAATTAAACGAGCTGGGGCTTAAGGAACCAAAGTGTTTGCTTTGTCCAGCTTTGTCCCTTTAGAACAGAAAGATATACGTAGAAATGACTAGTAGGCGTGACGCGCTTGCCACTACTATGCGTTGCAATGCATACTTTTATGAGTTGTAGGTATTTTGTTTCATAGTCGTGTTACAAAACTTTGTCGAGTAGGGCGTCAATTGAAAGTTCTTTTTACGCCACAATGCCGTACTGCTCTGTTTTACAGTGTAAAAATGATAGCAGAAGGAAAAACATTAAAAATGGAGGTGTTTCTTACCAACGGTAAGTACAATTTTATATATATTTTTTCAATAAAATCTTAAAATTTTATTGAACTAACAATTGACTAGAGATTTAAGCTAAACTTTTCCTTATCTTATTAACATAAAGCTCAATTTGGTATGATCGGATCTTGTCAGTTTGCAATTTTATTCTCGAATTATCTATTCTACTCGATTAGTGATGTAGTCAGGTAGGATGTTGGTTTTATGGATATGCATACCTTTAAACGTGTTATATTTACTTACTCTAATATTATAAATATTAAATTTTGTTTGTTTGTTTACGTGGTCTTGAAAGTGAAACATTCATTCAGTGGTTAAAAGGAGTCGACAAATATATCAATATTCGAAAACATCATTTGTTAAAATTAAAAACAAGGCTTTCAAAGCATCAATTTTAAAACAAATATATTTTATTTCAGGGGCAGTAAAGGATCTATTATTAGAGATTTATTATAAAATCAATAATATGCTATAAAGTTTCTTGATTCATTCAGTTGCTTTTAATAAATAATGTCTTTTCATAATTATTAAAATTGCAATGGGTTTCCTATGATTTGAGTTACAATAATAATAGTTAATAAATAATAACTTCAAAGTAGGCAGGCTGCACTAGGGAAGCGCAATTCTCATATACTGATGTATTACTAAATTCAGACATTATTATAGTTATATTAGTCCTGGGTGGGAATTGAACCCACGAACTCTGACTCAGCAGTCAGAATCGCTAAACACTATACCAACGGGTCGACAATTAGACGTATTGCATTTTTGTTCATTGCAGTCAATTATGATTATTGAGACTATGTATTTTCTAAAGAAATAAATATGAATATAGTAATATTTTTACACACATTTTTATTCTAAAATCGACTACTAGAGATACATACTATGCCAAATATTAATTATGTAACCACTGTTTTGAATTTTGTTAAGTGTCTAATACAGTCTTTATTATATATGATTATAATACAGATCCTTAAAATTAATAAACATTATTATGCAAGTAGTTATTTTTTCACCCTTTTAATGTTACCTTCCCAGATATCCTTCAATTCCTGTTTTTTTTATTCTGCTCCGTCCAAACAGAAGTTAGGTATCGATATTATTGATAATATTTTATAATGTGCTACAACACTAAGCAGCACTAAGTGGTACATATCGAAGAATGACACAAATTTCGAATTTATTTTTAAAGTGTTTAATGTTATAATTGCGTGCATTTAGAATAACGCCACCTGTTGTTGAATAGCTTGCAATGAAGTATTCTTACTTTCAAGATTACGAAACGTTGTAAGTTCTTCTTACGCTATGGCAAAATAACTATTAAGATTACGCGTTAAGATATATTATCAAATGTGTGACTATGTATTGTAGGCTAGTTTTGAGCAAAATAAAAACATCAAATCAAAACAATTCGTTATTAGTGTGCAGTAATAAATAGTCCTTTCATTTGTGTGAGTTTTGGCGACAGTCGTCCCGCTGTAAATTATGACACATAACATTTCTACGTATATCTTTCTGTTCTGTGGTACCAATAAAGTAGAAGTTGATTCATATATAAAACATTGTACCGTACACAAAGTACGTTCATCAATACTGTGACGCGTTTACCAAAATAATTTTACTGATGGTATTTTTGATATTAAGTTGACGTCATAAGGGTGGATACAGTATGTTAAAATTGCTCAGGTAATTGCCAACGTCCATACCACGTTGAATACACCGGTTCTCGTCCGATCACCGAAGTTAAGCAACATTGGGCGTGGTTAGTACTTGGATGGGTGACCGCCTGGGAATACCACGTGATGTTGGCCTTTTGCAATAATTTTGCATAAGCACAAAAATAACGGTATTATTTTATAAACTTACAAAAGATAAATTATATCATACAGCTAGGAAGGTTACAAAAGTTTAATTTTATGCGGAATGAAAGTAATTTACCTAGACCAGTGAAAAAAAACAGTCAGACGTAGGACTGCTCGTCAGAAGTGAAAACATAACTTCACAATGTATTTTCACATACATACATACACACACACACATCGGTATAAATATAATTAGGTTTAAAATAAAAAGTGGGTAATAAATAACATATCTAAATGTATACAATTATACATAAGGTACACTGGAAGTTCTGCGCTCTTGGCCGCTCATAAATGTTTGAATTTTGAATGTTATATTTTTGTAAATATAAGAAACTCGGCTCCGTCTTACGAATTTTCGATCAGGGTCACGTGTCCTGACGCGAGCTTAACATTTTTACCCATCCCAAAAAGTGCACAACGCCGCTTAAGAAGTTTTCACTTTAAAAATACTCCGTTCAACCAGAGGCAGAAATACCATATGCAGGTGCGTGATTGATTAAACTTCGATAGCTTTTCAATCACGTGCTGTTTTCTGAAATAAGCTCCCTTTTACTTATTTCATGTAATGTGACTGTCATAATACCAATGAATTGAATTGAGCATAATCGTGTTTTAATAAAAAATGTTTAGAATCATAATTCTAGACAACAATACGTCATCTTTTCTAGGCGGCATTATTATTTTTGGTCGCGCTATGAATGTTGGTTTTTATGAATATTTTGGCTTTGAGGTGACGCCATAATAGTGAATAGAAACGATAAATTTAGCAAAGTATTCGCCAACGTCCATACCACGTTGAATACACCGGTTCTCGTCCGATCACCGAAGTTAAGCAACATCGGGCGTGGTTAGTACTTGGATGGGTGACCGCCTGGGAATACCACGTGATGTTGGCCTTTTGCAATAATTTTGCATATGCACAAAAATAATCGTATTATTTGGTTTTATTGTAAGTTAATTATTGCGCCTTATGTCTTTTAGTCACTTAGTACATTTTACTAAAGATACGACAATAAGGGAGGCTAGGGATGTATAGGAATCGTAACCAGTGGCTTCCTATTTTTAACCCCCGACGCAAAAACGACGGGATGTTTTTAACCCCCGACGCAAAAACGACGGGGTGTTGTTAACCCCCGACGCAAAAACGACAGGATGTGACGTGTGTGTGTGTCTGTGGCACCGTAGCTCCCGAACGGATAAACCGATTTTGATTGGTTTTTTGTTTGAAAAGTGAATAAGTCAGAAGTGTTTTTTGCTATGTTTAATGAAAATCGGTCCAAGATGGCCGCCGCCACAAAATGACGAATTACATTTTTTTTTCACAACTCCCTCAATATGGGTATCAAATGAAAGGGCTTGACTAGTAGAATACTATACACTATGACAAATTTCAAATCCAAGATGGCCGCCACAATAAATGGCGAATGACATTTTTTTTTGTGTCGGGTGTTTTTTAAATTTTTAATTGAATTTTTTCGCAAATGCGGCGTTGCATTTTTGGGGATGGTCACCGTGTATCAATGTTATTAAAGTTTTATTCAAATCTTTGTGTGTACCTCAATACAAGAACGTTATTGGTATGTGCCTAAAATGCTCAATTCAATTCTATTATATTGGTAGGACACCGGTAACTGATTGGACGGATTGTACGCTAAATTCAACAACACTGTCAATGAGAGCACTGTGCCGTCACTGACACTGACAGGTGTGGATGTGTTCATACAGAATGTATGAAAGAATAATTATTACAGTGGCGGTACTGTGCCGGTACTGTGCCGGAACTGTGCCGGAACTGTGACTTCACTAATATGTGTGAATCAGCCTCTAAAGGCAGGGTTAAATTTAGAATTCTTATTTGAACGCCATCTAGTGAAATATGACGAAACGAGGATGTATTACATTTAACACAGCTAACATAATACTAGTGCATTTAACTACTATTGCCTTCCGTACTTGTAGTTTACATTTTGAAACAGTCTCTTGGCTCTCAAACAGAAATATCTATTAACCTAAGTTACTACTACTACTAACCTTAGGGTTAGTAGATATTGCTGTAAAGTTTTTACCTCCCTATTATTATGACAGTATTATGTTATCTGTGGCTATGTAAAATTTATAATGATTAGATGAATTTAGGTGCGACATCTAGTAGTGTATATTAGTAGTTTGTTTGTGCAGACAACGGCCATAGATTGTTGATTTCTAAACAATTACAAACTACATAAAATTTGTTTTAGATGTAGTTAGAATTTAAGGCCTACTGGCGTTGTTACACGTAAATCATACCGTGTAATGATGTCTGTTACTGAGCCAAAAAGTGCTTAAATTATTACACTGGTTAACAAAATTAAACTTTTTTTGTCACATGAAAACTGTTATCAAATTTTGAATGTATAAGGGCCACCAAACAAAAATATATCAAAGAAACAAAAATAACACATCAGCTTTCCTTGTAACATCAAAACATATATTTTTCGTAAAAAGTACAAAAATCTGCTACCCATAGTGAAATTATTGCTTAATGCACAAAAAATACTTATAATTTTCTTGAATATTTGGCTTTTGGTAAGTCCCTTCTATGTCTCCAACAATAATCTGCTAGCATTCCTGGACTCCGTTTCCCTTGATAGCGCTTCTCCATTAGGGAATGTCCCAATCGAACCTCACACCTTGTTCGTCACTCACAGCACCCAAATTTGCCGGAAAGAAATCCAGATGAGAAACCAGCATATGTATTTTTAAGGACATATTACACTCCAAAGCTTTAAATGACATTGTAGTTAATTTATAATTTTTTTTTTTATTTTCCGCTTTATGGTTTCTTAGAAAATTTTGAACAATATTTCCAGGCGAGTTTTTTCTTTTGGAGGCTTTGGCACAGGCAGTTCGGCACTATGTAAGATGGGTCTACTGGCCGAAGACAAGTTTGGATACTGGATAGTGTGTTTGGACTTGTTTGTAATACCTTTTTTTTGAGTCAAACAAAAATAACAGTCACTTACAAGATCCTTTGGTTCCGTCCAAATCATTGGTATAGCAAGTTGCAAATGTCTAGGTTCTTATTTACCTCAACCTAATAGAGTCTCAAACGTTCTCGTAATAAGTTTAGGTAACTTATTACGAGAATATAATTTATCTAATTTAATAGACCTACTAAAATACATGAGTTAGAAAATAACGGCCAAGTGCGAGTCAGACTCGCACATCGTATGAATTAGCCACGGGCCTCAGATGGTGTAGTTACGCCGCTGATTGTACTTGTAGTTAGAACTATGTGGTATTTTTTAAATGCATTTCTAGTCTATGAAATAAAAATAATATTTTAACTACAAATTCACCACCCCAATCAATTTACATTTCATCCAATCCAATCCCAATTGATTTTCGTAATAGAATAATTAGAGAATCTATATTTTAAATTAAACTAGGAAAATGCCAAAGTCCATGCCATGTTAAATACACCGTTTCCATAGACATCATAATAATATAGTATACTAGGTAGCTACCCGGCCATGCGTTGTTGTGGAAATTTTGTAATTAAAAAAAAACTATCCTATCTCTCAAGTTGCACCAAACTGCACACATTGTGCAAAATTTAATTTTAACAAACAACGTGACACGAAACTTTTTTAAAGACAAGTAACTCACTCTTTTTGGCATTGTACCTGAGCCCATGAGCCGCCGCATAATCTTCACACTTTCTTAGGAGCCACCTGATACCGCTGATTGATGGACACAGCAACACCATATCATCTGCGTAACTTATATTATTAACACAAGTACCGTCAATGTGACATCCTATATGAGTGCTGCTGAGTTCATCAATCAGTCGATTGATGTACAAATTAAATAGGCGTGGTGAGGTTATCCCCCCCTGCCTCACCCCACACTCTGGCCTATACACATTAGATAGTGCTCCCGCCCATTTAACACTGTTTGTCTGATTGTTGTACCAATACATAAGCAAAGAAATTACTGACCTGTCAACACTGCTTTCCTGCCTCAGCTTTTCCCAAAGTGTGTCATACTGTACCAGGTCGAATGCTTTGGACAAATCGAGGAAGCACGCATTAACTGGTGTCTTCCTAGCTGTATAGTATTGGACAGTCTGCTTGAGACAAAGAATCGCGGTTTCTGTCGATAGGCCGGGCCTAAAGCCGAATTGCGCATCATGAAATTTGATGTTATTCGCCATGTGTGTATCAAGCAGACAGTCCAACACCTTAGCTGTAATTGTAGCCAACGAAATTTACCCTGGGTAGGTGTACTCCAGCATATCGCAGGTGCTCGACACTTAGGTGATCATGTCCTGGAGATTTACCTCTAACCATGTTTTTTATTACATTGGCAACCTCCTTTGTGGAAAACTTTACATTATTCTCCAAGGAGATATCCCCATTGTCGGGCACCGTTGATAAGACTGATGCCCCTGGCTTTAAAAGTGGCTCAACTTTAAAGTGACTAACAAACATGTCTGCAATATCTTTAGAGTTACACAGTCCAGCCACACTCACTGGGAGACTCTGCTTGGGACTCATCTTACTGGTATTTTTCCAAAATTTTCCGAAATCCTTTGATTCATGACTTTTTGCCATTATATCTAATTTAATTTGGGATTGATTGTCACGACACCATTTCAATTTTGATTTAAAACAACTACGAGTTTCGCGCATTTTACCATAGATATTTCCCGTAGTTGGCCTACCATATAAATTCCACATCAAAAACGCAAGCCGAGCCTCACAATGAGCGCTTTTTACATGTTTATTCCATCCTATCAATGGTTTATATTTTCGCTTCTGCATAATTATAGCACTACGCTCAGCAGACTCCGTAAGAATACAAAAAACTTTTTTGTACATGTCATCTAAAATGACCCTGTGTTGAGGGATCTCACACATTTTATCAGCACATTTAGAAAATTCTGAGGGAAAATTTATTTCACGCAAACCTGAGTGACATAAATTCTCATACAATTTTATCTGATTAATATCCCGTTCCCCCCATACAACATTATTCGTGTATGCATCACAATGTACAATGTTTGGTTCAATTAATTTGAGGTTACATTCCATTTGAATAGGTAAATGATCAGACCAATAACAATCATATAACACCTGCGCACTAATTATCGTACGCCGCGCGGTTTCTGTGACGACACAGTGGTCGAGCCAGCGCTTGCACCCATGAGCTTCACTCACATACGTATACGCGTCATTTGGTAGCAGTTCGATATCCGCGCAAGCCCAACACTGTTCCTCACAGAATTTTACTAACTCATTATAAAATAATTCATTTATATGAGCATTATAATCTCCTAACATATATACGCACTGAATATTACTACTTTCTATAATGGCATAGATTTCGCTCAAACAGTCAGTAAATTCAATTAAATTGTCACTAGAGTTGGTTGGCATGTATACCGAGAAAATAAGAATATCGCGATCTAATAGTTTCACTTTGATTGCCACAAGACATACACTATTACACTGAACAACACTCACCGATGTAAATAAACTTTTCCGCCAAAGCAAGGCCACTCCTCCGTAAGGCCTACCCTGAAGTAGACCAGCTGAAGTGTCGATGGCTGAAGTTCCGGTATAGGCAAAATCATCGTGAATGCTTCCCAAGAAACCTAAATCATGTGGCATTAACCAAGTTTCTTGCAATGCGATTACGTCAGCCGATACACACAGCCGTCTAATACATCCCACCGACGTTTTCACACCTTTGCAATTAAAACTGACAATTTTAACAGATCTATCCATTTTTACTTGGTGTATTATTTTTATTCTGCGTCTCAACTGTGTCTTTTCTGTTTGTCCTAAAATGAATGAAACGGCGATAGGTAACTCCTTCTGGCCAAAAATCTTCAGTCATAATAATATCTTCCTTTTGCTTAGGAATATAGATCTTATAACTATCATAATCTTTAGTCAGTTTCATGTTCATTTTTTCAACATTGACATGTAAATCAGTTTTTTCTTTTATGTATGCAATTATGTCTTCTTTAGATACTTCTTTGTCTACATTGGATATATAAATGGGTATTTTAATATCTGCAGCTTTGAATTTTACTTCTGACTTTAGAATAGCCTTCCCTTTATTTCCATGAAATTTTTTTCTTTTTCTGTACTAAAATCCATTCATCATTTTTATCACACGGCGGCTGCGTTTTAGTTTGCAAAGCATTGGCAAACGACTGGTGTTTTCCAATGTGTTCCGTGTTCGGGGCGACCGTGTGTCTCATTCCTGTCGCTTGCTCTGACATAGGCGCAGTCACAGCGGCCGGTAAGCGATGC
This sequence comes from Euplagia quadripunctaria, assembly GCA_963859945.1. Lineage (NCBI taxonomy): Eukaryota > Metazoa > Arthropoda > Insecta > Lepidoptera > Erebidae > Euplagia > Euplagia quadripunctaria. Next base: position 12,960,534 of record OY982583.1, read on the forward strand.
GTCACCGCGCAGTCGTGCGCGCTCGCCGTGTTTACAACTGCTACGTCGGTATCTGCAGTCTTAACGTCGTTGGTTTGATTTTCTCGTCTACCCTCCGCCAAAGAAGAACTCAATAACGGACTATTTGGCATGGATAATACAGTATCGTAACTGTTTGACTTTTCAGATGGAGAAATTACACAGCCGCCTCTTTTAGTATTTACCTGGTTAATGTATTGATTATTCGTAACAGAGGCTGCTTTAAGCACTTCCAATTCACTTCTTATACAATTCACTTGTTGTACAGTTGCATATTTCTCCTTTATTTGGTTCATCTCATTTTGCATTCGAAGCAGGTCCTTAAGCAGTCTTGTAACATCAACATGATCGAAAACTACTGGAGGAAGCTTATGTAGGTCCCGCGCAACGAAAGTTGGTATCAGTTCAGGATCCGTTTCTTTTAGAAGACATATAATGTCGTCAATATCACGTGCAGTCTTCTTTTCTCGTTTTCTTCTAATATTTCGCCTCGATGTAGGCAGAGAGTCAAATAGTAAACTCTTTGCCTGCGTTATATCATCTTCGGTAAAAGCACTCGCACATATTCTACCAATACTTTCTTCGTCCATCACGTCTAACTTGTTGCAGACGAAAGAAAGTACCTCGTTTATGACCACATTACAGTTGGAACATTTCAACACTTTCGATGACACTGTCGCCATCGTTTTACGTATCTACGATAGGTATAGTCTAAAACTCGCGACAAAAGCACGTCCATTTACGATGAGCGCGCGCACAAGACTAATGAGTTTTACTGGTGCGAGGTATGCCGCGTATAAATGTTTTTATGTTAAAATTGGTAAAGTAATCGCCAACGTCCATACCACGTTGAATACACCGGTTCTCGTCCGATCACCGAAGTTAAGCAACATTGGGCGTGGTTAGTACTTGGATGGGTGACCGCCTGGGAATACCACGTGATGTTGGCCTTTTGCAATAATTTTTTTAGGAAAGTTGTTTTTCAAAGAAAACCCATAATTAAAATTGGAGCCTACTATTCTAAACCATGGGTTCATGATCTAATGTAAAATAGTTTGTTTAAACGCGCTGATCTCTGGAACAATCAGTGGCATTCGAAAAAATATTTTTGTATAATATGATAGCGAGATTCTTGAGAAATAGTATAAGCTATCTAGCATTAGATTACACCTCTCAGAGAGCCTTAAATATTGATTTTTGTTAAATAAGCCGTTGTTGTACATACACAAACATTGCAGTGTGCGATTGCCAAGGTATTCTATTTATTAAAGATGTCTAACGTTAATATGGTCACTATTAAATGTAGTTAGTTAACAAATTAAGTAACAAATACATCTCACAACTTTTTGCGGTAGAAGAAGTGCGTTGCGAGTCGGACTCTTGCGACTTTTGATGGAATACATTTATATAATATTGTACTATAGTAAACTAAATAACTAGCGTAAGTCATGTCAAGTACATAAATCACGAGCAATTTAAGCACATACCAATAACTTTAGGTTTAATAAAGACGTGAATAAAACTATACTAAAAGTAATACTGTACTTATTATAAAGATTGTCCATCCGATAGTTATTTTTAATAATATTGCAAAAAAGCCAACATCACGTGGTATTCCCAGGCGGTCACCCATCCAAGTACTAAACCACGCCCGATATTCCTTAACTTCGGTGATCGGACGAGAACCGGTGTATTCAACGTGGTATGGACGTTGGCAGTTATAAGAGCAATTTTTACGTACGGTATCCACCATTATGACGTCAACTTAATTTCAATCAATATTATTTATTTTTAACCAACCAAAAAAAAAAAGGAGGTCCTCAATTCGACCGTATATACATATATATATTTGTTTTTATTATATATGTTCAGCCCTCTCTCCGTTATTTATGAACCGATTTTGATTATTCTTTTTTTGTTAGATAGGGTATACCTCAAGGGTGGTCCCATGTCAAGGAAGTCAGGATCTGATGATGGGATCCTGATAAAAATGAGAGAAACCCTCGAAAATTGTAGGAACGAATAGTGTTTTTGTTTACTTTTCATTACTTTATCAGGTATTTGCGTTCAGAAATCATCACATCATGTAGCTGAGCTGATGATGAAAAAATCATCAAATTAAAATCTTTTTAACAAAAAATTAACCGAAGAAAAAGAACTAAAAAGCAAAAAAATAAATAAGTTTAAAATTTTTGTAATCTTATTTTAAGTCGGCGCCAAATAATAAAATGATTAATTATACCTACGTAGAGTTGGTTGTTTGGCGAACCTGTTTGTGAATTTATTGCTGAAGCTTCCACTGAGCGTCAGCAATAAATTTATCGCGGTCTTATCGCAATTTGCTATCTCTTACAGACAACTTTAGAATGAACTATACTGTGTAGTAGTAGGTAATTAGCGGTGCAAAAATGGAAAGAAAAAAAATACACTTTGTGATTAACAATGTGTTTAAATCAAATCATTTTATTTGCATAGAATGTAGGTAAGTAAATAGAAAAGATGTTACATTGAGTATGAAGCCGGGTACATTCTGCTCTTTAAAAAAACATGCAAATTTAAAAGATATACATGAAAGAAAGAACTACAAATCACAAATTATAATAACAACGAAAGTGGAAATTAATAAAGCTATTTTAATTTTTTTTCTAATTACCTATTGCATATTGTTATGTACACGTTACACGTATGGTAATTAACGCGATCACGTAACAGGTATTACATTTATTTATTTTTTTCGTGTAAAAATCCCCACGGGTCATCACCTCACCACGGCTATTGGTGAAGTGTTATGTCGGAATCGAACCGACTAAAACCACACGGTGTTCCGTCACAAGTGAGTCTACAGCAAGGGACTCGGGTATACCCTAGGAAGGAAGTCCCGACGTTTCACTGTGATGTCCCTCTAAATGTATACCTGCATTTTTTGTACGTGTTGAAACCCCCTCGGGCCGTCACCGCACCGGGGTTTTCGGTGGAACGGTGTGTCGGAATCGAACCGACTAAAACCGCACGGTGTGCCGTATTGCGCCTTAAATAGGAGGGATCCGGGAACATCTTTTACTACCTACCACAACGGAGTGTATTATACTAGTATAATATAACAACAAAGTAAATAATAGACAAATGGTATTCGAGCACTGGTTTTATGCGTAGACGAAAACAGCAGAATAAGAGTTGTTTAGAAACAGTTTTTACAAAAAAAGTTATTTTTAGAATTCGTACTTCAACGCCATCTAGTGAAATTTAACTAAACCAATATTTATTTAATGTAACCGTACAGTACTACTCTTATATAAAACGCTGATTAGTTTGAAACATATATAATTTACTCTACCTCTGTCGATCTCTTAGATAGCAACCCTCAGGGTAACTTTATGATTTATAGTTTTCATTAAAAATATATATAAAAAGTAAATATCATCATTGCTAAGTCACAAAGTTACGCCACCAGTGTCATCTAGCGGTATATAATTAAACGAGCTGGGGCTTAAGGAATCAGAGTGTTTGCTTTGTCCCTGTAGAACAGAAAGAGATACGTAGAAATGACTAGTAGGCGTGACGCGCTTGCCACTACTATGCGTTGCAATGCATACTTTTATGAGTTGTAGGTATTTTGTTTCATAGTCGTGTTACAAAACTTTGTCGAGTAGGTCGTCAATTGAAAGTTCTTTTTACGCCACAATGCCGTACTGCTCTGTTTTACAGTGTAAAAATGATAGCAGAAGGAAAAACATTAATAATGGAGGTGTTTCTTACCATCGGTAAGTACAATGTTATATATTTTTTCAATAAAATCTTAAAATTTTATTGAACTAATAATTGACTAGAGATTTAAGCTAAACTTTTCCTTATCTTATTAGCATAAAGCTCAATTTGGTATGATCAGATCTTGTCAGTTTGCAATGTTATTCTCGAATTATCTATTCTACTCGATTAGTGATGTAGTCAGGTAGGATGTTGGTTTTATCGATATGCATACCTTTAAACGTGTTATATTTACTTACTCTAATATTATAAATATTAAATTTTGTTTGTTTGTTTACGTGGTCTTGAAAGTGAAACATTCATTCAGTGGTTAAAAGGAGTCGAAAAATATATCAATATTCGAAAACATCATTTGTTAAAATTAAAAACAAGGCTTTCAAAGCATCAATTTTAAAACAAATATATTTTATTTCAGGGGCAGTAAAGGATCTATTATTAGAGATTTATTATAAAATCAATAATATGCTATAAAGTTGCTTGATTCATTCAGTTGCTTTAAATAAATAATGTCTTTTCATAATTATTAAAATTGCAATGGGTTTCCTATGATTTGAGTTACAATAATAATAGTTAATAAATAATAACTTCAAAGTAGGCAGGCTGCACTAGGGAAGCGCAATTCTCATATACTTATGTATCACTAAATTCAGACATATTATAGTTATATTAGTCCTGGGTGCGAATTGAACCCACGGACTCTGACTCAGCAGTCAGAATCGCTAAACACTATACCAACGGGTCGACAATTAGACGTATTGCATTTTTGTTCATTGCAGTCAATTATGATTATTGAGACTATGTACTTTCTAAAAAAATAAATATGAATATAGTAATATTTTTACACACATGTTTATTCTAAAATCGACTACTAGAGATACATACTACGCCAAATATTAATTATGTAACCACTGTTTTGAATTTTGTTAAGTGTCCAATACAGTCTTTATTATATATGATTATAATACGGATTATTAAAATTAATAAACATTATTATGCAAGTACTTATTTTTTCACCTATTGAAGGATATCTGGGAAGGTAACATTAATGTTACCTTCCCAGATATCCTTCAATAGGGAATATGCATGTACTTTTTTTTTAATTTTTATTAACTTATTCCATCATTCTACCCCAATAAAAAATATAAATAACCTTGGCAATGTTCAAATTAACTTTTAAAATAACATTGAAACCATCGATAAAATTTGATCTGTTTGAACGCCGCCATATTTCGCGGGCCTTGGATGACGTTACATGCCACGCTCAGTGTTTGTTTCATAATCTTAGTATACTTACTTGAAATGTTACAGTAATTTTATACCGATTTTCAGTTGTAATTACTATTTATTGTAATTACTAGACGATCGACAAAGTTAAAAAACAATTTTAAAGATATTGCCTTGTCCCTAAGTGTTAAAATACTATAAGAAGTACACCCAATAAAGTATTTTTTCCTATACCAAGAGATGCGAAAATACGAAAACAATAGTGTAAATTAATGAGAAGAGGTGAAGTATCTTCAATATCGTCTTTATATTTTGTGAAGATCACCTTAAGTATATTACAATTTAATTGCTAGTATAGTGTGAATTAATCAACAGTAATTTATATTTGTTTTAAATATCAAGCAGAAGGCAACTTGCTTGTCTACTTAAACTAGGTAACAAAAGTCCAATAAAACTTCATGAATAGAAGTAACTATACATATCTTACCCATGTATTAGATTATATATAACATGTATTATAATAATTACCTTGCGGCTTTCACTCCTTTGACCTCAGCAGACGTAAAATCTGGATTAGATGCAAAATGTATAGTCATCATGAATGCATCTATTTACGGTAGATTGTCCGATTGTGCTTTGACAAAACCACTTTCAGCCATCGTCCTAGTTGATTTCTAATATCACAAGAATGCTTAAATTGTACTAGCTAATGGCAAAAACCACAGGAACCCCTATCTTTCTCCGTAACACTACGAATATCGGCGCCGATAAATGACAGGACGTGGAATGTGACGTCATATTTTGGTTCGACCAATAGTGATGCGTTTTGCAAAGTTGGATTTCGCGCCCTGATTTTGCATATTTTAGTTAATATTTTTTGCAATTAAAGACGAACTAAATAAGAAAATAATTGTTTAGGCATAATATCTGGACAATTAAGATTCAAGGGGGAAAAAAATCAAGTAAATTTAAAGAAAATGCATATTCCCTATTCCTGTTTTTTATTCTGCTCCGTCCAAACAGAAGTTAGGTATCGATATTATTGATAATATTCTAAAATGTACTACAACACTAAGCTAAGTAGTGGTACATATCGAAGAATGACACAAATATCGAATTTATTTTCAAAGTGATTAATGTTATCATTGCGTCCATTTAGAATAACGCCACCTGTTGTTGAATAGCTTGCAATGAAGTATTCTTACTTTCAAGATTACGAAACGTTGTAAGTTCTTCTTACGCTATGGCAAAATAACTGTTAAGAATACGCGTTAAGATATATTATCAAATGTGTGACTATGTATTGTAGGCTAGTTTTGAGCAAAATAAAAACATTAAATCAAAACAATTCGTTATTAGTGTGCAGTAATAAATAGTCCTTTCATTTGTGTGAGTTTTGGCGACAGTCGTCCCGCTGTAAATTATGAGTATTATGACACAACATTTCTACGTATATCTTTCTGTCCTGTGGTACCAATAAAGTAGAAGTTGATTCATATATAAAACATTGTACCGTACACAAAGTACGTTCATCGATACTGTGACGCGTTTACCAAAATAATTTTACTGATGGTATTTTTGATATTAAGTTGACGTCATAAGGGTGGATACGGTATGTTAAAATTGCTTATGTAATTGCCAACGTCCATACCACGTTGAATACACCGGTTAAGCAACATTCAAGTACAAGTTAAGCAACATTGGGCGTGGTTAGTACTTGGATGGGTGACCGCCTGGGAATACCACGTGATGTTGGCCTTTTGCAATAATTTTGCATAAGCACAAAAATAACGGTATTATTTTATAAACTTACAAAAGATAAATTATATCATACAGCTAGGAAGGTTACAAAAGTTTAATTTTATGCGGAATGAAAGTAATTTACCTAGACCAGTGAAAAAAAACAGTCAGACGTAGGATTGCTCGTCAGAAGTGAAAACATAACTTCACAATGTATTATCACATACATACACACACACATTGGTATATATATTATTAGGTTTAAAATAAAAAGTGGGTAATAACATATCTAAATGTATACAATTATACATAGGGTACACTGGAAGTACTGCGCTCTTGGCCGCTCATAAATTTTAATGTTTGAATTTTGAATGTTATATTTTTGTAAATAAAAGAAACTCGGCTCCGTCTTACGAATTTTCGATCAGGGTCACGTGTCCTGACGCCGCGAGCTTAACATTTTTACCCATCCCAAAAAGTGCACAACGCCGCTTAAGAAGTTTTCACTTTAAAAATACTCCGTTCAACCAGAGGCAGAAATACCATATGCAGGTGCGTGATTGATTAAACTTCGATAGCTTTCAATCACGTGCTGTTTTCTGAAATAAGCTCCCTTTTACTTATTTCATGTAATGTGACTGTCATAATACCAATGTATTGAATTGAGCATAATCGCGTTTTAATAAAAAATGTTTAGAATCATAATTCTAGACAACAATACGTCATCTTTTCTAGGCGGCATTATTATTTTTGGTCGCGCTATGAATGTTGGTTTAAATGAATATTTTGGCTTTGAGGTGACGCCATAATTGTGAATAGAAACGATAAATTTAGCAATGTGTTCGCCAACGTCCATACCACGTTGAATACACCGGTTCTCGTCCGATCACCGAAGTTAAGCAACATCGGGCGTGGTTAGTACTTGGATGGGTGACCGCCTGGGAATACCACGTGATGTTGGCCTTTTGCAATAATTTTGCATATGCACAAAAATAATCGTATTATTTCGTTTTATTGTAAGTTAATTATTGCGCCTTATGTCTTTTAGTCACTTAGTACATTTTACTAAAGATACGACAATAAGGGAGGCTAGGGATGTATAGGAATCGTAACCAGACGACGCAAAAACGACGGGGTGTTGTTAACCCCAGACGCAAAAACGACAGGATGTGACGTGTGTGTGTGTCTGTGGCACCGTAGCTCCCGAACGGATAAACCGATTTTGATTGGTTTTTTGTTTGAAAAGTGAATAAGTCAGAAGTATTTTTAGCTATGTTTAATGAAAATCGGTCCAAGATGGCCGCCGCCACAAAATGACGAATTACATTTTTTTTTCACAACTCCCTCAATATGGGTATCAAATGAAAGGGCTTGACTAGTAGAATACTATACACTATGACAAATTTCAAATCCAAGATGGCCGCCACAATAAATGGCGAATTACATTTTTTTTTGTGTCGGGTGTTTTTTAAATTTTTAATTGAATTTTTTTCGCAAATGCGGCGTTGCATTTTTTGGGGATGGTCACCGTGTATCAATGTTATTAAAGTTTTATTCAAATCTTTGTGTGTACCTTAATACAAGAACGTTATTGGTATGTGCCTAAAATGCTCAATTCAATTCTATTATATTTGTAGGACACCGGTAACTGATTGGACGGATTGTACGCTAAATTCAACAACACTGTCAATGAGAGCACTGTGCCGTCACTGACACTGACAGGTGTGGATGCGTTCATACAGAATGTATGAAAGAATAATTATTACAGTGGCGGTACTGTGCCGGTACTGAGCCGGAACTGTGCCGGAACTGTGACTTCACTAATATGTGTGAATCAGCCTTTAAAGGCAGGGTTAAATTTAGAATTCTTATTTGAACGCCATCTAGTGAAATATGACGAAGCGAGGATGTATTACATTTAACACAGCTAACATAATACTAGTGCATTTAACTACTATTGCATTCCGTACTTGTAGTTTACATTTTGAAACAGTCTCTTGGCTCTCAAACAGAAATATCTATTAACCTAAGTTACTACTACTACTAGCTACTACTACTAACCTTAGGGTTAGTAGATATTGCTGTATAGTTTTTACCTCCCTATTATTATGACAGTATTATGTTATCTGTGGCTATGTAAAATTTATAATGATTAGATAAATTTAGGTGCGACATCTAGTAGTGTATATTAGTAGTTTGTTTGTGCAGACAACGGCCATAGATTGTTGATTTCTAAACAATTACGAACTACATAAAATTTG